>JAEVFN010000009.1:0-1200000 GCA_030449075.1 Murraya paniculata | reverse complement strand
CAAAGATAAAGAATTCTAAGAGACACGCCAAGATACCCATTCAAAAAGCAAGTGAAGAAAACCATTATAGCTATGGCATTGCATAAATAAATTAGGAAGTTTGCTTTGCATTACCATCATTTTGAAGAAATTGAAAATGACTAAAATTTTGTTATATATGAAGAGACAAGCACGGAGGTCGTTATTCAAGAAGAAGATCATGGTAGTAATGTTCATGAAGGTCTAGAGATGGAGAGATTGAGAAATAACATTGCTACAAGTTTATGAGTATATGGTATTTTTGTTATACACGCACATATTTATAGTGTTACATTTCTACGAACTGCTGGATTATGATTTTTTAAGTACATAAGGATTTATATAAAGATTTTTTGTCATCTGAATATTCTTTCCATGAATTTACTTACTCAATTATTTATATTAATATTTGTGTACATTATGTACTGTACATAACAATTTTTTTAATAGAAAATATTATAAGTTGAATTTATTGTAAAATGAAATAACTATTAAATAGTTAATGAAAAATTATTTAAATATGCAATAAAGAAAATAGATTTATGATAAACAAAAGGCAGTAAATAAAAATTTTAAATAAATTACAATTAAATAAACAAGTCTATTTTTATCATTGCACATTGAATGCTGAACATTTTTATTATTGTGCGTTAAACAGTACACTTTTAGTTTCTTACCAAACATCTATAGTTCTTTTGTCGAACACCGTCCTAAATTATTTATAAAGTTGATTCTTTGGGAGGCAAATGCAATTCCAAACATGCCCTAAGCCGAGGAAGCAACAGCTAAAACGATATTGTTGTGAGTGTTTTAGGAATTTATCAATTTGAAGTGTAAGTTTCAATTTGTAAATGGCGGAGGAGAAGCCTGAAGAAGCGAAACCGAATCGCTCACTTTTTCCTCTGTTTGCTTCGATTTCTGAACAACAAAAACCTCTCTCTATCAACAATCAAAACGCTCCTCAGTGGCTCTGCAACAGTAGTTTCACCGCCGATCTCTCCGTCGTAAACGACGCCGTATCAGCAGCGGCATCAGCTTACAAAGACGAGAGCGACGACAGTGAAGACAAAGAAGACCACCGGCCGTCTCCGTCGCCTTCCTACGACGTACTCGAAGAAGAGTCTGATGAAGAGAGACAAAGGAAGAAGAAAGACAAGAAAAAGAAGAGGAAAAGAAAGAGATCCAAAGAGAGAGGAGATCAATTCGACTCTTTCGTTTCTGCTAAATCCAGGGATTATTACTTCGATTCTCATGGAGACCGCGATAATTTGGTCTACGGTCGTCTTTACAGGTAACTAACTCAAACGACACCGTTTTCTTGATGGTATTGTTCCGAAATTCATTAAATGTTTAAAATTTAAAATATAAGTTAAACGAACTGTTTTGATGTTGCTGCTATGAAATTGAACGTATAAAATTTGTAATGTAATTTCAAACGAGCCGTTTTGATGTTATTGCTTTGAAATTGAATGTTTGAAACTCATTTGCTAGCTTATGGTGATGCAGAATGGATGTGCCCCGATATAAGGCTTATGATCCTGAGAAATTGTCTAGGTTTCATTCAGAAGGATTTCGTAGGTTGAATAAGAGTGGTTCTGTTTTGGATGGAGATTATGATGTGAATGAAATGGATAGCAAAGTGAAATCTGGTGGTCGATATTGGTCTTCAAAGTATGCAGCTCTTGAACGCCATAAGAACCTTAAGCACATTCATCTAATTGTGCCAAAAAAGTCTGCGGTTAGTGAATATGTTGAAGATTTTATACCTTTATTAGGGACTGAAATGTCAATTGAGGGTCATGATGATAATTCAATTCTTGAAGAATCATGGGAGGATGAAGTGCTGCGGAAAACAAAGGAGTTTAACAAATTGACGAGGGAGCATCCTTATGATGTAAAAGGTTGGTTAGAGTTTGCGGACTTTCAAGATGTTGTTGGGAGTAAGGAATCAAAGAGAGGTGTTCGTTTGCAGATTCTTGAAAAGAAGATTAGTATATTGGAAAAGGCAGTTGAGGTCAATCCAGATAGTGAAGAACTGTTGCTTTCTCTTATGAAAGCTTATCAGAGTAGGGATAGCACTGATGTATTAATTGGTAGATGGGAAAAGATACTCATGGAGCATTCGGGGAGTTACAAATTGTGGAGAGAGTTCTTACGTGTTGTACAAGGGGAGTTTTCCAGGTTTAAGGTGTCAGAGTTGAGGAAAATGTATGCGCATGCAATCCAGGCTCTATCTGCTGCATGCACCAAGCAGTTTAGGCAGGTTCTTAAGTTAATGTTTTAAATATTTTCTTGTACATTGCTATGAAATATGCATTTATGTAATCTAATCTATTGAGTCTTTATGCAAATGCTTGGAAATATTGGTGTCAAATAAATGATTGATGCTACAATGTGGATGCAGCATAAACGTGGTCCGCTTACGTATCACCATGTTGAAGAGAAATGATATTTTTAATAACCACTTGATGCATGATAGCTTTTAATAATGCCCTGTCATAATAACCTTAAAGATGTTTTTCTTATTTATCAATTTATTGATAATAAATTGGCTAGCATGTCTTGTAAGTGTTATGGTTCTTCATTTGGGAAAATTAGGAAATGCAAAGCATCCTCCAGCCATTGAATATACTGGGTAAATTGATAAAATTATAGAAATTTTCTTCTAACATGGAGTTGTCCAGTTTTATAAAACCATCTTGTGTGCGACTCCACGTTGGAATATTGGAGTTTGTTGTCATTGGTCCCTTTTTTTCTTTTTTGGGCCCTCTCTCACTCTCTCAAATGCTTGCTTATGAAAAATTTTAATGGTACTTTGACTGTTGATGATAGTTCCTTTGGCTTTTAAGTCTCTTGAAGAACTTTGTGATGAACTTCATTTCTATCTCCCATCTTTTACCGACATTGTTGTACACTTCTTACTTAATTGCTCTGTCCTTACTGCAACACATTTCTTAAACGATTCTGCATACGCTATATTATCTGAGTGCTACCGCTCAACAAGGTTGTTTTGTCGAACAGATCAGTTGAACACATTTTTTCCCCCACTCCTGACAAAGTCGTTTATACAGTTTTGATTTAAGGACTTTGTATCTATTTCTCTTTCTTATGTATATGCACATATCTCTTGTGTTTTTGTGTGTCCTTTCCTATATCTATTTTCTTTTTTCAAACTTTTTAAGGATGAATGAATTTCCTTCATATTTTGAATTCAATATCTTGGTGATAAGTTTTCATATCTCAGTTTATATTCCATGGCTTTCTGATGCAGGTTAACCAAACTGTCAAGCCTGTTTCCCTGGATCCTGCTATTATCCAACTGGAACTAGGTCTGGTTGATATATTTCTCAGTCTTTGCAGGTTGGAGTGGCAGGCTGGTTACCAAGAGTTGACCACCGCTTTATTCCAGGCTGAAATTGAATTCAGCTTGTTCTGCCCTTCATTGCTTCTAACTGAGCAAAGTAAACACAGATTGTTTGAGCACTTTTGGAATGGTGATGGTGCAAGAGTTGGAGAAGAGGGAGCCCTTGGTTGGTCTGCATGGTTAGAGAAAGAGGAAGAAAATAGACAAAGGATTGTGAAGGAGGAAACTGCACATGATAATGAAGGAGGGTGGACTGGTTGGTCAGAACCAATATCGAAAAGTAAGGGAAATAATACAAATTCGGAAGAATTAGGCGATGACAATATGTCTGCTGAGGAGACTGAAATTGAGAAAGAAGACATAAGACAGGAAGATGATACTGAAAGTTTGCTAAAACTTTTAGGCATTGATATTGATGCTGGGGCCAATGCTGAGGTTAAAGACACTTCAACCTGGACTAGATGGGCGGAAGAAGAGTCATCAAGAGATTGTGATCAGTGGATGCCCATTCACTCTAAAGATGGTCTCTCCTTTCTTCTCATCCTCTCTCATTATCTCTACATGCTTGTGCTTTTCATTATTGTTTCTTTCTGATTTTGTGTGGAGTCTAAGGTAGCTAAATGTTATTAGGAAAGAAAGATGCTTAGTTTTATCTATCAGTGTGCCTCTAACCAGAAATACGAAAAAATTAGGCCCATACATATAGTTGACCGAATTTGACTGTGGAACAGCTGGGATCTCTCTTGGTGATGCAACTAAGGACGGAGAAGTAGATGAGCAGCTTTTGAAGGTTAAAGTTTATGAAGATGTCAGGGAATACCTGTTTTCATTATGCTCAGAAGAGGCTCGCTTATCTCTAATATACCAATTCATCCATTTCTTTGGTGGTAAAGTATCTCAGGGGTAAGTTTCTATAAACTTTATGTCTTTTGAATCTCTAGTTTTTTCTTTTAATTTTGTGTCATTAAAATTTGTTCCTTTCCCCTTTTCCTTTTTTTCCCCTCTTCCCAATGAAATTGATCTATTTGTTTTCTTATTAAATCCTTTATTTATTTAAAGACCAATTTGATTTCTTATTCGTTCATTTACTTATATACATACAAGATTTTGAATTCTATTCCTACAACTTATAAGTTTTCTGAGCTCTCGAAGTTCTTCTATCGAATATTGCACTGTTTTTACAGGAATCATGAACCATTATGAGATTGCGTAGAACAGTCACAAACGATCATTGTGCGTCTTTTAGACTGTAAACATTGGATACTTAGGCACACTAGTATAGTGGAATCCTGTTTACATATTTTAATAAATTAATATGTAAGTTTCTATTCACTGCTTTTTGCTATCTTTTAATGCAAGTGTTAATGAATTTTTCATGTGTTAATTTTTTCTCTGTGTTCTTTTTCCTCTCTTCTTCCAGCATTTGTACAAACAGCTCAAGCTGGAATGAGAATCTTCTTACCCTAGAGACATTGCCTGATTTCTTATCAGAAAGTTTGAGAAAGATTGATGATGATCCGGCAAAGACACAGAGCCCTTCAAGCAGTTTTAGTCTGGATATCCTTTTGGGCAGCAGCAATGACATCTCTAGGAGGACCAAGATGATGGAATTTCTTCGAAATGCTATTCTACTTTGTTTAACAGTTTTTCCACGTAATTATGTCCTGGAAGAAGCTATTCTTGTGGCTGAAGAGCTTTCTGTTACCAAAATGAATTTGTCTGGCTGTTCTGTTACCCCATGCCGAGCTTTGGCAAAAGGCCTTCTAAAAAGTGATCGACAGGTATTCCTTTTGGGAATTAACTAGTTTGGAGGTATTTATGCTAATTAGATATAGTCAGGCCGTGGTATTCTTTTTGATAATCAAACTTTAAGTACAGGCGTGCTGAATCCAATGTGGCTAATTGCCTGATTATGTAATTGAGTAAAATTGTAACTATTGTTAGGATGGTGGTTTTTATGGCTGTATAATTGTTTTTCAGGAAAACTTAATTCTTGCAGTTTTGTTCTTCTGTTGTTCTATATAATGCTTCACAGCATGAAACTACTTTTGATTCCCTACATATGCATTTTTAGCATAGTCTTAGCGAAACTGGATGTATAACTGCTAACTTATGTATATAGTTCCACATTGTTGTTATCCAATGTGTATAAGAGTAAAACTATTGCGAGAATGATTAGAGCACGTGGATTTAAAATGAATTTAATAATTGATGTCCTTGATGGAATCAAATGTTTTTTTTTTTTTTTTCTCTAAATAAGAGGGCAAGAAAACTGAGGTCCAGTGGAAAATATGTTTTCTGTCCTCCCTGTTTTGTGGCCAGCAGAAAAGAAGAGAACCAAAATTAAGGACAGTTTGGTAATTTTAAGTTTTGCTTTGCAGTATTATCCCTGATTTTGTAATTTTGATTTGTTTAGGATGTATTGCTTTGTGGAGTTTATGCACGAAGAGAAGCTTTCTTTGGGAATATTGATCATGCAAGAAGAGTTTTTGACATGGCATTGTCATCTATTGAAGGGCTTCCCCTGGTAAAATCTAATGGTTTCATGAGTGTGTCTTATTATGTTATAGACGCAGAAGTTTGTTTGTGCTTAAAGAACGGAAGTGATTGTGATCTTGCTACTTGTAGAACAAGTTTTAGTTAAGAAACGAAGTTCCAATTTAGATTACTTTGATTTGAGATTCAGCATGGTAATAATTTGAATCATATTATATAACTATGTTTCAACATATGGATCTGCTTTCGGCCAAGCTCCCATCTGAGTATGTTCTCTCACTGGAAACTGTTGGTAATACTTGAAAAGATGAGGGCATCTGTATAATTGGATCTATATCATGGAGCAACTTTAAATTTGTATTTTTTTTTTCCCTCTCTCTCTCTCAATCACGGATCCTTGGTTGCTAATTTTGTCTTGTATGGGCATAGAAAATCTTGTAGATTCTAGAGTTAGGTATCAATTTATCTATATGTAAAGATGGAAATGGGTATTGAATTGTCCGGCCGTAGGCGCTTCTTGTTTCAAATGCATTTGATTTCTTTGATTTATGTCTCTAAACATGACTGTTGGTTGGCAGGTTAAGAATATAGAAGATGGGTAATTACATTATTGTTTTCCAAATTGATGATTTGTCTTCTATTCCTCTGAATCTACACTTATGCAATTTTAATTTATCTGTCACTTGATCTTGCTTTTTTGTTGAGTGTTGTCACTGTTGAATATTCTCTTTCTCTAGTCGCTATGCACATAATTTTGTTTTTCAAGCTTAGTTTGATCCAAGGTCGTAGGGCTTTGGCTATCAGAAGCTAGTCTAATATTAGCTTTTGCTCACATGAACAGATTCTAAAGTCTAATGCTCCTCTGTTATATTTGTGGTATGCTGAAGTGGAGCTTTCCAGCAATTCTGGCAGTGATCCAGAATCATTGCTTCGTGCCACACATGTCCTATCTTGCTTAGGAAGTGGTTCAACATATAGTCCATTTAAATGTCAACCATCTAATGTGCAACTGCTAAGAGCTCATCAAGGGTATATGGAAAGAATGAAAGCAGTACGATCAGCTTGGTTGCGTGGTGCTGTTAATGATCAATCTGTTGCTCTCATCTGTTCAGCAGCTTTGTTTGAAGAACTGACCAATGGATGGACTGCGGGTATTGAAGTTTTACAGCAGGCTTTTACAATGGTCCTTCCAGGTAATTTATCCTTTCTGTGCTTTTCTTTGAATCATTGCGGTTCAGAAGCCTATAAAATGTAGCTAATACGAAATACACGCTAACACCCACACACATGTTTTTTGTTTGTATGTGAATGATTGCACATGTATGTATGCATGTATAAAATTGATTCTCCGAAACACTGATGTTGTCTGGTGGCTTGCATTTGGTGCAAGAGCTTCCTAGTTAAACGTTCATCTAGTCATTTGAGAATTGCCACCTGATCTTTATTTCATTTATTTAATGTAAAAGTTATTTCACTTCGCAAAACAGTCAATTATTTGATGGTGAACTGGTTTAAGTGGTGGTTTGAGTTGTGTGAAATAATTAAATACACCAGATAGTAATTGAATTGTATGCAAACCAGTATAATTGATCACTTTCCTATTGGTCAAAACCCTAAATAGGACTGGGTGCTTAAGTTAAGGTGTCATTGATTATTGTTGAAATGGTACAAGAGGTAAGAAAAACGATTCAAGTACAAATATGACCATCCAAACGGAAACTCCATGTTGTGCACAAAAACCCACGTTCCAGTTGTAAATTTATTTGTTTGAAATGGTCCTGTACATAGAAAACCAGTCCTCTTTGTAACTTGGCAGTGCTTGATCCCATTAAATTTAAAAAAGCATGAGACAAACCTTTTATTGTCAAGAATATCTACAATTTAGTCCCTTTCCATGTAGGTGTGGAAGCAATATAAATTCTTTCTAGCAATCTTACAATAGTTCAATCATAGACTTAAGCTACTGAGCAGTATACCCTTGGTTTTGAAGCCATAGAATCACATTCCTACTAGAGTAGAGATTGTTCCAGCAATACTGAAAGGCTTTCTCAATGACTATAATAATATTCATTTATCTCTGCGTGAAAAGAAGTATTGTAGCCCAATGGATCTGCAAAAACAGGATACAACTGGTTTGAAGACTTGGGGTTTGTTACAGGTTTCCAAATTGTGCCAGCCAGGAAACTACTCAAGTTGTTTGTTTAATATTGACATTATTGTTGATAGCTCACACATAAATAGGATCGTTGTGCTTGTTTTTGTTTCTCACAGATTGAGGATAAACTTTTTTAGTTCCTTTGTGGTAGTTATAATTGTCATGGTTTTTGCTCAAGATTATCGACTGAATATGTTGAAAGCAATAATAATAAATGGAAGTTTTATTATGGATTCTGGTGACAGGAGATAGTGTCGTGGTATGTACTTCTCTAACAAGCTTGGTTTTGAAGAGAACCGTTTCTTTCTTCTGACACTTTACACACACCCCAAATCAAATAAACTTTTCCATCATCTAGTGCAAGTATTTAATTAATCTTGAAGCTCTTTTCGTGTTACCTATTTGCTAAGGGTATTGGAATTATTGTAGTAAACTTCTTTTCTTTTATCTTGATGCAAGTTATCATTTTGCTTTGGAACTATTGTATTTGTTCTGTCTGCTTAATTACTTTGTGTATATGTGCAATTGTTCTAGTTCAAATATCCCATCTGAAATATTTCTGTTACTATAGGATTTATCGAGTAATGATTACTTGTGTTGAATTGATTGGTGTTTCTGCTTCCCTCAAGTTGCAGACATTGTAATTTTGACCTTTTTTCCCCGCATGTTTAAATCTTATTAATTTTAGATGTGGTATTATCTGCCTCTGAGTTGACAGCAGTGGTATTACACATGCTTCAGCCGGATTTCTTTTTTGACTAGTGTGGTTGAAAGACTAGAAGAAAGAAATTGATTGTATAATTTTGTGTCATGCAAGACAATCAAATAGAAATTGTATGTTACAAAGGAAGTGATACCATCTTTTTCATATGTGCTGCAGTTTATGTTATTTTATTGGCTTTAGTTATGATGAAAAGGGTCTATCTCACTCAAGAGCTAGATGCTTTCGTCTTCTGGGATAATGATCATGTGATTTGTTCTTTTGTTGTGACTAATTTGATTTGTTTACCTGCAGAAAGAAGAAGCTACAGTTATCAACTTGAATTTTTATTCAACTTTAATGTGAGGATGCTTCAGAGGCATCATAAGCAATTAAGTCTATCCACAGTTTGGGAGACCACTCTGCACGGACTCCAGATATATCCTTACAGTCCAGAACTCTTTAGTACTTTGGTGGAGATTAGCAATCTTTACACCACACCCAATAAGCTGCGGTGGATCTTTGATCTCTATTGCCACAAGTAAGTTAATCAATATTTTTATTGCCAAATTTGGGAGAGATTGAGAATTACTGTGAATCATCATGAGCACACTTAAAAGTGACTGCCCATCTCTGGGGATTCTGAAATTTGATAGCAGTTTCCTTGCTTGTCCGCATATCATTGATATAAGGAATTATCATTTTTTATCTTTTCTGATCTTTTGTGGCTTTATAATTATTCAACTATTACTGCCTGCTTCAGTAGTTTTCTCATCTGAAGCTTTCCCCTCTTCTTCTTCTTCTTCTTCTTCTTCTTCTTCCTCTTCATTTTTCCGGCAAGAAAACTTCAACCTGTGGCCAGACTCGTTCCTTCGATTGGCATTACTTTTTGTTTTCTAATAAGTTTCTTTTAGTGGACTGTTGTCTGTTTCTCTATAACTTATCTTTTCTTTGATTAAATAATTCGCTATGAGAAATACTTAAAAAAAGAAAAAGATATGTTTTTTGTAGTGCATGATACTCGAATTGTAAATTCCCATTTTTCTGCTTCTGAGATTGTTATTTCTATTCCCTTACCATCAAAAAGTATTTATGTGGTTTTTCAGTCAGTTATGATTCATGGCAATCATGCATTTAACGCTTTCATTTTCTCCTCTCCTCTGAAAATTTTTTTACTATATCAATTTAATTAATGTCATTGCATCTTCAAAAATTAGATTATTCTTACACGCATTTTTTGGGTTTACCTTGAAATGTCTTCTGGCACACCATGATTCTTTAGAATCTTGTTTTTACATTATCCATGTGTTTGTTGGTCTTGATATTTTTGTACTTGTATATTTGCTTTAGGAAACCATCTATAATTGTTTCGCTTTTTGCATTGGCATTTGAGATGAGCCGGAAAGGCCCACCACACAGAATCCGTGGATTGTTTGAAAGGGCACTGGCAAATGATACAGTACGTTGCTCTGTTGTACTCTGGCGTTGGTATATTGCATATGAAGTTTATATTGCTAGCAATCCACTTGCTGCCAGGCGAATCTTTTTCCGAGCTATTCATGCTTGCCCATGGTGAGAGCTTGCTCCTTTGATGATGTTTTTAAACATGGATGTGTTCTCCATTTTTGAACTGTATTATACTAACAGGGAGAGCTAGGTAGGTTTGCAACTTGCATGTAGCCAGTTAGGTATTTGAACATCTAAAATCATACAAAATTACATCATTTTTTTTGTTTGTACCCTTTTGTCTCTCATGGACTGACTCAACCAGTATTTTACCCTTTTAATAAATGTGTTAATGTTAACTTTTATTTATTTTAGAAAAGAGTGATTAATTCTCTTGATGCACACTTTTGGAAGTCTCCATGAGAATTTTGATTGAAATCAGTATGTTTTCCAGGTCAAAATGGTTATGGCTTGATGGTTTTCTCAAACTGAACTCTATCCTAACAGCAAAAGAGCTGTCAGATCTCCAAGAAGTGATGCGAGATAAGGAACTGAACCTGCGGACAGATATTTATGAAATTCTTTTGCAAGATGCATAGATGATCCAGTGAGCAGCAATGTGAGCAGTTGTGTCCTCTGCAGTTTGAAGATGTTTCCAGTTCAGACAGGACAACGAAATGTTCATGTGGATGTGAATGCTATGGTTCTTGGACAAGTAACAATGACCTCCTGAATTTGGATAAAATTGAAAAAATAAAAGCACTCTAGAATTGCATGGATGTCTCCTGGGTAAAGCGAGTTGCAAACCAGTCTTCAAGGATCAAGCAAAGGAGAATGAGAAAACGCGTGTTCAAGGTACTCCATTCTCTTTTCTAGCTTGGATACCATTGAAGCAGACCTCCAATGTTCATCAATTGAAGCTAGATCTGTTCCTCAATTGAAGCTTCTTTTCTTTTTGATATATCATGTATGCGCTTAGTAGCTAGATCTGTTCCTCAAGTTGAAAAATCTTTTTAGGGTTAAAATCAATAATCAACTGCATCAATCTTAGAAGTTAGATCTTGAATTTGGCTCTGATTTCTACAATGACAATACAAAGAGTGCTCTGATTTTTAGCCTCTCAGAGACATCAGAATTTAGCAACATCTGTTCATTTATTCTTTAATCATATCCAAGGAAATAGTTGAAGTTTATTTCAATAATTAAATCACTGAGTAATGCAAAGAATTCTAGTTCATTCACCCCATCCAATCTGAATGGCTCAAACTGTTGGCACATGTCGGGTCTAGAAATTAAGTATACACACGCTGCTAAAGATATTGTTTTGATTCTAAGAATGTGATTCAAAATGATTAAAATTTCTTGGATAGCACAGTGTGTACTAAGTAAAATTGAATTATGGCTCCTAGAATCATTGCTAGCTTGTTAGTGGTACTACTATTGCCATTGGTTGATGATGGTGTTGGAGCCTCCTTTGGTAGTGGTGGTGGTGGTGGTGGACTTTGAGGTGGACACGACATTCCATTGAGACAATTGTTTGTTACCCTGTAAATGGAAAATAAAAAAATATATATTGCTGATTGAATGTCATATTATTATAAATAGAAAGTTTCAATAGTGACATCTTAAATTTGTGGTTTTGGCACTCGTTTGTCTTTGCCAAATTACTGGAAATGGTGGAAAATGTTGAATGATTAAATCTCATTCATATTAGGGATAGGTTAAGGTAAATTGGCAAAAGAGCAAAAAAAAATGTCAGGCTTTAGTGGTTTAACTAACAAGGTGTCTTGGTGTTGTCAAATTTAGGCTTAGTTTGGTGTTGAGATGTTGTCGCGTGCTAGGGGTAAAAAGCCATAGCTATGAAATAGAAGTTGATAGTGTGATAAATATAACTTGAACAATAACTTTGACGAAAATAATAGAGATATTATAGGTTTTTTATCATGCAAGTGTGAGATAGAATCAAGTTAGCTTTTAAATTACAGTAGCATGTGTTTATCAAACACTTTACTTTAAAAGTAATAGCTGCTGAAGCACAATACGAAGCAGGGCCTTATTTTTTAATTAAATCTTATTTAGAATGGGATGTGGAACAAGTGTCGGTTTGTACTTACACTAATTTCAACTTCTTATTGCTTGACAGTTTTGTGGGTATGGTTCCATTGAATCTATTATTTGCCAAATTCCTGCAAAGAGAAAAAATTAGCACATTAATGTTTAAGAAATCATAGCGTCTTAGTGTGTGTGCGTGTGAGTTGGGTGCCATGTCCAGGGGAAAAGCTTACAATAATGTTAGAGTTGGCAAAGTCCCAAGAAAATCTGGAATGCTTCTACTGAAGCTGTTGTTACTCAGATCACTGCATTGCCAAAAAAAATATAAAAATAAAAAATGTTGCGTGCTTAGATTTGTTAAGAGTATGAGATAACTTTAGTATGATTTTATTTGATGAACGTTGTTAAATTATACTGGGTAAGACTTAATCATATTGAAGATTAATTTGTAGCGATAAGGGCAACATACTTATATTGTTTGAAGGGCATCCATGGAACTGAAATCCGGAAGAGAACCAGACAGGCCATAGCCACTGAGGTTTCTATTTTTTCGTTTTCGTATTCAAAGAAATTGGAAGATTGTAAATATGACGTGATTGAACACTTCAAAATGACAGATGGTGAATTAGGAAGAGTTAGTTTGAATAAACTTACAGGGCTGTTACCATGGGGATGGGATCAGAGCTACATTGAACCCAGTCCCATGCATACGGAGATGGAAGACAAGGGTCACCATGCCATTCCTGTAGAGCCTTCAATCCGCTTTGCAAAACCGCTAACCCTTCGACTGATAACCAGAAACAAAACCAAAAGGAATTATCTTAATGTGCGCTTTGAGAATCATGGTATGCACTTTCGTGTACTAGCTAAAGCTTTGCATGTTGATCACTGAGATCTATGACATATAACAAATAAGAGCTCACCGTCGTTGATGTTAGTTCCATTGGCTAATGGGTTGCTAACAGTATAAATTTCCATGGCATTGAGGAGAGGAGGAAGTGTGGAATCAGTGGTAGCCTGTATAGAGAAGGAATTGCTGGCAGAAGCGATTCTGTTTGTAACGTAGGCCTCAGAAGCACTTCCAAAAAGTGGGATAATTGGGTCCAAAATAGGCATGTTATCAACGAATAGTTGAAATGACCTTTTCTGAGTAGTGTTTGGTAGCAGAAGCACTTCTGAGAAATAGGTGGCTATGTAGATAGGTGTTGGCTTTTCCGGAAGATCTGTCAATAATACTATTATTTCTGAAGTGCTTGAGGAGACGACAGCATTCTTCAGCACAGCTTCTGGAGGATTATTGTTTGTTGCAACATTAATTCTTGATGCCTGCCCTGCTACTTCACTTAATCGAAATCCATTTGATGCCGGGCCTGCCACGTCACTTAATCCAAATCCATATGCTCCATTCCAAGTTCGATCATAAACATCGTAAGGATACCTACGTCCACATGAATTGCAGCAGCCAAACAAAAATGAGATTTGTCACCATTGAATGATGAAGAGTAAAGATGCAATGGTGGTACGTTTTATAAGTAAATGCTAATTTAGTTTTTATATTTTAACTTAAATTCTTATTTAGTTTTTATATTTCTAAAAGTACTTAAAAAGACCTTTACAGTTTAAAATTTTATATTTTTAATTTTATTTTTCTTTCCTTTTACAATAATATTTTTCTAACAGTATTGTTGATACTAATTAATTTATCTATAAAAAAAAGTTAGCAAATTAATCAATAATATTAGTATGAAAAAATTAGTTTTTTTTTTTGGTATGTATGCAATAATCTTACTAATAATTATTTCTAAATTAATTAATATTAGCCAACCTAAAGTATCTTTATAACAATCCTATTAATACCTATCTTATAAAAAATTAATTTAGTAAATTAATCCCAAAAGTAAAATAACAATATAAAAATTTGTGTAAATTTTTATGTTACTTTGAAGATTAATTTGATTACTTATAACGTTAATTTGATAAATTATCATTTTTTGTTTTCATTGATATCTCGAAAATATTTTTACAAGGGTATTATTATAAAAAGAAAGAAAAAATAAAAATAAGAGTGTAACAAATGTTGCAGGGTACACTTTACCCTCGTAAGTTTTTAGATTTTACCACTCACAGTCCTTTAGTTTTCATAATATATACTTAGTTACTCGTAAAGTTGTCTAATGATAGATATGAGTTTTTCTCTAAAATTACTAACATAGAATTTTAAAAACTATAGGAGGAAACAAAGTGATAAAACCCAAAAGTTATGGAGAAAATTTTCATTCTCCCCTAAAAGAAAAAGAGTACTACTTGTATGTTTACCATTAGCAGAATGAGAGTGCCTAAATGCTAATATTGAAGCGAGAAATGCTACAAGAAGTAACTTAAGATGCGTGGCCATTTAATTTTAAGCTAAGAAGTTGGAGATGCAAGGGCTCAATTAATTAGTGTTTCATTTATAAGCCTTGCTTATTGACTCTGTTCATGGTTTTATTGTTTATTATCTATTATTGTAAATAGAATCTTGAAATATTACTTATTCAAAGGATTGTTCTTGTCCTGTTAATATGTCTCCAGTTGCTACAAGAAGTATCTTATTATTCTTGCCCTGTTTAGTTGACTTTTGACTCTAGCTGAGTTCCGAGGATTGAATTTTGAAATTGCCTTAAGGTTATGTTTGCCAATCATTAGAATATGATAATTATTTAAGCTGTGTAATTCACTGAAGAGAATGAAGAAATAAATTGGCTAAATTCAATAAGTCAACTGGAGACCATTTAATTTATTAATTATTCATTATCTATTGGAAAATAATCGTCGGCAGGAATCGTGTTGTCCTCATGATTAGTTATAATAAATTAATGTAAAGCTACGGACTAATGACTTCTAGCCAAAAGGTGACAACCACAAACTCTCTCTCTCTCTCTATCTACTTAACATTCTTGACATATTACTTCACTATCAAGCAATTGTGACCTTTTCTCCTCTTAACCTTTTTTTTTTTGTTATCTTACCATTAAACTGCTAAAAGTAATGATTTAAAAAAATAAAAACTTTGACTGAGAAAAATAATTGTGAAAATCCTTTGGTGGTGAAATAAAATGTTAGGAAAAGCTAAGTTGGAATTTGATAATATTCCCAAAAGATTAATTAAACAAAGGGTAAGTGCTTTTTACATATCTACAGTTTTGATTAATAGGCCTTTATATTCCTATTGTTTGTATTTTACACCTGATTTGGATAATTCGAACAAATATTTTTTAAACCACCAAGTTGCTTAAATTGTATTTTTGGTTTTTTCTAAGGATCTGCAGTGCACAACCAAGGTATTAGTGCAAGTCAGCCTATCCCCAAAAGGCAGAAAAGGCAGAGAAAAAGCATAAGGTTTCATCAACCTTGGCCTCTCAATCCCAACTTTGATCTCTGCAACGAGCTGTAGTGAAGATACATGATGACCTATACGACAAACAAGTTTATATTTATAAAAAAATTGTAAAAAAAACACAAGAAGTTATTTTGAGTTATGCTTGTGTTTGCAAGTCTTCTGATACGATTTTTCTATATTGCAGTTGTTTTTAATTATTTATTTTATATTTTAGATGTAGCTAGTTTTTAATAAGTCAAAATTAAGCTAATTAATTTTATTTTATGGATTCATGGATCATGATGAAGAACATGCCTAAGATTTACTAACTTTTAAGTTTGTAATATTGAGTAAGTTTTATTAGTTAAAGCTCGATATTATTCAATTAAAAGGTCATGAGTATCATTGTTTTGGCAACTTATTATTTTGACAAGAGCAAAGGAGATAGAGAAAATGCCTAAATATTTATGTTCGAGGTACTCCGTTCTCTTTCCTAGCTTGTGTACTGAAGCTCCTTTAGCTTTTGATGTATCATGTATGCTTAGTACGTATCGACATCTGTTTTTTTCAGTTGAAAAATCTTCTAGGGTTAAAATCAGTGGTCCACTGCATCAATCTTAATTATTAGAACTCGAATTTGGAGTTGCATACAGAGAATGTTTTCAGCCCTTCAGGGGCATTGAATACAGAAACATCCCTTCATTTACTCTTTAGTCATCAACAATTAATATTTAAATCACTAGCAATTGATACAAAGAATTCAAATTCATGCACTCCGTTATCGATCCAATCCCAATGTTTCAGGCTATTGACACAAGTCGGGTCCGGAAATTAAGTAAACACAAACCTGGCTGGCTAAGACATTGTTTTGATTACAAGAATACGACTCAAAATGATTAAAGTTTCTTGGATAGCACGGCAAGTACTAAGGAAAGTTGAATTATGGCTCCGAGAATCATTGCCAGCTTGTTAGTGGTCATGCTGCCGCCGCTGCCTGTAAAACTTGGTCTCTGAAATACTACTCCTGGGGGCGCTTCACCTTCAGCTTCAGTTTCAGTCTGAGTCGATGAGGGTGTTGGCGGTGCCTCATTTTGAAATGGGAATGGAGTAGTTGGTCGTGTTTTATTTTCTGCGTCAGTTGGTGATGATGGTGTTGGAGCCTCCTTAGGTAGTGGTGGTGGACTTTGAGGTGGACACGACATTCCATTGAGACAATTGCCTGTCACCCTGTCAACGGAATATATATATATAACATTGATTGAATGCAGAATCATATTACTAGAAATTGGAAGTTTCAATGACGTGAACTTAAATTAGTTTGTGTTTTGGGAAAATTTCTAGAATACATTAGATCATATCTAATAAAATAATTAATGTAACATGTATAATTAAATTTTATATAACTATCACTAATATATTGGTTTTTTAAAATAAACACACACGTGTTATAATACCATTTGCTTATGTATGGTTAACATGGTATCTAAGAGGAATTCTAGAATTTCTTATTTTTAATACTTTTTTGTAAACTGACTATTATTTGAAATGGTATAAAATTTCTGTGATTAAATCTCGGTCGCATTAGGAATCTGAATTCTAGTAAATTGGAAAAGGCAAAAAATATAAGGTGTATTGGCGTTGTTGAATTTATTTTAAGATTAAATCTGGTTTACAATTAATTGGATGGGGGGGGGAGGTTCGGTGCAAACTTACACTAATTTCAACTTCTTATTGCTTGACAGTTTGGTTGGTATGGTTCCATTGAATCTATTACCTGCCAAATTCCTGCAAAGAGAAGAAGGAATAACTATCACATACTTAAATTCGTAAGAATTACCTAGCGTCTACGTGTATGTATGTGCATGTGAGTGCTCGTAAGAATTACCTAGCGTCTACGTGTATGTATGTGCATGTGAGTGCCATGTCCAGGGAAAAAGCTTACAGTAATGTTAGATTCGGCAAAGTCCCAAGAAATTCTGGAATGCTTCCACTGAAGCTGTTGTCACTCAGATCACTGCATTAAGATCAAAAACAGCAAAACAAATTGCCACCTGAGATTGGACTATGAGTGTATGAGATAAGTGCATAAGTTATATGATTTTATTTGATGAGCGTAGTTATAACTATACTAGTTAAAACTTGATCACATTGAAGATTAATTTGAGACGATAAGAGCAGTTAATGTACTCACATTGTTTGAAGGGCATCCATAGAGCTGAAATCCCGAAGAGAACCAGACAGGCCATAGCCACTGAGGTTTCTGTTTTTCATTTTTGTGTTAAAAAGAAAATGCAAATTGACATGAATGAATACCTAGAAATTAATATAGATCGATATGCAATTATTAGGAAGAATTAATTTGTATAAACCACTTACAGGGCTGTTACTCTGGGGATGAGATCAGAGCTACATTGAACCCAGTCCCACGTATATGGAGATGGAAGACAAGGGTCACCACTCCATTCCTGTAGCACATTCAATCCACTTTGCAAAACAGCTAACCCTTCCACTGAATCACCAGGCGCAAAATCCAAATGAACTAATTATCTTAACGGCATAAAAAACAAACGTCCTTTTAATCCCTAAGGTTTGAGTCAATTACTTGATCTCTATAGTCTAATGTAACGATAGAGACCTTTTGGGTTTACCGATCCAAATCCTAGGGAATAATAATTAAAGGGAAAATTACCCAATCTTCATTTGAGCTCTAAGAATGCATGTTGATGCCAAATGAAACTCACTATCTTTGACGTTAGTTCCATTGGTTAATGGATTGCTGACAGTATAAATTTCCATGGCATTGACGAGAGGTGGAAGTGTGGAATCAGAGGTAGCCTGCAGAGAGAAAGAATTGCTGGCAGAAGCGATTCTGTTTGTAATGTAGACTTCAGAAGCACTTGCAAAAGGTGGGATGATGGGGTCTGAAATAGGCTTGTCATCAATGCAAAGTTGAAATGATCTCTTCTGAGTAGAGTTTAGCAGAAGCACTTCTGAGAAGTAGGTGGCAATGTAGATAGGAGTTGGTTTTGCTGGAAGATCTGTAAATAAGATTATTATGTGAGAAGTGCTTGGGGAGACATCAGCATTCTTCAGCACAGCTATTGGAGGATTGTTGTCTGTTGTAACATTAATGCTTAATGCCTGGCTTGCCACTTCACGTAATCCAAATCCATATGCTCCATTCCAAGCTCGATCATGAGCATCGTCAGGATACCTAGTATGTATACCCACATGATTTGCAACAAAAATGAAATTTGTTACTCAAACAATGAGGAGTACATGGAGGAGGTCACTTTATCTTTAAAAAGAAAAAAAGGGTGTTCTTGTGGTTGGAATGAGTTTTTTTAATAATTTGGTTCGATCCAACTTATAGCTATGAAGTAACTCATTGATTTTTTAAAAATTTAGGACTAACCAAGTGATTGACCCAAATCATATACAAATAAAAATTTACCCAAACGGTGAATAAACAAGCACTTGTCTTGTGTCGAAATTTAGGTGAGACAGAAGTATCACAATCATAAACTCGTCCTATATTAACCCTTAACCAAAATCAACTTACTTGCGTACCTAATAATGGTTTGATTTGCACCCAAAGCAGCCCTCTGGATCAAATGCAAAGCAAGATTTGAAGGGACTTGACTGTACATGTTAATCCCCAAGCTCCTGACCTCAATTGCTGATATAAACGGCAGCTGGCCTGGCTTCGTTTGAGCAACACAAATGCTTGTAAAATTTCTCTTCACCACATATAGGGCTTCATAAGAAAGAACATCATAACTTCTTAATGAAGTGTTAACAGTCGTCCAAAAATTCCCATCAAATTGCAGATCAAACACTGGAGGAGAGTTTTTGCGGTCGTAATTTCCGTAGTAAAAGCTTGCCCGCACAAGAACTCTTTCACCTTCATCGACTTTGATCGAGTAGCAGTTCTTCTTTCTTGTTGAGAAAACTCTCATTGTGCTCATTGGATACGGTAACAAACTTGTATAGGCGACCGTTTTGTTGTCACCATTTTGAATGTAAGCATCATCTCCAGTCCATTCTATTCCATTTTCATCCGTGTATGATTCAGAAGATCCACAGTCAATGCTTAAGAAAACTGCATGCATATGCAAACCGCAATATTTAAAATACATAGTTGGTAAATATAACGAATTTTTCGACTTTAATTAAGAAAGATTCAAATTCACAAAAGCTTAAAAAGTTGCCTCTAAAACTTTTAGATTTTACCACTTACTTTCTTAAGAGTTTTCCTAATATGTAATTACTATCAAATGACGTCAAATTAATATTAACCAAAAAGAAAGTTGTTTAATATAATGGCAAAGATCAGCTAGTTTTACTCTAAAAGGTTTTACAATAGAGGAATAACAACGTGTTTTGAAAACTATAAGTGGTAAAATCTAAAAATTATGGCGAAAAATGTCATTCTCCCATAAAAGAAAAAGGCCATGTGCTTACTGTTTGCACAATGAGAGTGCTTAGATGCCATTATTGAAGCAAGAAAAGCTACAAGAAGTAACTTTAGATGCGTAGCCATTTAATTTTGAGCTAACAAGTTAGAGATGCAAGGGCTTCATTAGATTAGTGTTCTATTTATAATGCCTGCTTATTGACTTTGTTCATGGTTTTGTCGTTAATGCCAGTTCATTGCCACTAATTCAAGGCTTTTGTATGTTTAGTGGGCGGTCCTTTCACCATGACTGTGATAAATAAAAATTTTATTTAATGCGAAGATTGTATTGCATAATAAGGAGAGTACTAGGGATATCATGTCACTTGGTACAACAATTTAATAACTTGTTATTATACATATAATTACGTTGAAAACTGTTAGACAGGTTAGTAGTTACCCATAATTAAAAATACACACACATCGAATATTAATTATCCTGGATTGTATTATCTCCCAGTAGTGGAGCCACATAAAGACGAGTAGGGGCAGCTGCCCTTGCGAGTCTTAATTTTTTGAAAAATTTTCTAAAATTTAACTAAAAATTTTATTTGTCTCAATAATTTTTTCTAATTTCTCCCAATTAACTTTAAATAATATTTAAAAATATAGGTTCAAAATTATATTATATTATTACAATCACTTTAAATGAATATATTATATCCAAAATTATTTTGAAGTACTTTAGGGAAATCGAAATTTTTTAAGAAAGTTAAATTCTCCCCCTCTAAGTTTTAATTCTAGCTATGCTAGTACTACCTCCGATGGAAATAATAGTAATTATAACAAAATTTATATATATAGATTATCCTCTTCTACCATGTATTTTTAATTGGGTGTATGCTATCAAGTACATGCTAAATATGAAGAGAACTGCAAAATAAAAGTTTTTTTTTCTATTCTTTGTGTATAAAGTTACATATCAATCACAACAAGTAAGAAAGATCTTGATTAATTTATGAGTTTTAAGTTATCCCAACTAATTAAATAAACATGTTTCAAGCAAAGTATGCTTATATAAAGCACAAAAAGAACCGTGGTAAACAAAGATAAGTGCATGAAACTCAAATAGATAGTATTTTCTTTTAGATTGTAGGAAAAAAAGTTGCTACATTGATGGTAAAGACTTTTCTGCTAACATTTGTCCAAAAATCAATTCAAAAATAAAGAAATTCTAGAATACATCAAAAGTACCATACCAGCCATATAACAAGTAAATTATGTTATGACGTGTGCATTTATCTTCAAAAACTACCATACAAATGGCGGATATATTCAATTCAATTATATGTGTCATACATGTATTAGTTAGTTGTATTACCTCTTATGCATTTCAGAATTTCTTAAATGAAAAAAGTCTAAAATACATCAAAAATATCAAAAAATGTCTCTTAGTTTTCAAAGCATTTCAATTATGGGTTCAGTTACGTTGGAGCTACGACGTAGAACAGCCCCCAAAACTGTTGGATGCACGTTGTTACAATTATTTTAAATTCGGTTACATTCATCCGACAGATTTGAGGGCTCTCTACAATGGAGCTGCTCCAACGTAGCTGCTGCCTTCAATTAGTAACCTTCAATTATTACTAATTGCCTTATCTTAATTTCTCTATCCTATTATTTTTGTCTGTTTAGTTGACTTTGACTAGCCGATTTGCAAGGATTGAATTTTGAATTTGCTTTAAGGTTATGTTTGTCTATCATTAGAATATGATAATTAATTAAGCTGTTATTTAATCGAGAAGAGAAAGAAGAAATAAATATTGGCTATATTCAATAAGTCAACTGAGGAGCACCTAATGGATTCCAAAAATTATTAAAACAATAATCAACGGCAGGAATCGTGTTATCCTCATGATTAGTTATAATAAATCAATGTTAAACTATGCCCTCATGACTTCGTGCAAAAAGGTGGCAGCCATAACTTTTTTTTTAATTAATTAGCACTTCTTTTTTTTTAATGTTCACTAACTTTTTCGGAATTTTAACACGGGTGCTTACTTCGTTAATAAAGTTGCTGAAGAAGAGATTCAGTTTTGAGAATTCATTAAATTGATGATGAGCAGTGCCGCTGGTCGCCTGGTGCGAATGGTGTTTACCTGCGGCTGTTTGGTGGTGATGATTTCTTGAACTGTTGATGATGACTGATCATGACTTAACGATGTAATAAATTGATGATATATTGAAATATTTTTCTAAAACTTTTTGCTGTTATATTTATAATTAATAATTAAAAATTTTCGTTTTTTTGGTTTGTGAAATTCGGGTTCAAATGAACCAAGAACCGGACCCCGGATACATCTGCGTTGAGGAAAATGACACTAGATTCCACATATTTAATGCATCCAGTACGTGTATAATTTGGTCTGGATCATCCAATTTTGTTAGAGTCCGATTGTATTTGCCATCCCTATTGGTGGCCAGCCAATAAAATCATTTCAAAATTATAAGATCTTATTTTCATAGAGTTAGCTAAATTTAATCAAAAGATTAATTAAATGAAAGAAAATGCTCTTACATCTCTCCAGTTTGTTTTGATAGCCCAATATATCTTTATTATTTGTATTTTATCCCTGATGAATTTGGATTGAGTTTAAGATTAGCGAGATGTTGAACTCATTGCATGCACCTGAAAATTGGTAGTATTTTTTTTTTTTCAATTGAGTTGAAGATATTATGTTAAATGAAATGTGTTATTTATGAGAATTGTTATGTTGTTGTATCAAATTATATCATTACTGGTCTTTATTCGAAGAATTTAATGAATATATGTTTTTTTAAATATTCTTTAATTTTTAAAATGGTTGTCTGATTGTGCTTAAAAATACTATTTTGCCCTCAATAAATTATAACAAACCGTACGAAACTAACGACAAACTAATAGAAGGGTAATTAAAATATTCCCAAGACGCTAACTAAAACAAAGTATCTTATCAATGTGCAAACACAAATGATTTATTCTAAGGAGAAATTTCAATCATATTGACGTGTAGAGATGATACTAGGTGTCAGGGCCGACTCTAACCAAATGGAGGCCTTAGGCAAAATTTTATTGTACACATTCTAACATTAAAATATTAACTCTCAGAAAAATATTAAATAGCTCAAAATTCAATTATCTCAATAATATCTTGAATCACAATAATAATTAGTGAGATTCCAAAAAAAAAAAAAGAAGGAAAGATATCTTTTTATTTCCACAATAACATTAACTAGCTTTCCCTTCCACAAATTTCACCTTCTTAAGATACTATAAACCTTCATCAACCACAGCCATAATTTCTCTCGTTCGTGAACTTTAAATCATTGCTCTTACCTGCTATGATAAATGCTACAAGCCGTCACTAATACAAATTACTAATCAATTAAAATTTATTCTTCTTGCTTTTTCGGATGCAAATATATTAATTAAAATCTTGTACACTAATTTAGCTAACAAATATTTTTTAATAGATCATATAACTAATATGTTTAATCTTTCTTGTGACATTGTTGCTCTTAAATAAGATTTTATTAACTTCAATTTTGAAAAACTTCTCTCAACTGGAGCAACAATTACAAGTACTATATAATACTCTATAAGCAACAAATGCATTTTTGAAATGAATCTATTTTTTTTAATATAATTAAATATATCAAGTGAAGTATTTCTTTTAATATGCAAAATTTTTTAAAGATTTTTAACTCTGAAAACAAATCTAATCCATCAATATTAGAAAACATATTTCAAGACATTTTCAAGATCAATACAACAACTTTTTAAACTTTCATCATCTAATATTTTAATTTTTCAAAATTAAATAAAAATTCAAAAATATTTGCATAGAATTGAAACTGCTCAAATATATTGATGATTGAAGAATAGCTTGATCTATTTTATATACAAAGTAATCAATTCTAAAAGAATTTTTAGGAGACTGAATTCTCTCTTCATTATCATCCTCACCAAATTTATTTTTTTTACGTATTTTATGTTTTTCACGAAATTTTGAATCTATTACCATTTCATTTTCAATCTCTTCGCTGAAATCATAGCAAACACAAACCATTTTCTCTTAATTTTCCAAAAAAGATGTAATACCTTTTAGTTGACTTATGGCAACATCAATTTGGATATCTTTCTTTTGTAAGCTTTTATTAATAGTGTTTATAGCAAATAATATATGATATCAAATAGTCAAACCTAATAAAAATTCAAAGTTTTCTAATTCATATGTTGCTAAACATTTAGCTTCACTTTTTATTTTAGGATCTTCACTAACTTCTTCTAATTCAAGTAAAGCATGTCTAATTTGAGGACTTTGAAATTTTATTGCTTTGACACTTTCTATGCGACTCTCCCAATGTGTTTGTGATAACGATTTAACAGTTAGATTAGGTATATTATCTTATAAAATTTTTTATCTCATAGATGAAGAAGAAAAGAGTGAATAAACACATTGAACTATTCCAAAAAATGAAATAGCTTTAGGATAAGAAGTAGCTATATCACAAAGTACTAAGTTAAGACTATGACAGCCACATGCTGTATACAATGCTCTAAGATTTATTTCTAATAATTTTTTTTGTACACCTTGATTTTTCTCTTTCATAATAAATCCATTATCATCTCCTTGTCCTCGTACATCATTAATAACAAGTTTAAGAGTTTTAATTACATCCACAAGTTCATTGAAAAGACCTTTCCAATGGTATTATCAACTTGTAAAAATCCTAAAAAATATTCTTCTAACTTTACTAGATTTATTGAAATATTCACACATCTTAATATAAGAGACATTTGTTCTTGATGTCCTACATTAGGTGTACAATCCAGTATAACTAAAAAAATACTTTGCTTCCTTAACTTTGTTAAAAATTGATTTTAGTTATTTCAAGTGCTAGCATCAATATCAGTTCATTTTGTATGTTATGTCCAAGATAGTGATCATGAATTTCACTGGTTTTAATATATCAAATATGTTCTTTGATTGCTGATCATATTCTGCAATCATTTCAATTAAACATAAAAAAATTTCCATTTCTCTCTCCATAGAGCTTCTCATTTTTTCCATGAAATGCTAAGTTAATTTTAGCAAGATTCCTTACAACAACAATAATTTTTATTAGTATTTTTCCAAATGTTTTTTTTCCTTGTCAATTTCTTCTTTGATGTCTTTATCAATTGTTTTTCTTTTTGACAGTCTTACTTCGAAACCAACCCGTGATTCATATTAGTTATTTATTCATTGGTTGTTTCATGACTTTTAAGTTTAGAACTAAGATTTTTCCAATCTCTTATTCCTTCATCGTTAAGCTGATTTTTGCTATAATTTGTATTGAATAATTTGCAACAGAAACAATATATTGTGTCAAAATCTTTTGAATATATTAACTATATTCAGTCATGATTTTCTCTATTTGCCAACATTTCAACATAAAATGCAGTAGAGAAATGCCTAGAATTTTCATCTTTTAGGAAAGTTATATAATTCTCTGTAATTGCATCTTTTTCTACTAAAAGATCTCTTAGTTTTGTATCAAGATTTTTCCATCTACCTAGATCATAAATATTATTTCGAGCAAATAAATTTCATACATCAACTTTGTCCGAACTTTTATCGTTATCATCTTCAATGTAGTTTATTTCATTCACTGTTTCATCATTGTTTAATTCATTTGAAGTTGGTTGTTCAAGAACTAATTCTTCACTTAAATCTATACTTTTTTAGCTAGTTATGACAAATTAATCAGGAGCACTTTTTTGAGATTAGACTAACTTTTCTATTCTCTTCATTTTTTTTTACATTTTTTTATATCTTGATGCATGTTTTCTAGTTGACATATTTTTTTAAATCTAAAAAACAAACAGATAAACAAACACAATTTTTTTTCTAAATTATCCATAAATCAATACAAAAAATAAAATAAAATAAAATTTAAAAAAAGATAAGAAAAATAATAATTAAAAAAATGAAAATAGAATGATAGCACCTGGAAAGTTGACTAATTAAGATGAATATGATGATGGCAATAACTTTTGTAAAGAAAGAGAAGAGAGCAAGAAATTTTTTTTTTATAGTGTCCTTGATTCAATGTGTTTCGGTTTATAGTTAATGAGGTTTTAAATAGATTTTAATAGAATACTAAAAATTAGCTCTCAAAATCTATCGTTAACAATTTTAATAGAGTTATTTTTGGATGGGGAGAGCATTGAATTTTTTTGGGGAAATAGTAAAAAAAAAAATAGGGAATTAACATTTAAAATAATTATTACACCATAAAAATATATCTTATATTTAAGGTGTAGATTATCAAATAAGAGAGATAATTATGAGTAGGAGTAAGCTAGGGTAAAGCCTAAATATTAAGCTTTTCTACAATATATAAATAACTTAAATTTTTTTAGAATCTTAAAAAATTATTAACTACACTAATTAATAAATAGATACCCAAAAATTGGGACCTTCCTAAATATGAGACCCTAAGCAATCACCTAACTCACTTAGTGCTAAAGCCACCATTGTTAGGCGTACAATGATATTAGACAAACGAAAATACTATTTTTCTGTTTCTATTATTGCTTAGAGCCTTTAATTACATGAGATATTAATTTTTATTCTTTCTTAAAACAGTTAACTATTCAAATTGCAAGAGTGAAGTTGTTGCAAATTTTGTCCCAATTTATCGGGTACTAATTTTATCCTAGAAAGAATTCTTTTATTATTAGACTTGGAAAAATTAATTTCATGTTACTAACTAATATAATATGAATTCATACAATAAAACCAGTTTATTGGATCAAGTCATTAATGAGTCAACCCATTAAAACTCATTCCATAAGAGGTCAGGTTTGGATTTAAGCATCAAACCCATTTCCCCCAACCCAATAACACTTAATATTAATAGATTAGAAAATTTAATAACTAAAACTATAAATTTTTAAACAAAATGTAAATTGACATGCTTTAAATATTATATGCAAAAAAAAAAAAAAGAAGTTAATTAACTAACTATATAATGTTATCACAAACCGTAAAATCTCTAGGAATTTATTGTAAAACTTGGATCATTTTACAATTTTTTCAGATAATAGAAATTTCTTTTTATGATTTTCTTTCTCTTAAGATTTTTAAGCACTAATATTGATGCCTGGAACTAAATTATCAATCATTTGTGGACTATATTAGTAGATCATATTAAACATGAAGAATATTAAGATGTTGTTTCGTTTAGTATTGTATTTTTAAAAACGCATGCTCTATAAATTGTTATTTGTTTTTAGCTAGAAATATATAACCATTATTTTGAATATTTATTTTAAGTTTACTAAAAAAAGTGAGTTAAATAGGTCGGTTCGAATAACATGATAATGGTAACAAATGGGTTTGGATTTGTATTGTTTGACCCAATTAAGTTAATAGATGGGTTTCGATGTATATATTTTAACACGACATAATAAGAAAACAACACAAAACCGCCTAAACACAACCCATTGTTAGGCCTACTTAGGACTGTGTTTCCTCTTTTTTTTGGATTAGACAATGTTGAACTCTTGATGTGAGTTGCTCATGTTGGGCCTTTTATTTTCAAGTTCAATTGTACTCCTCTAAATTTTCTCCTAGGATGTGTACGCCTTCTTAGATTTGACAAGGATTAGATAATGCTCTACAAACATAAGAAAAAAGTCAGAGGGTTGACTTTACCGGTGTAATCTCTCTAACAATCAATTTAGTCAATAAAAATTTCAGATAGATAAAATTTAAAGAGAGAAAATTAGCATTCGCTCTTGAGCATTTTTAGCTTACCTTTAAACAAGAATGAAGGGCTTATATATAGATGACTTGATTTGACTCGAGGCCTAGTTATTTGATGACAAGTGTCATTGTTTTTGTGATACCCAGTGACACTTATCGTTTTGTGCCCATGTTAAGTGACACTTTGACATACAATCTTGTCCTTGGATTAGAGGAGGAAGTGTTCTCATCCTCTTCTTATGGTAGAGGATATGGGACCCTTGTGCTTAGCTCAAAGAAAGAGATGATTTTATCCTAGGTTGAATCCAAGAAGGTTTTATCGTACAAGATTCATCCTAAGAGGAATGTGTAAGGAGGTTTTTCATAGGTGACTTATCTTAGGAGGTTTGTCCTAGGAGCTTTTATTTTAGGTGGCTTATCCTAGGATCATAGGATCTTTATCCTTGGTGGTTTGCTTTAGGCTCCTATGAAGTTTATCTTATAATCTTGGGGGGTTTATAATAGGTAAGGGTGGACATTAGCTCAATTCGATTCTAAATCGAACTGAACCATCGTCTTTTTTAGAAATAATAATTTAAACCCAACCAAGTGGATTCAATTTTTGGTTCGGTTTAGTTTTTTAGTATTAAACTGTAATTTTCTTTGTATTTTCTAATTTTTTTTCATCCTTTTTGTTTTTTGTCATATAAATTATCAGTTTTTTTTTTATTTTTAAAAACTGAATCAATCAATCGATTCGGTTCAATTAAAAAAAAAAACTGGTTTTTTTTTTGCCTACCCCTAATTTTAGATAGTTTATCCTAAGATTCTAGGAAGTATTCCTACGAATTTTTAACAACCTTTTCTGGGGCTTCGTTGGGACCATATTTATTTGAGCTTTAGGTTTGACCCATTCTAATATTT
Source organism: Murraya paniculata (assembly GCA_030449075.1). NCBI lineage: Eukaryota > Viridiplantae > Streptophyta > Magnoliopsida > Sapindales > Rutaceae > Murraya > Murraya paniculata. The sequence continues at coordinate 1,171,316 of JAEVFN010000009.1, read as the reverse complement.
GTCCAACAATTGTCCTTTAAATATTAAATTTTAAGGTAAAAAATTAAGATTTTATGTTAAAGTTATTCTTTGGAGTTTTTTTTGGATGATTTTATCCATACTTAACCTTAGAGGTTTGTCAGCCACTCGGCCTTTGGCCGAGTGGTTAGGGCTGCTGCCCTCCAAATGTGAGGGCAGCAGTTTGAACCCCCACAAACGCATTGTGGGGGTAATTTCTTCCTCAATTAATAATTGAGTGAAGGCAGTCTTTTTCGATACCCAAGTGTGAGTGGAGTTGACGACTCTCGACTATTAGAGAGGGTTAAAAGTATGGGCAGTGCTTCATAAGAATTGATGTCTAGTCCCAGTAATAATCTGATTTGTAAATATCAGTTATAGTCTCATGTAATATGAGTTATAGTTTGAATAAAAGTCACATGTAATTAAAAAAAAAAAAACCTTAGAGGTTTGTCCTAGAATGATTTCTTCCTAGAGATTCCTATCCTCGAATTTTTATCTTGCAAGGATTCTTCCATGAGGAATTGTCTCGAAGGATTTTTATCCTAAGACTTTATCCTATGAGATAACCCTTATGGTTACGTTTAGCATGCAGGATTGGATTGAACCAATTATTAGAATTGGACTGGATTAAGTTGGATTGGATTAAGTTGAATTATATTATATAGTAATATGTTTGGTACAGTTCCAGATTATACTATGTTAAATTATATTTAGATAATATAAAATAGCATTTAAGTTTATATTTAAATATAAATATAAATTATTTATGAAATTTTATAATCATAATTAAAATAAATTTAAAAAGTAATTAATAGTGAAATTAATTATATTGTAACAAATTATTGAGTAATCATAATATAATAGTCAAATGAAAATACATTAAACAATCAAATATTTAGTTAATTTTTATCAAAATTTAAAAAAATTATATAAAATCAATTAATTTATGATATTATTAATTTTGATGATTATTTTTAATATTATATTAGTGATTATTAAATTTAGTACAATCAAATAATGCAATAAATTATTAAATGGTTAATTTTATTGATAAATTATTAAATATACAAGTAATAAAAATTTAATCTCAAGAGTTAGTACAAATAAAAGTACCAATTTAATTAGATCAAAAATCATAAATAAAATTAATTAATTAATTAATATTAGGTGTAAATAAAAAAATGATATAAATAAAAGTTTCATGAATGGATTATTTTTTTCTTTAAATCTTATCCCATCTAAATTCATGTGTAAATTAGTATAATTAATCCCATGATTTTAGGATTAAATTCAAATTTAGTCTACCTTAATCAAATCTAACTAAGCTTGCCAAATATGGGATAAATATTTAATCTCAAAATTAGTCTAATCCTATACTTAATCCTGGCATCCAAACATGACCTAATAGGACTATTCTCCAAGAACTTTTATTCTAGGATTTCTTTCCAAAGAATCTCATCCTCAAAATTTTTATCTTGGAATGTCTCTTTTAGGAGGACTTTCTTTCAAAGATTTTTTATCATAGAATGATTTGTTTCTATCCTTAGAACATTTGTATTTAAGAGATTTAGGGCCTGTTCGGTATTGTTTCTGAATTTGTATTTTCTGAAAATAAAAATGAGAATGAAAATGATGTTTTGCAGTTGCTGTATTTCGAGTTCAAGTATGCGTCTGGTATCATTTTCTGTATCCTGTATTTTAAAATTGAAAACAGTAATATGGGTTCGGTAAACACAATTGAAAATGATAAAAACAGTGAATATGTGTTCGGTAGTATTATTTTCAAAAACAGTTTTCACTGAATATTTAAGTGATACTCATAATTACAAAATAATTATTTAACCAATACATACACAAACATCCCATAAATAATTTAAATAAAATAATTTTAAAAAATTAGATGATAATAAAGTTTTAGTATTAGCATTAACAAAAAAAAAGTTTTACATTGTTATTGTTTTTACATTATAATTAAAATATATGTTACAACACACATGATTTAAACAAAATAATTACAAAAAATTACATGATAGACGTAATACATTCGTGTGTAATCATGCCACATAGAAGTTGCAATTCTATCTCTTGTAGCATTTATCTCTGTGACATTTGCTGGAGATAAATCACCTTTTTTAACATGATCATGCACGATACGAATAAAAGCCGATTCAGTCTTGCTTGATCAGTCAGCTTTATCCTCACCATCAATATCATGTGGATCCATATCTTGTTACAAAAAAAATGAAAAAATAACATATATCAAATATTAATTAAATTAAAAAAAATTACTCCTAAACATACTTGACTTAAACAAACTAACATACACCATATGCACATGCAGAAGATAAAAGCTTACTACCCCAAAGTGAAACGGATAACGAGCATCAATCACATGTGGAGAAGAAATAGTTTCTAGGAACAATGATAATAGAGTCACTACCAATTTTCCTCCCCAACTTAAACTTGCCACCAATTATAGGGTCTATTCTCATTTTCCCGTCAACAAACATAAAAACAACTAACTCAATCTAACTTTATTTAACCCACATTTATGCTCAATTTGACAATGATAATAAAAAATTCCAATACCCACTAAGCAGTTGCATCCAAAAAATTAGAAAAAATAAAAATGAAATAACAGATTTCCTAAATTAAGACTTGCATGTCAAATTAGAAAAAAAATAAAATCAAAAAGAAAAAGTGAAGAATAATACCAACGAGAGATGGAGCAAAGATGAAGCCAAGAGAGTGGCTGCAGCAAGTGAGCAGAGATGCAGCAAAGACGAAGCAGAGATAGCTGTTGTAGTAGTTGAGATCGCGGATATGGAGCAAAGAAGCCGCTACTGGGGTCGAGATTGAATGGAGATGGAGCAGTGAAGCGACTGCAGGGGTCAAGATTGAACGGAGATGGAGCAGTGAAGCGGCTGTAGTGGCCGAGATCAAGCGGAGATGGAGTAGAGAAGCGGGTGCAGTGGCCGAGATTGAGCTTAGATAGAGCAGAGAAGCAGCTGCAGTGGCCGAGATCCAGCGGAGATGGAGCAGAGAAGCTGCTGCAGTGGACGAGATTGAGTTGAGATGGAGCAGAGAAGCAGCTGCAGTGGCCGAGATCCAGCTGAGATGGAGCAGAGAAGCAGCTGTAGTGGCCGAGATCCAGCGGAGATGGAGCAGAGAAGCGGCTGTTATGGTCGAGATTTAGCGGAGATGGAGTAGAGAAGCGGCTACAGTAGTTAGATTGGGATAGATGTTGAACGATAAAGAGAGAGGTTGATGTTGATGGAGATAACGAAAGAGATCTAATGTTGAACGAGAGAGATAGATGTTGAAGATTTGTTCTAGAGTTTGTTTTTTAGTTTAACTTGTAATTCATTGAAAAACAACTTTAACACGTTTTTAATTTTATTATAGGTTAAGTGAATCTGAATCCTTTGTTTTATAATTTGTTTTTAGAGTTAAGTCCACCGAACATGTATTGGACTTGTATTTCTAAAACAAAAATGAAAATATAGGTTGGAAAAGGGTACCGAACGGGCCCTTAAAGCTTGAAGCTTTAAACTTTTGAATTTTGAAAGTCCAATCTAGAACTTTCTATTCAAATCTATTCCATCATTACTTGCCTTGAATATTGATACTCTTTGATTGGCTTAGACTATTTGCCTTCATGAATTGATTTTTCCCACCAATTCGTTAATTATATATTTGAAAGTCTAGCTAAGCAACCCAATTGGGTGAATTGAGTTTTAAAAAAAGTTACTAAACAATAAAATCACAATCTAATATCAATTTTCACTACAACTAGCTAATAACAATAAATATAACAATGAGTAAATTGAAAGAGGTAAGGAAAAGGGAATCAAATACAAGATTTTTACATGGTTCGGCAAAACTTGCATACGTCCATGCCAACCACACTTGAGGATTCCACTATCCAAACCTTATAACCCAACGCTTCAAGATGTTTATAATTGACTTTTAAGGTGCAATGAACCTTTACAATGAAAGATGACCACACACCCCTTCCTCAAGTGTTTTCCACACTCATTAACACTCAATTTTTGAAATGAAATTGATGTTTACAAAGATTGCTCTCTCACAAGAGTGTATTTCCAAATGATAGCTCAAACACAAATCAATAAATGTGTGTTAGCAAATAAAAAACTCAAAACCTTTTTTTAAATTCTAATTTGGATTGCAAAAATTCGATTTGAAATGAGTTTTCCTTGGCTATTTATAGATTTATCAATAAAATTAGCCATTGTTGACTTTTTTAGCATAATCGGTCTACCACTTGTGACGAAACGAATTATCGTTTGCTCATGTGGCAAGTTACTACTATAGATAAGTTTGAAATTTTTGCACAATTGGGTTGCTGTTTGAGAGTTGTCGGTTTACCGTTTAATTCCAAAGAGTCCACTGATTAGAGTCGGCTTGCTGCTTGTGATTTAATCAGTTTACCGTTTGATTTCAGAGGCTTCTTTATTCAAAGTTGGCTTGCCGCTTGTGAGTAAATGATTTGTTCTTTCATTCCAGAAAGCTCCTCTGTTAGAAGTCGGCTTGTTGCTTGTGAGTAAATGGCTTGCCATTTGATTTTAGAAGCTCATCTCAACTTAATCAGTTAGCCGTTCAAGTATGTCGGTATGTCACTTGATTTTAGAAACATTAACTAACCTTATCAGCTAATCGCTTGAAGTTAGCGGTTTACCGTTTGAGTACCAGAAAGTATAATTTTATCCCAACCTTTGCATAATTCAGTAAGCTTCGACTTAAAACAACATTTGTTGTTCAAAACCTTTCAAAACATTTTTATTAGAGTTCATAACTCATTTATGAGACTATATTTCCACATAAATGAATTTTTCTTGAAAATATAATGAAAGAATAAGTTGAGCTTTTAAGTGATTTGATCATGCATTCATTTGTTCTTATAAGCTTTACAAAAAAAAAAAAAAACATCTAAGCTTAGTGCACTTGATGCTCATTCTTGTCTTTGTTCATTTGAATTCCTTAAGCTTATTCTCACATGAACAATGCATTTCTTATTCTACTCTTGACACATGGTTTGTTATCATCAAAATCAAAAGATCATAGAATCATATAGTCAACAATATTCTCTTTAATTGGCCAAGATCTGCCTCCTCTCCTGTATAATACCTCACTTTTCATTCTTCTTCCTCACTTAATATTCACGGTGTTCGACGGTTGTGTTCATGTTGGCTGGCAACAAATTTTTGGCAACATTCTAGTGATTTTTGGTAATTTTTTTTTTTTTTTTTGAAGGAGACATATTTAAGAGAGTAACCATAGGTCATTGTCAGTTTGTAGGTTTGACTTAGTTTAAGAAGACCTAATGTTGAATGGCCAAAGATAAGAATATAATTAAGGATGTTGATCCTTTGACAACTATTCATGCTATTATAAGTGATGTTTGGCAGTTGTGAGTTGAAAGACGAATTGGTAGATGCAGGTAGTAGTCTATATTTAATGAAGTAATAAGAAGAATTTGAGTTATTTATTTAGGAAATTATGAGGATGAGAATGAACTTGTAGTTGAAGATCCCTACCTAAAGCAGATGAAGTAGGTTAAGTGTTACTCATGCCAAATGTCCCTTGAGATGATTAAAATCATATAAATGTGGCTCCACTACTTTCTTGTAAATTTATTCATTCAACAATAAGAATGGTAGCCAATTATAGAGAAATTCACGGGAATAGCCACAAAACTTTAAGGTTTTTTTAAATTTGACCCTTTTAACTATTTCTTATCATAACTAGCCAAGTATTGGTTCTTTGACAAATAATCCTTATCACTTTCAATAAATTTACAAACAAATACTACTCCTAAAGTTTCAAAAAAAAATCAACACTCTCAACAATCTCAACAAATCACCAAATCTCATCGCTCTCAACAAATCAACAAACTCCATCAAACATGTATTATGTGACTCAAGATATAATTATCAATTGTATAGCTCCTTAAGGTTAATGTATGTTCTTACACCATATAAACTTTTAATGTATTAAGTTTATAGTTTAGATTTGAAATTGATGTGATTTTTGTTGTAAATGTTGTTATTTTCCATTCATAAAATAATGTAATTTCTTAAAGCACTTAGTTTGAGTTGAGAAACCAAAAAAATATGAAAAATAATATAAATTTGAGATAAAAATGAAACCCAGATTATGAGTAACATGCAAATTTATATGCGACAGACTGGGCGACAGATGCCTGTCATACATAAATATCATTGTATTTATGTGCGATAGGCACATGTCGCACTGCCTATCGCACATAATCATAATATGCGTGACAACCATGTAAAATGTGCCGAGTACCTTTTAGAGGTCATAAGTTAGGCTAAATGTATAATAAAGCATTTTTTAGCTTGCTAAGGTAGGAGGTACAATATTCTTAGCACCAATATCGAGGAGAGCGTGAATTATTTCATGAGGAAACTACGAAAATTCCTTATTACTCTTCTTGTTGATTACGTTAGAAAAATATAGTAGAATTGCTTTTGTGATGGAAAAAATGTGGTTGAATCGATGAATACTCATATAACAATATTGGCAGAAAAAATAGCCGTTGATAGGAGAACTTTAGCCAAAAGAATAACCATTCATCTTGTACCTGAGTATCAATTCTAGATTTTGGTTAATGGTCTTAAGGAGGGGTTAGTTAATGTATATAGCAAGACTTGCTCTTATATAATATTCCAACTTCATCAACTTGTCTATGCTTAAACAATTACTGCTTGTCTAACCGTCTGAGTAGATTATATAAGCATTTGTTCTGTTTTTATACCAATGAATCATTGCGATTGCTTATGTAACTAGTACAACCGATTGGCGACGTAGCATCTTGGGAAGTTCCAGATGACATCTGAGAGATAAAGGTTAACCCACCAGTAGAAGCACCGCCCATTGATTATCGTCCAAAGCTCAAAATACATTCTACAAGTGAGGATGTAAATTAGATAATTGCAAAATGTGGGCGGTGCAACAAACCCGACCACAACTACAAGAAATGTAAAAATCTTATTGCATCTATTTCACACTCATAGCACAGTTCCAAGTAATTTTGTATTTTGAAATCTTATTTTTTGTGTATTACACAATTATTTATGATGAAATATTTATTTTACTTATTATTGCAAAATATTTATTTAGATAAGTTTAAGATTAATTATAACTAAAAATATTGGTAAAACGTTTAGATTTTTTTTTTTACCTTGTGACCAACTTGTAATATAATAACAAAAAATTATAGCTACTTAACAACGTTAAAAAAAATTACATCAACACTCGAATAACTACCATGGCTTATAATCTAATATTGCCATTAAATATGTTTATAGCAATCTTTTACCAAAAGTACTACTCGTGGCTACTACTAAAATCAAGCCTGAGCTTGAACATTAAATAAATAGTTAACATTAACATAACAAGCCACAATCGCCTCTCCCACACTCTTGTTGTGGCACACCCTTAGCTATTATGACTTTCCAAGGTTCGTTACTTTGCAACTTAGGTCAAATGCTGTAAAATTCAACATTTTCTAGCCGTCAAAGAATGATGACTACAAGTGGTTTGAATAAATCATTGTATGGTTTAAAATCAGGATCTACCACCATCGAATCATAAATCGACACATTCTTCTTATTAAGCCCCACTCAAGATAGAATTCAATGATAGCTGCCCAATTTCATAGGAATGAATACTTACATATAAAAATTATTATAAATTTATCATCTTTGTTATGTCTAAAATTCTTAAAAAATTAGATTACATTGGATTGTGTAGCTATACACATCACGTCGATGTCCATCAATCATATGGCAACAACTTCAACAACTTCAACAACTTCAATAACACATCACGTCGATGCCCATCAATATAGTTATTGAAGTTGTTGCCATATTGTAATGAATTGACATCACAGTTATCATCATTCCATAATTGCTTCAAGAACAACTAGTAAATACATTACATAAAAAATAAAAAATTAATAAGACTTCAAAGCATTAGGAAATAAGAGATTAATCAACAACTATAACTTTTATAAACTCATTACCCAAAAAAATGTGTCCATATGAGTGAAACGCAGACATAAGGCATTAAGAGACTGCCTTTGCTTGTCATTGATCAAGCAAAAATACTCATGCATATGTTGTGGAGTAATAAAAACATATTAATTTAGAACAGAAGATAGTACACATGATTAAGAAGACTTCAACAACACTTAGGTCATCACCTAGCCATCCCATTGAAGCTTGGCCCAAAAGTAGTTGAAAGAATTTGCGCAACTATTAGATGGTATGATCTATTGTGATTGTGCTAGCAAACCACTAATTGAACTCATCAAATAGCCTTGGATCCTCCAGTCCTTTAAATGGATTTATATCCACACTCATTCTTTCATCAATCTTATAGTCTATTATCTTGAGCATCGGTAAAGGGTGGACATTCTTTACTTTCTTGAAAAGAGAAATCAAGTAAGGACTATTAAAGACATATGAGAGCCTATACAGACATTCAAGCTTACTTATGCTAGGAGTTGCCTCTTTGAGGATTTGCAAGCTAACACCACTTAGCTCCCCATAGTAGCTATATAATAACAGGGGAACGTGATCATTATGATTGCCAATATCAGTGCACAATAGATATATTAAACTTATGTCGAATTAAAAAAAAAATGAAGGAACACGATTGGTAAATATTAAACTTGTTTGCCTTATATGAGCATCCAATTATAGAATTATCATATGAGTGTTTGAATAAACTATCATTATACAAACTGATAAACGCCATGACAACTTGTCTAAACTATTTTTATTCTTTGTACTCTACTTTAATAGCCGAATGACATCATCCAATGTCATCCATCTTCTTATCTGCTCTCGACTTCAGTTCAAAAATGAAACGATCAATCTTGTTCACCTGTTATAACGGAACTTTGCCCTCAACTATTTTCATGGAATAAAAAAAATAATATGAGAGAGCGTTAAAATCATTTCTATATGAGGAAAGGAAATGATCTTTTAAATTAGAAACTAAACCTATGAATCCTCTGTGTCATCATAATTGTGTGCGTGTTCATGACAGTCATCTGCAGCATGCTTATCCTTAACGGATTCTATTGCTCCTGTGTTCGACTTGTGGTGCAGTGATGCTTCTCTATTTTCTTTATAATGGGTGGCACGTTGATTGAAGGTTGATGCTACACAAAGTAACGTTGAAAATGAGAAAATAATTAGTAAAAATATTGAGTTTCTATTATACTTTAAATTATGTTATAATGCACTAAAGGATACCACATTACGGATCCAACTTGGGATATATAACACGTAATCCTCCACAGTCTTCCAATATTTTTTGGCTTTCTCCTTTGTGTCCTGCTCGGTAGTTTGTAAAACATTCACCAAGAGAAGCCCAAATTTTAGGCTAGTATGATTATCTAGTATTTAGTAATATGAAAAGTGGTTCTATACATGCAAGCATACATACATACATGCATACATGCATACATACATACATATTACTTATAGGATGAATATTGTTATTGAAAAATGAATACACTTCAACAAAGTTTATACTAAAAGAAGTAATGGACTTCCACTGCACAATGTGAAGAATTTTCTTTTTAGTTTTCGCGGCCCACTCTAATGATAGCCCTTCGATCGCTTCAAAGATCCAAGCTTACGACAAACAAAGTTACAACATCATAAAACCTATCGTCAAATATTCATTGTTACAAACTAAGTAATCCAAAAAATTTTTCAACTATTGCACACTTGAAACCCTAACATAAAGCTATAAACATTGTATCTTTTAATTTTATGCTTGGGGCTTTTTAAGCGAACCTTCTTAAATTTCGTACCTTTTCCATTCAATGCATTGTTAAGACTGTCATATATTGTTTCTCACAGCAGTAACCCCACAGATGATTTCAGAAGTGATCTATATCATAAACTTCGTCAAGCAATGAGATAATTTCATTTATTTAGTACTTTGTCCACAAATAATACAGTGCGATCTTTAGCGCATCAGTGTCATTTATATCTTAGAAATCTAAATCCTCAAATCTTGAGTCGAATTTAACAATATTCATGTTGCGTAGCCTACTATCAAAATACTTATTAAGTAAACTATGTACTATCTTTTGATTTTTTAATATGAAGACTTCATCATAAAAAAGTCCAATAATTAGGCAGCACTCTTCAATTGATAAGCGTATCAAATGCTTACCAATTTCAAACCACAACTTATCATTGTCGTTGCATTTTCCATAGGCCATTTGCTTGAGCAACACGTTATGCAAAATTATGCCACTAGATGGAAAGCTCTGCAACTCCATAAAATGCCCAAATATGTCTTTCTTGAACAATTGCAAATGTTGTTTTGTTATATTTTTCCCAGATGACTTTTACAACTATATCAAAATTACACATACTCATAATACTCCTGGGAAAGTGATTGCCATAAGCTACCTTCATCATGCCCAGTTCCTTCCTCGGTCTATGTGGATTATGCTTTGCTATTTTAGATTTTGCCACGTATCTGTTACAAATTACACAATTAAATTGTTATATTACATTTATAACAAGTTAAAACAATAACATGCTAAGAATAGTTTTTTTTAAAAGTTGAAATTTGGTGCATCACTGAGTGCTTGTCGCACCAAATTATGTGTGCATCTCACACCAGCTTGGTGCAACATAGGTGCGAAAAGCACACTATCGCACTAAGATTAATGCAACAGGTTGCTTGTTGCATGAAAACATAGTGACACAGACGTTGTGCTTATTAGCTACAGGTTGGCTGCACAAACAAGTGTGTGTTGTGTAGCCTACCATCATAGCACAACACCAATAAAGGGGAAATCCACCCCATTTTTAATCCACCCCCACCACCACAATGATAGTAGGCTACGCAACACACAATTGTTTGTGCAGCCAACCTGTACCTAATAAGCACAACGTCTGCGTCACTATGTTTTTATGCAACAAGCACAACGCCAACAAAGGGGAAATCCTCTTAATCCACCACCACCACCACCAACAACACAATGCAGCAACAACAACAACAACAATCAAATAGCTAACCTAGATTTTTCAAACTTGAACTGTTGATTTCGGCAATCCTAGCCACTGTTGAATGTAATTTCGGTTATTTTGGGCACTGACAATAGGCTCCAATGATGTTTTAAGCCATTTATGATGGGTGAGAGATTTTGGGGAGAGAGATTTTAGTGAGAGAATCAAATAAGAACAACAATGATAGTTTTCCTGAGCGAGATGCTCTAAATTGTTGATTTTGTTGATCTTGACAGTCATCAAACGTCATTCCGGTGAATTTGACTCCCGAAGATGGACCCCGATGATGCTCTAAGCTGCCTATGATGGGTGAGAGATTTCAAGGAGAGATTTCAGCGAGAGAGATTTGGGTGACAATGGCATAGATGGTTTCGCCCAAAAGTTTGGTGCTTAGCTAGTTTTGATTAAAAAAATTATATGGTTATTTTTATAATTTCCTAAAGTTTTATAGCTAATTTCGTAAATTTCCCCAATTCCATTGTGCTTTTCCTAAGTGCATTTTGTTTTCTCGTTTATATCAAATATAGAATTTTTTTGGGTGCCAATATAATAATTCCACTTTCAAAACCTAAGGCCAAGCCCCTTACCTTTGAAAGTCGGCGTAAGCAGACTACAAATGGGTGGTTACAGTAACTCCAACATTCTGCTTTTCGATTCTTGAAATCCTAAGCCCAAGCTCCTAGTCGGTGAAATCAGGATTCGATTGGGTGCTTACAGTAGGTCGGTAAACAAAACCCAACATTTTAATCTCTGAAAACGAACACTAGTACAGCTGAAGAACAACGTTTAACGGCGACACCACACTCGAGCTTAAGCGAGAGAGAATCGAAAATGGGGTTAGGGTTGTTAGCATCGAGGGCGATGAGACCCCTCAAGTATTCAAACTCCAGAATCTTTATCCGGTCCATCGTTTCCAAACCGGAGGTCCAATCACCGGAAGCTTCTTCAGCAGCAGCGGCTACAGCTCCCGAACCGGATCTCCCCCCTCGATCTCCCGTGGGTGGGGCCCGGGTCCATTTCCCCAACCCGGAAGATGCAATCGAAGTGTTCGTCGACGGTTACCCGGTCAAAATCCCCAAGGGCTTCACCGTTTTGCAGGCCTGTGAGGTCGCCGGCGTTGACATTCCCAGATTTTGTTACCACAGTAGACTTTCGATTGCTGGAAATTGCCGAATGTGTCTCGTTGAAGTCGAGAAATCGCCCAAACCTGTTGCTTCTTGCGCCATGCCTGCTCTTCCCGGTTCGCTTACAATTTCCGATGAGGGTTTATTGGTTTTGATTATTTGATTTTTTTATTGTATTTTAATAATGTGTGTTTGATTTTAGGGATGAAAATTAAGACGGATACACCGTTAGCTAAGAAGGCGAGAGAAGGGGTGATGGAGTTTTTGTTAATGAATCATCCTTTGGATTGTCCAATTTGTGATCAGGGTGGTGAATGTGATCTCCAGGATCAGTCTATGGCTTTCGGTTCTGATCGTGGCCGCTTCACTGAAATGAAAAGATCTGTTGTTGATAAGAATCTTGGTCCATTGGTGAAGACTGTTATGACTCGATGTATCCAATGCACAAGGTTAGAATCTGGTGGTATCACTTTCCTTGTTTTTCAAAATGTTCTCAGTGAAGCTGAGACTTTTATTTGTTGAATTGAAATATTTTGAATTATTGGCCGTTTTAGGGAACTTCTTTTATGCTGTCATAAGTGAGAGAGTAATTATCATTAGAATGCCTGAACAAAATCTTAACTTTTAAGGGTAGCTAAATTACTGTGATAAATGGAGCCTTTAACCATATTTTGTATTTTTGTGTAGGCAGTTCTTCAAATGTAAACTGATTGTTGTTGTATTCAATAAGCTGCTATTTATTTGTTTCTTATTCAAAAAAAATAAAATATAAAAAAAAAAAAGCAACCCTGGTACACATGCGTGCACACACACATCAGATTACCATATATTAGATGACAATTAGCCTTCTATCCTTTCTGTACTTTGCTTTTGCAAAACTTTCCTGCTTTTAGAGAGTGAGAGAAAAATCTTTGGTTGTATGTAGATGTGTTGTGTTGATTGTATTTGGATCATTTCTTCATAGAGGAATGGTAGCATTCTTTTAGGATGGTGCTGGGAGGACATTCAAAGTTTTTGGGAGGAAATTTTACTTTTTGGCATCGTTATGTTCAGGGTCCAAAACAGAATTTAACTTTAGAGGAGATGGAGGTTTCCAAATGGAAGTTTTGAGAAACACATAAAGAAGAATGTTTACGGGACCAAGCTCAGTTATCCTTTTCTCAAAGAGGGAAATACCTTGAAAAATGCAAACAATGAGGAAAATTCCTGTAGGCTTATGTCAAAATAAATACTTCATTCAAAAAAAAAAAATTCCAGAGGGAGAAATGATAAGATCTTGGAATGAACAATTTTTTACATGCAAACAAGAAATCACATCTAGGGAATCAAAATGTTAAACGAGAGCTGTTTCTCCATAGGTCTCCAAAACTGTTAAGGTAATGGATTTAGCTTTTCGATCTTTTGGTGGGTTTTGATATGAGTTATATATGAATTTTTCCATTTGTAAATACCTTTCTGTTTTAACAAGGTCTTTGTTCCTTAGTTGTGACTCTGAAAATTTTTACCAGCTTCTGTCCCATACAATTTCTGGTTCAACAGGTGTGTTAGGTTTGCAACAGAGGTTGCTGGAGTACAAGATCTTGGCATGCTAGGTCGTGGTAGTGGGGAGGAAATTGGAACTTACGTGGAAAAACTTATGACAAGTGAACTTTCTGGGAATGTGATAGATATTTGTCCTGTGGGAGCCCTTACTTCAAAACCTTTTGCATTCAAAGCCCGAAACTGGGAGTTAAAAGGAACAGAGACCATTGATGTAACTGATGCAGTTGGATCTAACGTTCGAATAGATAGCAGGGGTCCAGAGGTCATGCGCATCCTCCCGCGGTTAAATGAGGTAGATTTTCATTAACTGAACCAAATTTTAACTTTCTTTACTCCTGTTGTTTGTTTCCACGGAAACATCAAGTTCTTACCTTGTATATGCAAGTATTTTGCTGTCATGGAACATTTTGATATTATTTAAGGAAACAAGAGATTGGTTTTGCATTGTTAAGTAATAGGAATTTGATAAAAACTTTTCAGACATGGTGCATTTACATATGAAAGAATTTTGCTAGCCAGATTATATCAGATTATTGCATCTTGTATGAAGTGGGAAACTATCATGGCTTAGGTATAATTGAATTTGGTTGTAGTTATTTCTCCTGTGTTTTGGCAAGCCCTGATTAACTTTAATGATACAAATTTGTTATTGCTTTATTTCCCACTTCTTGTATGAAGTGGGAAAACTATCATAGCTCAGTTATAATTGATTTTGGTTGTAATTCTTTCTCTTGTGCTTTGTTAAGCCCTGATGAACTTTACTGATACAAATTATTATTGATAAAAAATGAAATCGTGCTTGACTTTGATGTCATTATAATAATATGCATGAAGTTATGCAAATGATCATACTTCATATACTTTTGGCAATGTGTTTTGTTCCTTTAAGAATTAGTGTCCTTCCTTCTAAGTTAGATGTATTTTGCATTATTTAAATCATTCTAGAATTTGGAAACTGAATTCTTTGTTTGGTGTCTAAACTATTAATAGAATTTGGCGCATAATTTGTCTTGTGTGGTGAATTTATTGGTACCCCGTTTCTCAAATGAAAGTTACCATTGCACATGCTTACTACAATGAGAAAGGGGTACTGTTCTAGGGGAAGACTACATTTTGAATTGAATTAGACTTTATTCCACTCATGAAACTCTAGCAGTCACAGCTCCCCGCTCCAAAAATCAATGCTTGAAAGCAGGAAATTCGATTTGTTTATAAGTAGTTTGGATGTTTGAACAATGTGCATTTTCTTGTTTCTTCTTTTTTTTTTTTTTATTATTTTTTTAACGTAGTAGGGAAAGTTGGCTTTTCATGTTAATGCTATGTTTAATTACTGGAGTGAGAGTGAAGAGTGTGGATTCCTCTCACTCCAGTATTTACTTACATATTTTAAGGGAGGAGTGGGAATTTCACTTCGTGGGCCCCACCCATGTTTGAAGTGAGGAGTGAGACTCCCACTCCCAGGGGAGCACTTCTTCTTTTTTTACCCTTTAGTTATTAAATTTAATATAATTATATTTAATAAAATAAAATAAATAATATCATGTTTATTTAAATAATATTATTTTACAAGTGAAATTATTTTATGAATTACATTTATTGAAATAATGATATTAAACTTATTTAAATATAATATTATTATATTTAGTTAAAAATAATAATTTAAATTGATTCTAAGTTAAAACTACTTAAAAATAATATTATTATATTCATAGAGAATTAATAATATTACTATATACTATCTTTATTTAAAAATATAATATTATTATATTTATTTAAAAATAATAGTATTATATTTATTTAATATTAATAATTAATAATAATAAATAGTTTATTCTAAGAAACTATTAATTTTGTACTATTTGTGTTGCTCTTATCAATAATTTTTATTTACATAATTAAAATCAAAATTAATAAAAAATTGTGATTTACATAATTAAGAATATTAATAATTATTATTAATTTACAAATATAATAAACTAAATATTTTATTTTTCAAATATATTTTTATTAATTTTGTAATTAGAAACTACAATTCTTTAAATAAGAGTAAAACTATAATTTAAAACCATTTACTCCCAATCCAAGACAAATTAAATACATAAACCGGATTTTGATTCCGATTCTATACTCTTATTTCAGTATAAGTAAATAGCCTCCTCCCACCCCCTCTCCACACTCCCAATCTCATTTCAGTGTAAGTAAATAACCTCCTCCCAACCCCTCTCCACACTCCCAATCTCAGGATTCCTGCTTCAATCCAAAATGTAAACGCTACCTAAAAGTATTGCACTTAATCTTATGAGTTGTGGAGCTAAATGTCTTATTGTTCTTTTAGGTCGATCTTATCTATAGTTCTCAGTTAATTAATAAGAGGCTATTTGATTTTCGTATAGTTTGCAAAACCAAATGAGTTACCTGAAGAATAACATGATAATCAATTCTGACAGATTCTATTAGTATCTCTGTTGTAATAGTTAATTGTTCACTCTTCTCATTTTGTCTGAATTGCATATATACTTTACTACTGGAATATAGACAGATCTCTTCTCAGCCAGATCTCTTCTCAGCCAGTTGGCACTTTGGTGCTCTTAGAATGTTAAATCTATTTAACTGTATGTGTTTTTGAGAATTAATTTGTGGTTGGAAACGGAATGACTTAAAATTTAGCAGACTCTGTTTACTTATTCAGTGAATGCAAAAATTTCAATGGATTGACTGCTTAAATGGTTGGTTTGGTAACTTAATGATTTTCTGTGTACAGTCTAGATGATTTTGACTACATGCGCTATTTCAGTTCATAGAGCACTGCAGAGTTTTCTTTATTTCATTTTCATAGACTGGATTGAGCTTTAGTTCTGATTTTGACTTGAGCTTGTGAACATTTGGATGCGATTAAATATTTAACCTTATTATTTTTTGTATATGATTAATATGCTTATATTGAAAATTTAACCTTGTTATTTTTTTATATGATTAATATGCATATATTGACAATTTATTTCATATATTATTTATGTTTTATGTGACACTTAAATATAAGAAAAAATGTCTGTGGTGTTGTGCAATGAGGATATAGATCCCTAAGGTAGAAGACTAAAGAACTTCAATGCTTTTGTTTTAGATTCATATATTTTAAGCATCTTTTGAGATCAATTTCTTAATACTTGTCTGACTGTTCATATTTGTTTCAGGATATAAATGAAGAATGGATCTCAGACAAGACCCGTTTTTGTTATGATGGTTTGAAGAGGCAGAGGCTAAATGATCCAATGATTCGTGGTACTGATGGGCGCTTTAAGGCTGTGAACTGGAGAGATGCCTTGGCTGTGGTTGCTGAGGTTATGTTTCAGGCTAAACCGGAGGAAATTGTGGGTATTGCCGGTCAGTTGTCTGATGCAGAATCCATGATGGCACTAAAAGACTTGTTAAACAGAATGGGTTCAAATAATGTATGGTGTGAAGGAACTGGTGCGCAACCAAATGCTGACCTACGATCAGGATATATTATGAATACTAGCATCAGTGGCCTCGAGAAGGCAGACTGTTTCCTTTTGGTTGGTACCCAGGTAATGCTAAATCATCTTCTTTCAGCATGTAGTAGAAATTGTGTCCTTTATGCTGGAAAATTACTTTATCCTTGGCCCTTGTACGATAATTTCTTTAAATGATGCACCTTTCTTGATTTTTGAAAATGAGGATAGTTCTACATGTGTTCCATCTTTAGTATTATGTTGATCTTATTTTTACCTTGTATGTTTGCAGCCTCGAGTAGAAGCTGCTATGGTAAATGCCAGAATCCGCAAGACCTGTCCGAGCAAACAATGCTAAGGTGGGTTACATTGGTCCTGCAACAGATTTGAACTATGATCACCAGCATCTTGGCACTGGCCCGAAAACACTTCTTGAAATTGCCGAGGGTCGCCACCCATTTTTCTCTGCAATTTCAAATGCCAAAAACCCAGTCATTATTGTTGGTGCTGGACTCTTTGAGAGGAAGGACAAGGATGCTATTTTCTCTACTGTTGAAGCCATTGCGAAAAAAGGGAATGTTATCAGACCTGATTGGAATGGGCTCAATGTTTTGCTTCTCAATGCTGCTCAAGCTGCAGCCCTGGACCTTGGACTTGTGCCTGAGTCCAGCAACAGCATCGAGTCTGCAAAGTTTGTCTATCTCATGGGTGCCGATGATGTGAACTTGGAAAAGCTTCCAAATGATGCCTTTGTTGTTTATCAGGGCCACCATGGTGACCGTGGTGTCTATCGTGCCAATGTAATTCTCCCAGCATCAGCTTTTAGTGAGAAGGAAGGGACTTACGAAAATACTGAAGGTTGCACTCAACAAACGTTGCCTGCAGTTCCAACTGTTGGTGATGCCAGAGATGATTGGAAGATAATTCGGGCACTTTCTGAGGTGGCAGGGCTGCGTTTACCTTATGATACAATTGGAGGCATTCGATCCCGGATCAGGACGGTGGCACCAAATCTCTTGTGCGTGGATGAGAGAGAACCTGCTATTTTCGGGCCTTCTTTTAAGCCTGAGATCAAAAGTGAAATGGATTCGACTCCTTTCGTTAGTGCAGTTGAGAATTTTTATATGACTGATTCTATTACCAGAGCATCAAAGATCATGGCCCAATGCAGTGCAATGCTACTGAAGAAGTGAGTGATTGGCTTTACAGATTACTCAAATAATTGTGTCAAATTTATCCTTTTTTGCTGCAGTAAGATTATCTCATTGAAGCTGTTTATTTGCCAATCTTCTGAAACAATGGAAGTATTTTCCAATAAAGGAAATTAGGCATTGTTTGTTTCCTTGTAAAATGATCTACAATGTAAAAGCACTGTTTGCTTTATAAAACTATATGATTTTGCCATAAATATTATGTACGATTCGGAACGGATTTTTGAGTGTTCAATGCTGTAAATCTAGCTTAACCTGCTCAGGCCCAACGCTGTGCTGTGGTTAAAAATCCAGTGGAGATTGCTATGGGGTGGGATGAGGGTGGAGTATGAAATAATCATTGTATTGTAAAGAACCTGAAATCAATGGGCAATCCTAATTAGTTTTATACCACGTTATGAATCTAGCTGGTACTATTAATTTTTGTATTCATGGATTGACGAAGGAGCCGTGTGCATTCTTTCTTCTTAGAAAAAGTTGATCATGAGAACAACTTAAGATTTTCCAACAAGCAATCTTGAGTGAGCAACTTTGGCACTTCGCCTCCGGGTTATGTCATATTTTGACTAATGATAATCCTAAGCGAGCCATATTTTGATTAAAGAGACATTCAGGCTAATGTAATTAAATTTATTCAATAAAATTATACGTTATAGAACTTTATCAAATTACTATGATGATTTTTGTTCCTTTTGAGAAATCATATCTTCGTTATTGGAGTTATTTTCAAATTGATGACATTTTTGTTGCACATTTTCTTATAGATTTTATGTGGGAAGACTTGATAATTTAATATTAATTGATTTAGACGGTCCTGATAAGTGTCTTGATGGAAATTTCTCCAGATCACGTATCACTTTTAGTTAGTTTCTCTCGATAGGATAGGATTGGACTGCCTCTCTCGATAGGATAGGATTGAACTGGATTCAGAAATTCAGGTTTGATGGTTGCATTTGTATAATTCTGTTTTATAGTCTAGAGAATAAGGTCTAAGAATGTATTCAAGCACTGGTATAGCCCAAATATACCCCTATTACAAAGTTGATTGTGGCGTTGACTTAACTTGAGTAATGGTTGATGCATTATTTTTTAGAGAAAAGAGCTCCTATTATAAGTACTGGTGTAGGAGCAAATGATGTAAAGTGAAAAATGGAGAACCTTGAATTGGTTTCATATGATTAATATTGTTGAAAATGCGATTGTTGTAGGGTTAACTTGACTGTAAACTAATAAAAAGCCTAATTGCGATCTTAACTTTAGAGTGTCATTTGAGGGTTTCGTTGATTTAAAAGGTGTGATTGTGGAATTCTAGATGCATTTATGGTATTGGACAATGATTCTTGGAAAGGTTTGGCAGCTCACTTAATCTAATACGGTTTTAACTATACTTGGTAAAAGAGGTGCAATTTGTAGATTTTGATGGACTTAATCAAGAACAAAGGCTTTTTCTTAACCAAAAAAGGTGTTATGTCAATAAAGGAGTAGCAATGGATGATGTTTCGCCAGTACTTATGGCTTAAAGTAGGCTTCAAAGGTGGTTTTGATCAAAAGATAGGGTTTCTCCCTTATAATGGTTATTGTAGGTTGCAGGGTTGCTGTTTATGGCTGAGAATTATAGGAACTTATAGAGATTGGGTTGCTAGGGTAAAGGTTGATGATGGTTGATGATTATCTCCTTTTGTACGATGATTAAGGTTTCTATTTATAGGTTTTATGGGTGGCAAACCCTAATCTTATAAGATTAGGATGAAAAGAGGAATGTAATTGTGATCTTATTCTATCCTAGTGGTAAAGAGATTAGATTTCTCTTTAGATAGAATCATGACTATCTTTTGGATTGAATCGCCTCATTTATTCACCAAGTAACGTGGACTATAGAAGAGTTTAATTTTTGGATAATTTAGGGTTTCTAAAAGGCTTAATAGGTCTGCTGCAAGATTAGAGACACTGATTCTACTCACACTCAATTATGGGCCTACACATCATTAGCCAGTATTGGGTTTCTTATGGACTTTCTATAGTTATAATTTCTCCAATAAACCTTTATACAATGCATTCTCTTGGAGGTCAACTACTCTCAAGTCGATTTGGCCAAGGGTTCAATGCACACTAGGTCTCACCCATAGTGGATGCCTAGTATAGAAGCGTAGGTCCACCATGATTACATACTTTGTTGTTAGTAACGATTTTTAGATAACAGTAATGAGCAATCACCCTTTTCCATGTAGTGATTGTTTTTAACCTCTCCTTATTTGTTGGGCCGCTGCTACGATGCAGGGCATAAAATGCCCTGTATCGTGCAGAAGGCCAAATAGAGCCGTTGGATGTGTGTTTGTATGCATCCAACGGCTGGGGTTTAAAATGAAAAAAAAAAATGCTTGGGCTTCAAAAAAAAAATGGAAAAAACAAAAAAACGGGCAACCGGTTGAAGTTGTAAGAGGAGAAAACAATTTCTCCCTCCCTCCCTCACTTCGTTTCCCTCCAGTTTACCCACGGCAAAACCGGCATTATTCACCCTCTCGATCCCCACACTGTGTTGCTCTCACTGTTGCTCACTCTCCCACTCCTGCAAACGCCGCGGCTGACCCTTACCCTCACGCTGTCATTGTTGCTGTCGCTGTCACTGTTGCTGCTGTTATTGGTGTTTCACTTGCCGTTTCTTCCAACTGAGGCTCACGGTGAACGTTGCAGTCAGTGTCGATCGTGCTCCAGTCGATCACCTTTACTCTTTTCAGCAAGGTAACTCAACTTCAAACTTAGCCTTGTAGTTATTAAAGTAAGTAAATTTGTAATTGATTGTATTTGGGGAAAACGATTTGGTAATGATATTGTGTAAAAGTACAATGCACATACAATATTGGATGAAATGCCAAAAAGAACTATTTATTTTATCATTTTAAGATTGCAGGTTGCCATTTGTTTTTGTTTGAGAAAAAGCTGTGGCTGTGTTAATCAAATTTTTATAATAATTCGAGAATGAATAAAAATGAGTGTTGGCTGCTGGAGTGTCCTAGTTTTGTTTGATATGTTGGTATATGCATTTGTTTAGTACAACAGATATCACGTGTGTCTTTGTTTAGTTGTGTATCGGTTGATGCGTATGTCACCAGTGAGCTATAGTATGGTGCGATATGCAGTAATTGTTCATCGGTTGATGCGTATGGCACCAGTGAGCTATGGATTGGTTCGATACACATTAATTGTTCATCGGGTGATGCGTTTTATATTCTGAGCTATGTGTAGGTGCGATAGGCAGTGATTGTTCATCGGTTGATGCATATTTTATTCTCAGCTATGTTTTGGTGGGATAGGCAGTAATTGTTCATCGGTTGATGCATATTTTATTCTGAGCTATGTTTTGGTGGGATAGGCAGTAATTGTTCATCAGTTGATGCATACTTTATTCTGAGCTATGTTTTGGTGGGATAGGCAGTAACTGTTCATCCGTTGATGCATATTTTATTCTCAGCTATGTTTTGGTGCGATAGGCAGTAATTGTTTATCGTGAACTGCTTTCTTGTAGCTTTTATACAGCGACATGGAAAATCAGAGGAAAATTTCGAAAGGAAAATCAATACGGCAGGAAAGGCAAGGAGTGAAAAAAAATGCATGAATTTACTATTTGTAAGTATAAATTATATGCATTTATGTACCCATTATGTTCGAAGGTATAATTTATTTTATTAATATAACTTTAAATATTGATGACAGTAAGGCGGAAGCAAAACGACTAAGGCAATTAGGAGTAGAAAAGGTGGATAAAACGGTATGTAATCTACATATAACCTGCTGAATATGTGATTGTATGTGACTTAAAATAAGATGGCTCTGAATATATATGTATTACATTGTTGCAGGTTAGAGCTGATATTGCACAAAGTTGGAAGAAATTGAACCCTGAGGAGAGGCATCAATGGATGCTTAATAACATGGATGACATATGTACCTCCAATATCGGGGAAAATAGCGGTGAGGGTAAAAGTATTGAAGAATCCGATGAGGACAAGGCTGAAGGTGGGAACCTTGTATCTCGATGTCGTGTTGCCTCGTTCGCAGAGTTGGTTTCAACTTTTTCAAGTGATCAACAAGCAGCAGTAAAAGAAACCGGTTTTGGAAGTCTACTTCACCTGAAATGTGGGCGGTTAAGACAAGAGTTATGTGCATCATTAATTGAACAATGTGATCTAGTTAGGCAAAGTATAAGTCTACACGGGAAATAATACAATTTAAGCCCAACAACGTTTGCAGCTACAATGGGAGTTAGAGATAGAGGCAGGCATGTGGACTTAAATGATAAAGCTGTTGATATAGGTGAGTTGCAAGCATTGTACAACAGTGGACCCAGATAAATTCATATAGCGGAGGTGAAAAAAAGGCTAATGAATAGTTGCAGTTCTGATGATGAATTTAAGATACTGTTTTGTCTATTTGCGTTGGGAACCATTTTATGCCCGACAAGTGCAATATACATTAATCCATCATATCTTCGTGTACTGAAAGATACAAATTCTATAAGGAGAAAAAATTGGGCTAGCTGGTGCTTTACCTTTTTATGGGAAGGTGTGCAGAAGTTCAAAGCAAATAAAGTGAGCTCCGTTAGCAGTTGTGTTCTTTTCTTAAAGGTTCGTTTAATGTAAGATATTTTATTGTTTCTTGTTTGTTGTGTTTATTTCAGTGTATGACATTGTTCTTTGCCGTTGACACGCAGCTGTTCTACTTTTTCTGCGTTGTATATGACCGACCTTCTATCAATAGAACAGTCTGTCCTATCAGCGTATGAAATAATGATGAGATTCGACGATTCATGAAATGACAAAGATGGCTTGGGGGCATCAAAAGCAACAAGGTATAGAATGCGTGCATACTTTTTGATCACATCGTTTAACCATATTCTGGACTAATAATTATTTTATGGATAATTTCAAGTTTCAATGCGCGACATTGATTGGGTTCGTCAGCCTGAACAGGCAGACCCTTCTGGCTGAAACAATGTTAACAACGATACTCTTCAACAACTAATGGAAAGGTTTGGGTCATTTTGCGACCAAAACAAAGAGTCATTCCAAGGCCTGGAACGAAGAATGGAAAACATTGAAAAATTATTGGGTGAATTGGCATCAAAGTTTCATGAACGATCAACCAAACAACCATGCGCTCCTGATCCACCTGCAAGTCCGCAAATTCGAATCCCAACACCTGTAGATGGGAAAACAATGTCAAAAGCTGAAGGGAAAACCATTTTGGTGAGTGATGATGACTCTATTGATCGTCGAGTGAAAGCACAATTACGAGTCTTGGAGTGAAAGCACAATTACGAGTCTTGGATGGCGTGTTGGGTTGTCTTGGGACTACTGCAGAAGGTGGCGAAACTCCGCTTGCTTCATTTGAATATAATGGGGGTCATGGTCCCAAGCCAGCACCGCAACCTCGCGATGAACGAGAGATTGTTCTATGCGATCTTTTGTTGCATTTTTGCTTTCAATTATAATGAATTAATGTTGACGTTGTACTTTTATAGGATTTGCCCGAACCAGTTGACACTAAGCAAGAGTTCCAGACCTCCACTAGCATGAGTGTACCGGCAACTAGACCAACAAGGAATAGGAGGCCTGGACGGTACCAACTTTCTCCTTATGATAAAGTGTCTCGGGGAGCAAAGGCTAAGTTCAAAGCTGGTCCTTTTCATGTAAACAACCCTATTTCTCTTGACCAACTCAAGCTCATTCAATATGCATTTGATAGAGATGGTAATGGAAGGTACTTGTGGTTTATATGCATTTGTATTTGTTATTCCCTTTTGCATATGTCTTCAAAACCTAACACAAAGTTAAATGTTTGTGATGTCAGTGAAATAATTGTGTCGACTCATGATCAATTTATCTCCAGGCATAGTTTCATGAGCTTTTTGCCTAACACAGCTCTAAATGGAGACGTATGTGGTGTATTCCCACCCGCTTTACATACAACCTGTTTGCTGTACTATTATTGATTGATAATAAATTTCCCTTAATGGACAACTGTTTTGGATTATTACCATGATTGCATATCACCTCACACTTTGTGAACGGGCTAAACGCGAGGATGGACCAATTAACTGGTATTTACCGACAGTATATGCTGTAAGTTTCTAGTGCTGTTATTTGTATGTTAATTGAAGTTGTTTATCTAGTTTGCTTATCGAGACGGTATCACCAACACAACTTACTATTTTGAGCAGCAATCAGCGCTTACCGTTGGAGCTGACGTGGATGGGTTTGCACAAGCAGCTAGTGTCGGAAACCTTTCATGCCCGACTTTGAAAGGTGCCAAAAGGTGAGTCTTTTAACTGTTAATGGTGTTAATTGTTGGCACATCGCTTTTATCGGACAGATACTTAAATGTTGTCCCTATAGATTTATGTTCCAATGAATGACGGTGCCTTTCATTGGTTCCTGTTCATCGTCAATGTGCGAGAAGGCTTTGGTGAGATTTGGGATCCTCTTCCTGATGGTCGAAGCAATCGGAAACGGGAGCAACAAGCGCAACGCATTGTATGTTACTTGGGTGCATTCTTGACACTGTTCAATTCGTTATATGTATCAATTGACCAATTACCGATAAAATAACACGGCAGACCGGTTAGTATGTGCAGCTCACTGGATCGAACCGGCATGCCGCTTAAATAAAACGGCAAGCCGGTTAGATCCAGTGAGCCTACTGGATCGAAACAGTCTACCACTAAAATAAAACAGCTAACCGGTTAGTATTCATAGCTCACTGGATCTAACCGGCCTGCCGCTTAAATAAAATGGCTGACCGGTTATTTTGTTGTGGTTACTGGATGTAAACGGTTTCCCGAATAAAAATAACCGGCGGACCGGTAAGTTTACCCTACTTTTCTGGATCAAACCGGTAAACTGTGTATAATTAAACGGCAAGCCAAAAAATTCGCATAACAACTGCAGAAGCCATCTGTTTTCGGCAATCGGGCAGCCGTTTTCTCTTTTGCGGCATCCAATCGGCAAGCACATCGGCAAATCAGTGCATTTCCCGCGAATCGACATCGATAGCGTACAATCAGGGTTGTATTTAGCCGATTGTACATCACAAAACATCATTCAAACAAAGGTTTTTACGGAAATTGCTACAAATCCCTCATCTGGACCGCCGATCCTAGGTTTTCTCTGCAATGATCGGACGTCGATTTGGGTGTGTTCCAGTAAGTCATTCTTCACACTGCCCGCAAACATCACTTCACAAACTCATTCCCCCTCATTTCATCGAATCACTCTCGGTATGTTCTAACTTCCCTAACTCTCACCATTGTGCTTTAGTTATGTCAAGTTCGAGAGCAAGAACCGGCAAGGCCAAGAAGGAAGCAATTGTGCCGAAACCCAAACGGCCCCGAACTGAAAAAGGAAATGGTCAGCAATCTGATTTCGAGTCTAGGCATTTTCCAACCAAGCAACTGGCCAAACAGTTCTTCCTCAAGTTCATGCCTCGTCTGGTACCTTTTTCTTTCTATAGTTGAGTTGACTTGTATTCGATGCCTTATGATTAGTAACAGAAGTTTTGTACTAGTTACTGGAGAGGGTTGGTTGGATTTATGCTGTTCTCATTGAGGAGAATGTGTATCCAAATTTGGTGAAAGTATTTTACTGTGATATGGATACTTCTCTAGGAGAAGCGAAATCGTGTCATTACTCATGTTGGTGGAATCACTATAGAGTTTGGACCTGGTTTAATGAATGAAATCCTAGGAACTGCTGAGAATGGTCTAGAGATTTACTCCGCTAGGAAACCACCTTATGTTGATGATTATTCTCATGTTGAAGCAGTTAGGAACATTTGCAAACGTATAGATTTGTCCGATGACGTTTGCACACTTCATCTCCGAGCGCAATGCTTATGTCTACAGAGTAGAGTTTTGCTTCGCATTCTGCAGGCAATTGTCACGCCTAGGTCGGGACATGTCGATGAAATATCTCATATGGATGTAGCGTTGTTGGATTGTATTCTTAGGGGTCGCCTTGTTAATTTGGGGTATACCGTTGTCCGTCACATGCTCAGCATTCCGAGTGCAGGTAACCGGTCCCTTCCATACGGTAACTTTATTACCAGGATACTTAAGTTCTTTGACGTGCCCATTGATGAACCCACTTTCGAACCAACCAAACCAATAAGAGATGAACTGGTGAACAGTTTAGGTTATGAGTGGCAAACTGAGGGATGGGTTAAGGTTAAACAGGAGAAGACAACATTGCTTGCGCCAAGTGATGATCGTCCGCTTAACTCCATAATACCCGTCGATCAGTTGCCAGACTTCTCTTTACCTCTGCGAGGTCAGCGGAGACGTTCGAGGGCACAAACATCAACGCCTGGTTCGTCCTCTGCTATCCCGCCTACTGAGACTAGTGGTTCCGAACAGGTATCTCTACAGCAGCTCATGAATGAGATAAGGATGCTCTCCGCCCAGCAGACAACCAGCCACCAGCAAATTGTCGGGGAGCAGGACCGTCTTTTGCAGCAGCAGCAACAGCTCCTTGATGGACAACGAAGACTCTTTGAGCACCTTGGTGTTCCCTACCCGTTTGCACCACCATCACCACCACCGCAGTAGCTTTCAAGTTATGCATTCTCATTGTTCTGAGGAATGTTGTTTGTAATATGCTATAGCTGAACGTTATAACTTGCTCTTAACCTCTTTAGGATGGTAGCTGGAGAAAATTTAAAAATTTACTTAATTGTATGCAGATTATTGATATTTGAAGCATGTTATTCGTAGTGGCAGCGTTGAGTGCACTAATTTCGCATAAGTGGGAGAAACATATTATGTATATGGGGTATTTAATCCTCGAAGCAGGAACTGTTTATTACTACCATAAGCACATTTTGGCACCATTACAATATGACTTCATGTTATAAGCTGTTTAACTGTGCAGGACATGATTTCCGGGCCATGCATGGGTTTAATTTATTAGTTTTCTGTACTAAAGCCAATCTTACATTCATCATTCAAAAAAGCTGTGGTGTTCGGAAATGGAAGAAGTGTAAATGTATCCCCTCCCATTGACGGTGAGCTTGTTGAATTATTCCAACAATAATCATTGGATTCTGGTAACGGACTCCGGGAACTTCCACAGACATTTTGGCTTTCAAGTTCTTTTGAAGCTTCACTAATGTTTAATAAAAGTTGTTGACTTGAGCCAGCAAAATTACTATAACCGCAGCCATCGTCCGTATTAAGATTGGCTTGACAACTCCTGCAAATAATACTCGTATCATGAATGAATGGAGATTAGGTTGGCAGTAATCATAAACTATCGCTTGTGAGAACCGTAAATGTGACATACCTGATGGCATTGAGGTTATTTAGACACCTTGGTGCGGTATGACCATGCCCCCTACAAATGCTACACTTCCTGTCGTGCTTGGGACCATTTTGTCGGCTTCGTGCAGCACCTCTTGTCGTCGGTAGTAATGGATCTAGTACCTTTGAATTTACTTGCCGAACTTGTGCAGGCCTGCAGCTGCCAACTCTTTTTCCCCCAAAGAGTTACTGAAATTTCAGTGTCAATTGGTTAATGTCAGCTAAAGCCTCTTTATACGATTGCTCACTTTTTGCGGCATAGAAGCACATTTTGTTACTTACGGTAGAAACAGTACTAAATCTAGCAACATCAGAAATCTCACCGGCAACTTGTGGCAGTGCTAAGGCGCATAATGTATAATCCTTCGCCTCTTTTGTCCATCGATGGAGAACCATATTATCGAAAATTTTAACAAACTGTTCCACTTTCATAACATGGAACATGTGTCGACACGGGATTCCAGCAGAGTCCATCAGCTGGCAGGAGCAAGCCAACTTATTTTCTGGTTGACTGAATATCACTGTCCACTTCAACTCCACATTCCCAAACTGTGCTAGTGTATAGTACTGTGTATCAGCACAATTCATGCCATCACACTTAATTAATGTTGCTTCTTGTCGAATTTCTTCCAGAAGCCAATGGAAAACCCTTTGGGTAAAAATTTCTATGGCATGTTTTTCGATGCTGCGTAAGTGTGTCGTCAACACCGGAGTACTGTATTTACATTTGAACTCGTCTTCTGTTTCTATGGCACGAATGCTACGCAGTGCACGATCAATTTGTTGGACGAATTCATATCATTTTAACCTGTATTGGAGAAAACGATTGAGATAAGAATTCATACTCTCACAGCGTTGAGTGCTTCGCATTCCAGCGAAAAAAGTTCCTTTCAGATAGGCTTCAGCCCATTTATGTCGTTTTGCAAATATTTTTTTGACCCAAACATTATCGCGCAAGTTCAACTCATCAAGCAAAGCACACCACCGTTGGTCAAATTTCAGATGGACTCATGGGTGTTAACATAAGATCACAAAATTTGCTAGTGAAGTATTCATTCTTAATATTTGCTTGTGCATTCCTTTCTAAATGCCAGCAACAAAGACGATGAGTACATCCAATAAAAATGGTTTTAATTGCCTTCGCCATTCCCTTGTCGCCATCAGTAATCACGGACTTCGGCTTTCGGTAACCCATGGCCGACAAAAAAGTTTGGAGTAGCCATGTGTATAATTCAATTGTCTCGTCTGTGAGTAGGGCAAATCCAAAAACGGTGGTCCGACGATGATGGTTGGTGCCAACAAGGGTGACAAGTGGTTTGTGATATGCATTAGTTTTGTATGTCGCATCAAATGCCAAAACATCACCGAAGCATTCATAATCATACCGTGCCATATAGTCGGTCCAAAACAAGTTCCTTAGCCTATTATCAGCGTCTAATGTGTACTCATGATAGAGCCCAGGATCATTGTCAGCTTTTGCAATGAAATATGCTATAGTTGCTGCGGAATCACTATCACCAAATTCAGCACGTCTATCTGCATCTAATCGATTTTGCAAATCCTTACGTTTGAACTTTAGATTTTGTGATCCCCTACTTGATCACCCATGTAATCCACAACTTGGCAAGTCTTAACGCCAACGTGCCTCAATGCCTTGGCTTGGGGCGACATCTCCTTCACTAACATTCCGATGGGAACGAAGGAGATGAACTTCGTTTGTACAAGCCAATGGATGATTGTGTTCCATTCTGAATTCTGTCACCCTGTACTTCGAGTTGGAATTGTCGTAATTCACCCGAAACGATGCTTTACAACCTGTACGGGTTATTGGCCGTGGTTCTCGCACTCTATTATCATTTGCCAAGTATTTCTCTGCCTTATATCCTTCGAAATTACAAACCCACCGACGGATCGTAGTGCGGCCACATTTCGCACGTCGAAGCTCATTTTTTCTAACACTAAAACCAACCATTCTTGAGTAGTTAATGTACCATGCATCTACATCTTCTACTGAATCAAACTCAGCTCCGAGTACATTTGAAGGTTGTAACTCAACAACATCAGATGCAATACTCATCTCTTAACCCTGTAAAGTAATACCATGAAAAATATATGAAAAAATCACATACAATGATTATGGGTGTATTAATAGACAATCATCCAAACCACACAAACAGTCAACAGCTTTCAAAAATGCCATGAAAACCCCCATCAACATCAACATCAACTTTCCATTACACAAAAATAAAAACAAAACCAACATTTGCCCGAAAAAAATAAATTTATCAAAAACACTTACTTGAGGAACAACACAAATTTGTTCACCACCTTCCAGTTGCTCCAGCAGTTACAATGGGAGAGAGAAATAATTCATTTGCTTAAGGTGAGTTATGGTGGGAAGGCAGCATTTTAAAAGCCAACAAACAAAATACATCCTGCACAAAACAGGGGGAGTGGGGAGTGGCAATGAAGGGGTGCGGGCATTAAATGAAAAACAGTTAGTGCATTATAAATGCAACAATAAATTAACTACTAGAGTTGTTGAAATGTCGGGGTATTTGGAAAATTGAAACATGAAACATGGAACGAGGAACATGAAACGGGGCACTAAGAACATGCAACAATGAACATCAAACATGTGGACCTCCGTAACAGTGAAAATAAAACATCAGACATGAAACAGTGGACTGGAGACATGAAACATTAACGCAAACATGAAACGGGGGCAAAACAGAAATTTTTAGGGGTATTTGGAAAATTGAAACATGAAACATGGAACGATGAATATGAAACGGGGCACTGCGAACATGCAACAATAAACATCAAACATGTGGACCCCGTAACAGTGAAAATAAAACATCAGACATGAAACAGTGGACTGGAGACATGAAACATTAACGCAAACATGAAACGGGGCAAAACAGAAATTTTTCGGGGTATTTGGAAAATGAAACATGAAACATAAAGAGGAAACATGAAACAGGGCACTGAGAACATGCAACAATGAACATCAAACATGTGGACCTCCGTAACAGTGAAAATAAAACATCATACATGAAACAGTGGACTGGAGACATGAAACATTAACGTAAACATGAAACGGGGGCAAAACAGAAATTTTCAGGGGTATTTGGAAAATTGAAACATGAAACATGGAACGAGGAACATGAAACGGGGCACTGAGACATGCAACAATGAACATCAACATGGGACCTCCGTAACAGTGAAAATAAACATCAACATGAAACAGTGGACTGGAGACATGAAACATTAAACGCAAACATGAAACGGGGGCAAAACAGAAATTTTTAGGGGTATGGAAAATTGAAACATGAAACATGGAACGAGGAATAGAAACGGGGCACTGCGAACATGCAACAATAAACATCAAACATGTGGACCCCGTAACAGTGAAAATAAAACATCAGACATGAAACAGTGGACTGGAGACATGAAACATTAACGCAAACATGAAACGGGGGCAAAACAGAATTTTTCGGGGTATTTGGAAAATTGAAACATGAAACATGGAAAGAGGAACATGAAACGGGGCACTGAGAACATGCAACAATGAACATCAACATGTGGACCTCCGTAACAGTGAAAATAAACATCATACATGAAACAATGGACTGGAGACATGAAACATTAACGCAAACATGAAACGGGGGCAAAACAGAAATTTTCAGGGGTATTTGGAAAATTGAAACATGAAACATGGAACGAGGAACATGAAACGGGGCACTGAGAACATGCAACAATGAACATCAAACATATGGACCTCCGTAACAGTGAAAATAAAACATCAGACATGAAACAGTGGATTGGAGACATGAAACATTAACGCAAACATGAAACGGGGGCAAAACAGAAATTTTTAGGGGTATTTGGAAAATTGAAACATGAAACATAGAACGAGGAACATGAAACGGGGCACTGAGAACATGCAACAATGAACATCAAACATGTGGACCTCCGTAACAGTGAAAATAAAACATCATACATGAAACAGTGGACTGGAGACATGAAACATTAACGCAAACATGAAACAGGGGCAAAACAAAAATTTTTAGGGGTATTTGGAAAATTGAAACATGAAACATGGAACGAGGAACATGAAATGGGGCACTAATAACATGCAACAATGAACATCAAACATGTGGACCTCCGTAACAGTGATAATAAAACATCAGACATGAAACAGTAGGACTGGAGACATGAAACATTAACGCAAACATGAAACGGGGGCAAAACAGAAATTTTTCGGGGTATTTGAAAAATTGAAACATGAAACATGGAATGAGGAACATGAAACAGGGCACTGAGAACATGCAACAATGAACATCAAACATGTGGACCTCCGTAACAGTGAAAATAAAACATCAGACCTAAAATAATGGACTGGAGACATGAAACATTAACGCAAACATGAAACGGGGGCAAAACAGAAATTTTCAAGGGTATTTAGAAAATTGAAACATGAAACATGGAACGAGGAACATGAAACGGGACACTGAAAACATGCAACAATAAACATAAAATATCAAACATCTAATTTAAACATAAACATAAAACAACAAAAAATAAATAAATTTTATTGTTTAAAAAAATTAATTTTTTTCCCAATTTTACTTACTAACTTACTTACCTTTTTTCTTACCATTATTATTATTATTTTTATTATCTTTTTAAAATAAATATATATAATTTTATATATTTATACAAATATATTTTTTTTAAATCAAACATCTGCCATTGGTTTGGCTGCCCCAGCTGGCAGCCAAACATAAATTGACCCCTCTATGATACAGGGACTTTTCAGTCCTTGTATCATAGCCAAACCCTATTTGTTGTGTTCCTTTTTAAGAATATATATCTTTTTCTTTGGGGACAAGAACAAAAAGGGCCTAGTCAGGCCTAGGAGTGGTTGACTCAAGCTCGAGCCTGCACGGGCCATTTCCGATCTTAGTTTTTATTTTTTTTTACAAAAATAAAATTTTAATAGTTTTTTACAGTTTTTTTAACATCAAAATAAAAATAAAATTTTAAATGCTTTAATTTGTGGCCTTTCAATATGAGCCTTAAGATTTAGTTATATTTGAGTGTATTTAGAACTAGAAATTAGTTTAGTAAAAAACAAAAATTAAATTTGAGATGGTCGAGTCAATTTTTTTATGTAAGCCTAAGTTGAGGCTTAACCGATTAAAACATTTTACCATCCCTATTTAGAGCAAATTTCTAAGCTTAAACATAATATTTTGAGAAAGAGAGTGTACTATTTGATGTTTTATGATTAATGATCAGGCCTCCCAGATTTTTTAAATGTATGTTCGGGTCTGGGTCCTGCCCCAAAACTTATCCCGACCCTTTTTTTTCCCTTAAAATCTCTATTTTAAGCAAATTTCTTAGCTTTAATATAATATTTGAAGAAAGAACTTATTTTCCTAACAAAAAGAACTTATTTTCCTAACAAAAATTACCGTCTAGCACTATGCCAATTAAAGATGGAATATAATTTATGGGTAAATATATTTTTGTGATGCATGTAAAGGATTGTGCGTCTATTAGTAGCAATATCATATTGTTGAGAGTCTTAATTAGAAAGATAGATCATGAATCCGCTTCAATAAACTTATGGCACTTTGTTTTAAATTATCACT
Organism: Murraya paniculata; assembly: GCA_030449075.1. Taxonomy (NCBI): domain Eukaryota; kingdom Viridiplantae; phylum Streptophyta; class Magnoliopsida; order Sapindales; family Rutaceae; genus Murraya; species Murraya paniculata. Next base: position 1,137,870 of record JAEVFN010000009.1, on the reverse strand, counting down.
AGGAACCCGCGACCATTATATTAAAAGTCCAATGGTCTACCAACTGAGCTATACATAAAAAAAAAATATGCACTAGTAATGAAGGATTGGTGTGAAAAAGAAAATTATTCTATATTTCCTCTCCCTTTGATCGATAATATTCCTTCCCACATATGTGTGAGTATGGTTCAAACTCAGATCTTTTATTTTTATACAATTATATAAGAGATTTTATGAATTGAACGAGATGATACCCACAATTTAAGGTAAAAGCTCGCTTAGTCTCTATATTTTGAAGTTAGTGTCCGTTTAGTCCCTATATTTTTAAAATGCCTTAAAACATCCCTATCGTTGAACTATTTACACCCTTGTCGTTACTTTTTGTTAATTTTGGCTTGCTTTTACAATATTATCCGGTTATAATAATGTTTCTTTTTTTAGACATAAATAAAAATTAACCCCAAAAAATAAAATAAAAATATAAATAATATATATTAATTTTTGTGGAAGCTCATGTATGTCCAAAAAAATAATATTGTAAAAAAATTAAATTACCATTTTTGTGGACATTCATAAAAAAAACGTATTATATTAACTTCTTAGCAAAGTGTTCCACAAAAATTAATATATATTCTTTTTGCTTCTATTTTAATTTTTAGCATTAAATTGAAAATTTATTTTTGTTATTAATGTCAAAAAAAGAAATATTATTATAAGAGAGTAATATTGTAAAAACAATCAGTAACAAGAAGTAACGATAGGAGTGTCAATAATTTAATGGCAATGATGTTTTAACGTATTCTTAAAAATACAAAGACGAAACGGACACTAATATCAAAATATAGGGACTAACCGAGTTTTTACCCTGCAATTTATACCACTTTAGATTTTTAATGTTATCATCATAATTTGCAATTGATTGATATGTTATTAGGTTTTATATTTGATACATGAACTAAGATGACAACTCACCTAAAAATTTTCCTATATGTATGTATGTCACATCAACTAATTGACGGATTATAAAATTTCTTATTTTTTTTATTAACAAATTATGGAGCAAATCGTGCAAGCCCTTTACATTGTAACTAAGTTAAATCGTTTGGTTATACTTGTATATCGAGTGAAGTAGGGATTTCTACACCATCACATGATAAGAAAATCTGTTTTTGCTTTTCTATTTGCATATTTTGACATAGGAAAGAAAAAAGAAAGAGAAAGTGAAAGAAAACAGAATCCAAGTCTTTCTTGATATATTGGTGGACAAGTGAAAAGATTATTTGGTTAATCCGCCAGAATCTACAAAGAATACATATTGTGTAGGTATTTATATTACAATTCAATGTTTGTGCAAGCAAGTTTAGGCTCCGTTTGGTAAAGATCTTAATTAGAATTTATTTAAGTTGAGATTTTTTTTAGTAGAGTTTTTTCAAAAAAAAAAAGTTAGTTGCTTAGTTGATCAATGAGAGCTTTTTATTAAAATTTTTTAAATTACTTTAACAAGTAAATTTTTTAAACTTATTAACAAGTAAATTTTTTAAACTTATGTTATGAGAGAAATGAAATAAAATTGTCAAATAAGTAAATGATATTTTAAACATTTTTAATATTTTAAAAAAGCCTTTTAACTCTACTCCTAATTAAAATCTAAAATTTGAGCTTCGCTAGTAAAGTTCAAATAGCTTATTTAATCTTTAAAAACTCTACTAATAAAGCAATAAACAACAAAAATTTAAAACAAGAAATTATGAGATTAAATAAGCTCTTATAACAATTAAATAAGCCATAACAAACATGCACTTAGTTGGCGAGAGCTCTTAAAATATTAAAAAATTGCACTTTATCCCAAAAGAAAGAAATTGATTATGGAAAAACTAAAAAAAGGGAAAAAAAAAAAAGAAAACAAATTTTCTATCTAAAATTAACAAATACAGCTTTCTGGAAAATTAATAACTATATCTTCTAGTTAATTAATTCCGAGATTAATTAACAAGGGCAAGAAAATTAAGAAATACCAATGTATATATATGGTTAGTGTCAGTGATAAATTAAAAGTCGTATAATTAATAAATAGAGTGATAGGTGAAGAAATGATAAGTTAATTAGGCACCGTTTTAGTGATTAAATCGTGAACAATATTATTAATTATTGAATATAGATATATGGGGACAGATGTATATTGGGTGGTTATAAGTCATGTCAAGATCATGCTAATGCTAGGGTTCATTGTCAGGAATTACCGCATGTTGAAAAATTATCATTGATTCCATTATTAAATCTTTTATAGCTCGGTGGACGGCTTGGATTGCATCACAATCCTTGACGCAGCTATGAGTTCAAGGTATTTTTTTAATATGTGATTCAGAAATTAGGGTTCCAATATCCAATCAACGAGAGAGGATGGTGTCAGGTTTGGACATAAAACAAGGGGAGAAGGACGCTTCGATCCCTAATTTGTTTTATACTCTTTTTGCGTATTATATATTAACTCTGCTACCAATTTAATAAGGATATGCATGTTCCTCAGAAGTGTAGCAAGAGTTAAGTATGTTAAAAAGAAAATTCTAGAAGAATAAAATTTGAACATTAATTAAGGTTACAGATGGTATCAGCAGTTAGAAAAATAGGACCGCTGAGTGGTAAAAATGAGAAATATTAAGAATCCGAGAGTTGTTTTCCTCAAGAGAAAGATGGATAGGTTATTAAGTCTACGAAAATATTAATTTTCAAATTTTATTTTCTTCTTTTATGACTGTAAAGATGAAAATAAGTACGTGCTTTCATATTTAATTTCAATGGAAACTTTTTTACTTTTGTGTAGGAAGTACGTACGATTTAGTTCAAAATTTGTATTTATAAAAGAATAATTAAGCCCATAGGAAATTGGAATAGTTATTAAATAAGTAATTTTGTAAATTAAGAAATTTTATCACTCAATAGATGAAAGACACAACAATACTTTAGAATGAGTCTCTTAGGGTATATATATACTTAAAAATGTAGAATTATTATTTACAAAACTTGGCTTATTCTTTTAAGTTTCATGATAATTTATAACTCAGTGTTGAGTTGTCTAATCTCAACACTGAATTACCATGGAGCTAGTATCAAGAAATTTTCTAAGCTTTGCGTATTTAAATATATCAACGTATGGATGTAACTGGATACAAACGTTAACAAATAGCTATATGCAAGGATGAATCCATGCACGCTACACTAGCATAGAATTCAACTGTGATAATCATCATTAAAGCATACAAAAGGATTGCTTAAATTACAAATACCCCTCATGTTTTCATTCAGAACATGTTACACAAACATCTCGGATCAATACAGCCTCAGATGATTTCATGCATATATAATACAGCTTTCGCTTACATATACGAAATCCTAAATGCAACGTGCAATATTTATAGATATATTCATATTGTATTTTCTTCTTAATTAAATATTGTTCATTCTGTCGCAGTAACAACTAAATATATAAGTATCTTTGTAGTTAGTTAGATACTTAAACATGTGTGTAAGCAAACTCCTCTATGTTATCTTGATCATCATCAAGAATTTCTTACTGATAAAAAGTCGATAAACTGAACGCCGGAAGATGCATTTCGTTGTACCCTAGCTTCTTGATCAACCTCCTCATCGTCTCTTCTTGCATTATCTATCACTTCACTCTTTGTAGAGTCTGTATTTACTTGGAGAAAATCATAAAACTCCAGCGGCTGATTTTTGTCTGCAATTAAACATGTCAAAAGAATGTCATCATCAAATTATTATTTTAATCATTTTTTTCCCTTTAAGATCGATGCTACATAAATATAAAGCCATTCCCTTCCCAAAACCCTAGTATGAGCAATATTCAGACTCCAAGCCTCTTATATCAGTACAAGAGATATTCATTAATTATATTTAATTAACCATCAGTGCCAATGATATCAAATTATAATTAAAACAAACTGATGCAATGAGAAACTTTGCCACAAGCAACTAGATATGCACCTGTGTTTTAATAATGTTGACATTTATCTATGGAAATTAATTAGACTGCACTAAATGGTAGTGTCGCTCACAATAACATGAATAATATCACTCACTAAATCATAATTAGTCTCTATGATAAATTAAGTTGGAATTCTTGGAAAATTCTTGGATTACCTCCTTTCTTGGAACCCAAATGACTTGTATTTTCGGCACAAAACTCTTTGAAGAACTGCAATTGATTATGAGGGTAAGTACCGTAGTGAAACTTTCCGCGAAAGATTTCAACAAAAGAAGCAAGATTATTGTTATTTGTCTCCAGATCCGTGCAACCGGTTTGTGCATGATGATCTGGTCTTGATGATGAAGATGACTTTTGATCATTTAGAAATGTCTGAGCAGCCCTTTTAGCATAAAGTCTGGACCTTTCGCGACATCGTCTAGCCATAATAACATGCCAGTGATTCTTGACAGCGTTATCAGTCCGTCCAGGAAAAAGTCTAGCAATAACAGCCCATCTATTCCCATGGATTCTGTGAGAAGCTAATAGCCTTTCTTCTTCCTCTTCTGTAAAAGGGCTTCTGTTGATTCTTGGATCCAGTTGATTGAACCATCTTAACCTACAACTTTTCCCTGGTGATCATATTTGCAAAACTCATCAGTTTATAATAGTTACCTTCGTATGGTTACACTTTTATTATTTTATATACATATATATCGTCATTTCCTCGTGTACATTCGTATCTTTAAAAATTATGGATTTAAACTATGATGAGGCGCATAAAGCTAATTGTAGTTCAAAAATTATAAAATATGGGCGTCTGGAGCTGATAAAAAATTTTGATACATGAGAACCCTAATCATAGATATCACAAGAATAATAGAGATATAAATTATTTTTTCACAAACTAGTGTGTACAAATTGACGTGGCATAAAGTGATTGACTAAAAAGTGTTAACAATTTTTTTTTAATAATTATATAGGCCCGTGATGGTTTTATTAAACTAATCTGCTCATAACCATATCAGTTTGTACATACTTAATTATACAAAGTGCTTGTGGCTCTATCACTACTCTAAATATAAAATTTTGTTTGGTTCTAACTATCAATAAACTTATAGAGTTACACATACAGAACAATGAATCAAAACCCTAGAAATGTAAAAGTATTATTTATGTTTGTTGCACTATATTATTATTATTTTTAGCAAAATATATAATTTAAGTAGAGCTAGGTAGGTACCTGATCTTCCTTGGAGCTTTTCAGCTATGGCGTTCCAGTTATGAGGACCGTAGCGTTCGACCAACTCTCGAAGCTTCTCATCTTCAGCTGGCCTCCAATGTCCTCTGGTGCACATATCTGATCTATAAATATATGTATATATATAGGAAACCTCAACCACAACAACAACAACAACAACAACAAAGCAATAACTGTAGCAAAACCCTAGCTCAACAACAACAACAGCAACAGCATGTACTTTCTTCTTTCACGTCCGATCAAGCTCAAGCTCTCCGATGAAGGAAAGAAACTTGATGACTGGTTGGTTTATGTATAAGTTTTGAGAAAGTATAAGAAGATGATGAGAATATAACTAATATATATATATATATAAAGAAAGAAAGAAAGAAAGAAAGGGAAAGTGTTTGATATAATTTCCGTTAGAGAGTGGGAGGGTTTGGACAGACTTGTTGTTACAAGGGAGAGATTGATGCAAACGTCTTGGCTAACAAACGTTTATAAGTAATCAATTAGGAATCACCTATACATGATCAGCAAAGGAAAGAGAAAGAGAAAGAGAAGGAGAGAGACGGATGGATAGATAGAGGTTGCTTGGTGGGGTGATTTTCGTTCTGCTTTCAACATCTTTCCCAAGTTTCTAACCTACTTATAACCCACCTCCCATTTATTCTTTCTTTTCTTTATTTTTTTCTTTTTACCGAAATAATAATAATAGAAAATAACAACAACACTAACATTTAATTTTTACTAATTAACTTTAATATATTTGTTATCAGATCCCTCTTTTGTATAAAATGAATAATGCGTTAGCACATGTTTCAAATGATTTCTCTTTAAAAGGTGAAATTTTAACAAAAGTGTATATGTGCTAAAATATTATTAGATAAATGTATAGGTGCGCATCAGTCCCATATAAGTTTTTCTCTCCCAAATATAGATTTCAATCAAATAATTCTTAGTTATTACATATTTACATAGTAATCCGAAACACAGACCAATGATGATTCTCATATAAATATAAATCTAATGAGATTAGTATTTAATGTCATATCACATAGTACATGAAAAAGAATATTACTACATCACATATAACAATACAAAATTGAGACCCGTTAACTTAAAATTATCATAGTTAAAGTTCAGCTAACTTAGTTAAGACATGTTTCAATGTATCATAATTAATCAGATTAGATTTCACATTAGTCGCGTCCGAGAAAATCTAAGCTTTTTATCATAGATTACTTTTGTTTTGTAATTAAATAGACGAAAAAGTTGACCGTGACCTTAATTAATGTAATACAAAACTTAAATAAGAATATAAGGAGTCAAGATTGCTATTATGCAGTGTATTTTTATGACACACAAGAACAATTAATTAATCAATTTCGTAATACACAGTGATTAATGAATAAAATAAAACAAGGATATTGGTATTGTTGTTAGAGACTGCGGAGTTGTGTGATGTTATTTGATCACCTTTCGGACCTAACTAACCATTTAGCCAAAGCAAGAACTAACCTTTGAACTGCACGTGGAAACCGAAGCAGCCGTCGTTTAACTGCTTCTTTTTAGTCAAACATGCCATCTAGTCTTTCCCCTACTTGTCTTCTTGCAGTTATAATGATAAAGTTACACTAATATCCCAAAACTTTTGTGGGTTGTCAAATTTTAACACAACTTAGCAATTAGCTAGCTTAGTCAAAAGTGATGTGCAAGTAAATTTTATATATGTACATACACACACATATGTATGTATACACTACATCTGTATGCACATGGTTTAACTGATCGGAGAAAAAAAAAACACTATATTTATTGAGTTGAAAAAAGTAAGAATTTGTACTAGAAATAAAAAAATTATAAATGTAAAACAAAAACAGATGTTTGCATGATCGAAGCATATGGCATTCGCATTGTTAATCTTAAATATTATTAGTAGGCTTATCTATCAGTTTAAACTTTTGAGTCAATTAGAATCAAAATTCATGTTCGAATCCCAATGTGTAGTGAATTCATTTAATTATTTTTTTAATTTTTTAGCTCACCTTCAGTATTAAGACTTTTGTTGCATACTATTATTACACTGGCCCTTAATTACTTATCGGTTTATTGGACCGATATGTAGTGAACTCTTTTAATTATTTTTTCAATTTTTTAGTTTACTTTCAGTGTTTAAGACTTTTCTTGCATACTATTATTGGACTGGCCCTTAATTACTTATTGGTTTAAGCTTTAGGGTCAAAAGACTTTTCTAACACACCCTAAATCATCACAGTAATAATAAAATTAAAAAAAAAATTGTTAAATAAATTAGTAAGAGTGTTATACTATTAGTCTTTTTATCATTTATACATTAACTTCAAATTGAAGAGAATTGAGGGTTAAGGAGATCATCTCACAAGTGTATAAAGACTTGGATAACCTTGAACTCATGAACTACTTTTTTGAATATGAGTTAAATCCATAAACTTTTATAGGCACATACACATGCATACATTATTCTGAAATTACCTTCTTAATAGTCATAGTCACAGTCATCTAATGACTAGCTCTTGTTAATCAAAGATTACATCCAAGTTTTTATGTGCAATGTATCTTCCGTACATATGGTAGAGGAGAAAATTTTGATCCATAATTTGTGTGAGCAACCTTCAAGGGAGTTTTTAGCAGTTAGGTATATGATGAGACAACATATATTACACACACTTGCAGTTACGAAAGCAATGGCATAACTTAGTGCAATATTGATAACACATGATTTTTATGAGCTTAAAGTTGATGATGCTCATGACATCACGGGGATGATGAAATGTAAGAAAGCTTCACTATGCTTATATTTTACAACTCCAGAAATATAACTAATGCATGAATGAAATTGAATAGCTCTAATAGCTCAAATATCACTTCTTACATGCACCAATGACAAAAAACACCTACACAATTTCCAAATACAAGCTCGTATTTTGTTGATAACTTGGCTGTGCTAATCCATTGCAAAATATATTAAAATTGGATAAAAACTCTCTCATAAGCTCTTTTTTCAAAGGGATATTGTGACTTTGTCCCTGATCGTTTTCAGTTTTTATTATTTACCCTCTTACAGATTTCTCATAATCAATAATATTAAATCTTTCCATTTATTATTCCAACATTTTCATTTTAATTAGTGTCACTCACCCATTAGATAATAAATTTTATTTCTAGTGAATTAAATTACTTATTACTTCCTTTATACCTTTTTCGTATGACCATGCGAATGCTACCTCTATTAGGGTGTCAGTAGTTGGGACATTAATTGGAGGGTGTAACGTTACTATTTCGTAATAACCTGTTAACTCTCTTGAGTTTCCAAGTGACAATTACGAGGGCAACAAAGCATTACGGAAACTATAAGGTTAGTAGAGACACTCTCATTCTCTTTTTGGCAAAACTCCGTATTTCATATGTATAATATTATTTATGTATTACTTGTACATGGAGAAGATTAGTTCACGAATTATAATCTACGTTATTAGCCGTCGATCATCATTATGTATTTATTCATTTAAAAGCTGGACTTCAATTTATGTTTGAAAATATTTATTCATATTTATTATTTCTTGATCTGAGTTTTATTTAGAGACGTTTTTTAATCTCTCTCAGTTTTATTTTAGATGAATGAGTCGCATTTTTAGCTTAGATGGAAAAATTATTAGCACTAATCATACTTTTGGCTATATGAAAGAACTATTAGCACTTAGAACGTCAATAATTTTATCCTTATTTTAATTTGCATATTTAATTAGAATACTCAATGATGCAACACCAATTACTTACTACTATGTGTATGGTGTAAATTGATTTATTATTAATTATTAACTTATTTTTTCACAACCCACTTAATAGATGGCATATAAAATTAACCCACCGCAACATTATATATGTAGCTCAGGACATAAGTTATGATCCAACTTCAGCCGGTATGCCAAGTTGGCTGTGTCAACTCATAATCCAACGGCCCAAAATAAATCAATCATAATTCCTTTTTTTTTTTCTTCTAAAAGGTAATATGAATCTTCGTTTGACCGTTGGCCTACCATTGTCCCAAGTTGGAGACAAATTGCTTGTTATAAAAGTAGTATCAGTAATATGAGATAAATTAGAAAGCCATCCCCCATCTTTCATTCACCCACCAAATGTCAGCAACCAAAAGCCTCCCCCTTCCCCATGTTAGATTGCTAACCGTCACCACCACTAACTCAACTGTTTTCTTCAACTGTCAACTAAATTAGCTCTCCTTTCTCTCTTATGTCCAGCTTCTGACTTTCAAGAAAATATGAACAAATAAATAAGTAAACAACAAAAATCTGATTCACAAAAAAAAATCATCTCAATGAAATGGAATCACAACATATAAAGGATTGATGATCTAACTATTGACCGGCAATTCTAACTGTTTCTATGTACCAAGTTCCTTCTGACTGTTCACCTGTTTTACCTACCTTACATCTAGCTCTCAGAGTTAGTTTCTGCAACTCGAATTCTTTGACACTTGCATCTTTAACTACAAGAATATACAACTATAAGGTTTCTTGTAAACTCTGTCGCAGCAGCAGTTTCACAATCTTCATCAACCAATCAAATGAATCTTCTTCTCAAATGGGCCTCGAACAATCAAATAATGTTTAAGGTACTATTATTTTTCTTACAGAGACAAAACATTCTTCCCAGTTGGTCACCAAAAGTCTTCTTATAATGAATGTCGTTATGAACATGTTAACTAATTAGAGATCAGGGTTTCTGAGGCTGGAAGTTTTTTCTAATTTCTTAACTGTAAAACTGCCACAAACCAACTTACGCACCATTCATGGAGATTTCTTTTGCTTCTTCAGCTAGCTTAACTCAAAAACGAAAACAAAAAAGTACACATACCTAACTATCAAAACTGTGTAATTTTGAGTTTTTGACATCCCTTTAACTACCTATTTTCCCATTTCTATACTCTGTAGGTGTCAAGACCATCTTTTCCCCCACTAACTGGACTCCTTTTGGAAACATAAATGGCAAAGGGATTATATTAAATGAAAATTTTTTCTTTTTGGTTGTGGAAACTAGAAAATACAATGCAAAAAAATAATAAAAAAATTCCTTGAGTGAAAATCACTTTTGAGCTCTGGGGGTATTAGGTAGTAGACAGAGATGTTAATGTCAAAACTGTTGGCATAGATACATTCCTTTAAATGGATTTTTATACTAACCTTGATGGAATATAACACCTTTACATCATTTAATACAACTGAATTACTTCTATTATATGCCTCCTCCAGGATCAAAGGATACAACTCCTTTTCAAGTGGGATGAACAGGCTATTATCCCACCTTTTTCTATTAATACATGAATTTTGAAAAAACAAAAACAAGAATTAAATCATCTAAAAAAAAGTGACTATGAAAGGGATTCTCAGAAAACGAGCATCAACATCAGTAAGTTATTTTTTGCAATTAATATATGAGAGATCCCACTATCGTATTGGACGTGTAGTTGAAGAAAACTTTTATCTTTATTGCAGTAGGAAAATCTATCAATAGCATGAAGAACAAGTGCACTCAAATACCATTGCTTTCGGCTCAAGTGTTGATTGATAGAATAAACTCACAAGTCCAGTATGATGCAATGTTTTGTCAAGTTCAAGTTTGACAAATAAAGAGTTGATATCCATTTATCAAATAACTACCTGATCTCTGAGAATCATAGGGAAAAGGAATCATAAAGTTTTCGAGACTAATAAAGAATGCGGCAACATTAACTCTTTTAGCCACTAATATGATGACAAGTTCACCTCCTATCCCAGATTTTTTGTGATCAAATAGTTAAGTTCCATGCCACGGTGTATTCCACAAAGCTAGAATGATTATATTTTTGTTTGCGTGTATACAAAGATATACCGACAAGTCATTATGTTCCACAAAATTTTTGATTCTTATGATACAACAGTCAAGGTTTAATGATACTAACTAGAAAACTGAGTGCTCAAACATGAAACACATAATACTAGCAAGGAACTTTTCAGGTTTTATCCAGCAGTTGATACTATTAATCAAAACACAAAGTTTATTAGTTAGTTATCAATTCTTGAGGAGTCCCCATTCACTTCCCAACCAATTTAATCAATAATATCATCGAACACTAAGTGATTAAATACCACTGAACATTAATATGGTCATTTCTTTTCTCCTTCTCTATACCTTGACTATTCATTCCCGTAATAACAAAACCCCCTAACCACATAAGCTACTTTTCAAGTATTAATACGACTGATGTACCTCAAGCTAAAATCACATACAAAAGAGACCTCAATATTAGATAAGCATACAACTAATACCCCCCACACCTCCCCCCCCACCCCCCAAAAAAAAGAAAAAAAAGGCAAACATCATGCTTCAAAGATAGGGCTTCAAAGCAACTTATAAAACAACTGGGGATTACCTCTCTAGGATTAGCTAAAAACATGGCATCAACTTGCTGTCACAACCAATCTAATAAGGAAAGCACCACAATTGTCTGTTGAAAAAAAAATTCAAAAAAAAAGATAATTCCTGAATTTTTATTCAATATACAACACATTCCCTCATTACATAACACATCTCTCAGTTCAACAAACCAGCAATATCAAAGAATCGGTTCCATAAAATTGTAATAAAATATGATAATTCCTTATACTTATTAGAACTTGTAACTTTTCCATAAAAATTAAAAAAAAAACATTTGATTAGAATAGATTGGCGATTATTGATAGGATAATTTTTCCATAATTCAATCGTAAAAGAAACTTGAAACAAAAGTTGATTCTTTAGTGAGTTATAAAATGAAGTAATTTGAATTATTTAAAACTTTTAAAAGAAAGCACTAATAAATCTTGAAGAATGGTACTCAAAATGGACAAGCATAGGCTAAACATAAAAGGCAAAGTGCTTGCAACTGCAAGATCATGCTCGAGTTATTTCTTACTGTATTGCAAGTAATGAAAAAGAATCAACATGGGTTGAAAGATTTTAGGTTAATGAAATATGTCAGAGGAGTTTGTTCATCCTTTTCTTTATGGGTAGATACACAAAGCTGATAAGCTATGTCAGTAGGATATGATTCTCATACAATGTTAAGCATGAAAGCAAATTCAATTTTGTGGAATATTAAAGCTAATTAAGTGCCCAAATGCTTAAAAAGCTCGTCCTTTCTTTGGGCAACCTTTGTAAAACCCAAATGGCAGTCTACCACACTACGCTGGGACAACATTGCCATTGAAGCTATTAACATCAATTACGTCCAAAAGAGCTATGTTATACTGACAAGTAAGACGAAGGATGAAGTGTTTTGTTAAAATAATTGTTTAGGTCCTGATTACTAATATTCAGTAATCGTAAGGCTCTATTATAAATATTTTTGGTCCTGACTTTGATGAATATTTACTAATGATATTTTCTAAGGAGCATATATCCAATACAAAGATTTTACAGAGTAAAATAAAAGAAAATCAAAAGGTATTTACTAAGATATAATATCCAGCTATCAGAGAAATGCAACATGCTTTCTCCAAGATCTGAACAAAATAATTTACAAGAGTTCTGGTGACCGGCAAGGTTAGTCTGCAACTGAAAGTCACGATACTAGAGGAACTATAACCATGAATAAAATTGCTAAACTACAATGCAGAAGATGGCTTTCCACCCTCAGTTAAAGAATGAAACTCCTTTATCAATCTAAAAGACATAGAAGATACAGCTTTTTAATGATACTCACAAGGCTGAAAATTCAACTTCCTGAGTACAAGGACGATATGCTACAAAGGTACTATCACTTGAGAAGGAACCAGGATTGAAACAAGTGATTCCAGTGTATTTAAATGCCTTCTGCTCGCTTTTATCAGCTAAAACTATCTGCATGAAGGAATGAATTAAATATCAGTTTTTCTCTCCACAGTTCTGATGGAAAATTTTATTTCTGAATTTTTGATGGCAAAGTTTATTTCTGAATTTATGAGTAAATTTTAAAATAATGGTCAATTGCTTTCTCCATGCTTAGCATAGAGAAGGAATCTATTCTTTTTATATTTGTCTACCCAATAAATATTCCCCAAATTAAAAAATGTTCAAATCTAATGTTTCCATAATTGATTGATAGAATGTTGTCTGCTTGGGTTCTAGATTGTAAATTGTTGTGGGTGGTGATACACAAAATGTTATATGTAGCCTGCATTCCTGTCATTCACATGGAATCTAAGGATGAATAAGTAACATAATGCTGCATCAAATAGAGTGATCATAATCCCATGAAAATTAAATTAAAAACACAGACATAAGATGGGAGTAATACCGCATGTGGAGTCGGATACAGATGAAGAGAGTGATCATAATTCCAAATAATGGGCTGTACCATAAGAGGGAGTGGACACAGATGACTTTGGTGTGTTATGGTTGCAACAAGCTGCAGCAAAAACACAAAAAACTAGTTAGCAGGATGACCCAATATCTGCAAATGATAAATCAGTTGCAGAATGTTTACAAGAACTAGATTGGGTGAGGATTAGAGAAGAAAAATACATGCTCAAAAGGATCATCAGTTTCTGCTGTAGATGGAGGGATCAAACATGAACGACGCATTCGGTACAGAAGATCCTGGCGAAAAAACACGATTTCTTGGGTGTAGAACTTGATCCTGTGTTCAAACGTGAGAATTTATAACATGTTGAAACAGTTAGATCTGAAGTTACCATAGTGAATGCACAAAACAGCAAATTTCAAACAGGAAAATTCAACTCAAAAGAAGAGCATCCTCTATAATCCAACATACAGTCCATCGAATTCAAAGACCATATATTTAAGATACAGCTGATTAAAAACTCCAGGAGGATCTCTTCTAGACGACAATAAACTATGTTCATCAATGATTTAACTGGTCAGTGATCAGAAAGTTTAACCTGCAAGGATTACTCGAAAATATGGCATTTGGGATGTACTTTTGAAGCTCCTCAGTCAGATATTTTGGTAAAGCACACCTGGGAAGAACGGTTGACGGGCCTGAAATTGTCAAACCACTAAGTTCTATGCACGAAAATATCAAGGAAGCATGCAATAATCAGTTTAAAATACCTGCATCATCAGGACCAGGAATAAACAGAAACCGACTATGCTCTTTTAGACGTGGACGGGCTGCAATCATTTGCCCTAGCTTGCCAAACAGCAATCTATATCCAGATTGCATGTTATTGTTTTCATTTATGCTAGAAACAAAATTGTATGCTTATAGTATGATGAGAAAACAAAAATCATTCACCTGAGACTAGAAAAGGAATGAAAGGAGAGATTGCACGGGTGAGAACAGAAGTTTCCCATAAATACAAATAATGAAGGAGCCACCTCCACACTTTCAAAACCATCAAGGACAACCTCCAGCTTTCCCATAGCCTTCTCTAAGGACAGGACAGTCAAATGATTAAGCCATGCTATTCAGATGAAGTAAGAGTGAAAAGTAGTAGAGGTAGTGGTTCACCTCTTCATTATCCAACCAAATGTCAGAGAGTATAACAAACATGTCATTGGCTGCTCTCTTTTCCAGATCACCAAGTCTGAGCTATAAACAATGTAATAGGAAATCCAGGATCAATCATATTACTTAATAGCTACTCGAGAAAGTTACAGAAAAAACATCAGATATGTATTATCAAAGCTGATAAGGATACAGTATCCTCTTTTTTTAGTGTACCACCACCAAAGAAGTCATGTCCTGCAAGCAGCTTGAGTGACTGATCCCTGTCCTCCAGTGGAGGAAATCCACATGTAATTACCTGTATGATAAAACAACTATTGGCATAAAACTAATAAAGATATATGCAGACATAGCAGCTTTTTCTCAAGAGGATGCACATCTCTACCCGAAAAATACCATCTACAAGCATCTCGCCCTCTGCTACGACAATGGTGTTTTCTGTAAAAAACCCTGTGGTGATTTTGTAATAATTGTCAATGAAAACAATGATTTTGCATCTCCATTAAGACTGCAACAAATTAACAGTTTAAGCTTTTTGAATATGAGTGAATTTGAGAAAAAAACAAATAAAAAAACAAAAAGGGAATTCTAAGCTCCAATGATACTAAAAGTAAATTTTGAATCAAAATTAACTAGGAGGTTCTTAACACACAAAGACAACATTCAAGAACTGCACAAGAGTACAATGGGCAGCAGTAAAATGGCTTCAAGTTGGACAAAAAGCAAACAGAGTTGAAGAAATATTTTGGAAGAAGAGAAAATTAGGAGGCTGATATTCACAAAGCAAATTTTTTAAACAAGTTATAGTACGAAACAATTGTCACTGTAAAGTAAAAGCATTAGAAACAAAGTCTGGAAAATGATAGACAGTGCATTGAAGGCAAAGGATATTGCTTTAGACAGATCAACTTCCACTGAAGCAGCTAGATCTTCCAAATAGAAGTGACCATCCTCCAACTGAGATATTACACCCATTACCCATCTTCTCCCCACTTGCCCAACCAAAGACTGAATTGTAGAAATCTGTGTAACACCAAAAATAGCACCACATTTTTCATGTGGAGATATGCAGACCGAAACAAAATAAGAGTGAGAGAGAAGAGAGAGAACAACCTCACAACTTCCAAATTCTGAGTTTTCAACATCAAAAGAAGGTCTGGAGAAATGTTGGTCGCGAGAAACCCTCTGCAATAACAACAGAAACCTATCCCTGTACAATGCTGCTTTTGCAGAAGCCTCACCGTGAATAGGCAGGCTGCCCGTATGCCTAAAATCAAAACAACACTAACTTCAATGCCATAAATCACTAATACAATTTAAATTCCATTTTATCATCTTCCTTCTTTACTCGTCAATTTCCGAATTTACAATTACACAATTTTGCAACCTGAACCATTACAGACATTCGGTCTCTGATTTAGGAAACTTTTCAAAAATTAGGATCCAATCTTACATAGAATCTCGAACAGAAACAGCAAAAATCATATTTTTAAAAATTTTTTCATAATGCATTTTCTAAATTTTTCTTCTTCATCATTTGCTTTCAGAGGTAAAGAAGTGTATCTGAATTGCAAATCAAACATGCACATAGGCTTGCTTTACAAAAATTTTATAAATGCAATACATAGCAGGTGATAATAAATAGGAAAAACTGCATAAACATAAACGTACTGATAAAAGTGTTTCTTGATAGAATCGTATCGAAATTTAGGAACCAAAAAGGCATCAATTACACGAATAGCAGAATGACTAGAAGCAGAGCCATTATCTTCCTCGGCGGCAGCCTCTGCTTGTAACAAAACACTAATCACTCGATTCACCGATTCTTTATCTATTATCGAAGATTTCACTGCCATTAATTCAACATTTAAAACCGAAATCAATCAACCGCCCCCAAAAAAAACCCTAAAATTGAATTATATAGAAAAAATAATGAATCGATAATTCGTACAAGAGGATTCGTGTTCGAGCTGATCGAGGAGGAGATCGATGGCCTCGTCTTCGGCTTCGGGAAAACGATTGACGAAAGAGAGGATTTCATCGAGAGCGTCCATTTTGAGTCCATATCCTCTGATTTTCAATTTTTTTTGAATTTTCTTTCTCGTTTGTCCACTCATTTTGATTTTTTTTTTAATTTTTCCTATTTCGCTTTTCACTATGATGTGGTTTGGATCTCCCGTTCTTTCTTTCTGTGTTGGCTAAGCTATTGGCTAATGGCTATTGCTGCTCATTTGCTCTCCTTTTGAGCGGGAAATAAACGGCGGGAATATTTTTTAATTATTTTATCTCTACTAAACCTAAAATCATCTCCTTTCTGGTGTGCAGTGTGCTACGCACGCAGCACAATAATAAAGATTTTGTTAAGTTACTGTTACAGCGGCTGCTGCGAAATTAGTATAAACAGTAACTCTACGTGGGTATTATTTATGTGATTTTGTAGCAGTTGTAACTATAACATAGAGATTTCTCAATAATAAACGAAGTTGGATGTTTAAGGGTGTTCGAATATTGTTTAGATTAAATATATTTTTTTAATCAAATTCTTTTAGTTAAAAAAAAATTCACTTTTTTTATTAATTTAAAATGGAGAAAAGGTTTAATCAATCAATTAATTATATCGATTTCTTTACATAAATCTCTTGATTATTGTTGACAATTAAATTTATTTTAAGTGAGATTATTTAAACTTGCTAATGTCTTAATTAAATAGGATTGATAGCCTAAGTCTTGTCTGAGCATATTTAAACTGAATTTATGTGTTTCACTTTTTTTTTAAAAAAAAAATCATTATATTTTACAAATTTATGATATAAAATTTTACTTTTATTAGATTAGATTTTAAAAGTTTGGCTAAAAGAATTTATAACTTTTAATATGTATTATGGGTAAAAGAAATATTAAAAAGGTCAATTTTAATTATTAATATATTATTGGGCTTCTAGGCCGGGCTCGGGCTTTATAGGTGAAGCTTGAACCCAATCATAGTGTTTGAAAGATATAACACCCGGCCCGAAACATCTAGGCTTAAGCTGGACGAACTTTTTCTGCTGTCTATACCACTAAACCCACATTTTAATTAAATTTTATAATTATTAAAATATCCATAATATAAATTATTATTAAAGTCAAAATAATATATTAAAGAAAAAATTTGGCTTTCTACATGATTGTTGAGTCCTCAATAAAGTTGTTCACAATGAATGATAAAACCTTTTTTTCAATTAGTATCAAACATATTTAGATTCCTCTCCAGTTGTTAAAGCCCCATCAAATGCAGAAATAGTTTTTCAATTGAGTTCGACCAAAAACTAACGGCATAGGTCACCAAACAAACATGAGCTCTAATAAGTATATTAATTGACCAACAAACTAATAAGCCTTCCGCCAATTTTCCTCACTAGTTATTTCAACTTCTACTTTGATATCATGTGCAAATTAAAACAAGGGAAAAATAGACCAAGAAAGTAAATTATCTTTAATTCTATTTGAACAGATGTTTGGCTGCTTGGTAATCAAACATGTAAATTGAATTTGGCATGCAAATCAACGACTGAAAGTACTTTAGCAGGTTTGTCAAGAATAAGAATTTAGTATGAAAGGGCATGTTTTAAATGAGTTTATTGAGTAAAATTTTAATTTTTAAAATTTAAGTTTGGGTTTAGTTAGAAAATATATATGGAGAGTACTTTCGTGAATTCAAACATCCCCACTCATTTGTTTTAATGTATTTTTTTAAGAGAATTTTAACATAAGAGTGGGGCTATTTGAACCCACTAAAATACTTATTAAACTCAACAACTTAATAAACATATCATCATAATTTAGAACTTTATATTTTTCTTAACAAACCCATCTCAATACCTATTTTACATTTACTGTACAAAATTATTATAATTTGTGCAATTTTTTTTTCACATCTTCTTTGTCCTTTCTCTATCTCCGCAATTATTTATGGATTTTTCTCCACCATTACAAATGCTAAGGTTTTACTCTCATATTCATTTTTTCCATCCATTGTTTTTGATCCCATTAACCTTTGAATGCATTTTCGTAAATTACACCAAATAACAAAATCATAAATCACACCAAAAAATAATAATAATAATAACTTTCCACTATTTATTTGCACTATATTCTCACACATGAATATAGAAATCTTGACTAAAAAGATACCCGAGTAATAAGAAATTGGGTTAGAAGAAACTTATTACTTAAATCCAACTTCCTTCAATCTTTATTCCAATAACATGTGAGAAACAAAATTCAAATTCTATCATCTTTAAACTTCGAACCAAGGCCAGATCAAGTAAGCACACAACTTTCATTCCTCCTACACTTTTCTTCTTTCATCGACAAAGAATATCTCTTAAATAATTATCCTCTATGATTTTAGTTAATTCAATACTATTGAATATAATCCAATCAATACCCATTGAACAAGGAGAAAGAACAATACAAAGGAGATGAAGATGGAAAGAACCTTTTTAAATAATAATAATAATAATAAACCATGTTATCTTGTCTATATTTGTAATTTACTTTTGGGATATTTTAGTAATAAAAAAATTCATTAAAAGATGGGTTTTAGTGTGTATTTTGGTGGGTTCAAATAGCCTCACCTTTAACATAATGTTAATATGACTATTTTATCTTTATAACACAAAATGACCAAACTATCCAGAGCAAATACTTTTGTGCCCTAAAAGGTATGTAGTTTTATGACCTATATAATCTAACCTCTTTTTTTTTTAATTTAGACCCAATAATATCCAACACCCTTACGTGTATATAGTATAAATTTGACAACTAAGAAATTACATGAGATATCATGTCATCAAT
Organism: Murraya paniculata; assembly: GCA_030449075.1. NCBI lineage: Eukaryota > Viridiplantae > Streptophyta > Magnoliopsida > Sapindales > Rutaceae > Murraya > Murraya paniculata. The sequence continues at coordinate 1,118,304 of JAEVFN010000009.1, read as the reverse complement.
ACTTTTTATTAGTTTTATTAAAGCTTAATAATCATATTAATAAAACAATACCAAAAATCATTTGGAAATATATAAATTTTGTATAAAAAATATTGGAGAAGTTAAAATAATTTTTGGGTATTTTCTAATACTTGTACATTTTTAGGGTAAAATAATCAAATTAAACTTATATTTAAGATACCTTAGGGTGTATTTGGTGCCCGTACTAGACTATACTGATTGTTTTGGATTGTACTATTTTAGGATGTTAGATATTAAAATTTCTTGTTATATAAATTGTACAGCATTTGATGCTTCTCTCTCTCTCTCTCTCTCTCTCTCTCTCTCTCTCTCTCTCTATATATATATATATATATATAGGTAGATAGATAGATAGACACATACATACATACATCAATACATACATATATACATATACACACACGTATACATATACATACTTATATACAAATTCAATATTCTTATATTTATTGCTAGATTTATGAAACTATAAGTTTTAAAAATTTTGGGTAGTATAATTTTTCTACACACTTCTTATGAAAGTAAATCACAAAAAAATTATTCTAATCAAATTACATAAATAAAGCATATAATTTTCATTCATAGGAGAATTTTCAACCTAAATATAATTGTTCAAGAGTTTATACAAATTCGTTCAACTTAATAGTATAATATTGCAACAATACTTACAGCTGGCAAAATTTCACACGATTCAATTACCCGATATGAAACATGACACGAAAAGAATGGGTATGGGTCTTCAATTTTGATATGATTATTAAATGGATAGAGTTCAGGCCAACAAAATTTTTTCTATGTTGGGTTAGGGTTAAAGTTCTTGACCCGTTTACCCAATCAATGTCATTTGATTTTATTTCTTATTCTAAATTAATTTGTAGGTTGTTATCATCAAAATTCAAATATTGGACATAATTCTTTTTTTATTTTTTTTAGAAGGATAAACATATACACAGTGTTTCATTCATAAAATTTTATATAGATTTAGAAGTTCAATAGTGTACATGTGTAATATTTTGGTAGATATATATATATATATATATATATATATATAATGTTTTATGTAAATTTTGTTAAATATATACATACTAAGTGGGTTATTAGTTAGCCATTTATTTTCTATGTCGGATTAAAGCCTCAATATTTTAATAAGATTATTAAATAAGTTGCGTTTGGGTCGACCTAAATTTAACACGACACGAACACGGCCGAATGATCTATTTTGCAGCTCTAACAATACCATACCAAAATTCTAAGTTGTGTTATGTGCATACATGCCCATATGCTATAATACTACACCAAAATATCGGGTTGTGCCCAGTACACACATCTTTCCAAACTATCGTCGACTTTAAAATATTACAGTCCCTTCAAGCAACATATCAACCTCGTGCTCTATGAAAGAGCATATTAACAAATTTCACCTTACACTTACCTCGTGAGGATTTGAAAACTAAAACTAAAATATTACAGCGTTCCTTTAGAATTAGCTCTAGGGTCAGAAGTTCTTATTCAATAGAAAGTCCCATAGTTGTAAGTTCATTAAAAGTGTCAAAACAATCCTTTTTGTTGTTGAACAAGGGTTGTTTTCAGATGATTGACCGAAAAGATTAGCAATCTTATCAATGCTAGCATTCAAGTCACCCTCTCATCTAGACCTACTCTTACTTGGTGGTAATGAGTGAGCTTGAGTAGTATGCTGAGACTTGAAGGTACTGTAGTTGATATTGGAGAATATCCATCTCCATTTCATTATCATCGTCATGAATTTCTTCTTGATTTGCTTCATCTTCTATATCAGCTGAAGTTTGTCTCCATGTCTTGTAGCGCGGTTTTTTCCAAATATGTTTGCTAATGTTTCGTAAAGTGGAGATGGCTTGTCTCTCAAGCTTCATGTCGCATTATGAGATTACAGATATTTGATCAAGATGTAGTAAAATATAGTAAATAGTCAAAATTTTAAAAAACTTAGTAAACCGACACATAACAATTGCTAAATAACTACCAATCTCCGAAAAGAAAATTCTAAAAATTTCACTAACCTACACATATGATTCATCACTATCAACCTCCACACATTTTTTCACATCATTCTATCTAGAATTGCTTATGTTCAACATAACAAACATCATCCAATATTATTTCTTTCGTTTCCTAATCTTAGAGTCAATATGAGGAGAGGCCTTCAAATCAGAATTTGGTAACTTTTGCTTTAGTACCTTTTCAAGATGTATAAATGTACTAGATTTGAACCCGTTATCAACACGATCGCTACTTACAACAACCATCTAGTGCATCCCAAAGTGCTTTTGCTTCAACATATGTCCACGCTTGCCTTTGTTTCCAATGGTGTGGCTTGTACCTCCATCCTCCTCTAGTCCTATATATTGAATTTGATTGTATTTCTTGAAATATAATTTAAACTATAAAATTGTAAGCTACACATGAAATCATTACCACAATTCTCAACTTAAAGTATTAATAGAAACATTATATATTTAAATTGATAGAAAAGCAAATCACAGAGTACCACATTAATATAATGTCACAGCATTGAAATAAAATCCTAATGATAAATCTATTAACCATGATTTCCAAGCCATTCATTATATACTGCATCTGTTAAGTCATTTCTCCACCCAGTGTATTGATCTGAAGCTCCAAGAGTGGTAATGTTATCTGCATCATATACTCATTATCATCTATTCTAAGCAATTCATGCTCTAATGGATCCACTGATATTTCTTTTCTAATCAAATTATATAGTAAATAGTAAGTAGTAATAATATGACACTGTGTTTTGATTGGATAAAAGGATGTTTCAAGTTAAAGAACTCTTCTTTATTCTGAGGAGCAGTACACCCATCAATCCATTCTAACAAGTGACATCATGTTCCCTTATAAGGTTCAAGGAATCCTTCAACATTTGAATATCCAGCATCTACAACATAGTAGTAAGCTAGTCATTTTACATGAACATACATTAGTTAAAAAAATTATAGTTTATTGATAATTTGAATAAAATAAAAAAATAAATAAGCTAAAAAGTGAATCATAAGCTATACCTGTGAGAATTCTTAAACTAGTTGACTTGTTTAAGGCATCACGTAGTAATCTAGAGTCAAAGGCTGACCATTCCCATCTAGGCATCACGAAGATAAATTTCATGTCTCATGAATAAATCTCTAAAACATTAGTTGTAATCTCACCCTTTCTTATTTGACATCTCGGTTTATCATTTTTTGGTATACGAACTCTAATATAAATTCTATCTAATGCCCCCAAACAATTATAGATATATCAAACAAAATAAAATAACATAGATATTAAACTCTTACACTTTATGATCAATTAAAAATATAGTGCAAATAGTTAAATACCTTGAGCCACTTCCATCACCCACCATTATAATTTTCTAGCATAGATTTGGGTGCTCTTAGTAAGATACTGTGTAACCATAAGACTTCATTTAACACTAAGTTGAAGTATCTACTAGTTGTATCAGTGGATCATAAAAATCTACTACTAATCGTGAGATTCTTAACACGGTAAGATAGATAGAATATGCAAAAAAAAATAATAATAATAAATAAATAAAAACTTGCTTTCCAATGGTCGCCAAACCATCATCCTTTATGATTCCTCTTGATCGAAGTAAAATCATCGGCCTTTACCTTTCCTCTTGATTGAAGTAACAACATATTAGACCAAATATTTGTTTATCTATTTTTAGTTGATGCACACATTGTAAGTCACCATTGCCTATTATACTATCTATGTAATGCAATCGACTAGCATGATTTATAAATGCTTGACTACGAATCATTTTTGTTTTATACATTTTTTTAATCAACTCCAACAAGCATAAGTACATCATCATGGATAGGAACACTAATTATAGGTGCCACATGGTCAATAATAGGTAAAAGGCAAATTTTCTTCTTCCTTCCATATCTAAAAATAAATAGATAGAACATCAATTACTAACAACTAAAACATGGAAAAAATTAAGAAAACTATTTACAAAAAACCACAGCCCCTTTTCCCAATTCTCAAAAAAAAAAAAAAAAGCACCAATCTGTAACTCATAGCAAATAAAACATAACTCTCAAATCAGAACTCCAAAATATTGTAAATAGAAACAAAAGCCAAATCAAGTAGATATTGAGACTTTTGTACTTCATACTACATTAGTTACAGTTTTACTACTTTAGACATTTCCCAATAATAATTCCATTTGTACCCAAAATTGCTTTTGACCTAATCATTCTTAATTTTAAATATGGAATTGTTAACAATGGAATCTTTATCTTAATTGTTCCCTCATGACATAACAAATATTATCTTTGTGCTTATCATAATCATCACTCAGTGCAAGCCAAGATACACGCCGCATGACATTTTTTTTTTCTAATTGCTCAAGTGATGCCTATGATAAAAGGAATCCAACAATCAAATATCAACCACTACACTTTTTCAGAGCAGCTGTTGCATGATAAATATTTTCTGTCCATGCCAAAAGGATTTGAAATTACATGTAACAAAAGGATTTGATGAAAAGTTGTCTATGAATTTGTTTTCATAATTTAGGTAGAAGATGATTTGGGGTTATAGGTTCTGTCAGTTTTGTTTTATTTTTAATTTTATTGACCGGGCTAATAAAGACCCAGAAGTTGATTGCAGTTCTTCATTGCACACCCAAATCTGTATTAATTTTACTTTTTTATGTAGTACAAACTAGTTAAATAATTTTACCAAATATTGGTTATAAAAGTTAGGTACAATACATTTCCTCATAAATACATGATTCCAAACAAGCCCTAAGGCTTTGTCAATGTTTGTTTCAAGTCCCAAATCTCAAAACACTTGCATCTAGGTCTAAGAATTATTTAATATATTGCGGAGGCGGCTGCTGGACTTAAAAAAAATGCGAATTAGGGTTTGGGTGGTGATATTTACATCCCACACTTTCTCTTAACCCACTCAACTTCTAAAAAATAATTACAAAAAGTTTACATAATTTTTAAAAATTTTAAATAAAACAAATTCTTCAGAATTAATTAATTAAATCTATCTTAATTTTTTTTTTGTGACTTAGTTTTTTTAATCATATTTTAATACTATGATTGCTATATCCTAGATTTAAATTAATCATTTTATCCTTATAAGATAAAAGTACCAAAAATTTACTTGAACTTCAATATTTTTTCAATTTCTATACAAAATTCATTATTTTTAAAGGGTAGGGCTATTTGAACCCACCAAATTCCTCTCTACACCCATTTTAAAAAATAAATTCATTATTAAAAATTTAATATTTGAAGATCTCAAAATTACCTTTCACTAATCTCTTTCTCTCTCTACCTTATAATTGCGTATTCTCTCTACACTCACATTTTGTAAACTAAACACTCAATTTCACTCTCTTTTAAATTTATTTTTTGGCCTTTCTTAGTAGATCATGATCTCTATTTTCATGCTCTTTATATATAAGAATCTTTTGTTGATATTTATTAATGTTTGTATTTGGTAAAAATTAATTTATTGATATTCATTAAATTTCATAGATGATAAAAAATTGTTGATATTCAATTTTAAATAATAGGTTTTGTTCCTCTTAATTTGTGATATCAATTATTTGTAGCTAAAAGAATATATCAGAATGAATTGATAAGAATTTGTGAAATTAAGATGAGAAAGAGAAAAGGCTAATTAAGTGAATTTTTTAAAAATTATTCAGCTAATAAAATTCTTAAAAGGAGGGTGTAGAGAAAAATTGGTAAATTCAAATAGCTCCATCCATTTCTAAATGATGTATCAATACTATTTTGTTAGTATGATTATTAATTTTTAATTAAACTAACATAATATCTTATGGTATAATACTCATGTGAATTATCAGACTGTCAAATTTATGTAATTTATATGTAAGGTATTGAAAAATATTAGATTTCATTTATAAATATTAGTTTATAAGTTAAAAATTAAATACCTAAACTATTAGATACAAAACATATATTTATCAAGGTAATTTGTTCATTTTTTGCTGTAAGGATAAAATAATAAAATAAAACTTATGTTAAAGCAGCTTCAATAGTCAAATATGGTCAAGAGCAATCTAAGCAACAAAAAAGTTATAAGAAGGATTTAATTGATTATTTGCAAAAATTTTACTACTAATATATATATATATATATATATATATATATATATATATATATATATATATATATATATATATATATGTATAATGTGAAATTATTGTAAATTTTTATTACAAGTAGGGTCAGTTTACACAAATAATTGGATTTTAAATTTACTTATAATGATCCAAGCCTAATTTTGTATCATTAATTGGTTAATAGAAATCAAAAGAATAGGCCATTTGACAGCCTCAAAATTTCTTATAAAACTCATTTCTAAATGAAAGTATGTAAACAATCAAGAATAAATTGGTTTATTTCTTATTTTTAATGAAAAATTAATTAAATACTTAAATAAATTATTCATTTAACAAAATTTTTACATCCACTCTCTTTCATAATTTATATTTAGTTTTTTATTTTAATTAAAAATAATTTTTTAAAGCAAATTGCAACAGTTTAGAATTATAGAGATAGAATCTGAAAAGTAAGAAGAAAATAATTTAAATTTTAGGATTTTTTATGTTTTATAAATAAAACTTAAAACAAATATTTATTTAAAGTAAAATTTTATGGAATGATGGTTATTTAAAATTTTATGGAATGATGGTTATTTTAACGTATGAATTTATATTTTATAAATTAAATAGTGGCATTTTAGGAACAAAAGTTCAAAAGGGGGTGTTCTAAGGATTTTAGACAGGTGTCAAAAGCTCCACTTGAATGGAAATTTGATAAGTCCAATAGTAATTGCTTGACCAAATTTGTTTATATTAGACCCAAGCCCATTTTGGAATTCTAAAATTCGGTAATATAAATGAACATTTAGTAACATCAATAATAAAATTTATTTGGCTATATAATTTTTTAAAATAAATTTGGGTTCATTTTATCAAATTAGTTAGGTCTAGGCTTTATAAAAAAATTTACTTTAAAATTAGACACAATAGAATTTTATATAAAAAGTGCCCAAATTTAATTTTAGAAAGTAAGATAAGGATAGATTTAAAAGCCTAAAAGTACCTAAGCCCGTGGACATGGACAATGACAAACACAAAGAAGAACGAATAAGATAGACTTGACTTGAAGCACAATATAGATTAGGCTTATAATTTAAGTCTATATTTTCTAGGAAAACCATAAATTGAGGTTGTTTAATTTCTTTTATCTATATGCTGTGTTTAAATGGTAACTTTCTTTGATAACATGTTATTCTATGCATCATAATACATGGTATCTATATATTATTAATTAAGATATATATTGTTTGATATTTGCAAATGCTCAATAATATTAGATAAAGAATATTATTTTAGAAGCTTTCAATTAACAATATAGGATATAATTTGTGTATTGTTGAAACGAAAAAAACCAACTTTAAAATCTTAAGTGGGAGAGGGAAAATCACACACACACACACCCCTTGACTTTATGTTATAGCAATTCCCCCTTCCAAGGGTATACATATTAGGTACTTTATTTGATGAATTTCTTTAGATAACATTGAAATATTTTTCAATTTATTGATCACCCCAATGGTGGTTACTTGAATTAAATGATACGTAGATTGAAACGATACTTATACACTCAACTAAGATTTGTTATTAACCTTCCCAACGAAGCTCAGTTAACAAATTTGGGCCCTAAAAAAACAATAATTATTTATCATGTTTCTATATGAAAATAAATAATCGAATGGTTAACTAAGTCTAGTAAGTTTAGAGATGACTTTCTCGCTGGATAGCTTGCCATTGCGGTACTAAATTATCGTTACAACAAATAAAATGCATTTATGATTTTTTTTCATTTTTTGTCTATTTATTGTGAACATTATTTGTTTTGACTATTTAAGCATGTATGTTTTATATTTCAAAAAATGTCTTTTCCTACCCTACTCACTATTATTCTAGATCAAAACAAACTCACTAATAAGAACTACATAGATTGGACTATTTATTGTCCTTATTACTCAAAATTATAAATGTTTTTCAACCCAACCATGTCCTTTCTGTACCAGCAGAAAACGGTTATTGAAATCAGAGGAGGCTTCATGAGAAATGGCAAAAAGCTAATGAAATGACAAAATACTACATTTAGCCTCAATTTCTAATATTTTGGAGACCAAACATCCTAACATAGAGACATCCATTGAAATCATGAATAGTCTACAAGAGATGTTTTTTGTGAGACAAGCAATGCTGAAAGGTGTTATAAACTCCAAGATGAGAAAGAGTACAAGAGCACATGAGCATGTCCCAAAACTAATAGACTATTTAAATGAAGGCTGTGATTCATGGATAGAAATTGATGATAACTTAAAGATTATCAAGGTCCTAGAATCTTTGCTAGAAACATTCAAGGGATTTAAGGTCAAATATAATAAGAAAATAAAAGGAATATGACCGTAACTAATTTTATTTAGCTAAAGAGATTTATCATGCTGAGAAATCCCATAGAAGCATTAACCTTATAGAAAAATATACTTTTTCTAGGCTTAAGCTAAAGCCAAGAGTAAGAAGAAGAAAGTTGGGGAAAAAAATGTATTTACTATGAACAATGATAAGCCAAAAGAAAAATATGGACAGAAGGGTCACTGGAAGAAAGATTGTCCTAAGATTATGAAATTAGGTATGAGAAATCTTTTAACCATTGAGTCATGTTTAGTTTAGAATTCTGTTGAAACCTAACTCTTAGGCCAACTAATCATATTCGTCATTTAGTATTTTGGTCTAAAAAAACCAGAAAACTAAGTGAAGGAAGCCTTAAACTATAGTTAAGGAAAAACTAGTTATGTTAATAGTAAAGACTAGATTCGTGTTCTTTAAATAATGACACTTTAGTTGTGAATAATTGTCTTTATGTTCTGGATTCTAAGCAGAATTTAATTTCAGTATCTTATTTGTCAAAACAAGAGTATACTGTAAATTTTGGTTCCTCTATTTCTATATTGAATAATAATAGGCCAATCTATTCTGGTACATTGGAGAATAATTCGTATCATTTAATTCCCATGATCCATTTTATAAATGACATAGTAATTAAAAATAATAAACATATGCACTTATCTAAAAAAGATTTCTTCTAACTAATGTTACATCTGGCACTTGTGCTTGGGTCGTGTAAACGTAAAAAGGATACAGGAATGATAAATATGGGCTTTTGAGTCCATTAGAAAATGAATCATTGTCACTTTATAAATCTTGTTTAGAAAGAAAAATGACCAAAATGCCATTCTTGGCCAAAGGATTATGTGCAACGATACCACTTGAATCAGTATATATAAATGTATATAGACCAATCAATGTACAAGCTTGACGCATTTATAAGTATTTCATGACTTTCACTAATGATTATTCAAGGTATAATTATATTTATCTAATATGTTATAAGTCCAAAGCTCTTGAAAAATTCAAAGAATATAAAGCTGATATAAAAATGCAATCCGATCAAGGTGTCTCAGGGGAATTCAAACTATATCTAGTTGAAAATGAGATTGATATCTCAGTTAACAGCTCCAAGAATACTAAAATAAAATGTTGTCACTAAAATAAGAAATAGAACACTTTTGGATATGTTGAGATCTATGCTTATTTATTCCTTATTATCTATCTCATTTTTAGAAATATCTGGAAACTGCAGTATACTTATTGAACTTAGCACCATTTATGATAGTGCCTAAAACACCAATAAAGATATAGACAAGTTGCAAATAATGTGTACAAGACATCTATACTTAGGGTTCACTAGCATATGTCCGAAAACGAAAGGCAGAAAAATGGACTCACATTCTGAGGTTTACGTGTTTGTTGGGTATCCTAAAAAAATAACCTGAGTTTTTTTTTTTAATCCTCAAGATAGAAAAGTGATTGTGAATACATATTTCACTTCCCTTAACAAAAACTATATGAATAACTTTAAACTTAAGAGTGAGTTAATACTGGAAGAATTATCACATGATCAAGTTAATGCTCAGCTTTTGGTACCTGTTATTCAACAAAAAGAAGAGTAACGACATGAAGACCATATGATTATCCTTAAACAACAACCACTTTTAAAACCTTGTCGTAATGGAAGGATTTATTGGAAGAAACTTATACGGTTATCTATCATAGAGAAACTTATACGGTTATCTATCATGGACAAGTACAAGATCCTACTAATTAGAATAAAGCTCTATTAGATGGAGATGTTGGAATATAAAAAAAGACCATGAACCAAGAATGGAATCTGTGCATTCGAATAAAGTTGGGAAGTTATATAGGCATCAAATGGGGTAAAACCTATAAAGTTCAAGTGGATCTAAAAGAAAAGAAGTGGATGTAAGGGTGGAAACAATCAAGGCTAATAGCCAAAAGATATACTCAAAAAGAGGGAATCAATTTTGAGGAAACTTTTTCATCGATTATTATGCTTTAAATCCATCAAGATTCTACTCTTAATTACTGTTGGATCCTAATGTATCAGTAGGTACTAGAGGAGATTGCTATGATCGTATTGTATCTATATATAAAAGACGTGACAAAGTGTTCGAATGTTGTGTAATGTCTTAATCAAATGCCTAGTGACATGATCAAACCAGTGGTGGATTATAAAATTTGATAAATGGATGTCAATACTACGTTTCTTCATAGATATCTTGAAAAATATATCTATATACAATAACTAGATAGGTTCTTAGAAAAAAGGAACACATGTATGTAAGTTTCAAAGATCTATTTATGGATTGAAACAAACATCTCAGTCAAGGAACATTAGATTTGATCAAATGATTAAATCGTTTGGCTTCATTTAGAATATTGTGAGTCGTGCTTGTATAAGAAAATTCAAGGAAAAGTTATAGCTTTTCTGATTCTTTATATAAATGATCTCTTTAAAATTAGAAATGATATAGGAGTATTGTCATCGATAAAGAATAAGTTGGCTAAACCGTTTGATATGAAAGACCTAAGAGAGGCAAATTACATTCTTGGTATCAAATTACTATGAGGCCAGAAAAATAAAACTTTATCCTTATCCCAAACTGCTTAAATTGACAAGATACTAGCTAGATTTAGCATAAAATTTTTAAGATTGGTTTGTACTATTCAGACATTGAAAGTATTTAATCCAATAATTATATAAAATTACTAACATCTTAATAGACATTATAACCATAAGATGTGTAATTAAACAAAAAATAACATCCAAAAGTAAATTAATTAATTGTAAAGCATCCAAAAATAAACCAACATATAATCATCAACAAAAGCATCCAATTTCTCAAAAAAAAAAAAAAAAGAAACAAAAAACAAAAGCATCCAAGATTTTAGGTTTTCAGTTTAATATTTTTGTTTTAGATTTATTTAATTAAACTAAAAATAATACAATAAATGGGCTTGTGTTTGTTACTTAGGCCTAGAGTATATTGTTATAATACTATTTGAATCACTATTCATTAACCATTAGTTTAATTTTACTTATTTTTAATTTCATTAATATAGTATTTCTTCCAAAAATTAAATGGGACAAACGGGATCCCGCGAGATCCCGACTTAGATTCTAATCCTGTCCCACATAGTAAATTGGAATTTTTTTCAATCCCAAATCCCTCTCACTTTTAAAATTTGATCATAAAATACGGATCAATACTATCTCAAATAATTCAGGATCTCAAATCCTAAATGGGATATGGGATGTTTTCCATCCTTAATGTATACCATGCCCTATGTTTGTACTAGACACTCGTTTTGTAAGGATGGTCAGTAAATGTCAATCCAATTTTGGTCCTGAAAATTAGACTGTAGTCAAGCATATAATTAAATTTTTGAAAAGAACTAAAAATTTTATGCTTATGCATTATGATAATGATCTTATTCAAGTGGTTTATACTGATACTGACTTCATGTGAGTTAAAGATTTCAAAAAATCAGCTTCTAGTTATGTGTTTACATTGGGAAGTGGAGTTATGAATTAGAGGAGTGTGACACAAACTTGTATCACGAACTCCACAAGAGAAGTTGAATATGTGGCTGCATCTGAAGCTGCTAAGGAACTACTTAACTTTGTAAATTCTTATAAGATCTTAAGTTGATACCTGCAGCAATTGCACACTTTAAGCTATTTTGTGATAATAGTGGTGTAGTAAGTCAGTCTAAGGAACCAAGAAACTATAAAAAGCAAACTAGAAAGAAAATAATATCTCATAAGAGAAATAATACACAGAGATGATATAGAGGTTACGCATATTACATTAGAGAAAAACCTAGTAAATTCTTTTACAAAGGCCATACTTAGGAAACTTTTTAATCTACATTTAAAATCCATAGGCATGGGCAAGTTGCCAGATATGCTTTAAGAGCTAGTGGGAGATTATGGTGACTATATGCTCTCTAAAGTATATTTAATTATTTATTGCAATAATAAATTTTATGATTATTAAGATATTTGAGATATTCTCAAGATATCTTAATTGCATACATAATTTTAATAAGGTCTATTTAATCATATTTTATATATTTATGTGACTATCATATAGATTCACAGTAAATATAAAAAAAATTGATAAATATACTTTGGCACTCTATTTATGTTTATATTGTAGTAAATTTATTGAATAATTAGATTTACTAATATAGCTTGACTACACTGAACTAACCTTGAAATGACTGTCAGGTTTATTAGATCTTATAAGCATTGATTTTTCTACAATTTTAATCTTGAGTTAATTATAATTTTATGATGGTAATTATTATTTTATTTGAGTTACCAATGGTCGCGACATGTTTGTAATCAAGATTACTTGATATCTTGACAAAAACAATTATGAGCAGTAAAATTATAGATTACTAATATATAATTTGTACAACACATCTTTTAATGATTTTTCGGTACTTGATCATAAAATTCACTAGATAGAGTGTGTCAATATAATTAGTATAATAAAAATGATCATTAGAGAAAACGAGTAAGTATTAAAGAATAAAATGTAATTAAATTGATTAGATAATTGAGATATCAATTAATTAATGAAGTGGTACAAATGATTGTTCAATAAGGAAATTATTGTGGCATGAATAATTATTAATCAAGAATATTATCATAGATAGTATATAATTATGAACGTTAATTTCAACCTTATAATAGAGTAGATTTTGAATTAAATAATTAGTCATACTTATTTAATTATATGTCTAATTGTTATAGCCAACATTCCCAAATGATTTCAGGTTAGTTTATTTAATTGTTTGCACCCCTACTAGACTAATAAGTAACATAACTAGTTGTTTTGTTAAAAAATCTAAATATATCATTTGGTGAAAGGTTCCATCTAATATGTCTGTGTACAAGAAATCTTATATTATTTTACAAAGTGAGCCTCATGACAAGCATATATGCCGCCATACTTTTAGTAATATTTTTTTTAATTTAAATCAAATATTTTTTATTTATGAGAACTAAAAGAGATAATTAAAAAGCTCAGGTTTTTCACCAAAAAGTATAAAATATTTTTACAAAAAGAGCATACAAGCCACAATATACAAAACAAAAATAGAAAATTAATGGTTTTTTTTAGTAGTGAAAAATGCATCCACACATCAAATGTAGATCGAACTTGAGTCATAATCTGAAATATTATTGGTGATTGATCGTGTTTGTTCAATTGTTGGTGACTTGTTTGTTTCTTGTGAACCTAAATTATTAGTACAAGAAATCAATTTGCAATTTACGGCAATTTTATATATTTTATGAGAGTTTCTAATCCAACAATTTCCGCTACAAAATATCTTTTAAAATAACAAATATTACTAGAATTTCAGAAGTATTTTTATGGTTTAGATAGCATTGTGAGTATGAGACTGACATAATCATCTTTAATTATTTGATTCATTGTCACGTAAATTTATACAAAATAAATTTTTAAGAATTCGTGGCTGTGTCGCACACTTCATCACCCTTGCCCACCCCAAATTAAACTTAACCCGATCTTGAATTTGTGGCTTCTTGCTTTTACAGTAAATATCTAACCAACTTATCGTTTGGTAATATCTCATTCGATACTGTACGAACCAAACAAAGCATAATATTATTAGAAATAATCCAGTATATTATTAGAAATAATCCAGTACATGTAACCCATTTTCACCTACAAAACTTGCACTATTGCTTTTTGCCAATGGAATAATATGTAATTAAAAAGGATGACAACGATTAATTTATAGAAAAGACAATATAATAAGCAATAAGCATACACCTCTATTTGCCACTTCCCAAGTGTGCAAGAAAACATCAGTAAACTTCAACATTCACATAAAGAAAACACACCATCAAGCATGAATATACAGAAAACACTATATGCTGTAGCTTTAATATTCAAACAAGCATACATATCTTGTCTCTTATGTTTGGAACTTCAGCATGCTCCAGCTCTCCGGCCCTCCACAAACCTCTTCCAGTGCCTGGTGACTTCCTCCTGAGTCTCTCTCACACTCTTCTTAAGTGGTTTATCACCCTGAGTTTCACTGACCATGGGTATGACGTGGGCAATTTTCGTGGATACATGACTTGGAAGCGAGTCAATTTCCTTCAAAACTTCCTCAATGTGTGAGACGAGTCTTTCCACCAAGCTAAGGCTGAAATCCTCCCTGACAACCACCCGAAGAACCGCCACGTTTTCAGCATTAGCAGGCATTGTATAGGCCGGAACTATCCACCCAAACTTTCTCAAACCCTCAGATATCTCAAACACAGTGTGTTTGCTGCTGTCCTTCAAAGAAAAGGCTACTAAGGGTACGCCAACATCCTTAGAGAGAATTTCAAAGCGCCCTGTTTTTTCTAGTCCTTCTCTTAGCGCTCTAGCATTCCCCAAGCAGTTTTCCATAATATTCTTGTAACCCTAGTTTACAGGACAAGAAAAGGAAATTCCTTGAGACTTGAAATAAAAGTACAGGTAATTTCCTGGACAAATGCAAGCCAAATTGTACATTTCATTGAATATATGAGCAGTCAGAATCATTTCAAATCTAGCAAAAACTTTTAATGCTCCTCATTCTGTACACTAATCAGTTTAATATCCAAAAAAAAAAGAGATACCAAGAAAATTGATCCCGTCACAACTGATAGATTTCGGTGCATCAGTTCTGAACCTCATTTTGTCAGTGTCTACCGGTGACAAACTAACTTTAAATGATGAACTTCAACAATATGCCATATGAACACTTTCAAATTAACAGGATTTCATAGTACACTCAAAGTGTCATAAAATTAGGAGGAATGTATCACAAAGAAACTTGGGAGTTTTTTATTATCAACACAACAAAAAGATGGAATTACCTCAAGGCCAAGCCGTATAAACTGATAATATTGAGCAATTATTTGACTGGAGCCTGGAAAGTAGGAAAAATTGTCAATTACAAAAATACAACTACAATAGTCCCAAAAATATCAAATTTACAAGTCATTTTCCATTGAATGGAGCAACACAATGTACATGACATCAAAATGCTTAGTGTAACAGATTATTTGGCAGATGCTCTTGTAAAATGAAATAGGCCCAACGGTGTGTCTTAGCTCAAATGAAAAACAGTAAGACCTCTAGAGGGTAGTACACTACAGAATAGTTTAGGCTGAAACGCAGATGGTTTGGTTTCATTTATACAATACCTAAAAAATAAAAATTGAGAATTTAGAGGTTTTTTAAAAGCAAGAGACAAATAGCCTTCAAAGCCAAACAATAAAATAATATAATAAATTTTTTAAAAAAGGCAAGTTTTGAGGCTAAAGTTTATCAATTGATAAACAGTGCACATATGGTTAATGACATAATGACTTTTGATGACATTAGTTATGGCATCACTTATGAATTCTCAAAGCTTTAATTTGAATTTTCCATTGAAAAACTCTTCTAACTTCCCATCCATTTTTTCAATAAGTTATCCCTAGTAAGTAACTGCCCAATCCTACAACTATAACAACTGATATAGGGGAAACGTCATCAAACTCTAAAGCAGCCACCAAAAAAGAACCTAAACTTAACCCCCAAGTCCTAAATCTTAAAACTTAAACCCTACCGCAAGAAATAACACCCCAATGAAATGCTTGAAAACACAAAAGTTTACCAGATAATGGGTAAATGTATACTAACAAGCCTCTGTTCTGGTTTAAGCAAAATATACTTAAAAAGTATGATTTTAAAGTTTGATAGAGTGAAGTTTAAAATTTAAAGTTTAACTGCAAGAATAGCCTTGAATTTTCTGTTTAAAACTTTAAAATCATACTTCAAACTTACTTTCCTTCCTAAACCTTAACAAATAGCTTTGCCCCAGGTGCATATGCCCCTTACTTTCAACCATTTTGCCCGTCCAGCATTTCAGCTGGGGATTAATGGTTGAATTTGCAAGGCTATGTTCCCGTGTAAATGTGATACCGTTCATAGTGGTGGCGGGTTTCAGCTTTCACTTTAATATTGCGGTGGCTGCATGATTTAGGGTGTGTGGATTCCCACTTCTTTACGTATGCATACACATCTAATCTGCAATAAGTTATAACTAAAGCATCCAAACAAGATTTAAAATCATCGTCTGACAAACACGACCGAGAAGTTACAATAAATTGCGTGTACTCAACTTAAAACATATTTTAGCGTTATAGTCAAAAACCAAAACTTTATTATACACACGCCTTGTCATCCTTTAGACATACTGTTTATATTTATAATGATAAGACAAGCGTAAACTTATGCACACACATATATAGAGAAATGCTTAACTGATACTATGAAATGCACATATGCACAGATACGTATGTGCATTACCTTTTGAGAAGTTGAGGGTGAAAGTTGGTTGATCAGATCCAAGGTAGTTGATGTGAAAGACAAGCTCGTCCGGCAAGTCATCTTTGGTCCTCCAAACAACCCAGCCAACACCTGCATATACGAGGCCATACTTGTGACCACTGACATTAATACTCTTCACCAGTGGCAAACGGAAATCCCATTCAAGGTCTGGATAGAGAAAAGGAGCAATAAATCCTCCGCTAGCAGCATCAACATGAATGGGGATGTCCCAACCGGTCTCCTCATTCTTTTTGGTGAGAAGGTCATTAAGAAGCTTAACATCCTCAAATTCTCCAGTCAAGGTTGATCCCAGAATGGCTGCAACACAAATGGTGTTCTCATCTACCAACTCAACAGCTTTCACAGGATTCATCACATAATAACCCTCTTCGAGTTTCACCTCCTTCAGCTCAACCTCAAAGTACCTCGCAAATTTCTCCCAGCATACCTGTATAAGTCATGTGAAACATTAAGCACAACAATAAAATCTTGTTGTTTCAAAACAAAAGCCATAGTTCATGCAAGACACTGCTAACACCACAAATGCACAAAACCGAATTGAAGTTATAAAAAATTATTTTCTTGGCAACAATCTAAAATTCACCTGCACATTAGCTCCAGTGACTATATTGGGCTTATCATAGGGTTTGCCTTGCTCTTTTCTCTTATGCTGCCACTTTCTTTTAAAAGCTAAGCCAGCAAGCATTATTGCCTCCGATGAACCTACAGTCCCCACGCCCACTGCAGTCTTATCATCCGCAACTGGAGCATTAAATAGGTGGGCAATCATATTCACACACCGATTCTGCAGAATCAGTTAAAACAATTACTTTATGGGGGCGGGAAAAAGTGTAGGTCCGTAAATACTCAGGATATACATTAATGCTGTTCAATCAGTATAATATGTTGTCCAATTATTTGACAATGCTGAATAAAAAACCAACAAATGATTCAGCTGCAATATCTTTACACAAAGGGCCATTGACTCAAGAGATACCTGGAGCTCTGTGGTTACAGGGTATTCATCCATGTCAACGTAGTTTTTATTAATCGAAGCCATGACAAGCTTATCACACTCGGGCTCCATCCAAGTGGTCACAAAAGATGCCAAGTTCAGCCTTGGATTTCCATCTAACATCAGCTCATCGTTTATTACCTGATAGGCTGCCTCCTTTGGCATTGAATTATCTGGCATCTTGAATCTACATCAACATTCACACCCCTTAAGTTCTAATTGAAAAAAAAAAAAATGTCCTTTTTAATTTTCACTTTTCTCATAACTTTCACGTTTCAGTGTTGGTTCACAACTTTTGAAGTTTGAAATTACAAGGGGAAATAAATTGTAAGAAAGTAACAAGACACTTGTTCATTAATGTAAAAAGAACCAGCAGCAACAACAAATAAAAAAAAAAGGTACAAATTTCTGCTTTTCTCAAGCTTCCTTTTACTTATAATTGGTTTGGTGGCAAAGAATCAAAATTTTACATCACCCCAGTGAAATATTTCGCCATTTCATTAATCTGACTTGATCAGCAAGTAAAATGATGCAAATATGAGTTTACAAAAGAGAAAGGTTAATAATTCAGGAACCAGTCAATTGGAGTAACGGAATCAATCACAGTTGCAAATAACAAATTCATTCAGCACATATGTGGGTCATACTCTTGATCTCTTAAAGGATAGCTAAAAATTTTAAATATGAAATAAATCAGATGAAGATCTCTCTTATTATTCAATAATTAAAACATATATATAGCGTTTACATCTAAAAGCTACACTGATGACTGAACCTACTCATTGTCAAGCCTAAGCTATTATCTCAGGGATCAAGATCCTCATGATCTGATCTGCTCAGTCCAAGAGAGTCATTCAAAATGACTTAGATATATAATAAAGTTTTTCAAGATCTATGAGATAATTGAATAAAATATAACTTTTAAAACAAATTTAAAAAATAAAAATTATTTTTTTGAACGAAGGTCAGTATTAACGTTAAGTTGAGTTTTGACTGGGAGGTTGACTGTTTCCATTATTTATAAAACAATCTTTAATGATCTAATCAGATTCACATCTCATCAGATTCTTCCTCCAATAAAACATTTAAAAAGTTAGTATTGCCCACAAAGAAAAATAATAATAATCTGAGAGCTATATTTATTATTATCTTTTGCAGGACAAAAAAAAAAGAGAGAGAAGGTGGGGAGGAAGAAGAAAACGAAAATCCATTTATATATGTTAAACAGGCAAATGAAGAAACAGAATAAAATTATAAAAAAAAAAAAAAAGAAGCGTTTGTTAATAATTAGATACCTAGGAATAGGAGTACGGACATATCTCGAAGCAAATGTGGAGTTCAAAATCTCACTTGAGTCTGTTCCTGTCGTTGAAAGCACCATTTTTTGTTTTTGCTTCTGTGCAGAGAAGAGGCTCTGAGTCTTGAGAGAAATGAATTGAGATTTGATGATACAAAGGCAAGAAGAGAGTGACTGAGAGTGATTGAGTTTTGACTTTTGCTGACAGCCTAGCTCTTCGGATGGAGGTGGAGGCGATCTCTGCATTAATAATTAATTAAATAGAACGATTTCCCAAGCTGAGGGGCAGTCACGTAAATTCAACACACGCAATGCCGGGTTGCGTGTTACTCTGTTTTTAATGATTAATTATTTGATTGTACGAGACAAAAGCTTGCAGTGCATGGGCCCCGCATCTGCTTTTCCTCCATATTCTTTTCTTAAATAATAATCAACCCAGTTTATGATATCCTTTATGATTATAATAGTAATAATAACTATTATTACTATTATAATCAATATTACTATAATTGTAATCATAATAGTAATAGTAATATTATAACTATTCGATTTTATTACAATAAATAAAATTAAAAAAATTATAAGAATCATAAATAATAATATTAGCAGCATTAATAATAATAATAATAATAATGATCATCATAATAAAAGTTATTATCGTTACTATTAATACTATTATTGTTATTATTATTATTATTACTATTATTTTTAATTATAAATATTATTATAGTTATAATAATAATTATTATTTAATACTTAAATAAGGTTTAAAAAAAAATAATAAGTTTTGGATTTTGAAGTAAATACACCGTAAATGAGGAATGGGAATTTTCCGGATCTCAAGAATAAAGCACAACCGCAGAATCGTCATCTTGAAAATGGATCATAATGCAGCCCACGTGGCACATTCTAATTGGAAAGTGGGTCAATTGTCCGCTTCGATGAGTGTACTGAAGCTGGTCCCGGCTGCAACTAATCGTTCACTGACAGTCTTCCGGGTAGCATACATACGTTCATGTCCTGTTTGTGTCGGCAAACTGAATTGTCCCCAACACACAACGTGCGTCGTCTCACCATCCACCTCGTGTCCGTTTTTGTCGAATGCCTGAATTGGGAACTGATTAAATGAATGCAAATTTCGATACTGTTTTCAATTTAGTAATTTTTTAAAAATAAATTAAATTTTATATGCATTACTGTTTACTGATGCCAAAATTAATTTGGTTCAGGCGCATTTTGGGGAGCGGTGTTGTAAGAAGCATTTGATAAAATATGAAATATCGGTATGTATTAATTCTTACCGATGTTAAAATTAACTTGGTTCGGGTGCGTTTGGGGCAGTAGAAAGCACTTGATGAAATATAGATTAAGGTGACTCGTCAGATTCTACTTCCACTGTATGACAATTAAATATTACAAGGGTCTTTTTATAAAATCGTAGTTAATAAATAGAATGATAGATGAATTCAGTATTGACCTAAAGCATTCGATGGAGTAATAATGGTATTGGTGGAGAATCCATCCCTTATCCACATGTTAACCCAACCACCTCATCTTATCAACTATCAAAGTTTATGAGAAAAATGTCACTAATGGATCCCTCTTATCCTTAGGTCAATTAAGATAATTCTCATTAAATTTAACGGAGTTTTTTTTCTTTCTTTTCCTTCTTATTTTTATCTGTAGAGTGGCAAAATAAAACCCAAATCAAATTTTAATCTCTTAATTTTTTTGAAGACTCGAATTTGAGCAGGGGCAGAGGAAGTGTATGGCTAGAGAGGGTGCCATGCATGACAGTTTGAAAGAGTTCCAGGGTTTTTAAACAATAAATGAAAAGTTAGTATTAAAAATCTATCAAATCTAATATTTTCCCACTAACTTTAGTATCAGAACAATTGCATGTTAATGAATAAAAATAATAAAAATGGCCCCTACACACTTAGTTCATAAGTTAAACATTCAAAGTGTATAAACTTAGCCCCAAGAAATTTGATTCTAAAGCTCTCCCCTAAACTCGAGTGCTAATTAAATAAATCTACTTGGAATTAGAACTCTGGACTAAGCCCCTAAAAACTACATTTATAACAAATTGTCATGAAGTTCTTTAGTTTTTAAGTCCATCTCAACTTATTTACTTAAATTCAATTGTGTTTTCATTAAAGCCTAAATGTTTGTTTGATATGACTTATTTAATGATTATAAGTGCTTATTTAATTTCATAAGACCATAATTTTTGTTATTAATCTCAACTTATCATAATTTTTGTTGTTATTTAGTTATTTTTTCAGTTGAGCTTTTAAAGCTTAAATAAATTATTTTACCTCTACTAACAAAAACTTAAATTGTGGGCTTTTGGAAATAAATGCTAAAAAGTTTTTATAAATGTTAAAATATCTAAATATTCTCTACTCATTTGACAATATTATTTTATTATTTTCATAACATAACTTTAAAAAATTGCCTATTAAACTAATTTCATAAATTTTTAATAAAACATTTTATTTTTAATAAGCTATACTTAAAAAGTTGTATCAAATGGGGCTTAAGACTATTCAATCCATCTTATGGCTAGAGGTGATAATTTGTGTGACAACCATATATCTAAACAATATAATCACAATTAAAAACTTAGCAAATTTAAATTGACACAAAAATGACACAATTATTGTATAAAGAATTTAAAAATGACTTGTGATTCATACTTTCTTAATTAAATTGTGCCATTTTAATTTAAAAGATAAATTAAAATATATTAAACATATTTTAAATAGATGACATGATTGTGACTCACTTTACTAATTTAATAATTGAGTAATGATGGGTATTCTAACATTTAAGTCACATTTTAAGTGCCAACTGATATGGTATTTATTAACTGGATGGTTATTAAGTAATGTTACTAATTATGAAATCCATCATCAAATAAATGAGAGACACCTAATATTGGAATTTAAGTTGGGACTCAAATGTTGGGATTCCTAACATTATTGTTAATAATTATATCAAATTAACATTTTGATTCTTAGCAAGATTAAGTAGGTTCTATTCATATAAAAAAGAATATGACTTATTCACATGGACTAGAATTTTTATTATATTTTTGCTCAACATGTTAGAAATATAACTCGACAACTCAAATTGCCACCTCTATTTATTATTATTCTCTGTTCAATATGTTATTATATATTTATTAAGTTCCTTCATGGAGTATGCTTTTAATGATCTATACATACGTAAGTGCCATATTTCTAAAGAACCATATTATACCACACATGTCCACTTTTTTAGATGAAAATGAACTATTTCAAGAGAAATAACATTTAAGATAAATTTCCTCAAGAATTTATAAAAAAATGATAAGAGAAGGAATTAGACTCATACTAATTCTAAAATCCATGATCTAAAGAAATTACGTCCAAAGTCATAAGGATAAAGAAACAGGCACATACAGAATAAATATGTATATTTCCCCACAACCAAATTTACATCCACATGTATAGTAATAATGGATGACATGTGTCTTTAGGTTTGGAGTTTAAGGCAAAACTCTAATTTCACGTCCCCCATTGTCTATAAATAGAGGCTCATTTATAAGAGAAATGAGTCTTTGGCCCTTGAGAATACTGTTCATTTTTAAAGATAGAAAATTTGTTTTCTTTATTTTTCTTTGACTTTAATCAAACACTAATTTAAGCGTTTGAGTGCCTTTTTCATATATTCACCCAACTGGATTTAAGGTCAATTGATTGTTACAAGTTCTCCACAACCTATAAATATGTGTGAAGGTAAAAATCTAACGCCTTCAATCAGCGCCGTCTGTGGAGAACTTGTTAGTTGAAACCATTTTCTCTCACTAAAGCCCATACAACCATTACCCCACAATCATCTTTTTAGATTAGATTTGGTTATGTATAGTTCTAAAAATAGGTAAATACTCTCATATTTTCGATTAAAAATAGATTTATGTGTGAGACCCAAACCTCAAATATAATTAAAAAGGCAATCAAGCCCAAAATCTAAAGCCAAAATCAAATATAATTAAAAAGGCAATCAAGCCCAAAATCTAAGCCAAAATGAAGGTCTCTCCTCCATATAAGCTGTTGGAAATAAAGGACAAGAAAATGAAATACTGATTTGATTAATATAATAATTTGAACTTTGGATTTCTTGCAAGATGGCAATCAAGACGGTAAAAAGGTTCAAAATAGTTTTTGAAACTAAGCCCAAGACTTATTTATCGCTTGTTTTATCTTCATCTTATTTATTGTGATTATGCTAATTCTTTGACAACTATATTGACTTATTTACATTTTTGTCATTTTATTTATTCTCTAGTACTTTTTTATTTTTTTATGAGTGAGATTAAGGAAAACCCAAGCATTCCTCTTATGAGATGAAATATATGAAGGGTATTAAACCAACGTAGATTTACATTGCTCTATGTTATAATCTAACAACTATAATTCCGCATCTAACATTTATATTAATGCAATTTACTTTTCGGATCTTTAACACTTATTATCATGTTAAATGCTCCCCTTTATTTATTAACAATCATGTTACCACCTTTTATTTTCAATTTTATTGTCATTTCTAACTTTTCTTGACTTATCCATGAGTAAGGCCACCAAAAACCTAAATATTCACCCCTTGATAGGGAATGTACAAAAGGGTATTATAAACTTTCATTATTTAGGGTTTTGGATTTTCACACTTTATTAAATAAAAACATACTTTTTATAAGTCGGCCATAAAAAGCTAATTTTTATTTAAAATTGGCCTATATTAAGTGTTTATATTTGAAAAAGGCCGAAGAAATTGGCATTATGTACAATCTCATTATTTATGCAAAAATATAAATGTTGAGCTATTTTTTTCACATTCTTTTTTCATTGATCGGAGGAGAATAGCAAGTTTTCCGGCTCCGATTACCTAATCATCAATTTGATGACAGCTCCTTTTGTTTTGCGCTAGACCACCTTTTCCCAACACCATCTTTCTACTGATTGAATTCATAGACGTTCACCCAATTCCAATTCTTTGAATTTGGATCTAGTGCTAAATTGAGTTGTATTGAACTCGCATGCATTTATAAGTTATAACGGTGAATGCTTGGGTTTTAATTATATATTATTTGATTATTGAATAACTATCAATCACATTATTATAAAATGCTCAACACAAAACTAAGTTCTAATTCTTTACCAGGGAGCCATTAAATATATTACTATATATTATTTTTTATCCAAAATAAATTTTTGTGTAATTTTGTCGGACTGCATATTGAAATTTATGCATATATGTGAAGGGGATCCCATTTCATCGAGCAACCAAATCCAAATCTTCTTTTTGTGGAGTGAAAACCCCCTTTTGATGAATCTGCCTGGCCATCAGCTGAAGATGGTTGATACTTGTAGTTTTGGTTATTTTGAGTGGGAAAATATAAATACAATACTTGTTTGATTAATGTCACAACTGAAGTATCCGAAGCATAGGGAAGTAAGAACATAAAATATACAGGGTGTGTCGTGAATCCGATTGGGAAGTATCCAAATTATTTTCTATCTCATTTCTCAATCTCTAAATTAAATGTGATTAAAAATGATGATGGTTATTTATAGTCGATGAAACATATCAATTGATCATGCCTTTAGTAACATATTCTTCGAATCTTACGGTGTCTATGCATAACACCTTGTGAATTGATTAGTGTGATGTACAACTAATAATATGTTTCAATAGGTATGGTACATATACACCAAAAATCATGTAGCTACTTTTAGAATTAATTTCCTATAGTCATTTGTGTGAAACACACATTACTTTTATCAAGAGATAGATAGACATATCTTATAACACTCTCGCTTGGGTATCCATCACTTGATGATAATTGTAATTCACCTTTGCTCAAGAAAAACTCTACATGAGAAGAACCCCTAAGCAAAAGAAATACAATTCAACAAATCATAAAGTGGCACTAAACATGCTTTAAAATTGCCTCGTTAAAAATCTTTGCTAGTAAAACCTAGTGGGATCAAAACTTGGTCAAGAGAATAAAAGTATAGTGCTTCCCCAGTCAGTACTCTTGATCAATGCTTGGTACTTCCTCTGATGTTATTATTTTACCAGGGTCCTGATTCCTTTTTCAAAGATCTTCTGCTCTTTTGGATCCTCATTTGTAGTAGGACACTGGCAAATAACCTTCCTCTTTTGAGGAACCTTTGAAGCAAGCACTCTACCATGGTTCAGGCATACCGTAGACCTTTCCTTAACTGCTCACAAAATTATCCTAAAGAACAATGACTTGGCTAGGTACATTGGTAGTTGACTTGGCTATATTTACCTCATTGATAGATGCATTTGCTATCCGCTGCAAATGAATTAACCTCTGCACTTTACACGCATATGTGTGAGGATATATGTGAGATATACTTGACACTTTTTCAAAAAGATCATACATTACCCCAAAGGTGTTTTTCTCTGTCCTAATGAAGGAAAACTCATCAAAGTAATAATCCTCAAAACGTGCAATAAACTTATGCTTAAGGTGTAAAAGACATGATAACTTTTGATGAGTTATAACCAACAAAAATCTCCATTGCTCTTTTCAAAACAAACATAATTTATGCTTAAGGTTTGTGTATCCACAACAAAATTAAAATATATTTGATTTCAAGACAAAAAAACATATAAACAAAATTAAATAGATAATCATTCATCAATTATATAAACAAAATTAAATAGATAATCATTCAATTGTTGAAGATACTTCCATTGGAAATTGGATGATTGATGCTCTAATCCTTTGTCTTCAAATTTTGCTGACAATGTTGGTAGAAGATAAACATAGAAATATTATAGCTGTCCTTATTTTCTAATGTGGAAGTTACAATTTAATGGCAATCACAGAGCTTACTTGTAAGGGTAATTTATTAAATAAATAGATAAAGTAAAACATAGTCGTGCTGATAATGTGTTGTGAATCAAATTGGGAAGTATATAAAGTGTTCTTTGTCTCATTTCTCAATCTTTAAATGGAATATAATTATAAATTGTGATAACTATTTATGGCCAATAAAACATATTAATTGGTCGTGCATTTAGTAAAACAATCTTTGTATTTTAAGGTGTTGTTTATATGACACTTTATGAATTGATTAGTGTGATGCACAACTCGTAATATGTTTTAAGAGGTGTAATACACTCACCATAAATCATGTAGCTACTTTTACAATTTACTTCCTGAAGTCATTAGTGTGAACAAAATAATGTGGATAAACATATCTCATAACAAGGTGTTATTTGCATTTATACTTTAAACACCCCTTTTTTGTAAAATATCTATTCCATTAAATAAACCATTATTTCATGCAATAACAGATGGGATTGACTAATTTTAGTGGCTAGACTATTAAACAAGAAGAAGAAGGGTATACAATGAAATAATTCAATTATATTAGAACGTCAATAACAGTTAATTACTCTTTCAGTATATTTTCTTAGAGTAATGATATAGCCACAAACTCTTGTACAGATTTATTTTGTACAAACTGATGTAGCATGATTTGATTGATTGAATTAAATATCACTTGGTCCACATGATTTGTTTTCATTATTTTATATTTTCTTTCGACCAATTAATGCCAAATCAGTTTGTACAAATTTAGTTTGTACAAGAGTTTGTGGCTGTATCACTACTCATTTTCTTATAACAAATATATAATAAAAAAATGGGTGTTCAAACTAGTTTTTTAAAATGTAAATAAACCCATCCAAATGTAAATAGTTAAACAAGTAAAAAGGGTATTCATATATAGTTTTGATAAGAGATTATATATATATAGGGCATTCTAATTTTAATAAAGTGAGGATGCCACTAACAGATAAAAATTACAGATTTTAATATAATAGTAAAAAAAATATAGTTTTTAACATATTGAAATATGTATTTTTTTATATTTTAGTGTATATCATTGTTTTTAATAAAGTGAGAATGTCCTTATTAAAGAATATATATATATAATTTTTCAATCAGGGATCATGATTTTAATAAAGTCACGGATACGTTTAAAAAAAAGTACATTGGAGTCTGTTAATGGTATTATCACTTTATTAAAATTAGGATGCCCTGTATATATATAATCTCTTATCAAAACTATATATGAATACCCTTTTTACTTGAAATTTTCTTAGTTTTGATATATATATATATATAATAGCAATTGAAATTTTCTTCTGACTCTTGCTTATGCTTCACAGATAAGACTGCTCTGAAATTTTAGCTATTCTTCTTGCTTTAGATGAGGGGTGCGCCTTTGAGTTCTGCTTCAATAATCTGAATATGCAACTCTTAACTAAACTTTGTTTCTGGTTTTTTTTTTCCCAATTATTTAACTGATCTTGAAACAGGTTTCATGTGATTTAATATGTGAATAGGCCCCCTGAGATTCTCACTCCCAAGCATTGCTTGGATTAGAATCAAAGTCTGGAGAATGAGAATGTTACAGACAAACCTCACGTTGACGTCAAACATCATTTTTATTATTACCATCCCCTGCTGTGGACTTGCACTTGCCACCACCTTACCCAACTTTGAGAGTACCTTACCAACTAGATGATAAACGACTCAAAACATTCCTTTGTATTTTAACATCCAAACCAGCGGTACCAAATACCAACGAGCTAAAGTAACCACCAAATGGCCAAGAGATCAGATTTCGCCCAGAAACTGTTGGATGATCTCCGGTTGAGAAAGGAACGATTGGCTGCCTCGTCGTCCTCTCAGAGTTCAAACCGAACGACCAACACCACTGTTACGGCAGCAGCGGGTAAGCATTTCTTGAAATTCTGCATTAGCATTTAGAAAGCATGCGCTCTTTGAGATATCTGAAGATATACTTGTTTCATTACTTGAAGCAACCAAAAAGGCACATGCATGCCTTTTTCTTTTTATAAGGATTAGAAGTCTCATTTATGACTTTAAAGAGATGTCTACGGGAATGTTTCAATTAGAGATATTTGATTATATTAAAATTAGAAATAAACTAAAATAAAAAAAATACAGACTTTAATGTTGTGTATTTTATCTTGTAATATTTTAAGATCCATATTTTTGTATTTTTTTTAATTATATATATTTGCATCTTTTAATTTATCTCAGAATGGTTAGAGATCTCTGATTGGAACCTCACGTACTCTTGTGTTTGTACTTTGCTTGACAGATGCATATGCTCTTCCGAAGAGAAACTACAGAGGATCCAGGGCACTGAAAACAAGTGAAACTGTAAGTTCTCGAAATTGATGTTTGTGTAATTTGTTGATGTAACACTAGGAAGTAGATGGTAATTTACTTCATTTAGTTCAACAGGCTGGTTTTAGAACTGGGGCAACACAGAACAGGTCAAGCGGTGGCAGCAAATCGTTCACCACTAGAGAGGCTGCAAAACAAATTGTTCCTTATGGGGGAGGCCAGAGCTCGGAACAAATAGGAGATTTGTCGAGGGCCCTGGCTTTTGCCATCGAGAATGGAGGCAAACTCACAAGAATGGATTCTACAGGCAGCAGTACAACAATGCTGGCTTTCTTGAATCAACTGGGTAGAGGATCAATGGACTACGCGAAGGTGGAAAGAAGAAATATGCTAGACAGGCGGCATAGGCCTTCAACTAGTAACTTCCCTACTTTCTCACACGTTCATATTGAAGAGATATCAAGGGGAGCACAAAAATTAAACCAAATCCTGAGAGCCTGCTCTCATGGCCTGAACTTTGATAGATACTCGATAGAAATTGGAAAGGAGCTACTGAAGGGAGCTGTGGATTTGGAAGAGTCTTTGCGGATGCTTGTAAACCTGCAGGAAGCTTCGCAATACATGATAAGCCCACAAAGAAAAAGTCGGATTACATTGCTTGACGAGGATGAAGATGAAGAAGACAATGATGGCACAATAGTTGTGCAAAGGCAGTTGGACCGGCCAAGATTTTCCTTTGATAAGCGCTCAAGAAATTATCATGACATTGACGAAGTTGCAAGGAATGATCTCAGGCTGAGGCTGGCGGCTCTTACTTACCCATCAGAAGCTACAGGTTTCATCTACGAAAAGCAATCAGCATCTCACAAACGCTCAGCCAGCACTTCATCGCAATCCAAAGGAGAAAAGGTGAGAATTCCTAATGTGATCGCAAAATTAATGGGGCTGGAAGAGCTTCCAGAAAATGAAGATTCAAAATACACTACTCAGAAAGACTCTGGCTCCAAGCAGAAAGTACAGGAAAAAAATTTGAAGAAGACTGTGCAAGGAAGCAGTAAAAAGTGCTAAAAAGAGAACAGTTGATACTGGGAATCTGGCACCACCAACTGCAAAGACAAAGCTGACTCAAACCAACAAGATTCCGGCAGTCCGAAATGATAATGTTGCTTTACAAGCAGAAAGAGACCTGGCTGCCCGCAATGACAGCTTTGAAAGGGCCCGAACCAAAGTTGATAAGCAGCAAAGTAACATTACCCAATCGAATGTCACCATTGGAAGACTGAAGGATGTTGAGGAAAAGCACAGAGAGCTAAAAGGCACAGAAAAGAGCAAAATGAAGGAACCAGTCTTAAGGGACGAGCTGCGGCGGGTGGCGCCTCATTTACATAAAAGGTCACAATCTGCAGTCCTGTCACCAACAGAAAACGTCTACCCGAACAAACATCTCAATGTCACTCAGGATAAGTCCCAAAACGATATTGGATTACATCAACCAACCAAGCTTCAAAACTTGCCCAAGGAAGCAGAAGAGAGGGCACATCAGAGTGCAAAGCAGAAGATGCCAATAAGGAAGCAAAAAGGAAGTGAACCAATTTTTACTGCTTTATCAAAATCAAGGCATCATGAAGTTGATTTGGAAAAGAAACAGTCACACAGAAACCAAGCTGCAGCTAGTAAGAAAAGTCTCACTGACGATGTTGATGCAGTTGGTAGACATCATGGAGATACTGCCAGCAATAGAAATTCCATCAACTTAACTGCCAACACAAAAGTTTCAGCTAGCAGGAACCCAAATCAGGATACATCTCTGACAGATCTGCAATCCAAATTGGCAAAACCAAAAGCTGCCATGGCAGCACCACCACCTATAGGAAAAGAAACCTGTTCTTGAACCATGGAAGGCAGAAAGTTTTAAGCTGCAAAAAGTAGAGCTCCCACAAAAAATCAATGAAGTAATGATCAGAAGAGGTGGGAATCTGCAGAGCTCCGGCAAGTCTCCAAAACATCAGCATTCCATTCTGCAAGAAATGAAACAGATGAGTGACAAACTCAGTGGCTCCAAAGAAGCGAGACAACTGAAAGCTACGAAGTCCAAAGAAACAGAATTAAGCATCATCAAGTCCAAAATATCAGTCGATAGCATCCAACCATCAACAGCGGCTGAACAACTGCAGAAAGAAGCTGAACATGTTCCCAATTTGTACAGTCCTGTCGAAGATGAAAGCCAAAGCGTAAAAGAGACACAAGCTCTCTCTCCAGGTGTCAGTGTAAGTCCACTTATACTACAATCTATAAGCTATTATTTAAATTATAAGAACTACAACCATTTCTTTATAGTGGGTTCATTCATTTAAGTTTTTCTGTATGATTTGCAGTGCCCACAGGCGGTCTCTACACTTATGAAAGATCAGCAATTCAAGCACCACATCACGGAATCCAATTCAATGGATGGTGGTAATTTATTCACTTTCCCACATATTAATCACGTCCTGCTTTTGGACCCTTCACCACTGAGTAACCAAGTTTGTTTTTCTTTTTGTAGGAACCCGAGAAGGCATTACTGATGTCTCTTACACTTCACAGCTTGGGTGCCAGAAAGTTTCTAAACCAGAAACACCGGCGCCATTGACTGAAAGTGAAAATGGTCTCAAGCAAATACTAATTAAAAGCCAAGTATTTCTTCATACAGCAGAGGCTCTTTTCAAACTCAACATGCCCTATGGCATTCTTCATGCCGGTGGCCTTGACTGTCAAGATGAAGACAGCAAACTCACATTAGACTGTGGCTATGAGGTAATGAAAAGAAAAGGGAGAATGCAAGAGCTTAGCGTTCATCCTTTCATAAAGGTCTCAATCACAACAGCAAAAGTAAGATCATTGGATGAATTGGTTAAAGAGCTGCATAAAGACATTGACAACTTGAAACTCTATGGCAGAAATGGGAATGCTGAAGTTGTAATTGAAGATTATTTGCCTAAAATGCTTGAACTTGATGTGTACAACAAGGACCCAGATGTGAACTGCATGTGGGACTTAAGTTGGAATGAGATGATGTTCGCATTTATTGAAAAAGATGATGTTGTAAGGGATGTGGAAAGGTCTGTTCTCAATGGACTTGTAGATGAGATCACCACAGATCTTTATCGGGTCCAAGTTCAAGCATTTTGATCAGACTGAGGGAGAATCCTGCGAAAATACTTGAAGGAAATTTGGTTTTGGAATCCAGTGTGTTGTGTGAAGGAAAAATCGTTTTGGAATCAAATTTGGACAGGTCTAATTATGTTGTAAATCAGATTATGTTGCCTGTTATTAGTTGGCACTTGAGGAAGATGTGAAACATGTAAATAGAACCTCGGCCGTTTGGCGTCGACGGCTGGATGACTGGATTTTAGAGTAATCAGAAATATTATATTCAATTAATATATATATGTATATAACATCTATGCTCTATGCTTGTTCTGGATATTCTTCCTAAAACATATAATGTGTCCCCATCAGATCTCGTGGTTTTGAGGACATGAGTTCGAACTTTATAAAGTTCATTTAAATTTCCTATCTCAAATATGTAAACTAAAGATAGATTTTTTTCCAAATATATGAACATTTTTGGACTGTAATATGCAAGTTCATCCATATAATATTTTTGTACAGGCATAAATTTACATTCGTTACGATCACTTTAAGAGTAATGCTACACGTACACTTTTGTATATTTGTCGTCATTTTTGTGCACTTACCATTTTAACTACATTAATCGCTGAGATCGCTTGTATCTGATGAATCCAAGTGCCAGAGTTGCTTCAGTCAGTAACCCCAGAGAAAAAAAAAAGGCCTGTATTATAAAATACGATGTACAATACAATGACATTTTCTAAGCAATCCCCACACCACTTCCAAAGTTTGTCTCATCTTCGACTAGAAAATAAAATGGTTTCTACATAATAACCCCATCCCTACCAATAACCAAAGGCGGCCTCTCAAATATATTTGAATAAAAAATGCTGAAGAGCAAGGATGATGAAGAACTGCTTTATATACATCATTGTCTATGCAAAGGTATAATCGTTCAAAGCCTATCTTTTCACCTTCTTTTTATTGATTGGTGGGCAAGTTTTTTTGGAATCTGATTATCCAAATATCAATTTAATGAAATCACATTTTGTTTTGCCCTAGAACATTTTCCCAATACCATCTTTCCGCGGAACAGATTCATGGACATCCATTCGACTCCAATTCTTTACCAGGGGGGCCATTTGGTCAACTTTGTCGAACAACCCAAGGAGCCCGCCGGTGTGTACGAAGAGGACCTTCCTCCCCTCCCACTTCTTTGGATTCTTAGCCATGTCATTCAGCATCCCATAGGCAGCTTTTCCGCTGAAAGGAAAGACAATCCGACCCGCGAAAAATAAGTCTAAATGCCCAACAAAGTAAGAAGCTCAAGTAAAATCAAGAACAAATATAAAATATGAAAATATAGTTTGATGTTAAGTAGTAATTATGTTCCCAATTTTGCAAATGGGTATCAGCTGATGTGACATCAAAAGTCACATCAAAAGCAATGCACGGTTAAAACAACAACTTTGTGTATGCAAACTCTTAGGTATTCATAATTGAAAGCATCCTTTTAATCACTGATCACATGCATAAATTATGCTGATTACTAATAATTAAAATGCTAACAAACCCTCCCTGAAAACAAGTCAGCGCCCCAATATTAGAAAAATTATATATGCAGTATAATTAACTGTCATACCTGTAAACTGGATCAAGAACTATACCAGTTGCTGCTGCAATATCTTTAACAAAATTAAGCTCCTCAGAAGTGTTGATTGCATAGCCTAGACCTTTAGCCTGAGGAAAATCAAGAATACAGAAGAAAAAAAAAGGAATCTTTTCATTTCACATTCAAAGAATCAATCTGTCACTGGAGGAACCATTAAAAGGGAAAAGCATCACACCCCGTCAATTTAGATATGCACAAGAAGAAAAGCTGTCCTACCTTTTAAGTAAAGTCAAAAAGCAGAAGAAGAAGTTTCCATGCTAAGCAACATATGTTCTCAAGTTGCTGGTGAAATGGTACCGAAATTAAATAAACCTTTGCTCAGTTATTGACTCACATGACACAAAACATTATAACCTCTGTGTGTGTGTGTGTGTGTGTTTTTCTTTCATTTTTTAATTGTTATTTTATTTATTTAAGCTCGGTAATACGAATTGAGATCATAACCAAAACCAATATGATTGTATTTTATTCCCAGTCCAGTACTGCAATCTATAGTGAAGATAGCAGTCTAGTCACCACTCACCAGTAGAAGTTTCCAGTATCCATTAGTTTTCATTGAATCAGTACTAGCTAACAAATACGTAAAAGGGAAATGAATAAAATCATGCCATGGTCAAATGTTAAGTCAAAAAGCATTTGGTTCATGAATTTTCCTTCTCTACCAGCATCTAAATAACCAAATTTGGAGTCATACTCAATAAAATTATACTGTATCTGAAATTTCAGGTAGTTATTTTGGCATCTAAGAAGAAGTGAAGAACAAAGCCATCATTGTCATCTTTGGAGAAGCGGAGAGAGTAAAGGAATAAAATGATGGCTAGGTGAATGAGGATGTGAAAGATTTAACCACTGGCGGCAAATTTAAGCTCAGAGATACAAGAGAAGAAGAAGAAGGCGACAACTGACAGTACATGGGGTTTTTTCTAGTTACAAGCTGAATATGTTTAATCTTTGAACATGTAACATCTTTCTTTTGAATACGGATGACCACAGTTTGAAGTACTCCTTTAAGTTTTATTCTTATAGAATATAATTTTGAAAAATGGAATTTGGCTACTATTTTTGAAAAACAAGAACTTTATGAGAGAGTAAAAGCCCCAAAAGGAGTATAAACCAATTAGTTGGTTCAACTGCTGAAATCTCTTGGGATGGTCCAGGAGGTCTGGAGTTCAACCCCACTCACTTGGTTGTGGTTGGCGGCGTGTGTTGTTTTCCATCATCAATATATTTTTAAAAGTCAAGTATACACTCACATTTTGAATGTTAACAATATCACGCGGGTCAACTCCTGCATTGAGCCCATCAAGGAGGCCTTGGGTATAGTCGTAGAAGTAATCAGGGTCATCACAAACAGAAAATGCATGAACCTGTATTAAAAAAGGAACATACAAAAATGTAATTGGCATATTGAGATCAAATATAAATCTAAGGCTAAATACAGCTTACTCCTCTGCAGTTTGGCCTGTTTCTACTTTGCCACTGTTGCTTCATTTATGACATATTGGACCTCTGTAGTTCATTCAGGTCAAGGTATAAAACACCAAAAGACCACTTCATGGAGCTCATATATGACTTATGGGATATTATTTTTGTGTTTTACACCTGTACTTAAACTACGGGGGATATGTACCAAACAAAATAACAGGGTGGCAAAGAGGAAAAAGGCCATACCAAATTGGGCAAAATGTATTTTAACCCACAACTTTATTGAAATGAAAACATACTTTTGCTTTCAATGTTCCAAGCCATGACCCCAATGACAAACCAGCAATTGTTCCTCCACTATCAATCAATCAAAAGAAATATCAGATCCATTGGCAGTATGGAATGGAACAGGATTTCGCAGTCAATTTGTAAACATTAAATGTACACACAAAATTCCAAATGTGTAAATTATGCAGGACCTTGTCATTCAAGTTCTAGTGATAAAGTGTACATGGAACTTCCCAAAATGTATATATGAACATATACCAAACATATTCTAAGCAACGACTGTACGAATAAATGAATGAATACAATCAGGACGAGCAAGGGCAGATGTCGCCCGGGTGATGCCATGCAAGAGATAATTATATGAAGAAAGTATATTCATGAATCACGGTAGAGGCCATGCAACAGGAAATTTATGAAAATTTTCATATTTTGGTACTCATTTTTTTTTTAATCTATGAAATCGACAGATAAGCAGTAGCAGAACCTGCCGCAAGCTACAACAATATCATCAAATTTTACTCCACCAGTCCCAGTCTGAAGTTGCTGCTCAATCTCCCTAATTGCTTCAATATAACCCCTAAACAGAATTCAAGAAATTTATTATCTCAAAAAGATAACCATCACAAATTTATAATAACCTTTCAAAGAGAATTCTGCAAAAAGTGAACAAAAAAGTTGAAAATTTTACTACTTGTTCAAGTGCTTAAGGGGAGAGAACCATTTCTAAATTATCTAGCACCACATTTGAGTTGAATGCTCAGGTAAGTCCTTGAAGGAGGTCAAATAAAAGCAAAAGAAACTTAAAGGACAACCTCTGTAAGGATTAAGACAACTAAAGCCTTAACCAAAAACCTAGCTTTAAATTCTAGAACTAGAAGATTTGCAATCCCATCCAAAAGGGATTTCACTACTTTGGTAGTCAGTAATGACATGACCAAATAAACTTAAAAATGTTCCCTTCCAAATTATGCAAAACAGAGAAAATGTCAAGCTCTAACCACCCAACCGAAGAAAAGAATGAAAATAAATATAGACCTTCAAAATAGAGACCAAAGCATCAACGCCAGTGTCTGCTGAAATGCTACCACTACAAATTAAACAAATGAAAGACCAAACCACAGTAGCAAATTAACAATAGTGGAAGAAAGGAACAAATGATGTTCCATGTCACAAGAATTATTCACCTACTAAATATATCCTCCTGTTCAATTTTTTTCCCCATGTGAAATCCATTCGAAATGGAGATAGATGTTACTAATATACCAAAGAAAGATCAAGAAGGAACAAGATATTGCTTACAGAATAGACTTCTTTGGAAATAAGTACTAGCAAGAGAAGAATAATAAGATGGGAATCACTAAATTTAACAAAAATAGAACAATATGATAGCAAACACTACATTTAACAAAAATAAACTAATCATTATATTTAACAAAAATAAACTATCATTATATTTAACAAAAATAAACTATCTCCTCCACTCCCATTGCATCCTGTACTGACTAAATGAAGAAGCTTCAGCAGACTGATTCCCATCAGGTAAGTCTTAATTGTTTGATTTTCTTTAAAAAAAAAAAAAGAAAAAGAAGAAAAAGGAAAAGAAAAGAAAACATCGAGTTAGTGCCTCTCTCTTACAAACTTATGGAGACAGAAGTGATACTCATGGTGAAAATCAGCACATGCAAGCTACTGTTTCTTCAATTGTTTGTCATGAAGCTGAGATCACTCTTCACCCAACCAAGAACTGCATCCTAACATTGGAACTCTTTATCATCCCATCCATGAGTGACATCCGACCCACAAAACCTCACTGCCTCCTCCCCAAAAACACACACACACATGTAGACAATATTTAGATAAAACAACTACTCAACCAGCACAACCAATTTGAGAATCATAGAATACATTAAACCAATTGTTTAACAATATAGAAGCCACTGCTAATGGGTAGAACAATCAAAGCACCTAACGTGCTCCTAAATTCTTATCAGCTGGTACGTATAAATCGTACAACAGAAATATGGACTTTCAACAAATATATATCAACGTACTGAGAACTTGCAAGCAGCAAAGAATTTAAATGCAATAAATATAATGATCAAAATAAAGAGAGATTAGATGATAGTGATCAATCTCACCATGTCCCTAGTGAGTTTGATCCGCCCACAGGAATAACATATGGTCTTCTCCCTTCCTTTAGCAACTTTTCTTTTAAAATGTTAGTAAGAGTCTGACATCAGAAGTAACAAGGCAATCAAAATTTACCAATTTAGTAATATCTTGAGCAGACTCAACTCACATAATTTGGAGAAATCTCAATTCAGTCAATCAATAATCCTTTATTCAACCAATTGAAAAAAGAAAACATGAAACCAGTTCAGCCGTCAAAATCCACAAAATGTCAAAGCACTGAAGCAAGAACGTAACAATGGCGAAAACATTATCAAGTTAACATGGCATGGCCAACTACAATTGTATGTATTAAAAAAGAATGCAACATGGTAAGGTTTAGCCACTCATACTCCAAAGAAGTTCCCAATTCATCCAGGTAGCATATTTCTGAAATCAAAGATTACAAATGCTCAAAAATACACAAAGGCTATTCCACATGTATACAATTGAATTTTCAGCTACATGTAGAAAGGTCAAAGAAAATAAAAATTCAGGAAGGTATCCAGATGATTAACTCCAACAAAATCCAAGTTTCTTTATTGGCCTCAGGCTCAAGGGAGAATCAGTATAGTAGTCAGTCAATCAAAGGAAACATCCAAATATGACTGTTGCTCTTATTGCATTATGTGCAGAGAAAATGATGCGACAGCTGAGCATCCCTTTCTTCACTGCTCAGAAATATCAAGTTTATGCGACAACTTTTAAGGGGAGGTCAAAATATTAAGTGCTGTTCTGAGCTCTTGTCTTGTGTTATTCCAGATTGTGTTTGCATTTAACAGAGGAAAGTACCCTTCTTTGAAAAGAGTTAAATAAGGAAATGGAAGAAGATCTCATGCCTACTAGGCAACTTAGAGAAATGAAACGTTTATTCTTCTCACTTTCTAAGTACTAGAGCTGTCAAATACACATCCATTGGCCATCAACTCGGTTATATGAAAAATCTGCAACGAACTCTTCACATAATCACAATTATCCACATAAAAGAGTAATGGTTAAAGGAAATGATTCAAAATTCTAAAATTTTAAAATTTTTGAACTTATGTATATGTTGGGTATATTAGATTATCAAAATTGGATATCCAATTCATCAATGATTGGGGGATCTATTTTTTATATCTTTCTCTTATTTTCCTTAGGCAATTAGGATAGATTCTTTGCAGTCCGTTAAAAAGAAAAGAAAAGAAAAAGCAATAGACAAACCACACTCCCAATTTTTGAATATTCTTCTCTAGATATAAGTTCAATATGAGCTCCAACTAAACGTTCAACTAGTAGATTGCCAGTCAAACCAGGATCTTGGTCTACGAGAACCTGCAACAATGACATTACATCAGTAGACATCGTAGTATCAAAAAGGATGAAAAATTTTTTTTTAAAAAAAGAGCATGACATGGGATTTCTAAGAAGAAAGAAAGAAAGAGGCTTAACCTTAGAGGTACGAAGAATAAGATAACAATCCAGACTGAGATACTTGGCAGCAACAGCAGTAGCACGACAATGATTGCTTTGGATGCCTCCAATGGTGATGATGCAGTCAGCACCTTGAGCCACTGCATCTGCCATCAAAAACTCTAATTTCCTTACCTTGTTTCCACTCAATTGCATGCCGGAAAGGTCATCACGCTGCAATAACAACACGGTAGCAAATTCTTTCAAACAGCCCCACAGGTTCCAGAATTCATCCGAAATTCCATTAAAACTCCTATAATATTAATAAAAAACTCCCCAAAGTTGTTAGAAGATTTTATTTAAAAAAAAAAAACCACGAATGTGACCACCCACTGGCTTATACTTTACAGCCAACGATTACATTCCACTACAATTCTAGATTAAAAGCCACAACACCCCAATCCTTTATTTATTTGTTTACAGCAGGAAATTAAATCTTCTCCCCCACATGGGTGATGCAGGTTTGAACCCAGAAGAGATTTTACCAACGAAACTAAACTAGCCGGCACAGAAACAACACCACAACTGCAAACATAAACTAAGATTGGAAGTGGAAATTACCTTGAGCCAGACCTCAGTGTTATGGGGCAAATTAGGGAGGTTCCATTTGTGAATTGGAGTCGGAAACTGAAAGCAAATTTACTTTGATTAATTAAAAAAAAGAAATGAAAAGAAAAAGAAAAAGAAAGAAAAACTATAGGATACACAAAATATAGTAGCAATTGAAACCTACGTGGCCGAGAGAGAAGACATGAGAAGGGATGGGGGTGAGATGAGAAGCCCAAGAAGGAGGAGCGTATGGGGTTTTGGTGAGGAATTTGAAACCGGAAGCATCACTATCATTGCTGCTCCCTTTTCTTTCCATTTTGATTTTATGCTGCTGATGATGATGAAGTTGAGAATCAGAGACTCTGATTAGGCGTTGTCTTAATTTTGGAGAAACAATTGAACTCAGAAGGTTGCTGCAGCTGCTGCTGCACAACAACATTATTCCATTTGCTTTGACTGCTGCTGCTGCCGCTACATGACGCTACCAAAGTCCAAAACCCATGGCTTGGTAATTTCATTTTACTTCTCTTTTTATTTTTTATCTCAGACCCAATTATTTGGTTCTTAAACCTAACGTAACGCCTCTCTAATTAGCTTAAGAAAATTGTATTTCATTTCTTTTATATATTACTTAAATAATTCTTGCATATACTCTGCTGCTTTTATTTGGGTTCGAATCGAAATAGGTTGGAATAAAAATAAGTTAGAATAAAAGTGAGAAATAAAAATTAGAATAAAATATTTATTTAAATTATAGAAATCAAAATTGAAATTTGAATAAGCTAAAATCACATTAATGTATTTATTTTATTTTAGAATGGGAATAAGAATAAGCTTAGCTATTTCAAATTATTAAAATACCTTAGTTAATTAGAATAATAACTATCATCATCATCATTAATATTATAATAATAAGAACCAAGCTCGAAAAAAGCCGAGGTCTATCAGAAATCAAATCAAAGAGGCCCCCCTTTCATCTAGATGATCCTATGAGTCAAACGAAATCCCATTTCGAAAGTGGGACTATTAATTGACTTATTGAAAAGGAAAATGATACTTGTACCGAGTCAAACCCCGGGTCAAACCCCGAAGCCTCCAAAACGCACCGTTTCAGTTAAAGCAAAAACGGTGCGTTCTGCTGCCATTTCAGTTTTGCTTCGTTGTGTGAAAACGGTGCGTTCTGCTGCCAAACTCTCGTTCGTCGTCTCTCCTTCATCGTCGTCTCTCGTTTCCAGTCAAGAACGCACCGAGCCCAGCCACCACTGACAACAATCAGTTGCCGCCACCACTGACAAGAATCAGTTGCCTCTCTTTCATCCCCTCTCCTTCATCGATCGCGGTCCAGCGTGAGGTAATACTTCCTTCTATGCCTGATTTAGGTTACGGCAAAATGAGAATAATATGGCTGATTTAGGATAAATTGTGTTGGATAAATTGTGTTGACTTGTTATGCTAGTGCTGATTTAGGTTAAATTGTGCTGATTTGCTGGGTTTTGTGTGCTGGAGTTTGGTTGATTGTTGCCTTGGGTGCATTTTGCTTGTGTTTTCATAATGAATTTTGCTGGGTTGTGTGCTGGAGTTTGTTTGGTTGTTGCGTGGTGGATTTTTTGCTGGATGGCTCTTGTAATTGGTTGGATTGGCTCTTCCAGCAATTGCTGGATTTGCTAGATTGCTCTTGCAGCAATTGCTGCAATTGCAACAAGAGTAGCAAATGTTGCAATTGCTGTTGCTGCAATTGCACAGCAGCAATTGCTGTAATTGCACTGCTGAGCAGCAATTGCTGGCAATTGCACTGCTGAGCAGCAATTGCTGCAATTGTAACAAGAGCAGCAATTGCTGCAAATGCAGAGCAGCAATTACTTTGCACTGCTGAGCAGCAATTGTCTGCAATTGTTGTTTGCTGTAAAGTAATTAATGCATAATAATTATTTTGCTACTTTCCAATCTCACATTATTAATGCCATAGTCTATGCATGGTGGGTAATAAACTGAATGCTGGATTGTTTTGATAAGTATAATGGTGCCATTTAAGTTGGTTTGTTTTTTTTGGCAGTTTCTTTCTTGAAGTCTATTACTGACAATGTCATCCAGCACAAGTGAGAATCGAACCTCATTGCAAATATGTAGTGGATGCGGTAATCAGATGGAGTTGTTAACATCACATACAACTAAGAATCCAAATCGCAAATTTTGGATCTGTAGAGGATGTAAGAACTTTCAATGGGCAGAAGACTGTAAATCTAGCGATGACAAAATAAACATGTTAATGGAGGAGGTTAGGAAGCTGACATTAGAGATTGAGTGTATGTCCGTTAAATTTCAATTATTGCATAAAGAACTTGAGCATATGCGAGAATGTGAAGTGCAGAGGCGATTGTTGGATGATGAACTTCGAAGGAGACAGACACCACGACATGATTTTATTAAAATACTCATTGTTGTTGTATTATTTTTAAGTTGTTTCAAGCTGTACTATACAACTGAAAAAGACCTTTAGACATATGTAATAGTGTTTGCATATGATATGAAATATATGCTTCTGAGTTGTTTAACGTAACTAAGTTACAAATTAAATTCAAATTGTGCGAAATTATTACATAAAAACACAAATTAGCTTCGTTGATTCACCAAGGCAACTTCAATGCACTTCGATCATGTGTTTGGTTCATTAGTTGAAAACTCCCTCCGATTGGCATCCTCGAAATTTTGTTGTGGTACTTGTTGGAAGTTTACTTGATGAGTTTCGCTATAATTTATCCAAGACTGATAGTAAGGAGGAAAAAATGCATGTTCTGGGAGTGTCTGTTGTGCTAGCTATTGTAAAAAATATATTTATATATTAAACTCAAATTATCAAACATATGAAAATTAATGGAAATGACAAATAAAAAAGTATTACCATTGCCATATTGCTCTCTTGTGTTGGGATTGTAGTAGCCACCTAAGATGATAAATCAAGTATCTCCGAGTCCTATGAAAGCAATCACCAAAGTTTAAAATATATATTAAATTAATTCAAAATGAATGCATTAAACATTGATTAAAGTACCATTAATAGAATTACCTCAACAGTTGTGCTTATCGACCCATCGTTCGACTTTCGTTTTGGCTTTTTAAATTGCTTTTGCTTTTTTTGACAAGGTGGACGGCCTTTACGACGAGTTACTACTGGATCCTATATGATTTCGGAACAACTTCCCGACCCACCATAAATAGTTGTATCGTCACCGCCATATCGAATATTCAGAGATACATCATTCATTGCTTTCTCGATCCAACCCATAATATTTTTATGGCTTTCTTCATTTTTTGAAGCTACCTCAGCAACATCATAAAAGGCAGTGCACTCCTCTTTATATCGCCGATGTTCAACGGTCGAACTCCGCAAATCATAACTGACTTTGACTTTACTGTAACACCTCCGCACATCTTTCCTCCATCTTCGCATGATATATTTTTCAGGAAGTAATTGTATACGATTACGTGACAACACTGCAATTGCATGGCTGCAAAGAATGCCCTTATATTCAAACATTGAACACACACAATGAATTTTACCATCATCTTTTTCAAAAATAATTTTAAAAGTCTTTTCTTTACTGTTTCCATAATTTTCAATGACTTCATATTCCGATCCCCCACAACTGAAAACCTCACAATACATCTTATTCATTAGCTCCTGCTGAAATTCTTGAAACTTGAAAATAGTGTACACTTCTTCAACTTGCTTCTCCATTGCAAAATTGGTACGACATGGCATCTGTTGGCTAAAATACCTAGCATCTGCTTGCCATTCTTTCTCAATTTTACTTTCCATTGCTTTCTCATATTTTTCTACAAATTGCTTTAAGGTTGTTTTTGAGTTAACATAACCATCAAAAAAAGCATTCATACTCTCACTACGTTGAGTGGTTGACATTCCATCCCAAAAAGTAGTTTTAACAAAGCATGAAATCCAACGATTTCTTTCGTCGTATAAACCATTTAACCACTGATTATTACCAAGATCATATTTCTCTAACATGTCATGCCAAGCTTCTTCAAATTCAACAGGAGTCAGTGAATCATAAACAACAGAATGCAATGCAACTCTAATGTCATGATATTCTACATACCTTCCCAACTTCTCAGGCACTTTCTTCAATATATGCCACAAACACCATCGATGCCTAGTATTTGGAAAAACAATCTCAATTGCTTTTTTCATCGCTTTGTCTTAGTCCGTGATGATTCCAAGGGGAGGACAGTTACACATACATGATAGCCATGTGTCAAATAACCACGTAAATGTCTCCGTGTCCTCATGTGAAATTAACCCACATCCTAACAAAATTGAATGCCCATGATGATTAACACCCACAAAATGAGCAAATCGCATATCGTACTTGTTTGTTAGGTATGTGGTGTCAAATGTAACAATATCACCAAAGTCTTGATAAGCCGCTCTGCTCCTTGGATCAGCCCAAAATACATTTTTTAACCTACCCTCGTCATCCAAGTCAAGAGTGAAAAAAAACCCATCATTTTTGCTTTACATTTTCTTAAAATATCTTTGAATTGCAGTAGCATCCCCTTCCCCAAACCTTAATCGCCTCACCTTGTCAACATGATTTCTAGCATCTCTTTCTAAGAATGAGACATTTTCAAAGCCACCGGCCTCAACAACAATTGACTTGAA
Source organism: Murraya paniculata (assembly GCA_030449075.1). NCBI lineage: Eukaryota > Viridiplantae > Streptophyta > Magnoliopsida > Sapindales > Rutaceae > Murraya > Murraya paniculata. The sequence continues at coordinate 1,074,427 of JAEVFN010000009.1, read as the reverse complement.
ACTTTGAGCCAGTTTAATTCCTGCTTCTTCATTTATTTCAAGCTACTTTTTAACAAAAGGACTAATCCTACAGTTGCATCGATAATACCTGCTCTTACTCGGACTCACGGCATGGTTGTGTTCAAGATACAAATTTCCAATTATCCACTTTCCGCTAACAAAATCCAAACGTCCTCCAAATTTTGCATTGCATCCAATTTTTTGGTTCGGCTGAAGCCGCAAGACATGATTGGATTTGCTTTTTGACTTGCCGTTTCGCCCACAAGTAAATGTCACATATCTCATACTCCCATCATCCCCTTTTCTACAAGATCTCCGCATCACAGGAAACCCCTCTTGTACGCCATAAGCTTTGTAATATTCAAATATTTCATCAAGACTATTAAAAGACATCCCAACCTTTGGCTCAACAACCTTTTCCACCAATTCCTCATTATTTTCTTCAAAATCAGCCTCTCGTAAATCTTGCAATTCCTCCACCAGCACTTGATCAACCTCCACTTCATCAACCTCATCCATTATTGCTGTAAATTACAATAATTCATAATATTATTAATTAATTATCCCAAATTTATTAAATTTGAAAACAATAATATAGAAACAAATGCTCACGATTCAAAATAAAAATAGTTCAAGATTCTATTGAAAATGAAATAGCTCAAGATTCATTAAATTTACAAATAAATTAAATTAATTTAGAATATTACCAATAATGAATTATCCCAAATTCATTAAATTTAGAAACAAATTAAAATAGAAAATGAACGTTATTAATTAATTATCCCAGATTCATTAAATTTACAAACAATAATATAGATACAAATACTCATGATTCAAGTCACAAATCAAAATAAAACAGTTCAAGATTCATTAAATTTAGAATCAAATTCATAATATTATTAATTAGTTATCCTAAATTCTTTAAATTCATAAACAATAATAAGGAACAAATGCTAATACAGACGTGCTGTACTCAATTTTGACAAATCAGTTGGGCTGCTGCAATTCACTTTGAGAAACCATCAATCACAAATCAGTCGTGCAGTTGAAACGGAGCAATGAAGAAGCGAAATGCTCGACACAGTGCTGGCGCTTAAACGTCGTGCGGTTGAAACGGAGCAATGGAGAACGCGATGCTCGACACAGTGCTGGACAAACTTTAAACCCTAAATCAAAGAGAGCCACACATTCGACCAGCCACACATTCGACCTTCTTAACCGGCGACCTTATGCTCTTCAGCTTCTTCACTTTGGCAGCAACCATCGCCTTCTTCGCCGGAGACTTGATCGACTTCACTGCCGCTTCTTTTGCCTTTGGCTTCGACTTCGTCTTCGTCTTCGTCTGCTTAGCCGCAGCGTCAGTAAAGCTAGCTTTAGGCTTCTTCGCGGCGGCAGCGGTAGAGGCAGGTTTCGGCTTCTTGGCGGCAGTAGAAGAGGACGATTTAGGAGGGAGCTTGAAGGAGTCAAGACTTTGACCAGCTCGAAACAACCTTCTTCGAACTGAATTTCGCAACAGTTCAATTTTGCTTCATTTTTCGCCAATTAAGCCAATTAAAACAAAAAAAAAAAAGAAAATGAAACGGTGCGTTTGGAGGTTTCGGGGTTTGACCCAGGGCAAACATCACCACTCTATTGAAAATGGTGAGCAACTCCGCCTCTTTATTGGACCACCAGCACGAACACAATGGTCTCTGACTAGGACCAAGAACCAATTTGAATTTGGATCTTGACATGTTGGTGATTTTTAACCGTAGTCATCAACGAAATCAAAATCATAAATAAAAAAAAGGTCCAACGGGCAGGTAAGGCCAACAAGAAAGTGTTTTTTTTAACTCTAATTGCCAAACCGAAGCATGCAAACAACCTCCGTGCAGTAGAATAAAAAGTTTTATCATCATCATTGTTGTTGTTGTTATTATTTCAAGAGTACATACATTTTTCCTTTTTAATGAATTTTAGGTTTTTATATTTTATACTAATTTAAAAGATTAAATTGAAACCATCAAAGTTTACTGAGATCCATTATTCATATTCTGATTCTTGGTATTATTTTAAAAAATAAATAGAGTAATGAAACTTGTTTCGATTCATTGATTCCCATTCATGAGAAGTAAATACAGCATAAATTTGGATGCAATTGAATTTTTCTTTTTGTTTCTCCTTTTTCTCTTTTTTTCCATTTTTCTTGTAAATAAAAAACCTATTGATGTATTTGATGACCTCTTAGGTACAAAGGCCCACCAACTTTTACTTTGTTTTAAGTTGGTATATTTTTTATAACACTAGCCGTGTCGTGGGTTGCTACTCTCACATTTAACACTAGCAGTTTGAGTTCCCGCTTATAAATGAGGACTTAAATTTTCTCTGTTAATTAAAAAATAATTGAATAAAGGTGGTTTTTTTTTTCATATATTCTTGAAATATAAACGATATTATTGATTTGGTGATAGCTGAACAGCACTCAAAATTTTTTCCATAATTGATTTATAACTTTTTTTTAATATTATGCATCACAAATCTACTTCCAAACTGTACTCGGTACATTAATCTAGTTTTACCTTCTTTATAAGTTGAATGCATAACAAACAAAGAGTTGTTTGAAAAAGAAGCTGACAAGTTTCATTCAAAGTTTTTTTAAAAAAATGATTTACATTTCATACCTAAAATCGTCAAAAAAACACTTTTAATATTAAAAAAACAATTCTTCATTTTCCCAAATGTCCACGAATGCGTACTGAGATACAGAAAAGAGCAATGTATCCCACATTATAAGTCTCAATTTGAGTTCCAACTGATGTGACATTCATTCATTAGATCGTGATTAAATAATTTTATTAGTTATGAAATTCATTATATAATAGATGAATGACATAGAGTATTAGAACTCAAATTGAGACTCAAATATTAAGAACCTACATATTATTGTACAGAACACTCCGTTACCAATTGTATTTGCCTGTCCTAAAAGACAGTCGTTCTCCCCGTCAAGGCATCCTTGGCTTCATTGATCTTGGATGCAAGATAATTAATGGCTGCCACCGACATCTGGGTGATTTGCCAACATCACTCTCCGACGGGCCTCCTTGATCTTCTCCATCACAGCACTCCCTATGCAACTGCAAGAAAGAGTTATTAAGATGAAATCACCTGATCTGAAATACGTACTCATTTGAGATACTCAGTAGCAAAAATTACGTGTCATTGCAACATGAAAACAGGCGATATATCACCAGATGTAACCAGTAAATCAGCACGTTGATTATCTAAACCAATAGCAAAATGCCTTGAAACACAATCACTTATAAGATGCTCAAGCAAGCAAGCAAAGAAAAGGCAGCAGTCAATCATGCAAATAACTACAGCTTTTGAAATTAAATGCAATAGAAATTTATCAACAGAAATATGCAGCCAACGCCAAAATCAACAACTACAGAAAGCACCCGGAAAAGGAATTGCATATTTTCAAGTTTTTCTTCAACCAATTTCACCTAAATATTTATAGATCATTACGTTGCTTAAAGCAAACAACATAGGATTAATCAGTGAATGAACATACTAATTCGTAAAACAAAACAAATGCGCAAAAAATTGCTTCGATATCCAACAATTATAAGATCCTCAAGTTAGTAATCTAAATTAAAAGTAAAAAAAAAAAAAAAAGCTTTTGGAAATAGGCAATTATATTACCTGACTCCAAGTACTAATGCTGCTTCACGCTTAGACATGACCTTATCAAACCCACCATAATAAAATATTCCAACTACAGGGCGAGTTTTGAATGCTTGCCATGCAGCCAGTGAGTATCTTCCAGCCATAACAGCAGCTGCGGCAGTCGCGCGTAAGACAGATTCCTGACGAACAAATACTCAAAAAAGATACTAAAATGCAATATATTTGATAATACAGTCATGCAAACATTTCCACTAGCCATCTGTAAAATATTAACAGAACAATTGCCAGGACACAAACCGGAAGCAAATTAATTTCAATGACCGTATCCAAATATAATAAATAATTCCCTTGCAAGAATTATATGGTAGACAAAATATCCAATCTGATCTGGTCCGAAATTATATTACAATCCGATCGAATTGTGGAATTGGATCAGCAATTATATATGAATCGGATCCAAATGATTTAAAGTTTGAATTGACTTCAAAAGACTCTTTTACCAATTCGAAATCCGATCAAATTCATTGGAATCCAATTCTGCCCACCTTTGATGCTATTTGATGTTTGCTAGGTTAGTGAGAAACCAAAAGTAGGTTTATGGTTTACTAACACTTAGTTTCAATGAACACTGTCAAATCAGTAACATGAATGCGAATTGATGTAATGTGAATGATTGGCAAGTATTCAACAGGCTCCAACAAGCTAGGGCTAGTACAACAAAATAAGCCAATATAATTCTAACACAACAAATTGCTTGAATTATTGCCACCAATAAATGGTAAAATTAACAAAGTGTTCTAATGTTCTAATACTAATAGTCTGTCTGAAAGTGCTTTTGATATCAGCACAGCCTAATATATCACGCAAACCACATAACGACAGGCTCACCGACAAATTAATCCAAAGAAACCAAAAGCAAGAGGAACAATGAATTAATTAACTGTTATTGGATTATACAATTAATTAGCGGGCATGGCTAAGAAAGCCCGGTTTGGTTCGGTTTGATTAGTTATCCTTTTGGTAAGTGCCTGATTATTACGCTTCTTATTCTTAGTTCTTGCTTGTTTATAAGTAAAGGGGTGGGAGCATTGTTGGCGTGAGCCTCGAGGAAAATCCAAAAAACCGACTTGTAAAGGAAGTCCGAACATCCGCCTCTTTTTTTTTTTTTAAATTAAAAAAATGAATTGTAAAAATATGTTTAGGAAATTATAAATTTACCACTCAACTTTTATTGAAAGTTCAATTTGATACCAAGAAATTCTGACAATAGATCGGATCCACCCAAATTTTAGTTTTTTTCTTTTTAAATAACCACCATGGAGATAAAAATTACTGAATCTATAGTAAAAAAAAAAAACTATTGCCTTTGCAACCAAGTAACTAGTTTAATATGTAAAATGATGGTTTTTTCCACTTAAATGTAAAAAACTACAAAATCAATTATTAAAATTGACCTATCAAAGACCCCATACGAAAATTATATGATTAAATTTTCATATAATTTTATTTATTATATAAATTAAAATTTAAATGTATCACAATTAATTAGTTTTTAATTAATCACTGTTAAACTTGTTAGTCAATAAGAGATGACACTTGTCACTCATTAACTGGTTGCCAGATTTTTGATATTTTCATTATTAAAACTTTTGAAAATAAAAAATTATATTAATTTTATGTTTCTTTAACATTTATATGTATCTCAATATATATATATATATATATATATAAGATAGTTTTCTAGCCAGAGATAAGTTAAAAGAAAAAAAAATACAGATTTTAATGCACTGTTTATTTATCTTTTAGTTTATCACTGACTTTATTAAAGTCAGGATCCCTGATTAGAAAACTATTATATATATATATATATTTGGTGGGTCACATCTTTTATGATAGTGTCCGAGCCCTCATTAAAAAATTTCTATGTATATATAGTAGGAATGACAATTTTTCTTGTTGGGATGGAATTGAGATATGTTTTTACGTTCCAAATCAAAGTCGGATGGAACAAAGATAAAAAATAAGTCCTATCTTTATTTATAGAACGGGAAGAAGACCAATTATAAAATTTTGTCCCGTCTTGTATGTCCCATTAATAAATATAATTCTAAAACTATTCTAAATTTTTAATTATTTTATAATTTTAACTTAAGTAACGTTCAAAGTTGAAACTTAAAGACTAAAATTGGCAAAACATATGACAAGAGGGCATTATCAAAATATATTAGTATTACTCTTACCTTTCTTTACTAATTCCTAAAGGTTTATATGGAATTTTGAAAGTGCAGTCTTGCAAGTGCGGTTAGAAAATGAAGGTTTCTTGTCAAATGAAGTGGGAACTGGAATAGAAGTCAACTTTTGCAAGTTTTTGTTAATTTTTTATTTTTGCTTAAACTTTGGAACTTGGATTGATTTGGTTTAGTATTGAAACTTGGAACTTTTGATTTTTCTTTTGCTTTTGGTTGGGTTTATTATTATATTGTTGAATTATTGGATATTTTATCATAGTTGAGTTAGTTACTGTTTAAATTTATAGTTTTTGAAGCATAAATCTTAATATTAATGTGCAATGGAAGCAAACAGACAATTAACAAATATTAGCATAAAATTGTATTCGAATATGCATGTAGTCAAAATAAAACTATTATTTAAATATTCAAGATTTTTACTATATTGAATTACTATGATCCTTAAAAGAAAAAATATCAAAATTTATTTATTTACATTCGAGACTGTTCAAGATAATGGGATGAGATGAGATATTTAACGGGGATGGGACTAGAATAAATTTTTGTCCCCAAAAATAAAGGGATGGGAATAAATTTTTTTTTTATCCCACTTGCATATACAAGACAGAAATGAAATTAGTAAATTCTGTCCCATCTCATTCCATTGCCAACCCAAATATATAGAGTAATCTTATAATAAGAATTCTTTACTTTAATAAAGTCAGAAATAAACTAAAAAAAATAACAAATTCTATTATAATATAAGGCAAAATACATTGGATTAGAGTGTATATTTTATATCTTTTAATTTATCTCTTATTTTATTAAAGTAATGAATTTTCTTATTATAAAATTATTATCTATATAAATACATATGCTGTTTTCTCCGATCCCAAGAAAAATTAAAAATTTTAATTTTTTCACCGGTTTACCAAGAAGTTATCGCAATTTGATGTAATAGAGTGCCCAACTCTCGAGCAAATGATGTTGGCACTGGCGATTGTCACCGGTCACAGGTGCTGACACTTCAGCTCCAGGTTTTTTTTTTTTTTTTTAAGGGAGCTCATTTTTTAAGGGAAAAAAAAAAGCCCATTGTTGTTATTTATTTATTTATTTTCTTTTTTGAACATTCGCATATATCAAATGACAAAAGTATTTTAACAACGGGTCGAAGATATTTTAAGGATATTATACTCCACAATTATTGTTAAATTTTATTAATTTTTGTTGACTTTCGAAACATTTGAAGATGTTAAGGTTGTAGGATACAATACCCTGTGGTATTATAGTTACAATTTTCAATATTACAAAATTTGACTTTAGAGAATATTCATACTATGACAGTCAACAGTTGCCGCTAGTATTTGTGTTACCTTTAATAATAAATAAAAATTGTACTAAATTTTAACATAAATAATAACATTACATTTTGTTTAATACAATCCAATCCGTTTAGTTTCAATGGAAAAAAAAAAGAAAAGATTGAAAATCAATTTGGAGAAACGCTGAGAACCATCAAGGAGATACAATTAAAGGTTTAAGTGATCTTTTGCACATTTTATGGAAGCGTGATTACAAGAACTAGAGCCAAAATATGCAAACTGTCTTATATAGATTAATTGAGAAGTAATGGGCCGAAATCGCAACTCAAAGTTCAGGATATGAAGGATTGGGCTTGAAGAGAACACAAAATATTATAAACATTATTCAAGTTATTAGACATTAGACAACCACATACCGAGTTTGAGATAATGATTGACGAGAATTAAAGTCACGCTAATTGTAGCTCAAGTCAATACAGAGAAGTTCAAAATTAAATCGACACTACTTGGAATTAATTCTCAAGCAGTATACCACTGGAAAAATAATTGAGTAATTTTCTAATGCATTTAATGGGGTTGGATTTAGAATTTTTTATAAGAAGTTATGATCAATTCACTGCAACCTTTCAATTTTCGAGTCAATTTAAACCTTATTTACGGTTTTTTTTGTTGTGTTTAAATTTATCAACGTTTTATTTAAGTCTAATTTTAATGTTGATTTTTAGTCAAGTCATTTGAAGGATCCTTTTAAGTAAACATATGGTTAGTGGATGGTCCAAGAATTCTATTGGACTGATTTAGGGTTTCTATTAGCTTATATATATTCAATTTGGACTTTAAGATTAAGAAGATTATTGTTATTTGAATTAAAGATAATTTTTTTTTTAGTTCTTTTGAGAACTAATGAATTATTAAGAAACTATATTTTTGTGAAATTCATTTTCACTCAAATTTTTCATTTATATTTTACGTGTAGCATTAATATTAAATCTCCATGTGACTGGTTCATATTTTTAAAAACTTTGGGTCAATATATATCTTTAACTTAAAAATCTTCTTCTAAAAATTTTCTGGGCATTTGAAACTTCAAAGCTTGAGTATGAAAGTATCACTATCATAAAAAAAATCAACCTAGATTATACGGTATACATGTGAGTTTTTTAGGCTGTGTTTGGGAGATAGGATTAGGTGTAGGGTTGGATTAATTAATTTAAAAAAAATTGAGATTAATTATTTATTTTATGTTTGGCAAGCTCCACCTTAGATTAGATTATGAGATAAATTTGAATTTAGTCCTAAGATCATGGGATTAGCAATTCCAATTGAAACATGGGTTTAGTTAGGATCAACTTTAAAAAGAATTATCTATTTAATTAATTATTACTTGAATATCTAATGTACTATTTAATTTAATAATTACTATATTAAAATTGATCATGAAATTAATAATACCAGTAATTGGTTGCTTTTATATTATTTGCTAACTTTTAGATAAAATAAAAAATATTTAATAAAAATTAAATTAAATATTTAAATAATTTTTAATTTATTTAATTTAGCCTAATCTAATTTATATTTATTTATCATAAGTATGATTACCTAATAACTAATTTTCTATATATTTAATTTTAATTAATTATTTTTAAATTAATATTAATAATTATTTTATTATTAAATATTCATAAATAGTTTATATTTATATTTAAATGTCAACTTAAATGCTATATAATTTCATTCAAATATAATTTAATATAGTTCAATCTAATATTATATCAAATATAAAAAAATAATTCAATTTAATACAATTAAATTTAATTCAATTCAATTCTAATAATTAGTTGAATTTGATTTTACGTGTCAAAACGTAACCTTATTGTTTGAAAAGCAGAACTTCATGTCGGGCTGCAATTTTCTCCTATGTATAAACCCAACAAATAATCACTAATCAAAGTCAATGGCCAATAATATATGGCTAAACCTATATATATATGTCTACGCTGACGTGGCATGAAAGTTGCAAAAAGCAATAGCCGCCAAAAGAGCTAACAGCTGGGAAAGAAACGACGAGGAGAGTGGACAAAAAAATCGTTCACATTGTGTAATAAATGAAAAAAAAAATATAAACAGAAAACAAAGTAAAAGAAAAAAAAGCTTAAAATTAAAAAAATAAAAGATCAAGGCAGTATCTAATTATTTTATTTATATTTAGCGAGGGAACAATTGCCGCATTCAATACGATCGCCAAGTGGCCAATCAGACGGCTCCAGAGCTTCAACGACTCAACTGACTTTTCAAAGTCTTCCTTCAAAATTATTTTTAAAATTTTAATTTTGATGATTTAAAGGTCTTCGCCAAGAAGTTCTCATTTCATCAATCAATAAACTGAATTGAAGCAGAGAAACTCCTTACTCTTCTTCTCCAGTTCTCTTTCTTTGCCGAGTTTCAGTTGGCATTGCTGCTTTGTAGTTCCAGAATCAGCAGCTGACTCTTGAGCTTCAATCAGGTTTGTTTCTTCTAATTTGATTAAATTATATATCTATTTTCAAAAAATGGTCAATTTATTTTTTGCAATTGGTTAAAAGAAAGAAAATTAGAGGATTATGTTTTCATCACTCGAGCGTATGCTAAAATGCTCCAGTTTTATATTGCTGAAAAGCTGTAGAAACTTGGTGGGAGAAGTAGGTAAGATGCGAGTAAAATGTGGCGTTTCTATTTATTTATTTATTATTTTTATTAGGCTTGACAGGATACCTAAAATGCCCTTGCTCAATGTGCTACTTCATTCAAGTTGTGTATTACAGTTAACTGACTATGGAGTATGGAAGATACATAGTGAGTGAAAATTCTCTTTTATTTTTATAATTCATGGTTGGGGGATCCTAGTGGGCTTTGAGGTCTAACATTGATTGATGAGTGATGACACTGATGCTGTTCTAGCTGCAGCACGAGAAGAATGTGAGAGATAGAGTAAGCTTAGGACAGACGGAAGTTACTCTCCATTTGTTATTTTTACTAGGTACAGCTTTAATGTTTTTGATAAACACTTGCAACTGTAGTATGAAAGCAAAGATGATTTATTCCATAGTTGTCTGCGAAAAAGTGATATTACCTTTACTAGTTTCTGTCAAATTATTAACAGTACTTGGGGCTTTTAAGCTGTAGCACCCACAGTACCAACGGAGCCTTACTGGTCACTATCAATCTGCCGAGATACCCTGATGAAGAAATGAATTTTGTGAAAGAATAGTCATTTTATTAAGTCCTGCAGCTGCAGAAAATTGTTAATATTTAAACAAGTAAAATTATGTTCCTCTGCCTTTTGATAACTACTATCATGTAGTTGAATGTTTAGTTAAGTTTCTCTGCCTTTCAGTAACTACTATCATGTAGTTGAATGTTTAGTTTGTTTTATATTCTTGCACAGGTCTATTTTTTGAGAAATGGCTGGTGATGAAAAAGATGAGATACCAATGCTATCAGACTCTCAACTGAAATCATCAGATCGAAATTTTGATTTTCGACTTCAGACGTTTGCTGCTAGGACCAGGAGTGCATCAATGTCTATCACTATGAATTCCACGGACTCCTTTGAAACTGAAGCTAATCTTGTAGGCCATACTGGTCCCCTACGGAATGAAAGAAGAACACAGTTTATACAGATGAGTGGTCCTTTATACAGTAACCGAAAACCTGACCACGTTTTCCGCAGAAACCAAGGAGTTACAGGTGTCAATTTAGTGGAAAATAAGGCAGAAAAGTTTCCTTCTTTCAATGGAATGGATCAGAATGATTGGCCAAACGACAGATATGAAGCAAAAAATGAACATTTACTGAGGTCTGGACAACTGGGAATGTGCAATGATCCTTACTGCACAACTTGTCCAACATACTACAAAGCAACACAATCAAAGCACCCAAAATCTTCCGGTATATTTGATCCCAAGGTACTTTTCCTTCTCACGCTATTCAATTGCTGCTCTGTATTGATGTTGCCTCCTTTTATATACTTTGGGTGTAGTTCTCAGCTGTATAAAGGAATAACACTAAAGCTCTGGTTGGCTACTTTGTCGCAGAGCTTTTCGATTTTGTGGATGGCTACTTGATTATAATGTTGTCCTCAAGTAATAGTGTTTTGTTAATGAGTGTCTTTGCTGGAATTTCTGAGACATATTTTTGCACACATTGGTGCATATACATGAATCCTAAACAAACTTGTTCAATAAGTTTATTGATTGTTGTACCGTAAATTGTCTAAATATTTACTTGAAAGTTTCTTTTCTTTCTCTCTTTTGCCTTCTGTATTGATGTTAGGACCGCAAATTTTTTTCTTGCTTTCTACTTAACTGTAGCACTTATTTTTTAAGTTGTTCCGTGATGCCCCCTAAGGAATATTCGTTCATATTAGCAGAAAGAATATATAGTCAATCTGATGAATTTTCATTTTATTTTGGAAGCTTTTGAAGTTTTTGTGCATGCTATGTTAATTTTTGTGTTATTAAATACTGTTACTTGTTAAATATGAATTTTATTTGATCTGTTAATTACACATCCATCTATAATTAATTGAATTTTTGAGAAATAAGTACAAGACAGCCGTACAAGCAAATGCAAACCTTTTAGCCCTCAGTGTTAATTCCTAACTTCTAAGATCATTCTGTGAAATCTCCGAGACTACAGTAAAATTGGTATTAATCTTATCAGCTTTATTCCAGGAGGAGCTTCATTCAGCTAATCCAATGGATGAATCAATGCATCTGTTTGAATTTCCCTCGTTTTGAAATTTGAGAGATCTAGTTTTATAGCTATCTGGTCTCTGGGTCTTTTTTCTTTATTCAATGACATGTCATATGCAACTGTCTATATGTTTTATTTTCTAGAATGATCTAATGGTACTGCTTCAACTTATTTATTCAATCTTCTCTACTTTTTCTATTTGCAGTTCCATAATGCTCTTTATGGGGATGCCAAAGGTTGGGCCAGGAGATTTGTTTCTTCTTTGCAATCATATGTTCCTGGGATTATGAATCCTCATACTAGAATTGTTCAGCAGTGGAACCAATTTTTTGTTATAACTTGCTTGGTGGCAATTTTTTTAGACCCCTTGTTTTTCTTCTTGTTGTTTGTACAAAAGGTATATTTCTATCTATTTTTTATCTCTGTGAATATCATACTAATTTGATTGTGAATTAACTAACATTCATACTTTGTGCTCTTAAATATAAACTCCAAGAAAAGTCTAGACATACAAGCCTCCTCCTTTTTTTTTTATTTTTTTTTCCCTCCGTTTAACTTCACACATTGTTTCCACTTGATTTGATATAATTTGTTTGTAGCTTTTTAGGATCAACTAATTGCTTGGATTGCAAAACCATTTTGTTAAAGATCAATCTGCAATAGAAACTGACTTGTGTATCGTAGGATTCCTAGAATTCGTAGTTGTAAACACATTGTTAAATAACCCTGGTCTACAATCGGCCAGCGGACCATTTGTTTTGGGAGTGAAAGTGTCATTGCAGTAATTAAATAACAAATTATGAACAGAAGATGTATCTAATTATTCTTGGCAAACCCTACTCAATTCCATGGACAAGAATTGAATACACATCGGTTGTTTGGAAATCAAAAAGAAAGTAAAATTCATACAATCTCAAAAAAAATTTTCTGTGTTTAGCAGTTGTTCGATTATTTAGTTAGATGTTTTATGCAGCTTTTGCTTCCAATATTTTGCTAAAAACTGTAGTTCATGTTTTTTGATGAGTCATTTTTGGTATTATAGGTTTGAATTTCTTTAATAACTATAACATGGGCTTGTTCTAGATTTTTGGTTTTTCACTTGACAGTATTCCTCCTAGTTTACATAAATCCCCGTTTTGACTGCAGAACAACAAGTGCATAGTTATTAACTGGCCAGTGACAACAGCAATTGTGGTTTTTAGAAGCATGACCGATCTCATATACTTTCTTAACATACTTCTTCAGGTAGATTGATCTTCACCTCTGCTATGGATACTCTTTGTTGGACCTTCCTTTCTTGATTAAATTTACCGTTATTAAATTGCAATGTTCTTGCTGCTTGGAATTACAACTAGAGCTACTCCTTTATATAAATATTTAGGTTTATTGTCATTCAACTACCTAACTTTTTGGTTTAATATTATGTCGGCTGCTTCACGTTTAAAAAATGGGTATTTAACTACATCTTTACAAGTGTATCACCTGATTATTTTTCTATTGATTTCTGTATTTTAAGATGGTGATATATTTTATGGATACCCCAGAGGGATAGTGAAAAATCAATGAATATCCATATGTAAAGGAAATAGACAGTAGTATGTCACGGGATGAATATTTTGGATAATAAACCCATGCGGCACTTAGATAACACTCACCTGAAGTTTATATGTAAGCCTAGAGCTTTTCGCTAGCTAAGCTAGAATGGTTGCGGAAGAGCTAGAGATAAAAGAGAATTAGAGCGATTGAGCCCATGAGAAGAGGACTTATATTATTCACAAGAATGTGTTTACAAGTGTGTTGTTTTACAATGCTTCAATGCTTGGAGAAATGCTTGGTTTAGAATGCCAAGTGCCAAGCATGTTTATGGGAGAGGCTTGCCTCATCTATCAAAGACTAGAGAATTCCTATCAAGAGATTTCCCTTCTACCAAAATCTAGAATTATTCCTAGATATTTACAAGGTAAGAGTTCTAGAAATGGAACCTTCTAGATTCAAGACCAAGCTTCTTCATTTTGGGCCTGTGTGGTGGACTTCTTGGCTCAAAATGGGGTGACCTGAACAAACAGCCATGCCGTTACCCTTTTATCTTTATGTGAAAATAAAGATCTTAACCGAGATTTTGGTAGTTGCCGGTTTTTCCCTTGATGTAAGAGATTGATATTTTCTATTAATTAGTTTTCCCCTTTAGACTCCAAAAAAAAAAAAAAGAATCGACAGTAATTTGGGCTGCAATGTCGATGCATCAATAGATAATATATTTCACATTTTATCCACATAAGAATATAAAAAAAAAATGGTGCAATAATTTTAGTTTCAAGTGGTGATGAATGTCTTTAAATTATATGTGCTAAGAGAAAAAAAAAGAAGGATAAAGTTTTGATGTTATTTCAGTTTAAATATCTTTTAGTGTTTCAAGATGACGTGATAGAGTAAATTGTGCTACAAGACAGAATGATTCTAAAAGCTTTGAATCGATCATTTTCAAACAAATAGGGCTTTGATGGTCATATAACTATCATAACATGGGTAATATGGAATTCATAGAAAACATTTAAATTAAAATGAGATTCAAGGGTGAAGTAGTATTTTTCACATTTTCTTTAACAATAAATGGTGAGAAAGATCAATATGAGTGGGGTTTAGGGACTTTTATGACATTGGCTAAAACATTAGGACATGTGTGACTAATATGCCAAAGATGTGAGTAAAGCAATGTCCAAACATTAGGGAGGTATTTGAAATTTCTCCCTTAATAGCATTGATTACATAATCTAGGGCTACCAATGTTATATGGTAGGGTTTATAATTTTTTTCTTTATTATTTATTAATATTTTTTTTGACATTCACTAGCAGTTGTGTACACAATTTAAAATAAAAACTTGTTCTGTTTTCATTGTCTTCTTGGATTTGGATAGATTGCGTTGAGTTCGTTTATGCTGGGACTAGATTAAGGTAGGTTTATAAACTGTTGACTTCTCACAGATCCTCTGCTTTAAGTCATGTTCTGCCCAAAGACCTACATCTTAACTATGACATTTGTATCTGAATGTTATGATAATGTATGTATATAGTAAACATAACCAATTTGCTAATTTGTAATTCTTTTGAAGTAGAAAAATGCATAGGAACTACTACTTATTTCTTGCCCATGTTGTAATCAGCAGAATTGAATTTGTGGAGATAATTTGATTAATTTAATGTTCTAAGCAAATCTTAAGTAAATATGCATTTAAAATTTATGTTACTAAATCTTTTGTGAGCTATGGTTGCCTGATTCGGTAGATGCCTTGGCTCTTCTGTAGTCCATCTTTGACAAATGACCAATATATCCCATGATTATCCACCTGTCTGGTTAGTTGATTAATCATTTGTGTTTATGCAGTTTAGGTTGGCTTATGTGGCTCCTGAGACTAGGGTGGTTGGTGCTGGGGAGTTAGTTGACCATCCAAAGAAAATCGCTATGAATTACCTCCGTGGATACTTTATTATCGACTTATTTGTTGTATTACCACTTCCACAAGTGAGTTTGCTTCATCGTCCTCCCTCTCACATTCTATTCCCCTTCCTTTTTTTGTGGTAACTTCTTATTTTTTTGCTTTCCACTTAAGATGTTACATCTGTATGGTTAATGTCCAAAATCTCTTTATTGCAAGATCAAGTTTGAACTCTGGTTTGGGATTTAGGATCTATTTGATTGACCATTTTAGTGCTGAAAAGACATTCGGAGAACTTCATGATTTTTTGGTCGTGTAAAAGGACTCTCAGTTGAAAGCAAAAGAATGGCTGAGATGATTTTGCGCTTTGAACTTTTAATGATTACTGAAAGTGATAGTTAGTTCAATTTATCATGTGAAAAATGTAATTTAATTAGCCTTATTACTACTGTAATTTTTCATTTTTATTTTATACCCATTTCTTTTTTCTCTTCTCTGGTCAATAATTTTTCTCATTCCTGTTTCCCCTTTCCTATCGTGGGGGAAAAATCCTAGCAGAACTAAATGAATACACTGTGTGTGTGTGTGTGTGTGTGTTTTAAGTAATGCTGTTTCTGGGATCATGACTCTGGGATCATGACAGTACCTGATTGTTTGATGTAGAGAGGGAGAAGGGTATTATGCTATTGTGTTTTGCTTTCCCTGTCCTTATTCTTATTAATAGCCTTTCGTGCTTGCAATTAATTGCCATCTACAATTTTTCATGAATTTGTCATTATTACCACATAAATTTTGTTTGCGTTTTGGCATGAATAATAAGAAATTGATTGAGCCCATTTTGAAGGATTTATGTTCAAATATTACTTGTTGATAAAAGAACAGGATTGCAATGATTTATGTATTCTGTCTGTTGAGAGTATACTGGTGGACTGAGTTCGAAGGATTTATGAAGATAATTATATTACGTTTGTTGTTTTTCTAATTGGCATTAAAGCAGAGTATTCTAGTAATCCTAGAAGCACATATGATATCTGATAGCTTCAGGCTTATGCACGAGCAGAGGGCAGGTTGGCTCATAATTAACCATGATCATAGAGTCCCTGTCCCAACTAAAGCAATGGGCTTCACATGTACAAGGATTGGGGTTTATTTGGATGGTTCTATCTGTGGGATCATTTGGCATTGTGGAAAACTGACTTATCTTATGATAACTTAACAAAAGGCAAAATACAGGTGTCCAAGGATTGGTCGACAGTTCCGAGCATGTACATAAATGCAGGCATCTAAGTGTGCATAAGTATGCATGTGCTTGCATGTATGCAGGATGGTGTTGTAGATGATAAGATATAACCTTTTTTGCTTCATTAAGTTGTACACATGTGCTCCAAAAGAAATGACATTTCTTATTAAAATGCATGTTTTGGGAAAACAATTGAAAACACTATTGTATGGGCAACTGCATCCTCTAATTTTCTTAAATCTGAGTAAAAGACTGTTTGTTTGGTTCTATATCACTATGTAGCTATTTACATCCATGGCTTATGATGCAGGCTTTCTTGTTATGCATATCCACTGTTTCTCACTAAAGTGGTTTGTTCACTTGTTTTCAGATCATAATCTTGTTGGTGCTACCCAATATCTTGGGATCATCTGGGGCAAATTATGCCAAAAATCTATTACGTGTAGCTATTCTTCTTCAGTACATTCCCAGGCTATATAGGTTTCTACCCCTGTTGGCTGGTCAGTCACCAACTGGCTTCGTATTTGAGTCGGCATGGGCAAATTTTTTTATTAATCTTCTCACCTTCGTATTATCTGGTCACATTGTTGGGTCAGGCTGGTACCTCTTCGGGTTACAGGTAATTAAATTGTAGTTATAAAGTTAAAACTGTTGTTGTTTACCTGGAGATTATTTTTACCTCTGGTATACTTTAGTTCTGCATGTTCTCAGTTACTGAACTTTTACAAATACATTGGTGAATCATCTGAAACAGAAGAAGTGCAGGCATTGCACGACCCATGAATGATATTCTCTTGAAGCAATAGTTGAACACTCAAAACATTGCATGATTTTCCTTTTGATTACATTTATGAATCCATCAAATTCTGAGGTTGCATTGCATTACTTGTCAGAAGATGATAAATCTTCAGCATTTATTCAGTGTATTGCCAGTATATTAGATGTTCTGTAACTTCGGAATTAGAGACAATTTCTTATTTCTTAATGTATTTGCTGATCAATTGTTTTTGTATAAGCCAAAAACTACATAAGAAATTTGAGTAGGTTCTTTACTAGTTTTGAAAGATTTGAGTATTTGTCATCAAGTAGATGGGGCTTAAACTCTGTTGTTTACTGAAAAGTGGAAAACTAAGAGATATGTTAAATTTTCGTTGTATGCATTATACCAATTAAAATGAAACAGGAACCTCTCCAACACAAAAAAATATGACAAATACTGTTACATTCAAACCTCCAGTTAGCAGTGCATACAAGCAGTATTAAAACCCAATTCTTTTCCTATTGCTTTCTGTTAAGTTGTTTATGTACCTAATCTTGATCAATTCATCATATTGACTCTGTTGGTTAAAATAATATGTTTTTCACATTTTGATTTCATTATGTTCAACTCGATATACTAGTAATATGATCAGCTAAACATTATTTGGGTACTTAAGAGATTGTCAGATAAGCCTTATTGGCTATTCTAGTAGTTCATAACTTTTATGATTATACACACAATGCTAGTTTCTTGTTCTACTTGGTCTGACATGATGGGCTGTATTTATTCCTTTGTCTTTGATGTTTTGCTTGCTTCATATTTGTGGTTGCTCTATGGAGGGAGGGAGGGGGGGGGGGGGGGGGGGAGAAGTGAAATTATCTTTCATGATAATTGCAATGGCATGGATGTTTTATAAAATAAAAAATTATTTATTTCTCTTTCTTTCCCCACTCTTTGCTGTACCAGAGGGTTAATCAATGTCTTCGAGATGCCTGCCACAATTCTTCGATCCAAGATTGCATGAAATTCATAGATTGTGGCCATGGGAATGGTAGTGCAGAATATAGTGGAGATCAAACATGGAAGAGCTGGATAAGCAATCAAAATGCCAGTGATTGTTTTGAGAAGGATAAATTTCCTTATGGAATTTACGAACAAGCTGTCAACCTTACTACAGAAAATAGTATTATCAGAAGATATGTGTATTCACTGTTTTGGGGATTCCAGGTAACTTTTAATGACCTCCACATTTTGGCTATCTCTTTCATGTTAAAATTTTTAATTAACTTCCAATTTTATTTTTTAATTTTCTTTTAATATTATATGAGTTACTACCCAAAAGCTTGCCTGGCATGAGTGGGAACTTTGGACCACCTCAAGAGGTTTTACAAGTTGAACTGACTACCATATGTAATCTAGAAATGTGATCACTTGGTTTTAGGCCATATAGTTTTGCAAACAGTGTTTTAAAGAAAATTTGCCCTGTGATTAGACAGCAACATACTGAGTGTGTGTTTTTGAAGCTTTTGTGGATTATACCTCAAGGTGGGAATCGAGCCTGATAATACCTAACAAATTTGCCTCATGTTTCATAGTGCGAGGCGTATCATCAGTAATTATTTCTATTTTTATCATCTGTTGCTGTTGAATGACTGGGAATTTTTTTTATTTTTTAAATTTAGTTCTGGAATAGAAGCTCGGGCTTAATTGTACTGTTATTATACAATTTTAATGATATTTTGACTTAATTAATGAATCAATGTCTATTTTTCCTTGAAATACTTCAACCAGTTTATCCACGTGTTTTCCATATCTGTAAAGCTCTTTCCTTTCTTTTTGGTAATTAGTGAACATATTATTTATTTAACTGAGTATGAACTTGATTGTATAGCTTGTTAACATATCTTTTTTTCTGATATATAAAGCAAATCAGCACTCTTGCGGGAAATCAAACCCCTAGCTATTTTGTTTGGGAAGTCCTTTTTACCATGGCCATCATTGGAGTAGGCCTCTTGCTCTTTGCTTTTCTCATTGGAAATATGCAAAACTTTCTCCAGGCTCTCGTAAAGAGGTATAACCTACTAGTTCTTTTACTCATAACTTTTCTTCTATAAGTTGCTTTAGAAGATTGCTAAATGGCTATTATTTTGACAAGGTTACGTATCCCAAATATTGCCCAACAATTCATCCAAAATTGTTGTCATCCATGTAAGGGGTGATAAATTTTTGCAATTTAAGATAATTAATTGCATTATTTCACCATCCACTAAATGAATACCACATCACTTGGCATAATTTTCGGGACATGTAGCATTATTTTATTACTTTTCCTTGTGAACTTTCGTTATCATACTGTCAATTGAATAAAAGAATTGTTTATACCCTTTTAGATATCAATACTTCTAGACTTCCCAAGAAATAATCCGAGAGATTACATCATTAATTTATTGGATGGTAAATCTTATAACTTGTGAAATTATTTATTTAATCATCCCGCCATCCAGTGGATGAATAATACATCACTTGAGATGAAATCTCGAGTTATTACTTTGGAAGTATAGCATTACTCATTACAAAAATTCTCTTCCTAAAATGAACCATTTAAATGGGATGTATTTGGTTGTAATTTTTTAATTTGGATGTTGTTTTTAGGAATAATTAGTTTAGGGTAATGGCACATAACCCTTTGAAGTTTTCGCCAAAAAAATACATAAGTCCAAGTGCTTTTAGCTCGTGAAAGATGCCCTCTACCTCATATGCTAAACATCATTTTAGTTCTGTTTTATGATTTTAAGTTGTGCCCCCAAATGCTTAATGAAATTTGTTTCAATTAATTTTTAGAAAATGACACATTCTCTTATATCTACCCTTTAAAATTGAGTACAACCACATTTTAGTCTGAATGCTTTTAAAATAAAATTTGTATCTTCTAACCTTAAACAATAACACATACCCATAGCTCTACGTTATAATTAGTTTTACGAAATAAAATATTATTATTTCTTCTATAAAAACTTAAAAGGATAAGTAGTATTCAAAAAGTAATGTATTCCTTTTAAATCTTAAGATTTGTAAAATATATAATATTACGTATGTTAATTCAAGCCTTCGTAAGTTTATTTAAGTTGGTGATTTTATTAATTTTATTGTCAAAAAAATTAAAAATAAAATATTATCAGTTATTAAAGATAGGTCAAGCTATTCTAATTTAAATTTTTGATTTAGAATTTTGACATAAATTCACATTCATTGATATTGTGCAATCGAATGTGAAATGTTCAAAATAAAAAGTAGCGTTTAATTTTAAGCAGATTGGAATTTGTCTCTAAATTTTAAGTAAAATATTTAAGTTAAATGGCCTCACTTTTTAATATAACAATAGTCAGCTTTTATATTGATGAATGTTAAAAGTTATAAAATAATCTTATCCATCCTTAAAAAATAACGTGATGCGATTATTTCACAACTTGTAGCAATTAATTAAAATATGTTTATATATTGAAAATTATAAACTAAATGGACTTACAAAGGAACTTATTTTAAGATAGACAGTACTATTATGTAGATATTAATTTCATTTTAACAATAAATAACTAAATTAATCTCATCAACTTAAATAAACTTTATGAGAGTGCTTGGCTTAAGATGAATTATATTATTAAAAATTCTAATACTAATAGATAACAAAATAAATGCTTTTTGTATAATTCTTTAATTTTATTAGTACAAAAAGAAAAATATTTTTATTCTAATTAATTGTTCCAAGTTGTGAAATTTTATTCGTGATTTATTATTCAAAATTATAGTTTAACAAAATTATAATAGGGGTATTTGTGTGGTTATTGAAGTTAGGAATTATAAGTCATGTTTTGAAAGTATGTGCACTACAATGTTTACATATTAAATTTTAGAGGGTAAACGTAGGGGATTTCTTTAATGAGTTGAAAATTAATAGAACAACATCTATTTGCGTTAAGCTTAACGGAATTTTCCTGACCAAACTCTTGTATGTTTATTTTCCTAAACTTTAGGGTGTATGTCATGAGTTGAAAGTGTTTGGACCAATGTGTTTTTTTCACCAAACATATTAGGATTATATGTCATCATGCATTAGTTTGAGTAATACTACTCCCAAGCATTACACCAAGTTTTCAATCCAAGTAATGTGACATTTATTCCTTTGATTGTGTAATAAGTAATTTTACAAGTTATGAAAACTTACCTTTGAAAGGATGAATGCACATCACTTGGAAATGTAGTATTATATATTAAATTTGCTTGTTTTTCCCATTGCTTCAAAGATCTCTTTTTAAGTTTAGGGACTTTTAGTTCCGCCAAGCAACATTTCTTAAAAAAATTTTATGGGGTTTATAACATTTGCCCTTAGTTTTTGTGTCTCCTCAAATAAGGATACAGTTTGTCATCTTCTATCAGGTAGATCCTTGAAAACTATTGAAATAACTGAAGTTATATACTCTTTGTGGTCAAAAGTCAATATTGCAATGCCAATTTGGTTTTCAAAAAGTCACTGACCTACTTGTTAGAGATGAAAAACTGTAATAATTTTCTAACGTCTGTGACCTTTATGTAAACAATAAATATGCCATAGTCTTTTTAACTGTGATTTCATTTAATGGTACTCACAGTATCAAAATTTTTGTCCTGTTATAGAAAAGTTTATCTAATCTTAATAAAGTTACAGTCTAGTCATATAAATATCACAACTCATTACTTTCATTGCATTGAGCCATTATGTTTTCTCAATTTATTTTAAATAGGTATGTGTAACTGGTTTTGCCAGTTGTGCATTAAGTTAAAAATGACCAAATATAGAGTGTCCAACCTATGCTAACCTTGAACATCTGGCTATGCTAAGTGTTTTGGAAAATTAATATGATAGAAGGCCAAGAACATGGGAATATGATATGGTTTTTCAAAATTGCATTGTTATCAAAAATTTTTGCTCTGGTTGATAAATTTGTCACTAAAACCTTCAAATAAAGGTTTTTGCTTGATAATTTTGTTTGCTTTCACAGGAGGTTAGATATGTCACTAAGACGTCGTGATGTGGAGCAATGGATGAGACATCGACGCTTGCCTGAACAATTGAGAAGGTACTTCAATATATAGGCTATAGTTATCATCCAATGTGGATGTTTGAATGTTTTAAAATGTGGACTTGATGCTAGGCAACATTGTGTAACTAGAAATTGATATTGTCTGACACTGTCTAGCCTCAATTTTGCATTTTAAAATATATGCATATCTGCAATGGAGGACTATATACAAAGGTGGGGTTGTTTTAAAGTAAACGTTTTTACTTAAAAGATTGACATTGCATTATAAATCTAATGGGGTAGAGAGTAGATGAGTTGGCAACTTTAATTGCTCTTTTTTATTGTGTATGCACACACACCCATGTATAAATTGTGCGTGGAGTATATGAGAATGAGAAGTGGTATCACATTGGTGCATTTACTGATCGGTTAGCTGGGCAAATTCGGGATTGGATTGGTTTGGATCAACCAGATCGAGTTTCGGCTTAATCGGGTTTGGAAAAGTAATCCGAACTTAATTCAAACTTGTAATCCAATCCGAATATAGTTAGGATCGGATCAAAATTTGTCATAGATGATTTACGTGTGTATGGAGTTTTGGATCAGATCAAGTTTGACCAATCTAATCATGATCCGATTGGCCAACCCGAGTCTTCATTCGCATTTGACCCGAACCCAAATTTTTCGAATCGGGTCATTTGCTCACCCATATGATCGGTAATTAGAATGGACTAGAATTAGAATCGAAATGGACTAGAATCGAAATGGACTAGAATCAAAATGGAGAATGGGAATCGGAATAAATTGTTTACTTTAGCTGTATGAATTGTACTAAGAATGAGCTATATTGCCATTGATATATTTACTTTGTTTTGAAATCGGAATAGATTGTTGCAAGTTATTAAAATGACCTTAATTGATTATTGTCTTTATTTATTATAATAATTGTGATTATTATTATTCAGATAATTATTGTTGATAATAATAATTATTATAATTTTAACAACAACAACAACAACAATAATAATAATAATAATAATAATAATAATAATAATAATAATTTTAACAATAAAAGTATCATCATCATCATCATTAATTAATTGTATTATCATCATCATCATCATCATCATCATCATCATCAATTACAAAAGTAAGAATAATAACAATAACAATAATATAATAGTAATTTAATTGAGGGTAAAAGTAAAATTATAAAATTTGGGTTGGGGTAAAATGAAAAGTGTAAGGAATGGAAACTTGATTCTGTACCCTTGTGGCAATCAAAGTTTCATCTCAAAAACATGTGGGCGCTACATATAGCATTATCATTTCCACCTCTATTTTAGCAAGTAAACATTTATCAATTATTCTTATTCTAGATTTTGATTCCCTAATCTGTGAAGTAAATGCACTATAGAGTCTTAGTGTGTGTCGAGTAGGTCTATTGAGGTGGGTGAAGTTAGGGGTGGACCCCGGACTTGTAATGAGCCGGGCTAATTTATAGATTTACTATATATATATGTTCAATATAATGCATATAAAGGGGTAATAAAACACATATATTAAGTGATGAGATATCAAAACTCTTAGAAAAATACATATATTTAACAAATAAGCTTATAATTATATTTTAAAATTGCACCATAAAAAAATTATTTTTGAATTTTTTTTTACTTTATTAATAGAGAATATCAAATATTTGAACAATTTGATATATGAAAAGATAAAGAGCCAGTATAATTGTGAAGTAAAAAACCATGAAATTATGCAAATGTTGTTAACTATTTTTTTCACTGGATTTTCGTTACAATCCGATTGAATCATTTAGTGGTTGTTCTCATTAGTTCTAGGTCAAATCCAATTCAAACAAATACATTTATGTTTAGGGGGATATTGGGCTAGTAAAGGTTGATGTGTGTTTTTTTGCTGCTTGTGGTAGGTGATATAGCTGAGGTAATCTAGGAGATGAGCTGAAGTGATTTAGAAGGTGAACTGAAATGTTCTGAGCTTGAAATATTATGGAGAGCTCAGTGGAGCTTGTGGGAGTCAATATAGAAAGTTGACATGGGGAGCTCAAGAAAGCTTAGGGGATAACTCTGGTAAACTCGAGGATATTTTTAGAGAGCTTATCCGGAGAACTCAGTAGAGTTGTAGGATAATTCAAATGAGCTCACATACTAAAAATACGATCTGGACATCAAAACCATCATAATAATAAGCATAAACAATAAAAAATATACAAGATTTTATGTGGTTCAAGCCTTTGGCCTACATTCTAGGGAGTAGCTTTTTTCCAATCCGCTATATAAATGAAGTATTACATGATTTGCTTTACAATATCAACAAAACCTTATTAAAGGTTGTTTATAGTAAATAATAACATTAGGGAAATGTGGATCTTATAAAGATTAGAGAGGTCTCTAAGAAAAAAGGTTTCTTTGAGAAATCAGATGGTCAAAATCTTCCATGAAGGTATAAAAATAGGGGATGAAAATGATGAAACAACCTCTTAAGAAATTATATTTGGGAAAAAGGCCTCCTTTTCTTGTGTCTTAAGCTAAATTTATAGGATAGGCATCCTAGGGGCATTTTCATCTTTTCTGTGGCGTGGAGATTTTCTATTGGTGCTGCCCTCCTTGAGGGGAGGCCATTTTCATCTTTTCTGTGGCGTGGAGATTTTCTATTGGTGCTGCCCTCCTCGACGGGAGGCCATTTTCATCTTTCTCTTTTATTCACTTGATAGTGAGCAACGAAGCTTGGTGAACAAGTAATTTCTCTAGCCTTCATGTGGTCCTTGCTCTTTGGTAGTGGCAAAAGTTAGTGCGGTGGTCCTGTTACTTTTCAAGAGATCGTTGAGGAGCATTGACGTGTCATTTCCATATTGCTATGCTCATTTGATTATTCTTCTATTGGCCTTTTGCATTTTAGCCTAAAGGATAGAAATATTTATTCTTTTCTAATGGTATGTAGCCCACACATATGAGAGCTCCAATTGTCATATTTGAATTCCAATTTTACCCCCCTTGAAGTGGGGTAATTTTAGTGGAGCTATCCTCTCAAGGAGTACTCCTAGCTTGCCTTGAGCTATACTTCCTTTAGTCAATAGTGTTGACTTTTGTTCTCTTTTATTTTCTAGTGCCACGTGTCACTTGTTCATTGGTCCAAATAATGTCTGAAATTTACCCCAAACAATTACTATATTCCATTTGTCACTTTCTAATACTAGTGATAATATCATAATATATTGATATACCATTTTTTTTTCAATTAGACCAAATCATAATATTTTTTATAATAAGTTAAGTAGTGATAAAATTTTATCTCCCTATAATTTCAATTCATTCAAAAAATATATAATTTAATCATTTTATAAAATAACTCTCTAACTCCAATTGAAAAAAAAAAATTATAATTGAATTGGGGACATAATTAAAAGCAAAATAAAAACTCTACCCTTTTATCATATATTATAAAATCTTTAGGGGTATTCATGAATTTTTCCTGGGCTAGACCAGGCTATAGCCAACTGTAGGTCCACCACTGGTGAGATTGCCCACTACTCTTATATCTGCAGACACTAATATTTGCTAAAATGATTTCTCGTTGTCTCTTGTTATCATCTTCTTCATGTTATTGTGACATCCTACCTTTTCTGTTCTATTCTTGGTAAAATTTGAGTTTAAGACCAAAATGCAGCTCGACCACATGGTAAAGATCTGCTACAATGTACAAGCCATCCGGCACATGTCGCCTTCTGTTTTAGTAGAACAACATCAATACAATTGCAAAGAACAAATGCCATACATTTTATCGTTCAAAAGTAAACCATGCTTACCACCCATTACCTTTATGGAGCTTTCATAAGTTTGAACATTTGCATTATCTGATGATATGGATTGTGACTACAATTTGATCTTTAAGTATATTTGCTATCCACAAAGAGGCTTTTCGTTCAAATTTTCCACTTCTCAGTATGCAAATCTTGGATATAAAACCTGAATGAACAAATGTAAATCATCTGAATCAGTCATTACCACTGAGAAAAATTTACTTAGGTTTGAATTACAGAAATGAAGTCAAGTTCAACACTTCCAAATTAGTAGGTTTTTTGAGGCATAATTTGACAAATACAAAATAGAACTGTTTGGAGAAGAAGCACAAATTGAATTACCTCTTTCTTTTCATTTTCGTATTCAAAAGTACGTACACTGTGAAGACCCCTTTTATCTGCTAGTAATATATTTATCTCACTTGGTTTCAAAGTAACAAATCTTTGTAGCTGCAAAAAACTAAATAGTCGAAATATATTAAAGGATCATATAAACTAGTTAGTATGGTATATTAAGTTGAACAAACCACTCCATTATCCTGATTCCTGAAGACTGGTCTAGCCTTCCCTTTTAATGAGCTACCCAGTTGCCATTAGCAACTGGCTGATTAACCATAGGCTGTAACATTTCCCTTCCCTTTGGAAGTGATTCTTCGCTTTAATGATGGAGTTGATGAGAATTTGTGATTTGTGATTTTTCATCTAGTTCTTTCATCACAGATGCAGCATTTGTTCATATATTGACGCATAAATTGGCTTTTCTGAATAGGCAAGTACGAGAAGCTGAACGATATAATTGGGCTGCCACCCAAGGGGTGAATGAAGAAATGCTGTTCGAGAATTTGCCTGAAGATCTTCAGAGAGAGATAAGACGCCATCTCTTCAAATTTGTTAAAAAGGTGAGATACAGAATGTCCTATTACAATTATTAGTAGTTTCTTTAAAATGCATGTACTATGGATAAAATAACTATATCATGTATTTCAGATCAGTAAGACCTATGATGCACCAAGTACACCTAAGAACCAACTGAGCTTGCTAGCAATTAGTTTGGGAAAGGTCATGTGATGTTCCAGAATCAGACTTCAATAAAATGTTGCAAATCCCAATAGAAAGCAAAATGCAAAATTAGAATAAAAAATAAAAAGCATTGAAATTTTGTGGATTGAGCAGGTTTCGAAGACAAAATCCTTTGACTTGCTAAAAGTGGCTGAGCTGGATTTTTATAGGAGACTTTTAAGTCCTACACTGGGGTTCTCACCGTTTGATTGCTTTGGCAGTATAGTTTCATGAATCAATAAAGACATTCAATTCACAGAGAAAATTGTAATTTAAGACATGTCAAAATAATTTTTCATGTGCGTTTGATGAGTACGCATGCAGACAATTGCTATCTAAACTCCTGGAGTATAAATTAAAAGCATTTTTGCCCGAGAACATTACCGAGAATGTTAAAAGATTTTTAAGCTCTCAAAACTGAGACCAGCAAATGACAGGTAATTTGACTTTTTGCAGGTTCGAATTTTTGCCCTGATGGATGAGCCAATATTAGATGCCATTTGTGAGAGATTGAAACAAAAGACGTATATCAGCGGAAGCAAAATTTTATATCGTGGTGGTCTGATAGAGAAGATGGTTTTTATTGTCCGTGGCAAAATGGAGAGCATTGGAGAAGATGGGATTGCAGTGCGCTTATCTGAGGGGGATGCTTGTGGTGAGGAACTTCTTACATGGTGTCTTGAACATTCTTCGGTGAACAGAGGTATTCTCATGACTATTTATCCAGGTCTAATAAACTTCTTCTCTTGGTGCACAATCTGACTGCATGTTTCAAGATTTTTTAAATCTTTGGCCAGCTAGGTTGCAGTTGTCTTACATGGTCACACTGTAAGATCTCTTAGCATGACAACCAAAATAATTTGTGAGCATGGTTTCCATTGCAGATATACAAAAGTATAGGATCCCTGGGAAGCGGTTGCTCAGCAACAGAACGGTAAGATGCTTAACTAATGTGGAAGCATTTTCACTTCGAGCTGCAGACATTGAAGAAGTCACCAGTCTTTTTGCCAGATTCTTGCGGAATCCTCGCGTTCAAGGGGCCATAAGGTATTTCTACTTATATCTACATCTTATTCATACATAAGCAATATGTTGAGGCAACAGTCTTGGATTATTTTTCAATTAAAATATCTTGTAGCTAGACCTTTTTCATTTCATTTCATTCTTCATCATTTTCTAATTAACAAATTGGAAAACGCATTTCTAAGTAATCAGCAGTATATCTGTAATTTCAATGGGATTGAAGAAGGAATTGTCTGTGAAGCCTGAAGTTTGTGAAACTAGTTTAAGTATATGATTAAATGGTTCAACTACTATTCATCCTGCTTCCAAATTATCCATAGGAGTGTTATTTCTAATCATGACAGTATTTGATAAGCTGCATTCATGGAGACGGATTCTACATTTGTAAAGATTTTTTTCTTTTTTAAATAAAGGAAATTGGTAATTAGTTGATATTTGTCAAAAGAAACATGTTAAATACTATTATGAGCTTGAGCTTAGACGCAGTGCGTATGCAAAGTGCCTTCATGTAGATGGTTATTCTAGTTCTATTAAAGCTTCTTTTTGCGCAGACTCTATGGCCTTTGTTTGGATTATTCTAAATTCCCTATAATAAATTATTGAAATGTTCCAAAGGGATAGCCTGCAAGTAAGATCCCTTGCTGTTAATTGAGGTCTTTCGTCCTATTCTGCTTTGATTGCTTCTGTATTTACAAACATGGAATCTCATGACATCGTTTTGAGCTTTCTAGTAGTGGGTGCTTTTACAATGATAAACTTTATGGCTTCATCCACCTTACAACAATTGTATGGTACCATCTTCACAAATTTTAGTTTGTTAACCTCAAGTTAGGGCATAAATCTACAAACATGATGTAAAATTTATGAACAATAGCACAGAATTTGTGACCAATGATGATGAATTTGCTGACAGTAGTAACATCCAAGTGTTGTACGGTAGTATCTTCCGACTTTTACTACCGAGTATTACTACAGACAAATTGTGCATGTCTACTACTATAAGATTCTTCTTATCCTTGACTTCCATATTCATTAACTATAAACTATCCAAGTAGGCTTTGCAAACTTTAGAACACAATTACGTGTACGGCTGTTATATTTGGTAATTAACAATTATGTGCTTCAGAAATGGTTGTAAAACTTTGAAATTGTATATCTTATTCTGTTGGGTTGATGGATTCAAGCTTTTTGCTGAAACCTCCTTCTTCAACATTTTCTTCAGAAACAGAATATCTTGATATATGTCTTTTACATTTAATAGTATCACTTATAGTATCACATTGGTTTTCATAATAGGTATGAATCACCCTATTGGCGATCCCGTGCTGCTATTCTGATTCAAGTTGCATGGAGATACAGAAAGAAACGTCTGAATCGTGCAGATACCCCGCACTCTCAGTCGAATCAATCTTTCAGTTGATTTTCTAGTCCTAATAATCACAAATGCATTACAGTAAGTCAGGCACCTTCGTATAAATCACTGTATAGGCTATAACCATTACCATACCTATAGAAATTTCTGCCTTAGTATCTGCTTTTGATGACGTTGAATCAATTTTTTAGGATATAATCAATCACTAATCATTCTTATTATTAATATCAATAGTGTTCTTCTTATTGCCAAACTTTTTCATTTAACACCAGCTAGTAAATTGTTGTCTTAAGAAGCCAACGTAGTTAC
Organism: Murraya paniculata; assembly: GCA_030449075.1. Classification (NCBI taxonomy): domain Eukaryota; kingdom Viridiplantae; phylum Streptophyta; class Magnoliopsida; order Sapindales; family Rutaceae; genus Murraya; species Murraya paniculata. The sequence goes on along the minus strand of JAEVFN010000009.1, from coordinate 1,044,387 downwards.
AATTACCAACTCGAAATAAGGGACTTGGATTGTGGTCTCTGTTCGCCTGTACATATGTCTGTCATTTAAACCTCTTTTCTCTTTTTCGTTGTCCGTAATGATTAGTTGAAAATTTAACGGTCAAAATTTTTTGTATTTTATTATAATTTGAAGAAGTTGATGTAACTATATCAAAATTTATTAGCATGGTAACTTACCCAGCTAATAAATAGTGTTTATGGTAAAAATTTTTGTTTTCGCGAGAAAACATGCGATTTTCGTAAACTAAATGCCTGTTTGGTTGGGTTTGAAACTTACAAAAATTACAATTTTATAGGAATAAAATACATTAGATAACAAAACGATTTTCTTTATACCCAAAACGCGTCTTAAAAACTTTATTTTTTTTTTTAAATCTTTATAAATGAGATAGATCTTTGTAGAAGATATGTTATTGCGTTAGTTGGAAGTATTTGGAATAGTTAATTCTGGTTGCGGAAGGCAGGTAGTTAAAGTATAGCCCGAACTCGATACGTACATATTATTTGTTGATGGAGGTGTCCTTGTTAAAAGTATATCTAGTAATATCAAAATAATTTGACAACTTGTTTATTGTAAAGGTTATTTGTAAATTAATCTCAATGAAATGATGACTGTATGAGGGTGAATTGTATATTTGATAATGTACATGAAAATTATGCTTAATTAATAACAAAATAAGGATTTATCTGTTGTGATAATTCAGTCTGGCCTAATCCAATTAACGTAAAGTGTTCCATAGATAATACCTACATAGATTTCAAAGGAATCAGGTGCACAGAGCGATCTTTTGATCAATTACTCTATTATACACAGACTAACTGGTGCATTACTTTAATGTCCCCAAAACAAAAACATAATTAAAATAATTTTTTTTTTCCCAAAACTTATATGAGGAGAATAGATTGGACCTGCTGCTTTCAATTGGACTAACTCCCTGAGGATAGATCTCATAAAATTTATTCTATCATCCAACAAATTTATTAATCAAGTAAATATGTGTACATATATACACCGCTATGTTATGTAATTCAGGTGTATAATTGATTATGGGGTAAGTCCTCAAATATAAATTTTACCAGGCAAAACAACTAACAAGAGCACACGGTTGCAACTGTACGAAGGCAAATTGAAAAAAGAAAATGTAAAGCTGTGCATATGAATGCATGGCTGTTTCTTTAAAGCCATTATTGTTTTGTCCCAACCAAAACAACAACAATATTGTTTTTATACATATAATAAATATTACTATGAAATTAATTATATTACTTAAAAAACCAGTATTCGTAACTGGTGTTAAAAATAAATATTGTAGGTTCTCCTGGATGTGATAAAGTGAGGCACCAAACAGTAATGTATATATGCAGAAGTTGGCACCACCTAAAAAATAAATTCAATATCGTGTACTTAACATATTAATTATTAATAGCTAAACTATCAAAGTCAAGTGATGAAAGATGGTGACTCAATTAATATTTGGATTAAAAATCCAACACGGCTGGACCAATTTTTTGGTCTACGGTATTTAAGTTGATCGAAAGGCACACGCTGATTAATTATGACCCGCCTTAATTGGTTAGGTTAAACAAATTTGGATTTTCAACGAAGGCCATATTTGGAGCTAAATTGCACCGCAACATTTATAAGATTTTTCTATAATATCACGCAGTGATTTGGTACATATGCCCATGGTTACTAGTTTCTAAATTAATTGAATGCTTATGCATCCAAAATAATTTTCTTATATTAATTGATAGGTGATATTAAGTTATTATGGCCAAGATTTGAATTCCCATTCTCTTGTACTACTTTAAATTTTTTTGACCAATTGAACGAATTAGTATTTATCAGCCTATGAATTACGTAATTATGGTTGACATCATTGAAAAAATTTGGGGCGAAAGAAAGAATGCAGAAATTAAAATAATTAATTAGGCATGCATGCTTGAAGAAGGAAGCTTGCTGCCATGAATGCTGAAATTGTATTTTAAAAGTGGGTGGATTTCACTAGAGTGTATTTTATGCATGGCACTTGTTTAATAATTTTCAAAGATTAATAATTTTGAATCTTTGAATAAATGCACACACACACACACGTACACATATATATGGATCAAAAAATAGGAAGGTTCGACAGATATATTATATATGCATATATGGTTGCTGTGTTACTGGTAATGCATCTTCAAATTAAATGATCCTGGAAAGAGCTAGCTATAATGATAAAATGAATCATTGAATCATCAACTATTACATTTAATGTTCAAAACCTCCTTTAATTAATTAACAGCCTCATCTTCTTTGATCCTTCTGCAGCCTGCAGGTGGCTTCATGTACCATTTGGCTGGATCGGCGATGATCACAAGGATTGCTGTTTTCAATAATGCACCCTTGAAAAAGCAAACTCTGAACTACCTGCCTGTGCATGTACTTGCTTCCTTAATTAAGTCGATAATGCAAACCATTCTTTTTTTTTTTTTTAAATGACAGAAAGCGTTACTTTCATTAATTTAACAACAAACAAATGCAGATTGCTGGAAATATATCCAGATATAAACATGAAATTACATAGAAATTTAAGAAAAAATAGATCAGTATACTTACAACCCGATCCACACGGTGTATTTCTGTGAATCTTGAGTTTAAACCTTTCAAATCTATCATCAAATTTCCGCAATAGAATGTCTATTATAACAATAATTGGGTAGACCATTAACACATACCAAAAAGCATGGAGATAAATCGATGCTTCCATCCACTATTCTAATTTGGTCAAGCAGTGAGTTTCTCTTCTCACCCCATTCATTAAGGATGTATTTGAGTCATTTCGTACATATCACGGAACTTAATTTTCTCCAAATATTTGAACAGAGGTTTGATATTTTTTTGTTAGAATGTGCCATCAAGAACTAAGTAATTAGGTTCCGATAGACTTTTAATTGTAAATATCACTATATTGTATAATATATATAATTCATTAATTTAGGATATGAATTTAATTAAACCTAGCTAAATTTCTGTCCCAAAGAATGTATCAAAAAAAAAAAAAAAACACTTCAAAGCTTCTTTAAAAGAATAAACTATTGATGTATGCAGAATAATGGAGAAGACTCGCATTAGAGCTAGTGAGACACTTGTTCTGCTCATTGCTGAACTTTTGCTCAATCTATTAAGTTAGTCATTTGAAAGACACATTAATGTTCACGCATTAATTAAAATCAATGTTCATACGTACGCACTAATGTTGTACGCCCTCATGCATGAATTAAAACAGCATCCACACACACACGAACACTCTTCTTGAGCAAAACATATCTGCAAGTATGTCATTATTATATGTATGTAGAGTAGAGACATAATTATTATATATATATGGAGGAACCTCTGAAAGATTTCAGCAACCTGTACGTATCATTTTATGATCAGCTCTACTCATCAGATGGGTGGCTTGATCCGTACACAAGCACCGGCAATATATGTGGCCATTAATCCATTTATACAGGAGAGGTAGATGCATTTGGTGATGATCTAGAATTAACAAAAGTGCCATTGAAGCCGTTTTAAGTCTATCGCACCATGCTTATAGTGCTGGCTAGGTTATGACCATAAAGAGCTTTCTGCAGCTTGCACACATAATCAGGTGTTGCTTGGTCTACAAATCCCTCGGGTTGAGCCATATAAACATTCTCAGTTAACTATCCACGAAGGAAAGTATTACTAACATCCACTTACTTGATAGGCCATCTATGCATAATTAAAACAACTCTGATTTTCGAAGCCTTATCAACTGCACTATAAGTCTCAGTGAAACCAACCCAATATTTTTATTTTGTCAAATTATTTAACTTAAACAAAGTTCTAGCTTCTTTTTTTTTTTTTTTTTATAAATTCAAATACAAATTTAAAAGGATAAATGTCAAATTACTAACTTTCAAATCATTTATAATCAAATGTTAATTTAAAAAAAAAATACCATTCAAACATGCACATTTTTATTTAGAAATTTATGAAAATAACCTTAGAATTTTATGGTTTTTAAAGTTTAACCTCACAAAACTATTTCTATCATAGTTAGCGAAACATAAATTTTTGGGGTCAAATTACCCCCTTCATTTGCACAACCAAAACTCTCCCTAACCAAACCAGTATTGACTTTCTTTCTCTCATCATCAACAGCAATAGCGATGGTGATGAAAGATGGCGAACGTAACATTGACGATAACCAAGGTGATGACAAACCCAAAATCCTAAGTCCACTTGAATCCCCCTGAATCTAAAATGAATCCAACGAATTGAAAAGAGAGGTATTGGTTTGGTAATTTGCTAAAAGTGAGAAGACTTATTTAGTCCAAAAAACCTAGTATACGAATCCAACGAATTGAAAAGTGAAGCATTGGTTTGGTAATTTGCTGAAAGTGATAAGGTTATTTGGTCCCAAAAAACTAGTATTTGATTAAATATGAGAAAAAAAAGTTCAAGAGGTCAAATTTGAAAAATCCAAAAGTCTTTTTGGCTATTTTCAAAAATTTCACAATCTGATTTCGTTTAAACCTAATTCAAATTCAAATCTATTCTATATTAAAATAGTAAAAATAAACGCCACCTAAAAGTATCTAAAACATATTATTATTATTATTATTATTATTATTATTATTTTGAGAGAGGTGCATTAAGAGAGCTTTTCAAGTGAGACCAACCATTTTGACACTACATTCATCCAACATGTTTAATTACGAAATTTTAATAAAATCTTCCGTATTAAAATTTAAAAAAAAAAGATAAAGAAAAAAGAAATGACAAATAATAATAACAAAAATGGGCAACACAAAAGTTGCATTAAAATTAAGATTTTCTTCTGTTTTAAATTTTAATTGATTAAAATTACACGTGTTAATTGATGATTAATAAATTTAAAATATAAAAAGTTTAATCTTATTTATACATTATTATTATATAATATATAATATAAAATTATTAAAAATTCAAGAAGAAAATCTTAATCCGCGCATTAGAATTAAAAGAAGTTCACTGACTGACCCAACGAGGAGTTCGTTGAAATTTTGAGTGAGGAATTAAAACGAAGGCCCCCACCCATCTCAAATCTTTTCATGATGACGTGTACTTTCAAAATCTGAGCAAAAGGAACGGCCACATCAGCGCCACATAAGCGGGTCCTACAAATAACAAAAATTTAAATTTGAAAAAAAAAAGTACCCTCTATACAACTACAAGCATAAGCTGTGAGTTTTTGAATAGTCTTCGTGTTATTTTATTATCAAATAGTATTAACTAATTAGACAACTAAATCAACAATAATAAATAGATAATATAGATAAGAATAATAATAAGATAACAGGTTGGCTGATATGATATATTTAAGATAGGCACCATATATTTAGAAAAATAAACAAAATTTTTAGTCACATTTTAAACATAACCTTCAACATCAATTAATAATTCAATATAATTTTATCAAAAAGCATACAATGTTTTTAATACACATCATAGATTAAAAGTATCACATTTTGAATTATCCAAGCCTGTTACATCCGTAATCTTGTTAAAATTTTGACACCCATTCATACCAATAACAATACATTATTATTTTTTTTTAATAAAGAAAAATAGTATCATGATTTACGATTCATGAATAGATTCCCAAAAATTATGTTTCCCTAAATTTAGTGTCTACACATAATGTGCATTCATGCTGTAAGTAAAAATATGCAATAATAATTAGGTTCCAAAGTTGGTGGATAATGTTAATGCATTAAAATACAATTTTGACAAAGTGGGAAAAAAGGACAAAAATCAACGATGGAAAAATTAGGAAATAAAAAAATGGTGTTCTTGAAGATATTTGAAAAACAAATGAAAATGATATTTTAAAATAGAAAATAGAAAATAGAAAATAGAACAACGTGATAAAAATAGAAAATGCTAAAAAGACAAAAATATAATAAAATACTGACGAAATCAACTATAAATTATTACTGATTTACTGTTTTTGTAATAAAGATATCAATTTACCGTTGTTTTTATTTTTTTTTAATTTTTTAATCTAAGCACAATAAAAATTACATTTAAAAAAAAGTAGAAAAATTAAAGGTACGGTTTGACTATTTGAAATTGAGAGCAAGGGGTGTTGACTTGAAGAAAAGTTTAAATTTGGCCATTTTGGTGTGGGGTCCACGACAATTAAATCGGGAAGCCCACTTCACTCCCTAGTGATAACTGACGGAGCGAGCTAACCGCAGAGAAGAGCGCTGCCCAAAAACGTATCAATTTTGACTTTTGAGCCTTACCAGCCGAGGGGGGTATTTTTGTCCTTTCACATCCGCTCGCCGGAAAACGATTTCTTCACATTTGATATTATTCACCGGCGGCCATGATGCGATCCCTCCTCCGTCTTACTCTTTGCTTTGCTTTGCTTAAATAAAATATTTTTTCTTTTTTAATAATTTATTTATTATATTGTTTATTCTCTTAAATTCTCTGTTGTGTGTACACCTGGCCGTGAGCGAGCGTGTGTACCAGTCTTGACCCCTCTGCACTGAGAAAAATTATAATAAATTCCGTTTTTAGAGAGAGAAAAGCACCCCCTCGAGTTTTGTGAGCGAGTGAGAATTATAAAGTCCCATCCTTGGAGAATTCTACTAACACCCCCGCATATCTATAATATTATAATAAAATATAAAACTAAAATAAAATTAAAAACTGTTTTAGTCAAAGTATAAAACTGTCCAAGTCTATGGTATTTTACAAGTTACTGCTATTAACGGCAGCTAAGGATCAAAATTGTATATCAAAATTTTTCACTAGTAACACTACCAGAGTGAATTACACCAATAAAATAAATTATACAATAATAAGAGTAGCATACAATAAAACATACATAAATATTGAGTAATTTAATATTCAAGTCTCAATTTAGGTCTCAAATGATATGACGTTCAGCAGTAAATAACAATTAACGGCAGCTAAGGATCAAAATTGTATGTCAGAATTTTTCACTAGTAACACTACCAGAGTAAATTACACCAATAAAATAAATTATACAATAATAAAAGCAGCATACAATAAAATATACATAAATGTTGAGTAATGCTAGGAATTCTTAATATTCAAGTCTCAATTTAGGTCCCAAATGATATGACGTTCAACAGTAAATGGTAATTAAGTTATAAGTTATAAAATCTATCATCTAATATATGAGTGATACATAGTATTAAAACTCAAACTGACATTTAAATATTGAGATCTTTAACATTATTATTCTTTTTTTAAGTCGTTACATTCTATATATTAGGTTTATTAGGAGCCATATGGTTCGACAATCTGCCTCAAGTTATGATGAGACATCTCCCTCACATATAGAGAGATATATCTAGTTCAGTTATTATTTAAACACATGTATTATTTACTGTTGTAGGATGTTACTTTAGGATTTTAGATTTTGTTATTTTAGGTGCTTTGTTATTTTACATTTTTAATTAGTCATGTTTTAGTCTTTTATTTCTAATATAATTATGATTTTCTTTCCCTTCTAAGTTAATTGAGAAAGTAAGTTTATTCTATTATGAATAGGAAAGTCTTGTCATTATCAGTGGGAGTTTAGTTATTCAATAAAAAAAATCTCTCTTTATGATTTCTTTGGGATGTCATTTAATCTTGTTGTAAAATATTATTAAAATCTCATTAAGTCGTTTGGATTAGAACAAAATATAATTATATTTTGATTAGAACTTAATCAATTGCGTTGACTTGAGTAGTTCCTAGAACAATATCTAATATTTATTTATCCTGTCAATTTATTTTTACTATCCTGCTCCATCATCCATATTTTGTGAAAACAAGATTATAAAGAGTTCTCATGGAAGCTCGAACTAATGTCCTTGATAATGTCGAAGGCTCTAGTCCATCACTGGATTACAAACCCAATGACATGGATGATAGTTTTGATAGTAATATTATGGCATATCAACGATGATATTATTAATCTAATAATTGATGGCCAACTTATTTGATATTATGGAAAAGATCAAGGGGTCTCTATGGAGTTAACCATACCGAGTTTTCGTTCTCACATAAAGGGAGCCAAACGCTTTAAAAGCTCATCAGTTACACATTTCCTAAACAGAGAGAAAGACAGTGTGGAGAGAGAGAGAGAGAGAGAGGATGAACGCAATATAGCAAATACTAGTAGCCGTGCAGCTGCTACTATTACATAGTAATAGTTATAGTAGTAGCGGCAGTAGTAGTGGCGCAGAGAGAGAGATAAGAGTTTTGTGGGTCGGTGGGTGGCTGGTCCTCTCTCATTTTGTTTTGAACAACAAACACTACACACACTTCACTTAGTTGGTGAATTAATTACGGCCTAAAAAAAAATTCAATCTTTTTTTTAAGGCTTAACTCACTCTCTCAAATCATGCTGCTTCCATTTTATTTCATGTATAATCCCCCATTTCTCTCCCTATGCAATGCTTCTGAAAACATAACGCACGCTTAAATATTTCCCCTTTTGCGCTCGCTATTTGGCTCTTATTATTATTATGTTGCGTGGGATTAGTTTTTGAATCGCAGAATTAGTTTTCAGTTTTGGGGTTTGAGGGAAAGACTTTATATTTACTCATATAACAACAACATGGAGTTTGGCGGTGGTGGCGGCGGCGGTGGAGGAGGAAGTGGGTCCGGCGGGGATCACGACGGCTCCGACCCACAAAAGAGAAAGAAGCGTTACCATCGTCACACTGCTCTTCAGATTCAGAGACTTGAAGCGTAAGCGCATTGTTTTGTTTTGTTTTCTTTGTGTTCATAGGTTTTGCTTTTGGTCTTGTCTGTTTATAAAACATGTTGATTTTTTTAATACACACACACACACACACATATATATATTTTAAAAAATTTTGCTTGGTGAATGAAGAATGTTCAAAGATTGTCCACACCCAGATGAGAAGCAGAGGTTACACCTAAGCAGAGAATTGGGTTTGGCTCCACGTCAGATCAAGTTTTGGTTTCAAAACAGAAGAACCCAGATGAAGGTAACTTACTAAAAGGTTAAACTCAAATGATTATCTTTTCGTTTCTTTTTGGTGATATGTTCATGGGGGCATGTCATTGCTGTTAAAAAGTTGACATATTTTTTTATTTTTATTTTTTTAAAACTTAGGCACAACATGAAAGAGCAGATAACTGTGCTCTTCGAGCTGAGAATGATAAGATCCGTTGTGAAAACATTGCAATCAGAGAAGCCCTCAAAAATGTCATTTGCCCTTCGTGTGGGGGTCCTCCTGTCACTGAAGATTCCTATTTTGATGAACAAAAACTTAGAATGGAGAACGCCCAGTTGAAAGAGGAGGTTGGCTTTTGTCTTTTTCTTTGCTTTTGTTTCTTTCTTTTACTATTTTCAGCTATACTTTTGTAATTTTCCTTTTTATTTATGTCGTTTGTTTGTTTGTTTTCCCAGCTTGATAGAGTTTCTAGCATTGCTGCTAAGTACATTGGGAGGCCAATTTCCCAACTACCACCAGTGCAGCCTATTCATATTTCTTCATTGGATTTAACAATGGGAACTTTTGGTGGTCAAGGGATTAGTGGTCCTTCCCTTGATCTTGATCTTCTTCCTGGAAGTTCATCGACTTTGCCGAGTCTGCCTTATCAACAAATTGTTTTATCAGACATGGACAAGTCTCTTATGACTGACATTGCTGCTAATGCCATGGAAGAATTGCTTAGGCTTTTGCAGACCAACGAACCCTTGTGGATGAAGTCTTCCACAGATGGAAGAGACGTTCTTGATCTTGACAGCTATGAGAGGATGTTCCCCAGGGCCAATAGTCACTTGAAAAATCCAAACATTCGAATTGAGTCTTCTAGAGACTCTGGTGTTGTGATCATGAATGGATTGGCGTTAGTCAACATGTTTATGGACTGTGTAAGTTCCTTATAACTCTCATGCTCTGAATTCTTGGTCACAAAAGGCCACATTTGTCTTTACTGGTACTTGTTTGAGTTTGCAGACCAAATGGGTAGAGCTTTTTCCTACAATTGTCTCAATGGCGAAAACAATTGAAGTAATATCATCAGGAATGTTGGGTAGTCATAGTGGTTCCTTGCTATTGGTAATATTAATTAGTAGAATATTTAGCACCTCATTTTGATGTTCAATTTTTGTTTGTATAATCTCTCACATAAATTGTATTGACGCAGATGTACGAGGAGTTGCAGGTGCTTTCACCAGTTGTACGTACTCGGGAGTTCTATGTCCTCCGATATTGTCAGCAAATTGAGCAAGGCTCATGGGTGGTTGTAAATGTTTCTTATGATTCTCCCCAATTTTCTTCTCAATGTCGATCACATAGATTTCCCTCTGGATGCTTAATTCAGGATTTACCTAATGGATACTCCAAGGTTGTCAGATCAATTTAATCACGTGCATTCTTTGTTAATTCCTTCTTTGCTATACAGTTAAAAGAACTAAATACTTGTAATATATTTTGCACTCAAACTTTCATCCAAATTACATACAGGTTACTTGGGTTGAACATCTTGAAATAGAAGATAAAACCCATATTCATCGACTTTATCGAGATCTTATTCAGAGTGGGATGGCATTTGGAGCTGATCGATGGCTTGCTACTCTGCAAAGAATGTGCGAAAGGTTTGCTTGTCTAATGGTTTCAGGGACTTCAACTCGGGATCTTGGAGGAGGTAATCTTAGTATCATAGTCTTTTGACATCCGCTTTGTTATCTGAGGTCTCAATAAGTTCATACTTCTCTCAGTAATCCCATCACCTGATGGCAAACGAAGCATGATGAAACTTGCTCAAAGAATGGTCAGCAGTTTCTGTACGAGCATTAGTACATCTAACAGCCACCGAGGGACCACCCTTTCTGGGTTGAATGAAGTAGGTGTCCGAGTTACCCTTCATAAGAGCATGGATCCTGGTCAGCCCAATGGTGTTGTTCTTAATGCAGCAACTACCTTTTGGCTTCCAGTTCCTCCCCAAAATGTTTTCAATTTCTTCAAGGATGAAAGAACTCGACCTCAGGTATATACATTTTCCAATTAAAATCATCTATGTTTTGATCTTGAACCTGTTATTTTTATGTCAAATTGTGAATCTGGTTAATCTGCGCACTTTCTATTTTAGTGGCTTATGCTTATGTAGTCATTTTTTGCCTCTTCAGTGGGATGTGCTCACCAATGGGAATGCGGTGCAAGAAGTTGCCCATATCGCAAATGGGTCAAATCCTGGGAACTGCATATCCGTTCTTCGAGTAAGAAATAATCAAATTTGGTTTATTTTGCTTTCTCCTGAATTTGTTGTGATTAATTAAACTAGTTCTTTGAAATAGGCCATCAACACTAGCCAAAACAACATGTTAATACTTCAGGAGAGCTGCATAGACAGTTCAGGTTCACTTGTGGTCTACTGTCCAGTTGATTTACCTGCCATCAACATAGCAATGAGCGGAGAGGACCCTTCCTACATTCCTCTACTGCCATCGGGATTCACAATTTCCCCCGATGGTCATCTTGATCAAGGAGATGGGGCATCGACTAGTTCTAATGTACATGGAAACATGGGTAGCAGATCTAGTGGTTCACTAATTTCGGTAGCATTTCAGATACTGGTAAGCAGCTTGCCATCTGCCAAGCTAAATATGGAATCGGTGACTACTGTTAATAACCTTATCGGCACGACTGTCCAGCAAATTAAAGCAGCCTTGAATTGTCCTAGTTCCTGATGAATCAATCTGCTTCTGATATTGCTTCTACTGCAGCACAACTGTCTTACTTAAATACTGACATCAGAGAAATTCAGTGCTGCTGGTTTCAAAAGAGTATTGGGGGTTAGTTGAGGCTTTGAATGCTCTTCCATCAAGTGCTTATTTACTGCTGCTGCTGCTTGTGCTGTTTTTGCTGCCGAACTTCATTACAATCTACACCAACTTTAATTCTTTTTTTCTTTTCCCCTTTTTCACTAAACCCTTTTGGTTTCTTTGCAATTTAGCCTTGAAGAATAGTCTTAAAAGAGGGAGTCAAGAACGCACCATACATTGATAGTTATTTTTCATCATCCATTTCACTTTACAAACTCAGCTCGAACCCCCAAAAAAAAAATGAAAAATGTATGGTTCGGGTATTGACTTCTGTTCATGGACATTTATTTTTCTATATTTTGAATTAATTACTCTTTATTTATTGTAATTAAATCTTTACTTCTTCTCTTTCGCTTTCAATAATAATATGAAGTTGATGTATGCAAAAGAAAACGGCCAAAGTCTGATCAAAAGTGGGGCCATAATTTGAAAGATTGATTATGGCCATAAAGCTTGATGGTATTGATAAATGTCGGGCTGCCTCTCTTTTCTCATGCACAAGTAATTGAACTTACAAAGATAGCATTTATGCACAAGTAATTGAACTTACAAAGATAACATTTATTTTTATTTGCCACGACATTTTCTGGGGAAAAGCATATCTCTTTTGACTGATATGACTTCAACCGGCCTCTTGATTTAAGGAATAAAGAGACAATATTGAAACCACCGGCTTGTTACACTTATTTTCTTCGATACAAAAGGTCCGTATCTATTTAAATATTAGTACGCGCAGATTTCTGAGTTAATATTTAGTAGACTTTTGAGAGGTACCATAAAGAGTATATACTTCAAATTATAATATATCTATAAATTGTAACAATTTCAATAAAAACAAAGACACAAGATTGATACTTTTTAACATGGGCGGTTTCCATGAAGAGACGGGCATCCGCCGTGGCCCTACAAGAATTTTTTTTAAAAAAACTTAATATGTAAGTTAAGTAATAAGATAGTTAAAATAAATCCTTCAAGTTACTTGTATTTACCAAAATACCAACAAAAATATTTTCTTAAATTAAGCTTACTTCAATGGTGATCCATATTGACTCTTGTCTTCTCACTTAAGTCTTCAATTCGATGGCTCTCTCTTTCTAAACCCTTACACTCTCAATTCTCAGTTCTCACTTTTTTCAACTTTATTCCATAAGAAGGTTAGTTTATTATTCAGCATCTTTATTTAATTTTCAATTGATAGTTTAAATTATTCTAGGACTTAGGTAATTGATTGTGTGAATGATGCTTACACACACACACATATATATTTTCTTAATTTTTCAGTGTAATTGATTGGAATCTGGCCTGTATAAATAGATTCTTTGCCTTCAGTAAATAAAAATAAAACATTGCTGTTCATAATTTTTTTTACTTGCTTTTCAAAATATTTTTAATTGCTTATTTGAATTAGAAGTTTATATTAATTTTATTTATTTGTAATAAATTCTTTGGCCCCGATAGCTAAAGTTGGCTTGTTTCACCCTTGCTTTTTACCTCTAATTTTTAGTTTTTCCAACACTTTATTACTATCTTAATATCAAAACTTTCACAGAAAAATTTCATCCCAATCACAATATAAGCACTTTTCTTAGTCAAAATTTTGACATTAAGAAAACAATAAAGTGTTGAGAAAAATTGTGAGGGTAAGTGTTAAAATTGAAAAAAAAAGGAAAAAGAAAAACAACAATTAGAAGAACAATGTCAATCACCAAGAAACTGTTGGAAGAAAAATGTCAAATCTGTCTTTAAAGACTTACATTTCTTGTTATGGCAAAATTTAGCTGCAATGAGCTTCATTAAACAACCTTTTCTCACCCACTAAAGTTTGCTAAACAAATGGCAAAGACAAAGGGGCCTGTTGTTAGTGAACCTGCACCTCATTAACCACCAAAATAGAATCACCAATATTTGTCTGCATCAAGATAACTCAGCCGTGTTGAACTATTAGTTGTCATTGAATTAGTATTAGCTCTTTATTGTCAGTCTTAATTGTGCCACTGTTTGGACTTTAAGGATTTGTTATGATACAAATTAATAGCTGTTAATTAATATTGGTGGAATTGTTGTATATGTATACATGGTGCAACCATATAGCGGCTCTGAAAGTAGTTGGGGAGGCATCACAATGTCATATGAGATCTAGTCAGTCATTAGGCTTGTAGTCCAATGTTGAACAGGTGCTTGCGTTCTTATGGAATCTTTTTTTTCGTTCATAGAACTATAGAATGATGTATTTTTCTCCCGATGTTATGGGTGAGAGTAAACTTTTAAACTAGTCTCAACACACACACATATATATGTTGATTTTTAAAAAAGAAAAAGATGTAATTGATTTTTCAATAAGTCAAAATTACAGTAATTGTTTCCTTATTTGTGGAGTCATAAAGCATGATGAAGAACAAGCTTTATGTTTGTTATATACAGGTTTGCAAACTTAAAAAATAGAATTGTATTAAAAGTTTGATGTTATTTAATAAAATAAAATTTGGGTATTATTTTGGCAACTATATTCAATAAGCTGTATTTGGAAGGAATTAATTCCTTTAAAAGAAACGCTAGTGATATCTTTTAGAAGGTTTAGATTTCAACGAATTAACATGTTTATTGTGGATTCTTTTTGTTATTTTTAAATTTTTAGGGCGGACAATTTGAGTCTGTAATAATATTGCTTAATCTGACACGAGCAACATCAGCTACCAGAGCAGTCATAGTGATATTTGTGCATTTTGTAGCTTAAAATATGAAAATTCATACTTGTTACAGTTGCAAATTACTTTTTTTTTTAATGCTGATAACTGTTATTATAGTAAATAAATACACTGATATTTATAATCAGATATATACTTGAGATTTACAATATTACATTACAATATTACATTAAGAGTGATGATATAGTTATAAATTTTTGTACAAACTAAATTTGTACAAATTGCTTTGGCATTAATTCATTGGTTGAAAGAAAATATAAAATAATGAAAACAAATCATGTGAACCAAGTGATATTTAATTCAACTAATTAAATTATGTCACATCAGTTTGTACAAAATATATTTGTATAAGAGTTTGTGGCTATATTATTACTCTTACATTAAATAGATATTTACAATCAGATATATAACTGAAGCTTACAATATTACATTAAATTCTTTATTAAGTACTTGTCCAGATAAATATCCCTTATAGAGGAGGGATGTCCCTGCTCCACTCATATTTCGTAAGAAAAAAGACTTATAAATTAACTTCATATAATTATGTTTAATTGATGAAAATTAAATGTATAACGACTCAAATCCCTATCCTCAAAATACAAAGATTCATCACTGAGCCAAAACCCAAGTAGCAAATTATTAATTTCATGTTTCACGTTATAAAATCTGAAGATCGATACTCATTGTACAGCACCCTAGTCTAGCCCTAGACTTTATTATGTTAGGAAACTTTGAAAGTTGTCTTTAATTCTGGCAAGTAAGGTCATTAAAAAAAAGTCATATAAGGTATCCCATCATTTATATTTTTATCTTTTTTTTTTTTGGTCTGATCTGAAATTCAATCTTACAATACAAACGATCAAGGGTATCCTTTGCGAGTTGCTTATACTGTCAGTTTGGGCGTTGGCTTCAGTACAATGATTCGTGATAATAATTGATCTCATTGTGTCGAGCAGTTTGATGTCTTCTCTGAAAAGAGGGCTAGAAGTTATTGAAACATTTATTGAGAAAGCAATATAATGTACCAATATTGTTTTCAAATGTTCTCTCTCCTATATTTCCTGTCATGTTGGGCTTTCTTTTCTTTAGAGCCATGTTTGGGTTTCCTTTGCAACTTCCATTAAATGATTTAAATTACAAGATATATTAGGAGTAGATGACACAGTCCATTTAATGGTCCTCACGTGGTCAAATTGTGAATATTTAGAAAAAGAAAACTGTGTGTGGCCAATCAAGGATGCATTATTCTTTGATTGGAAAGACTGTGCTTCGTATAAAATGGAATATTTGTAATTTTACTATTAAAAAAATAGAAAAAGAATCAATCAATCTCTATAAGTGAAAAGCTATATGTTTGGTATGGATTATATATATCTTATGGGCAAAATTAAAAGTAGTTATTTAATTATATTTTCAATAGAGTTTTTAAGAAATAAATAAGTTATTTTGATTTTATTAATAAAACTTAAATTTTATACTTTTGAGAGCAACAATGATTTTAGAGCTTTTTTAAAGAATTAAATTGTCTAAAGTACCTTTAATTTATTTTACAATCTTATTTTATTATTTTTATAAAACAACTTTAGAAAGCTTGTCTATTAAACTAATTTTTTAATTTTTAATAAAAGAACTCATTCACAACCAAATAATTCAAATATTTTTAGTAAAAACTTGACTTTTAAAGGCTTTGTTTCATTAAGCTCCATTAGTATTGTAGTTTAAATTACTATGTATGTATGCATGTGACATGATCTTTTTGAATTGTTTACAAGAATGACATAGTAATGGTACAATAAGTATGTATCTAGAGTTTCAACAAGAATTATAATTTTTAAGAGAACAATAGTCCTATTATAACGACCCTTCCTAAAATTCAGAGGGGATTTGAGGGTGATCCTTTGGTTAGGGGTGGTAAAACAAATAATTGAATCGTATTCGAATCGAATCATTAATGAATTGGGTCAAAATTCTGCTGATTCAGATTCGATTAATTTATTAAACGAATTGAAATTCCAAGATTCAGATTCGATTTGTTTATTAAACTAATATTCGGTTTGATTCATTTAATTCATTTAGTTGAATTAATAAATGAATCGAATCTGGATTCGTTTACTATTCGTTATCCTATAACGAATCTATAACGAAACGAATTTAATATAAATTCGTTTACAAAAATATAATTAACAAACAAAAATTAAGTAAAGTAAAATATAAAAAGACCATAAATTTAACATCATACAAAATACAAATTTATTATCATTTATAATTATTATATTAGCCTTCAAATTTTAAAATTTTTTCATACATATTTATGGATAAATAAGTAGTCTAATTAAACAAATAATAAATAAATTTTAAACGAATGAATTGTATTCAATTCATTTATGATACATTTATTAAATGAATCCTAAACGAATAAACGAATTAATGTCCTTAAACCCGGATTTGATTCGTTTAATAAGCGAATCGAATCAAATTTACCTATTTATTAAATGAATCAATTTTTTTAAATCCAAACCTATTTAATTTGTGTTGAATTGAATCGAATAAATGAATCATAACCCAAATTGCCACGCCTACCTTTGATACAACTAAGATATAAACCTAAATACTCTATATAATATACAAAAAAATCCAATCCTCAAACAGCGGAAGACTTTAAATTTGCCAAACTATCTACCAACCTCAATTCAAGTCTTTTTCCTCCCTCATGGTAATCAATCTTCATATCTGAGAATCATAATAAGCAATAATTAGTACAAAACTTAGCAAGAAAACCAAATTTTAATATACCAAAGTACATCTATGCTTATATACAATACGAATGCATGACATGCCATGGTCTTTTGAGAACATAGTAAAATAATTTCATGAAGCCCCATTTGTCACCTTTGAACTTTCACATTTTCTTTCAAATCACTTACTTAAACTACATTCAATTAATGCTTAGTAGGACTCTAACTTAACACTCATACTTCCTCATAGTTCTCATTTTGGGCTTCACGCAATCATTCTTCACCAACTTATCTGATAACATAATATATAAAGTGCTACTAAGCAAGTAACGAATTGAAGTATCCAAGAAAAAAAAAAAAGAAAACAATGGACTGGGATAGTGGAAGCGGAATAATAAGACAGATAAATATAGATATTGTTCTAGTACCGGCCAATCCAACATGATTAAGTCACACTTTAATTAAAGCGTGATTATATCTCATTTTAATCTAAATGACTCGATAAGATTTTAACAATGCTTTAAGTGAGAATAGATAACGTTCTAACCTAAAAGACTATAGAAAAAGATTTTGATAGCCCAATGGAATTATAAAAGAGAAATTTTTGTTTATTAATCAAAAGTTATGAAAACAATAACAAGAGCTAAACAGGGTAAATCTACTTCATTAAGCTAACTTAAAAGGAAAACTAAATCCTGATTATACTGGAAATAAAATACTAAAATACATACCATAATTGACTCTAATTAAAATTAAAAAAATAAAAAAATCAAAAGTACCAAATTTACAAAATTCTAATCATTCTCCCTCTTTTTTTTTTTTTTTCTTTTCTGAAAAAGAAACTTTTCCTAGAGTTTATTTGGAGGATGAAACTTAAAGCCAAGTATCGATGCATCTTTGAGCTTGAACTTATAGCTTTTTTCATCAATCATTCTTGAAACTTGAAATTCTCCGTGCCTCATCATTTTCTTGCACTTATGAGTAACTTTTTGAGAATATAAAGTCTTGTACGAATGAATCACTTCCAAGCCTCGCAAGTTTTCTGCCAAATCTCACTCAATGTTCTCATCAATTTACTATACCTTTGCATCCAAATCTTCTTCAAGAATAGCCTTCTTGTCTTCAATGTCGATAGACATAATCATGTCAATCATTGCTGTAGGCTCTTCAACTTGACTTTGCTGCACATACTTGATCATGCAATTAGGTTTAATGCTCAAATCAAGCGTAGGTTGTATCTCTTCTTTAGAAATCTCATATAGATCAACAATTTCATCATCTTCTACTTTCATTGGTGTAAAAAGAGTTGGCTTGACGTTATCACAATGAAAAAAAATAGTTTGCCATGTTCTCATATCAAACCACTCTTTGATTTCATCTCGTCCTTGTCAAATCCTTGATTCTTGTAGTTATTCCCACCAATCTAAAGCATCACCTATCAGCTTAAATGATGCATGAAAGATAACAACTTTCAATGACATAATTTAAAGAAAATCATCAATCATGCAAATCCTGTCAAAAATATCATCAGGATTGCTATCAAAATCTAGGATACCTACAAATTTAAGGAGACAATCTGAACCTTAATATTTTATCTTAATAATTTTTTTTCCTAAAATAAAAAATACAACCAATGGTAAAACTGTAAATAAACTGACTTTCAAAGTTTAATGTTATCGGCAATTGGTGGTCATGAATTGGTGTGATGATGATTAGATCTAGTAGATATGATGGTAAAGGTGAAGGACACGATAGTGTCCGAGGATTAGTTGGATGTACGGTTGGAAGAAAGTTTAATGATGGGTGTGATCAACAGTGAGGTAGTGGTGTTGGTGGTAGTGAGCACAATTTTGGATGATTTGCAATGGTTAGAAGCAACGGTTAAGGGTAGAGTTGGGTTTGGGTTTGGTCGCAGTGTCAAGTGAGTCCGATGGTTACAGTGGCCAGTGTTGATGACTACTGGATTATAGAGACAATGGTGGGGGCTGGCATCAATAGGATTTGGTAATTTTGGTTTTTTTGATTTTTTTTTTCAATGGTGGATTCAGTGGGATGGATGTGGGTAGCCAGAAAAGTTGTGCAACTAGCACAAAACTGCTCTAGTACCAATTGATGGAGCAGGGTAGTGAAAGCCGATTAATTAGGTAGATAAATACTAGGGGTTGGAGGTTAATTCAGGTTGACCTGAACCGAACCAAACTTAAAATTTTATTCAGTTTTTGGTTCAATTTGGTTCAACCTTGAAAACTGAATGGTTGGAAACTAGAAACTTGATTAGGGTTTGCTATTCGGTTCGATTTAACCCAAATCAAATAAAAAATCTGATCGGGTTATAATAAAAAAATGAAAAAATATTATTACTACAATTTAAAGAAAAACACACACAGAATACACGAACTCGATTGAGATCCCTAAAATTCAATATTGGAAACCCTAAAAAACCTAACTTATCTCTCTCAAGTCTCAACTACCGGCTACCGCTAGTGAATCAGCCTCAGCCCATCAGCTGCACAATGTCACCACGACATCACCAGTTATCTCTCGTGAATCAGCCGTCACAATGAAGACGACAGTAGCCACAGCGAATCAGCCTAAGCACGATAGTAGCCTCGCAGCTCTTATTGGCCATTGTAACATCTCCTGGTTGTCGCATCTCCATCTAAAATAAAAGGAGAAGTCATAATCATGTCACACTTTTCTTCCTTAAAAATTAGTAATTTTTGTAAATTAAAAGTATTGCCCGATTACCTTTTTCAGAAGACAACATTGCATAAATTGGCAATATTTAATTGTTTCAATTTGAAAGACGATACAGAGAGCGGAGAAGAGTGGATTGGCATAAGATATGCCACATTCCCAACATCTACCTTGGAGATAACTACGTCAGAAGAGGCCCTTGAGGAATTCTTAATTACAACTACCAAAAAATTGGTGGTAATTTTTTTCCCGCTCTCTTGCTTGGTTTTACTTTGTTGTTGAATATTTGTAATCTAATGAGAAGACATAAAAGCAGTAATTGTTTAACCATTTTATGCAGCCTACAAACATAAGTTTATGAATTGAATTGAATGTTGGTCTTGATTCTTTATGATTTCATTAGTCTCATGTGATACCTGAAATATGAACAAGGTATATATGTGTTTTGTGTGTCTCATTAACTTGAAATCACAACCTAGGCCAATTTGTAACTCAAACCATAATTGAACATGAAATCAAACCGTAATATCAACCCGAATCAAACCAAATCGAATTTAAAACCAAACCGAATCGAACCAAAATAACTTCTCAATCCATTTGGATTGAATTTTAAATCCAAATGGGTTGCAACCCAAGCCAAAACCCGTAAAAACTGAACCAAAAACTGAAATGCCCACCCATAATAAACACTAGATATCGTTAGGCCAAGACAACATAATTAAGTTATCCTTTAATTGAAGTGTGATTAGATTCATTCTAATCTAAATGACTCAATGAGATTGAGCAACTCTTTAAGCGAGATTAGAAAATATTCTAGTTCAAAAAACTCTGTAAGGAGATTTTGATAGATAATCTCAAAGGAATTACCAAAAAGAGGATTTTATTAAAAAAAAAATTGAAAACAGTACCAAAAGCTCCCTATTTATAATAAGCTAAACCTACTTTCCCAAGTTAACTAAAAAAGAGAAACTAAATCACAGTTGTATTGAAATAGAAGATTAAAAGACTTTAATTAAAAATATAAAATATCAAAAGTACCTAAATAACAAAATTCCAAAATTCTAAAATAACTTCTTACATAGGAAAACTTACCTACTTTCTTTAAAATTAATTTGCTAAAATCCACTTTCTCATTTTATATAAACCATAATGCATACTCATGCTTATGCTAATGAAATTTCACAAATACATATACCCATGTGCACAATCACGCTTTACACATAACAATATGTCACATAAACAAATAGGCTAGTCACATAAATTCATATCCGTACATATCAAAATAGGCTTTTCAAACGTGTCAAATATATACATATTGTTTATTGTGATTCAGTTTAGAAGTCTAGTTTACCTATCTCTTGGCGTCCATAAGTAAAAAAAAAACATATTGATGCCGTTGGCCTAAAATTAATAACAAAACTCTTATAAGATATGCAAATAAGATCATCTTCATAAATTGATCAAATTCCTCATTATAAAAACCTCTTAAACTAAACCTCAAAATAATCCAAAATTTGATCTAAAACATAGCAACCACTTGGAGAAAAATGACTATAACTAATACTAAGTTGCTGATAAAAACGTATCAGTATTTGATGATTTAAGTGATTTTTAGTGCTTTTAATATAACTAATACTAAGCTGCTAATAAAAACGTATCAGTATTTGATGATTTAAGTGATTTTTAGTGCTTTTAATATACTAGTCTCAGCGGTTATGGATATTATATAATCATAACCTATATTGATACTGAGCAACACATTTTCATTTTTTATTTTTTATTTTTCTTTATTCTAAACGGTGGCGTTTTTTTTCTTATGATATAAAATTTGAATACTTGGCGAATTTTTTTTTGGGTCTTCACCTTCTCATCTCGAAATCATTCACTCCCTTTCTTAAAACCCTAAAAACTAGAACGAGATAAAACAAAACACTCAGCCACTCAATTCAGAAGAAACTTGAAACCAAAGCAAATTCACCAAATTCGAAAACCAAAAGCTAGCTCCCTCTTTCAATCGGAGCTATTTGAAGCCAAGAATATCAATTTAAGTTGCTGCAAAACCCTAGTTCTCCACGCAGATTTGTCTGACGATGAAAGTCGTTCAAGCCCTAGCTCCCTCAGTCTAACTCCTTCAAGCCCTAGGTCGTCATTCAAACTTAGGCTGTTTAGCCACACCGTTCAATTCTGCCAGTCCTGCTATCGAGCTCACTTTCGATCTTGCCCGTCAGTTTGTGCCATTCAATTCTTTCTTTAGCTCGACATTCAATTATCTCTTTAATAGATGTAAGTGTCGATCTCTTCTCAGTTTAGCTTAATCTTTGCTTTTAATTGATTAGGTTTTGTTTAAAGATTGAATGAATTGTACGTATGTTATTTTTAAAAAAATTTGAAAGGAATTAAAACTCTTGGCCACTATTTAAATTGTTTGATAGCTAAGAGTCAAAGGATCAAGCTTGTGATGTAGTTGGTTTTGGTCTTTTGAAGTGGAGGATACGAGTGCCTACTGTTGTTGATAAGGTTAAATCCTTAGACAGCTTATTTTTTCCATGTAAAATTATTGTTCTCATGCAAAATTCACCTTTATGATTTTATTTATAGCAATCAACTGCTGGCCTTTCAATCTTGAAATGAAACTTATGTAAGCATTGAATATGAAGCTTCAATAATGTTTAAATTGCATAGTGATCTTAGTTTCTCTTTCAGCTCTTCAAAGGGCACCAAATGTTAGGCAGATTATTGGGGAATGGAGGTAGCAAATTTGAGTTTATTATTTCAAGAATAGATCTGCAATTTTAATTTTGATTTCAAGGATTGTTCTGGAAGAATAACTTGTTAAATATTTGTGGTTACAAATATTATTTTTATACTATTTTTTGTTATTCGCCTTCTTCAATATTGCCGATTATTTGGAAAATAATTCATTTGACTTCATCTGTAAATTATTATGGCTATTCATGAATAAACACATCGTTTGATCATCTTAACTTGATATATAAACTAAAGATGTGTAGATTTACCATTTTTGTGTATCCCTTCTATAGTCGTATTATTACGTGCAACAAATTTTTGGTGAATGTGAGGTTCTATTATAAGAAAATCTCATTGAAAGATCTTGTAATTACATAGCAACTGCTGTCGCTGTTTTTAATTCAAGCATACAAGTTGAATTTTTTTTTAATCTTCTTGTTATATTCCTTGACATAGCTGATTTAAAGACTTGGTCCAACTCTTCCCTCTGCTCATCTAATGTTAAAATTTTTCCTGCACCGAGGTTGTTGGTACGTCATTTTCTTTGACTTGTATTTTTGGTTGAGTATTGACAAAAATTAAAATTGCTAATCTAGTGCTAGAAATACTTGGTAATCCCATGTTCTTGGATTTTTAATAAATTATTCCCTTATTCGAAAAATCTCAAATTTTATAGACCATGCTGACATACTTAAAATTCATTGATAAAAATTTCATAGCTTAATTCCTTCAAAATCTATTGAAAATAATTTACATTTCAGACATCATCAAATCTATCTAACTGTTTTTTTTTTTTTTTTTTGTTTTGAACATACTCAGTTTAAAAATGTAAAATAATTTTTCCTTTTATCATAAAATCATGAAATTTTTCATAATCATACTAAACAAATATACAAATCAATATTCCAAATTTCAAAATTTTTGAAGAAGTCTAGATTAGTAAAATAATTTCCTAATTAATGTTCTTCACTAGAAATATAAATTTCCAGGTTTTTAGACCTGAATTTGAAAAATCATAATAAATTAAATTCTTACCCGATTGAAACAACTTTTGAAAATATTTTTCAAGATGTATAGTTTAATTTATAGAAAAACCAATTGAAAATCAATTTGCACTAATTACTATGATTTCGAAACAACCCACTGTCAGTATATTTCCATGCAAAATCTTAGATTTCTACTTCTATTACTATCTACTCATGCTTATGTATAATAATGAACAAAAATCAAGAATCGAAATATAAAGGTCAAGTATGTAATGTGCCACAGTCATATTGGAGTGTTCCCACTATTGTATTGGTGTGTCGACATTAGGTCTAAACTCTCACATAGATGCAAGCGGGTTTAAATCTACAAATAAATGTAGAATGAAAATAATGTTATGACAAGAAATATTTTGGTGAAAATCATCATCTATAACCGAAAACATTCATGTTGTATCATCAAGAATTAATAAGAAAATATGCGGACGCGTACTTGAATCCATAACGCCGAATTGCTCTCTATGATTGTGTGGTTGGCCTTCTAGATCAATACGTTCTCTTAGAGAATCCTTTAGTTTTCTCTATGCTCTCTCTCTGATGATAGGATATCAGAAAGAATAGAAAGATACGTGTGACCTAGGGACCATAACCACTTATATAGAAAAACTTTTCCTATTGCCATTAGGTATTTCTAATTCTACCAATCATAGAATTAAAATACTAGTAGGTTTCTAAACATTAAAGGACCACACTCTATTAGATACATTAAAGCCTATAATACTGAAAACCTAAATCGATCACTTTTAATTGGGCTTGACCTTATTTGACAGTCCACAATACATAATTATTTGTATATAAGCCCAACGTTGGATCCAACAATGCTAGATTAAAAATCCAACAATCCCCACTTGGGCTATATGTGTAACCTTATAATTATGTTTTGCAAAAATAATCGTATGAGCTCAACCTTACTGTCATTACCGAAATGTATCTATAACTAATCAAGTCCATTAATTATACCAACATAGGATCCAAGCGACCTTCGTTACAACTATCTTAACTCGACCTATCAATGGTCACTGTGTTAATACAACTGAATGACATGGATCATGATGTGGATGTGTAGCATGGAAAATTCATGCAATGTGATCTTAACATATCTATTTCCAACTTGTCCACCTTAAACCTCAGTGAGATCAAATCATACTAAAATCAGAGTATAAATAAACCAAAATTTTATTTCTACAGAAAATAATCTTAAATGTCCATAAACCGAAATAACTGAAAAATGTCTATAACATAAAAGCATCTAAAATTGCAAACTCCTACTAAAACTGAATATTCTTTAATGACATGACACCCATATGAGCAGTGTGCTCATGAAACATCTTGGGTGGCAATCCCTTAGTAAGCGGATCCGTAATCATGGAGTCTATGCTGATGTGCTCCATAGACGATGTCCACTCTACACTCTTTCTTTAATTTGATGTTTATATACTTTGACTTTGTCGAGCTCCTATTGTTATTGGAATACAGCACTGCTGACTTATTGTCACAAAATAACTTAAGTGATCTATCAACACCATCTACTATACGTAGCCCCGTGACAAAATTATGTAGCCATATTCCATGATTAGATGCCTCATAATATGCTATAAACTCTGTTGCCATTGTAGAAGAGGCAATAAGAGACTATTTAGTACTCTTCCAGGAGACAACACCCCCAGTTAGCTGATAGATGTAACCCAAAGTGGATTTCATACTATCTTGGCATCCAACAAAATTTGAATCAGTATACCCAATGATCTCAAGCTGATCCGATCTCCGATATGTGAGCATGCAATCTTTTGTTCTCTGTAAGTACCATAAGACCTGCTTGGCTTCTTTCCAATGGTCTATTCTTGGATTACTTAAATGTCTACCCAATATCCTCGTAATGTACGCAATGTCCGGTTCGTAGAAACTTGAGCATACATCAAACTTCCTTCTGTCGACGCCTAAAGAACTTTTTGCATTTCTTTTTTTTCCTCAAAATCATTATTGGGGCACTAATTGAGATTAATTCTATCTTCTTTAGCCACAAGGGTATCACTTGATTTGCAATCTTGTATGCCATATCTCTTATGAACTATTGATATAGCTCTTTTACGATAATCCAAGAATATCTTGAGAGCGATCCCGGTGTATCCGTATACCTAATACAAAAGAGGCATCACCAAGATCTATCATCTCAAAATTCTTAGCTAGAAAGCTCTCGGTATCGTGCAATAAGCCTATATCGCTGCTGGCAAGCAAAATGTCATCGACATATAAAACCAAAAAAATATACTTGCTCTCATAGAACTTATGGTATATATAATCATCAACCAAATTTATCTTGAAATTGAATGAGATGATCACTTGATGAAACTTAAAGTACTATTGTTGAGATGCTTGCTTGAGCCCATAGATGGATTTCTTGAGTTTGCAAACCATATTCTATGGATCTCCTGACAGAAAGTTTTCTGGTTGCACCATATAGATCGTCTCATCAATGCCACCATTGAGAAACGCCGTCTTCACATCCATCTGATGTAACTTAAGATCGAAATGCACCACTAATTCATTATGTTCCTGAAAGAGTCTTTAGAAGAAATCAGAGAGAAAGTCTCTTTATAGTTGATGCCTTCTTTCTTTGTTAAGCCATTTGCGACAAGATGCGCTTTATACCGCTCCACATTGCCTTTCGAATTGCTCTTGGTTTTAAATATCAATTTGCAACCAATAGGTTTCGCACCTTCTAGCAATGGGAGAAGATCCTAACATCATTGTCCTTCATGGACTTTATCTCCTCATTCATGGCATCAATCTGCTTTTGACAGTTAGAACTTTCCATGGCTTAACGGAAATTGATAAGATCATCTTCCATTACGTTGATGTCTACCTCATGTTCTTGGAAAAATATAATGCAGTCGTTTGGCACTGCACTTCTCATTTCTTTAGTGGATCTCCTTAATGGTATAGGTTCTTAAGGTGGTAAAGTTTGTTATTCTAGAACAACTTCTTTTATTGGGGGTTCTCCATCATTATCTTGATTTGTTGTGTCTTGAACAAAGACAGGAATGACACCTTGAACAATGCCAATGACATTTATAGGAATGTCAACATATTCATCTTCAAAGACTAAGTTTTTAATTGTATCTCCTCCACAAACTTGTCATCTTCAAAGAACCGAGTATTTCTTTACTAAAAAATTAACTTAGTCGTAGGGTCATAAAACTTGTAACCCTAGAACGTTCAGAGTATCCAATAAAATACCAACTCACTGTCCTTGAGTCAAATTTCTTCTCATTAGGCCTATAAGGCCTTACCTCCGCTGGACATCCCCAAGCATACAGGTGCTTTAGATTAGGCCTTTTGCCCGTCCAAAGCTCGTAAGGGGTTTTGACAGTCACTTTAGTTGGAACCCTAGTAAGGATGTACACTGCAGTCTTAAGTGCTTCTCCCCAGAGTGATTCGGGTAAGGTAGAATGACAAATCATACTCCTCACCATGTCCTTAAGCGTCTTATTTTGTCTTTCAGCAACACCATTTAGAGTGGGCGAACTCGGCATAGTGTATTGATGGATGATAACGCATTCCTCTAGGAATTTAGTAAATGGTTCTAGACATTGTTCGCCTGAACTGTCATATTTACCATTGTATTCACCACCACGGTTAAATCTGACTCTTTTAATTCTTTTGCCGAGTTGGTTCTCAACTTTAGCCTTAAAATTTTTGAACATATCCAAGGATTGTGACTTTTTATAGAGGAGATATATGTAATCATATCGAGAAAAATCATCTATGAGCGTCACAAAATATTATTAACTATTCCAAACAGCAGTAGGGAATGACTCACAAATGTCTGTATGTATGATTCTGAAACGTCCAAAGTCCTATTGGCTTCAAATCTCCTTTTATTAGTTTGTTAACACAAATATCAAAATCTGTGAAATTTAAGGGATAGAGAATTTTGTCTAACACAAGTCTTTCTATTCTCCGTCTAGAGATATGACCCAATCTCTTATGCCATAACGCAGTCGAATCCTCATTGGTTAATTTTCTCTTTGAACCTCATGTATTTAATTGCAGGGATTCACTAAATGAAGCAATCGTATCAAATATATAAAGATTATCATCGTCTGACAGATAACCAAAGCCAACCAGTTTTGAATAATGGAATAAACTGAATTTTCCATTTCCAAATGAACAAGAATAAGTAGATTTGTTCAAAGCGGAAATAGAAATTAAATTTTGCCTAAAAGACGGAACAATAAATGTTTCATCAAGATCCAAATAAAATCCAATCTTTAATAATAATATATATTTTTCAACTTCTTCATCTTCAATCGCGTTGCCATCGCCTACATAGATGTATCTTTCACCATCATTGGACTTTTGGCAATTCAAGCAACCAAGTATAGATGCACTGAAGTAAGTCACTATACCAGAATCTATCTACCACGTGTGTCTAGGTATCGAAGTTAAATTAACCTCAGAACAAACCAAACTAAAAAGCACACCTTTCTTAGCACGCTATACGTGATAATTAGTGTAATGCTTATTCTTATGCCCTTCAGCCCCATAGAAGAAACAATCAGTATCTTCCGGATCTCCTGGTTTCTTTTGTTGTTTCCTTTGAGGTTTATTCTTCTTCATTTCTTACCCTTGTCCTTGCCCTTAGAGATAGGGGCTAAGTGAGCGCTTTTTGCTTTATCTTTCTTTAGCCTATCCTCTTCCTAAACACAGTGTGATATGAGCTCATTTAGAGACCAATTCTTTTTTTGATAATTATAACTCACCTTAAACTGATTAAACTGTGTTGGTAAGGATATTAAAACTAGATGTACCAGCATGTCCTCAGAGAGTTCATGCTTAAGTGCTCTTAGCTTAGAAGTAAGATAAGACATCTTCATAATGTAATTCTTGAAATTGCCTTTACCTGTACACCTTATTGAAATTAGCTTGTCAAGAGCGTACCAATTTTAGCCTTTTCATTTTTGACAAACCTCTGTTCAATCTGTGCAAGG
Organism: Murraya paniculata; assembly: GCA_030449075.1. NCBI lineage: Eukaryota > Viridiplantae > Streptophyta > Magnoliopsida > Sapindales > Rutaceae > Murraya > Murraya paniculata. The sequence goes on along the minus strand of JAEVFN010000009.1, from coordinate 1,015,563 downwards.
AAGTCCTTAACTGTAATTTCCTTTTCAGACATTGAGCCTCTGAATGCTTCTGGAATGGCCTTCTTCATGAACATAATGCACATGCAATTTGATCTCTCCCACCTTTTCATTTTCTTTTTATCATTAGGGGTACTCTTATCCGTAAGAGATAAGGAAGAATTAACCTTTAACACAAGGTCAAGATCCATGACTACAAGAACTATTGAGAGGTCCTCATGCCATGATTTGAAGATAGAGCAATTTAGTATATGAATATAATTGATGTTGGCAGTAATATTAACAGCAGACATAACTGAACAGAGAACAACAAACAAGTAAAACAAGCTCATATTAGTCTTAAAAGAAAAATAAATTCAAATAAAGGTAAACCCCATCTTAAGATACCAGACACTCCATTAGTATTTCATATTTGGATAAATTATTAACTTGTAATTGATATCTTAGTGTAGTAATCAAACACTGATAATAAGAACATGTCAAACAATGAATCTTCGTTTGGGTCGATTTGTTGCTCACATGTAAAACCGAATAATCATCACCTGTTTATTATCATGGGTGTACATGCAATTTTATTAAATATGGACCTTCCTTTGGGCCGATCAATATCCACAGAAATTATATGTTATATTCCAAAATAAATTAATTTCCATAAGAGATGTCACTTTAGTGACATGTTGCTTTAATTAATTTATCTCAAAATATATATAAGCATACCAATATTTAAATTTAAAATTGCACAAAAAATTATCAAAAAAATTAAAAAATTTGGAGCCAAAATTTGGTCAACGGTCAATTTGACAGTTGACAGGTCAATCGTTGACCGGTTCAGGGTTGGACCGATTCGGTTGACCCGAACTGGATCCTGAACCAGCCCATAAATGAAACCAACCCTTAATTTTGTTTTTAAAATTTTAATGGGCTAATATATTTTAATTCATCAAGCCTAATCTATTAGGCCCAAAATTGAGTTTCATTAAGCCTAAATAAATTTAGGACTTAAATTAGAAACTTTTTAATTATTTTACCCAAAGAGAATTTTTTAATACCTTAGGGACCTTTACGATATTGTTATATGGGTGGGTCGCCCATGATGGGCCAACTCAACCTGATTCACATATGGTAAGCAGTTACCATATGCAGTGATGTGGAGTTAAAGGAAGTTAATTTAAAATCAGCTTCCCAAGTTAATTTCCAAGAAGAAATTCTATTTCTTCTTGATGATTCTATCGAAGGAAGGACAAATGATTCTGTATATGTCTTCTATATTCATACACATAGAACAATCGGGGCAGAGGGCATAAATTATGGTATGAAAAAACCATAAACAAAATCATCAAGAAGAAATAATTATTTTTATATGGAAATAGACTTAAGTATAAGCTAGATGAAAGAGTCACGAGCAACATAGAATATTTTAAGAGCATGTAGAAGATTCTTTTGTGTTAGCTTGATCATATTAGGTTATTTCATTTGTTTGTTGACTACTATTGGTTTTATTTTGTTGGTTGAACAATATGTTGCTATTTTTTAATTGAATTTCTACATTAGTTGTTGCTTAATTTAATGTATATTTTTATGGTATCTCATGAATCCTTCTGTTGAGTGGGAGTTCTGATCAAATTGAATTTGATGAATTCATGATTAGAACTGATAATTTTGTGCATTAAAATTGAATTAATGGTTAATATAATAAAGGGAGTTGGATGATGATTGGAAGCTTCGACGACCTTTTGATTCCATTCTCGATATTAATTTGTCATTTTTTTATTTATGTTTGTGGCAAAATTAATTATTTGTGTGTAATTATGGATTATGCCTTTTAATTGTATTTTGAATTGTCTCTGTGCTAAAAAAAGATAGTTGAGATGACATCTACATCTAAGAACATTGTGGCTGAGCTGAACAAGGGTGAGAAGCTGAATGGTGACAATTATGATATTTGGCACCGTAAAATTCAGTATATCTTTGGAGCGCAAGAGACTCTAGAAACTCTAAACAACACTTTAGCTGAGCCTGAGCATGGCAATACTGTTCAACACAGAAGAGATCTTGATGCCTACCAGGCCTGAAAAAAGAAGAATAGCAATGCTCGCATAACGATGTTGAGCAACATGCAAGATGATCTCATGTGTGAGTTTGAGAAGTATAAGACTACTCAAGAGATGTGGCTTACTCTGAAAGATAAGTTCAGTGGCACTTCGACCACTAAGTTAAGAAGGCTTATGATCAATTTTGATTCTTATCGGAAGCACCAGAATCATACTAAGAGGCAACATCTAAGGGAGATGTCGAACATGATTCACGAACTTAAGTCTACTGGACATATTCTGACTGATGAACAACAAGTCCAGGCCGTGATAAGATCTCTTCCTAATTCCTATGAATACATGAAGGTGAATATGACTCACAATGAAAGTATCAGAACTTTGAATGATATTGAACATCACCTAGAACTGCAGGTTGAGCGTCTTGAGGCAGCTAAGCTTTCTGATCATGTTTATGTGGCCGAATCAAGCACGTGCAAAGCTACAGACTTTAAGCATAAGAGGGGCCATATGTATAACAAGAAGGGTAAGAGATCTGATCATGATTAGAAGAAGCCAGATGCTAAGAAGCGCCCAAGGGGTAGGCGTGCTGGCAAGAAAAATGATAAATCTAAGTTAAAATGCTGCAATTGTAGCAAGCTGGGTCACTTTGCTCGTGGGTGTATTGAGCCAAAAAAGATGAGACCCAACTCCACTTTATTATATTATGCGTTAGTTATGAGTTCTGTACTTTTAACAGATTCTCTTCCTATGTGGACTATAGACTTAGGAGCAACAGACCATGTAGCTCGTGATTGAGATGCATTTATGGAGTATCGTCGAATTAGTCAAGGGACTAGATGGATATACGTGGGCAAAAAATCTAGAGTTGAAGCAAAAAGAATAGGCACGTACACATTAACTTTGCGTGGTGGACGTATTCTTTTGTTACACAATGTCCTATATGCACCGGAGATTCGACGAAACTTGGTTTCTATTCCTGTTCTTCTTGAATTAAGATATAATTTAAACTTTCATGGTGTTTGTTTGGATATTTTTCTAAATGCACTCCTTATTGGAACTGGGCATTTAGTTGATGGTTTCATTGTATTAGATACAATGCTTGATGGTTTAAGTTATGATAATAGTTGTTTTTCATATGTTACTTCTTCAAATAATAATGAAATAGATGCTATTACTTGGCATGTAGATTAAGTCACATAGGGCAAGAAAGAATGCATAGACTTGCGAGAGAGGGCATGTTAGGTCCACTTACTAAGGGTGAATTGCTTATATGTGAAAACTGTCTAGCTGTAAAAACAACTAGAAAACCTTTTGGCAAAGGAGCTAAAGCTGAAAAACCATTACAATTAATCTATTCTGACATCTGTGGTCCAATGAATGTAAGGGCTAAACATGGAGCCTCATAATTGATCACATTCATTGATGATTATTCACATTTCGGTCATGTCTACTTGATTTCTCGATAATCAGAAGCATTAGATTGGTTTAAGTTATATCTAAACATGGTGGAGCATCAACTAGACAATAATATTAAAGTCCTAAGGACTGACCGAGGACGTGAATACCTTTCGGAATAGTTTAAGGAACTGTGTAATAAGAAAAGAATATTTTTGGAACTCCGCAACAAAATGGTGTAGCAGAAAGAAGAAATAGAACTTTGTTGGAAATGGTTAGGTCAATGATGGCACAATCAAATCTTCCAATATCATATTGGGGAGATGCTTTGTTAACTGCTGCCTATATACTTAACCGAGTTCCTTCAAAATCAGTTAGTTCTACTCAATATGAGTTATGGATAGGTAGGAAACCTGACCGATCTCATTTGCGACCTTGGGGGTCTGCGGCTTATGATCATAACTCCACCCATAAGTTTGAGAAATTAGGAGCTAGGAGTAAAAAGTGTATCTTTATTAGATACTCAGAACACTCCAAAGGATATATGTTCATTGGTGAACATGAAGGTGGAACTGTGATTGAGCAAGAATCATGGGATGTCAATTTTCTAGAAAATGAATTTCCTAGCATAGGAGAAGTTGATAAGGATTTTCATTTTTATGAATAGAAGATCCAAATGAGGTTATCACTTCTAATGTTGCTATTGGCACTAGTGCGAATCCTTTAGGGATTGCTACTCTGAGTAGGAGTGAAATGCCAGACACTTTAATTCCAATTGGGGAATCAACTCAGAAGAGTAGTTGTAAGCCAATTTCTCGTCGTCGTTTTGAGATTGATGAAGAAGCTTTTATGACTGCTTCACAGGATAATGAGGAGCCAAATACTTTTAATGAGGCTCTCACATCGTCTGCTAAGGATTTATGGAAGAAGAGATGGAGTTTATGAAAGCCAATCATGTCGAGACTTGGTTGAACTTCCACCTAATCATAAAGCTATCGGAAACAAATGGGTTCTCTGAATAAAACGTAAAGTAGATGAGACAACTGAGAGATATAAAGTAAGATTAGTCGCTAAAGGCTATACCCAAAAGGAGGGAATAGACTACGAAGATGCATTTTCTTCTGTGGTAAGGTTTGCTTCCATACGATTAATCTTGGCTATCATTGCACACCTAGACCTTAAATTACATCAGATGGATGTAAAACTTGCGTTTCTCAATAGAGAACTAGAGGAAGTAATTTATATGCAACAACCACTGGGTTTCGTTGTTAAAGACCAAGAGAGCAAAGTATGCAAGCTTAAAAAAATCTATCTATGGCCTTAAACAATCCTCTAGACAATAGAACCTTAAATTCAATCAAGCTATAATTTCGTATGGCTTCAAGATGGTTGAGGAGGATCATTGTGTGTACATTAAGAGGTTTAAAGATGTTTTTGCGGTGTTATTTTTGTATATGGCCGATATATTGTTAGCAATGAACAACAAAGGGTTTGTCAAAACTGTTAAAAATTGGCTATATTCAAATTTTGATATGAAAGATATAGGCGAAACAACTTATATCTAAGGAGTCAAAATTTTGAGAGATCGTTCAAGGAAACTTCTGGCTCTGTCACAAGAGTCTTACATTAAAAAGATCATTGAAAGGTTCAGCATGGACGATTGTAAGCCAAAGGATACACTTATAGCCAAAGGACAATCTCTTAGTCTCAATATGTGTCCCAAGACTTCTCAAGAAAAGGATAGAATAGCTAGAGTTCCTTATGCAAATGCTATTGGAAGTCTTATGTATGCCATGAAGTGTACAAGGCCTGATATCGGTTATGTTGTATGATTGATAAGTAAATACCAATCTAATCCTGGTCAGAAGCATTGGAGTGTTGCCAAAAGGATTTTAGCATATCTCAAAGGCACTGCAAATTATTGTATATGCTATTAAGGAGATGGTTTGCAACTTGTTGGATATTTAGATGCCGATTGGGGTGGCGATTTGGATGAGTGCAAAAATCGACTTCAAGATATGCATTCTTGCTAAATAGAGGAGCAATTACATTGAGTATCAAAAAGCAAACATGCACAGCTTTATCGACAATAGAAGCCAAATATATTGCATGTTCTGCAGCAGTACAATAAGCTGTGTGGCTTAAGAGATTTATGGAAGACTTAGAGATTAATATTAGTGATGATAGTCCAGTAACTATCTACTGTGACAGCCAAGTTGCTATCTCGTTCTCTAAAGATGCCAAATACCATAACAAGTTGAAACACATTGAGACTAAATACAATTTTATAAGAGACATTTTAGCGAATAAGGAAGTAGCCATACAATATATATTTACGCATGGTATGATAGCTGATCCATTTACCAAAGTTGTAAAGAATGATGTTTTCGCCTCTCATGCTAAATCATTAGGGCTGCTTAGATTGTAATTTTACGTTGTTAAAATGTGCTTATTTGCTGTAAACATTTTTAATACATGAGTTGTTTTGAAATGAAATGGTGTCTCGTCTCAATTTATGAAAGGCATAATTACACACGTATAAGAGTATGTTGTCAGGTTAAGACCGGCTTTCTTGTACGAGCGATCACTTCAGTTGCTCTAAGAGCAAGCTGAGATGAGGCAAGTATAATAAACAAACAATGTGTTTGTTGGAAAGCCAAATAAAAGGAATTATTTTACAAGTTTTGTCACCTTGATTAGAATCAAGATGAGGTCTTACACAATTTTTATCATAGACTGACTATGATGTACCCCACCATCATAGAGACCTGATTGAAGTCAAATGTGAGATCTTATTTTTGCGCTATAAGAGTGCGTTTATCTTAAGAACTTAGGTCAGGCACTGTAGAAGAGCGACTGAACTAAGATCTGTATAATAAATTGAATTAATAAGACATATTCCATAAAATGGAAGATTCACTATAATGTGTGTATCATACCACGCGTGCTTTGTGACCAAAATTGGAAAATAAGAGAATCTCCCTTCTTTCTGATTGTGTAAGTTCCATATGACTTTCTGTAAGTCAATCTAGGTATCCTTATGACTATCAACTATGTTTCTGAGATCTCAGACTAGTGTCTGCTACTTTACTATGTTATTTATGACCTTGACATGATTCGGTTTATGAAACATAACTAGGAAAGCGACTATTCTAGATTGATGGACATGAGTGTGATGGGAAGATTTAATTTTTCTTTTATGTGATTCACTGGTCGACCAATTGTATAATATCTTTGGGATATTACAATTGTGAATACATAAAGAGATAGCACAATTTTAGCATACCGACGGGATTCAGTATGCTTGACTATTAAAATAAATTAAATCTAGGATACAATGAACATATTTTTGAAATACTCTTGCTTACGATTGCAATTGAGACATCTCTTGCCTGAGTTAGCAATCGAGATATGTTTTTGCCTCTCCGAATAAGTTTTTGGATATGTTCATGGTCACACGGTGTATTTGCTTGTATGATTAACGATATGTGGTTGTACATTGGTTCTTTGTTCACTGCTCTACTACTTCGACATCATCCCATCATGTGCAAGTGGGAGATGTTAGATGGGTGGGTTGCGCATGATAGGCCAACCTAACCTGATCCATATATGGTAAGCAGTTACCATATGCAATTATAGGGAGTTGAAGGAAGTTAATTTAAAATCAACTTCCCAAGTTAGCTTCCAAGAAAAAAAATAACTCCCAACATTAAGAATGTAGAAAGAAAACAATAAAAATATGAAAATCAACTTTTCTTCTTCCTCTTGAACAACTCATTAAAAGAACGATTTTCACTTGTGATTTCTTTCCGACCATCAACGTGATCTAACACTTGATTACTCTGCTGCATAATTTGAGAAGAAAGGTATTTCTAGAATCCTTAATTTTTCTATCAGATATAATCCAAGAGACCCTACTTCTCATTTTTAATTTTTTCTTCTTTTATGCGGCAGCCATGTCGCCACCTCTTCTTCCTCACGCAATGGCCATGGCCTCCACTCTAATCAAGCTGCTGCAGCTGGCTTGCCGGTGTAGCCACGACTGGAAGCTGTCCACCTTCCCTTGTTTTTTTTTTGTTCTTTAATATATGTATGTATATTATTGAAAGTGGTTTCTTGATGTGGCGGCCATGGCCGTTGCTTTAATCCAATCAGCCGCGGCCTCTTGGGCCACGCTTTGGCCGGACGTCAGTGGTGGCTGGGCTGCCGCCGGCTTGAATCCTTAAACAAAAACAGCCTTAATCCTCTCAAATTCAATGATGTCATATTTTGAGGAGACCCAAAATTGAATCATTCATTAAAATAAATTCAGTTCTCAATGATGCAACATTAAAAGTCTCTTATACCACTTGTTATGACAAGAAATCTTTTGGTGAAAACCATCACTTATAACTTCATGTTGTATCACCAAGAATTAATAAGAAAATATGTAGAAGTGTACCTTAATCCATAATGCTGAATTACTCTCTAGGGTTGTGTGGTTGGCCTTCCAGATCAACACGTTCTCCTAGAGAATCCCTTAGTTTTTCTCTGCGCTCTTTCTCTGATGATGGGATATCAGAAAGAATAGAAAGGTACGTGTGACCTGGAGACCATAATCACTTATATAGACAAACGTTTCCTATTGTCATTAGGTATTCCTAATTCTGCCCATCATAGAATTAGAATACTATTACGTCTCTGTACATTAAAGGCTCACACCCTATTAGATATATTAAAACCCATAATACTGAAAACCTAAATAGATTACTTTCAGTTGGACTTAGCCTTATTAGACTGTCTGCAATACATAATGATTCATATATAAGCCAATGTTGGATTAAAGATCCAACAATGCTAGATTAAAAATCCAACAAATAATCAATAGAAAATACAACTTATAAACTTGTAATTAGAAGCAATAAACTTTAAACTTACTTGTGAGAGTAATTAGATCCAAAATTCGAATCCTTAAGCTTCACCATTCACCTTAGCTTAGAAACAATTCGTCTTGGTAGGTTTGGCAAGTAAAACATTCATTTTATTTAATAAATTTGTCAAAGTATAATACAAAATAGTTGAGAACAAGAGAGAAGAGAAAAATCTTATTTATTAGCTATATTTTTCCTAAAATTCACTTTAGATTTACACCAAAATTTTCTAAAAAACTCATAACTAAACTCACCAACTTCATTTGTAAAGTCTGTTCCTTTCTATAGGAAAATTCTAATTCAAACAACTGTGAACATTTGCATGGTAATTTTCTGAGCTTGCATCCATAGCCTTTAGATGAGCTTTATATGACACAATGCAAGGTTTTAGAATTGTAACCAATGGGGCATTGGATTCAACTTAATCGATGGGTACAATTAAAGTAAAATTAGGACCCTCCATTGGGTCTTTTGTCAAGGTGGTTGAACTAATAAATGAATGTCCATTGGATTTGATATAATAGGGCACATGTAAACTCATACACGTAGCATTCTCAGACCTTCAGAACTAATATCAGATGGAAGAGCTAGTAATACTCCTAAAGGTTTTCTAATCTTTGGAATCCAAATTTCATGTCTATTTCATATCCACGCACAAAACTATCATGAATTTAAGATTTTCCCACAAAACCCATAAATTATACTTTAAAAACAAGTAAAAATAGACAATTCCTAAAACAAACCTATGATTTGTAGATATGACGAAATTATTAGAGTTATCAACACTGTGAATGCACAAGGACGATTTTAACCTTTACTAAATATACACTTTCTATTATTAATCCCATTCTCTAACCAGCTTAGTGCTAGTCGTAACAATTAAAGTGCTAATATTGATAAACAAAATTTATGTATAAGATAGTAATTGTTCTTCTCTCCTTTAAACAATTAATTAAGTGAGCTAATTTTTTTTTTTTGATGAAAGAAAAAAGAGTAGAGTAACGCATAGACTTGATGCCAATAATCCTTTCTTTGTGCTAAAATATAAATAAACGGAAAAAATATGTTTTTTTTTTTAAAAAGAGCGCAATATCTTTGTTCTAAAATTTCATTAAGGTTTATATCATTAGGTACTAATTTATTTACACAAATAAATATACAATACATCTTCAACCCATGTAACGAGCTTTGGACCAGTGACTTCTAGAATAGTGGCCTTAGGACACTAAATATTGAAACACACCTGTGAGTTTAGTTGGATTTCTGATATGGTAAAATTGAATGTGTAACAACTTGTTTCATTGATGCCTTTGGGAGTCAAGATGTTACGAAAAAAATCCATCCAATCATCCTTAAACATAAAAAACAATAGAATCAAAGACAATAATCTGAGCTTGACATCCGACCTATGATTGAATTTCAGGAAATATTCGCTTATCGTCTACATGGAAACTCACCCATCCAAAGAGTCGATCACAACAACATATAGAAGCCTCCAACAAAACATCCATCTGTAAACTCCATCATCAAAATGTTAAAGATGAGGAGTGAGCTGTTAACTTGGTATCCTATGTCTATTTCCTATATAATAACTATTTATTGGAGCACTTAGATCTTTAATCAATAGGCATTTAAGTCTTTTCAGACCTTAAAACAAGTAAGCAATTTGAAATCATATATCAAGTATAAATTGATAAGATATCATATTGAACACCTATAATAATCGTTTAAACATATAAACATATAGACCAACAATTACATAATAATCATTATAAAGAACTATAAAATTAGAAAACAATAATCATTTTACAATCTATTGCATAAATATGATAAAACATATAGTGAATTAAAGTCATAATGTTAAATGCTGGAGAATGCATATTTATAAAAGGTAAAATCATCATTTTGCGCTCCAAGCTTCACTAACATTTATACTTTCATGAATTTAAGTCCTTTAAACTTTAATTGCGTGTGTTTTGTTATAATTCGAGTATCTTATATATTTCAGAGGTAATTTGGTAATTTCATTATTAATGAGAAGTTAGACAAAAAAACAGATAGTATTTTTCAGTTCAGAATAGTTGAAAACCTTAGGAAGGGCATAAAGGTTAAAATAAAAAATTTGAGATTTTGGTGGGTCCAGCTGACGTGGCAGCATCCTATTGGATCGAAAATTGCTGATGTGGCATTCACCGATGATGTGGCATTGATTAAGATGATGTGGCAGCACATTATTGGACCGAAAAGTTAACTTTTGTGTTGACTGCTGACATGGTAGTATATTAGTGGACTGAAAAATGCGCATACAAATTGGCCAATCAGGGCTTCTCACGTGGTGCAATCCTGAGCGTCCGAAATGTTTTCATCTAGTGGCCATTATTTACTGATTGTATCTATAAATAGGGGGCTTCTCATCGCTAATTCGACAGCTCTGAATCCAAATTTGAGCTCCATTTTGTCTAAATCTTGCTGTATCTTGTATTTTTCTATGTATTTTTATAAAATCATCATTTTACCCCTGGTTCAAAATAAGTAGCTAGCTTGGTTTCAAGCTTGGGTTAAAGGTGAAGCCTTAATATAATCAATGGGCTTAATTTGTTAAGTTTATTCATCATCTCTCTAATTTAATTGGATTGTTTCGACTCATTAGTGACACATAGTAATAATATTGTCTTGATTTTGCATGGTATGCCGGCTCCCTAGTGCAAGATTATTAGTGTTTGACACAATGAGTTCTTTATACTATATTTATTAGGTAGAAGCTCACCTCTAGTATTTGTAGTTTGTCTTGACTCAGTGTTGACAAATAATTCATCTAAGTTATTTAAGGACAGTCTTGCCACATTGTAGATAGTAGAATTATTATCACCTAGTATAATGTGTACTTGATACCACATTTAACTTAAGATTATTTTCCCTTGGCATAATGAGTGCTTGATACCATATTTACCAGAATAAGGACTATGCGGAGTAGACATACCCCACGCATAAATTAATTGGAACTAAAAAGAAATATTGAGCCAATGGTAAAATATTGAGTATAAATCCAGAGACTCAAGCGCTTCATTTACATTGTGTCATCTTTAATTCATTCCCACCATTTTATTTTAAATCTTAAGCGAAATAAATTACATCCAACCAACTCATATACAAACTTACAAAATTAACCCTACACACAATTAAATCTATCCCCTCGTGGGATCGACACTCGTCACCATTGATCTACACTACAATAGAGTTGTGCGCTTGCTGCGAGTACAATAAAATTTGCATAACACGTAATGTAATAACCATTTTCAATATATAATTGTTTAACAAATCATTTAACAATAAAACTATTTCGTCATTCAATTGCCAGCTAAAAGTCATTGAACAGATATCCATTTTTTCCAGTAAATCATTTTGTTTAAAACAATTGCACATGTTGCATAGTATCACTTGTACTCCTAGTGACTGGCCAGTCAATATGTCACTTGTAATCCTGGTGACCTGGCCAATAATTCATTCAAGTCAGGATACTACATCCCATAATAATTGTCAGTAGGTGTGCACAATACAACTAGTTGTTCAGTCATATCAGTATCAATAAATAGGGACAATGAGCCAAACCTTAAACACAGTTTTCAGTCCTTCAATATCAATCATTCAATAGTTTATCAATAAAACTCTCTTATAAGACATTTAATTGGCAAAGCTTTGCAAATATTTTTAAGGAAATCAATTTATGAAAAGGCAAGTATTTTAAAAACAAATTTAAGAAAATATTTTAAATAAGCTTTCAACCAAAATGTAATTCACTATCATAAATTATAACAGTAAAATAACTTTAAAACAATGGAATGCCAATCCATGAAATCTTTTCATACATATTTACATATATAGATATAATAAATATTATGCATGAATTCACTAATGCCAATCCGTAAAAGGCAATCAATACCTCAATCATAACATAGGCTCACCCGCGTCCAATAATCATTGAAATAATAGTCATATCAATATCAATATCATTATCCATTCCTAATTATCCATTCCTAACTTAATTGTGTTCCTCAATACCTCAACTTTCTTAGGTACAAAAATATCATACCAACAAAACTATTAAAGTTCCAATAACTCTATACATTCTAAAATTAATCCAATAATATGTCACTCCAAGAATTCTAAGGCCAAGTTTCTATTCAAACATGTGGGATATCATATGAAAATACCTCATAATTAAAAGAGTCGTAATCTAAAAATCACTTTATTATAAGATGAACAAAACTATCTTTTTAGTATTTAATACTGCATGGCAACCATTTGAAATTTCATAAATATTTACATATAGATCTAAAAATCATGCCATTTTAACTTTTGACAGGAAACATAATAGAAATTTAGAAATAAAAATATGATATTTATTTCACAACAAAAATTACTTGAAACAAATTTTCATTTCATTATCAAGAACCTCTCTAGAAAAGTTTAGAGTTGAGGTCAATGACTCAAAAGTTCATAACTTTGGTTATTAAAATCAAAAAATTGTGAAACAAGCTTTATATAACATGAGAGATATATAGAAACGCCCAGTGAAAATTTCATGACTACTTATAATTCCAAACATAATAAACACTAATTCGTAATGTGATTGGCAAACCAGTCACCGAAATCAAAGCCAATACAAAACCCCTGCCTTTATCTCCAATTTCCAACCAAATCACCACTTTTTTTGACAAACCACCACCACCATCGTACTCATTGGCTCGAAATCTTTCAGATCCACCCATCCTTACTCAATTTTTGACTACTGTCACTAGAAACCTAGATTTTCACTTAATCACCATTTTGCCTAGAATTTTGTCAGTTTTCAGTTTAGCCACCAGACCCTTTTTATACCAAATTTAGAAAATGCCTAAAAAAAAAGCCTGTGATGCCCCTCATGCTACAACCTGAGATCATGATAATATTCCTAGAGATGAAACCTTAGTTAACATGACAGTCAAGATTGATAGGTTAGTTGCACAAATGGCATAGTTAACAGAATTACTTGTCAAACGCCATCGTACTCTAGAACGTGAAGCCAAATTAAGTGAAAACTTTGATAAACCTTTCTTTGGGCGTCGACATCTAAAGAAGTTTACTAATTATAGAAGATGGGAATCTGGGTTGAGAATTGACATTCCTGAGCTCTAAGAAAGTGGTCAAATAGAAGAATTATTGGATTGGATTAATGCCATTGAGGAAAACTCTGAATACAAGGAGGTCTTTAATAATAAACTAGTGTCACTTGCAGCAACTCGGTTTTGCGGAAGGGCAGCAGCTTGGTGGCAACAAACTAACCTCACAAGGATTAGGCAAGGTAAAAAGAAGATTAATTCTTGGGAAAAGCTAAAGAAGCACTTGCGTGGAGCATTCTTGCCTTATAATTATGCCAAATTGTTATACCAAAAGTTACAGAATTTGAGTAAAGGTCATTGATCAGCAGATGATTACACCACAAAATTTCATTGGTTGGTAGCGCGAAATGACTTGACAGAGACAGAAGAACAATAGGTTTCCTGTTATATTGGCGGCCTACGATTACAGTTTCAAGACTAGTTAAATTTACTTGATTTGTACTCTATCTCAGAAGCACACCAACAACCTTTGTAGTCAGAAAAATAATTTAGTTGGCGTATTAGTGACTCAAACTTCTGGGTTCTCGAAGTGTTATTTGTGATAACTCAAGCTCAACTCCCCAATTCTGTAATTTCACTCCTCTAAATTTTCCAAATAAGACTAGTAAATTTAGTGAAAATGGTCAAAATAGTAAAACCCAATCCTCAGGTTCGAGATTACGTTGTTTTAATTACAGTGAAAGTGGGTACTAAATGGCAGAGTGTAAAAAGGGAGAAAAGTACGGCAAAGGCTTATTCGTGGGCATTGAGGAAAGTAAAGACTACTAGGAGGAAGAAAATAAAGAGTTCATTGGAGAGCCAACTTTTTATAGTAGTGACAGTGCACGATCCGTTGAAGAGCATAGTGATAGCGGGCCAATGTTGATAGTAAATTGGGCATTATTCACTCCAAAAGGACAAGACAAAAACAAGCGGTTATGACAAAACATTTTTTAGACTACTTGCATAATTGAGGGAAAAATATGTCGTATGGTCATAGTCTTATATAGTTGTGAGAATGTTATTTCAGAGGTAGCCGTAACGAAACTAAATTTAAAGACAGAACCTTATCAAACCCTGTATAAGCTCTCATGGGTGAAGAAAGAAAATCAAGTGACAGTATCTAAACGTTGTTTAGTTTCCCTATCTATTAGATCAATCTATAGAGACCAAATTTGGTGTGATGTTGTGGCTATGGATGCTTGTTATTTGTTACTGGGCAGACCTTGGTAGTGTGATCGAAAAGTAGTGTATGATGGAAAAAGAAATACCTACCGCCATATGTTTAACAATTCTAAGATTGTTCTCCTACCTAACTGGGAGCTCACTTTCAAGCAAGACTTGGATAATTATTTGTTAGGTAAAAAGTAGTTTATAGATGTTGTAACAATGACTAAAACAGTCTATATTTTATTGGGAAATGAGAGTCACAGTACTTCAAAGATTCCTGAAGCTGTGACACCTATATTAGAGGAATTTCAAGATTTGTTCTCTAACGGGCTACCACATGGTTTACTAAGTTCTATAGTATCTTACTAAGATACACGATTTCTTAGCTATTTTTGAAAAATATTATGGAAGTTGACTAACACTCGCCTGAATTTCAGAAGTGCTTACCACCCATAAACGGATAGTCAAACTGAAGTTGTCAACCGCTCTTTAGGAAACCACCCACGTATTCTAGTTTAATCACACAAAAAAGGACAAAGTTTTATTTTTGCTAAATTTGCAGCTGCTTGTGTGAGTCCCTTTCCCAACAGAGTGGTATCAAAGTGTCAAGTTTTGTCTTTTAATTACTTGTGTAGTTGAGACGGAGGAGTCATCGACATGCATGATTAAATTAAAAGTCATAGAATTATGGTATTTAGAAGTCTAGGATGGAAGATTTGTTGTACATGAAACATTGAAGGCCAAAAAGCTAGACTCGCCGATTTAGATGATAAAAAATGGGGTCAAATAAACCAGAAGGCCGTGGGTACTATTAGATCAAAGATTGATTAAAGTGTGGACCACCATGTAGTGAATGAATCTAGGGCTGATGTTCTTTGGAGGAAATTAGAAATAATTTATGAGTAGCCAACAACATATAACAAAGCCAATTTGACGAAAAGGCTAGTCCACTTGAAATACAAGGAGGGGCGCAGTATAACTGAACACACTAATGAGTTTCAGGACTTGATTGATCAGTTGACTACTATAAAAAATATTTTAGATGATGAGTTACAAGAATTGCTGGTGCTTAGTTCTTTGTCTAACAGTTGGGAGACATAGTGGTGTCAGTGAATAATTCAGCATCGAATGAGAAATTAACCTTGGATATGGTTACAGATAGACTGTGAAATGGAGAATCTAGAAGAAAGAGTGTTGAAACAATTTTCTCTAAATTAGATGCACTTGTTTCAGAAAAGCAAAAAAGGCAAAGGAGAAGCCAAAGTAGAAATTTTCACCAGCAGAACAATGATAACCCCAGAAGAAGATCTAAGTCCTAGAGGAGAAACATGAAGTGCTTTCATTGTTAAAAAATGGGTTACATTAAAATGGAGTGTAGATTGTAGAAAAGAGAAAAGGCGAAAAAATGGGGTAATGCTCAAAAAAATGAGAAAGAGAACATTGTAGGCATAGTTGATGGTGATATGGGTGTTGTTTATGATGAGAGCTTTGTAAATCTCACTAACCATACCAGTGATTGGGTGATTGATTCGGGTGCTTTAGTTCATGTTATTGTACATCGTGATTACTTCATATCCTATGTTAATGGTGATTATGGCCATGTTTTGATGGGAAATGAGTGGACATCCAAGATTGTGGGCATTTGAGATATTTGTTTGGAAACCAACATTGGCTGTAAGTTGTTGCCTAAAGATGTTAGACATATACCAGATATTTGTCTTAATTTAATCTCCACAGGTAAGCTTGATGATGATGGTTATATTAACCAATTTGTTGAAGGAAAATGGAAGCTCACCAAAGGCTCCCTTACGTTAGCTAAGGGGAAGAAAGTAAACACTCTCTATGTGATAGAAGCCAAGATCAAGAAAAAAGACGTGAAATGTGGCTGTAAAAGATTCTTACATTGAGATATGGCACAAAAGGCTTGGACATGTTGGTGAGAAAGAGTTAGAAATTCTTGCCAAAAAAAAGATTTCTACCCAGCTTCGTAGGTATGTCCCTCAAGACTTGTGTTCATTGTTTAGCTGCAAAGACACAAAGAGTAGCTTTTAAAAGCTTTTTTCTATCTAGAAAGTCACAAATACTTGATTTGATTCACACTGATATTTGCATGATACAAAATAGATGAATAGGAGGTGCACTTTATTTTGTAACTTTTATTGATGACTGTTCTTGAAAAGTGTGAGATTTTGCTTTGAAATCAAAAGACCATGTGCTTGATACATTTAAGTTCTTCCATGCTTATATTGAGAGAGGGACATGAAGAAAACTAAATTATGTTAAGGCATATAATGGTGGTGAGTACAAAGGACTATTTGAGTAGTATTGTAGATCATATAGAATAAGACTTGAGAAGACTGTACCAAAAACCTCTTAGTAGAACGGTGTTGCAGAAAGGATGAATAGAACAATTGAAGAGAGGGTCAGGTGTATGCTTTCTGATGCCAAGCTTCTTAAATCTTTCTGGGCAAAGGCTCTACGTACTGCAATTGATTGGTTAACCTTTCTCATTCAGCTCCATTAGATGGTGATGTGCTTGAGAGAGTTTGGACTGAGAAAGATGTTTCTTATAAACACTTGAGAGTATTTAGTTGCAAAGCATATGTTCACATTCCTAAAGATGAGAGATTGAAGCTTAACGATAAAGCTAAGGAATGCATTTTCTTAGGCTATGGGCATGAAGAATTTGGGTACAAATTATAGGATCCAGTGGCAAGAAAACTGATCAGAAGTAGAGATATTGTGTTCCTTAAAGATCAGATAGTTGGTGATGTAAAGAAAAGTGATGAGCCTCAGTCATCTTTAGATATTCCTATTATTCCAACTTCAATTTCTCTACCTGTAGGTCATGATGATTATGGGAGAGTTGGAGAAGATAATAATAATGGTTCAGTAGAACCAATTAACTAAGCATCTCCAGAACCACCTGCACTACCAATTGAGCCAAAATTGAGGAGATGGACTAGAAAACAGCGACCTTCCACTAGATATCCTTCACATGAATATATGATACTTACAGATGGATAGAAGCCAGAATATTTTGAATAACTCACGTCTCACCAGCATAAAAGTGAGTGTGTTAAAGCCATGAAAGAGGAGATGAAATCCTTGAATAAGAACCACACTTATAACTTAGCGAAGCTTTCTAAGGAAAAGAGGGCACTGAAGAACAAGTGGGTTTATAGGTTGAAGACTAAAAATAACTCACAACCACGGTACAAGACTAGATTGGTTGTGAAAGGTTTCCGTAAGAAGAAAGGTGTTGATTTTGAAGAAATATTTTCTCCTATGGTGAAGATGTCTTCTATCCGAGTAGTTCTGAGATTAGCAGCTAGCTTGAATTTGCAGATTGAACAGTTTGATGTAAAGACAACTTTTTTGCACGGTAACTTAGAAGAGGAAAAATACATGGAGCAACCTGAAGGGTTCAATGTCAAAGGCAAAAAAGAACTCGTATGCAAGACAATATGTGATCATTATGTTTTCATAAAGAAGTTTGGTGATAATGATTTTATCATTCTTCTACTTTATCTCGATGACATGTTGACTGTTGGCCAAGATGCTAGTAGGCCAATATGTTAATAAGATTGACAATCTAAAGAGAAAGCTTAGCATGTCTTTTGTAATAAAAGACTAGGGACCAACGAAATAGATTCTTAGCATGAAGATTTCCTGCGATACAAAGTCTGAGAAGTTATGGTTATCTCAAGAAGCATATGCTAAAGAGTACTTAAAAGATTTAACATGGGCAAGGCAAAAATTGTTTGTTCTCCACTTGCAGGCCATTTCAAGCTTAGTTCTGATAATTGTCTTACGCGTGAGAAAGATAAGCAAGAGATGAAATGAATTCCTTATGCTTCAGCACTTCAGCAGTTAGTAGTTTGATGCAAGCAATAGTTTGTATAAGACCAGATATTGCTCATGCAATGGGTGTAATCAACCGATTTCTCTCTAATCCGGGCAAAGAATACTAGATAACAGTAAAGTAGATTCTCATATATGTCAGAGGCACTTCCAAGGCATCTTTATATTTTGGTGGTGACAAACTTGTGTTATAAGTGTACACAGATGCTGATATGACAGGGAGAGCAGTCTTAAGGCAGTCCAGACTTTAGCAAAGTGTTACTTTGTCTATCATTGAAGTATAGAATATTGGAATCATTGAAGGTTGCAAAGAAACCTTTGGATGAAAAATTTCCTACAAGAGTTGGGTGTGAAGCAAGACAGCTTTGTTGTGTACTGTGACAGCCAAAGTGCCATTCATTTGGCAAAGAATTCGATATACCATTTGAAATCCAAGCATATTGATGTGAGATATCATTGGATACGATATGTACTTGAGAAGAAACAACTGCAACATGAAAAGATTTACACAATGGAGAATGGGTCAAGTATGATGACCACGTTATTGCCCAAGGAGAAGCTGAAAAGCGATATGCAGAAAGCGGGCTTGGTGGTGCCCCCTACATGATCTGGAGGGGGAGATTTGTTGGGTCCATCACATATGAGTGGCCTAAGCCCAAGTTCCATTAATTTGGGCATTTAAATAATTAAAAGAAATAAGTTAAGGCTACATGAAAATTGCCATGAAATTTGGCTATTTAAAGAACGTAGCAGCCCTAATAATAAAAGAAGAAAAAGACGAGAGAGAGAGAAGAGACTGTGGCTTAAACTTAGTTTGGGGTAAGGATTTTCAATCTTTGATTGCATAATCGAAAGGAGAAATTAACTCTGTCTTCTCCCAAATTTTGAGGATAAGTTTCTGCCATCGTCCTCTACAATCCTACTGGCCTTGATTTTTATTTTATCTTCTCTTTAGCTGTTATTTGAGATACCCACTTATTAGAGAAACAAATATTAGGTTGTTACTGAAAATTAAAGATATTGAGATTCTTGATGTTGTTAGCCTCTAGTATTATCTTGAGAAGAATTTGTGTTGTAATCCTACTAATATAGTGGAAGATTATATCAGACTAAGGTCCCGTGATTTTTCTCACTTTGAATTTTTCACGTAAAAATCTGTGTCTCTTGTGGTTGATTTATTGCTTTGGATTGTGTTGATTTATTTTTATGCCTATTTATTTATAGTATGAATCATATTTTAATCATACAAAGAGGAAAAAAGTTTTGTTTTTACTTAATTTGCAGCTACTTATGTGAGTTCATTTCCGTACAAACTTCATCATTTTACACAAGCAATCATTACTGATTAGGTAAGATGACTGCTTACTAGGCAAAAGTTCTATTTGGTTGATTTTTTAACCAAAACATTACTGTTTTTTTTTTGTAATAAATCACTGTTTATTAGGTGAAATACCTAGTTATTAAGCAAAAGGTTGGTTTTTATTTTAAATTAAAACATATTTTTCATTTTCTTAGATGTCACCTTAACAAATCAAAAGATCTAAATATTAGAGATTTTAACTTACAACCCATAAGTATGTATCATGATGTGTGTGTGTGTGTGGATAGTTTAGTACCATCAAATGATTAAGTAAGACAAAATGGATGAATCAATGTTAATAAAAAGAGAGCTCACAAATTTAATTAGCTTAAAGAGAAAGAAACAAAATAGCTTTGATTAAAAAATACGAAATGGTCACAAAGATGCATCTCAAAAGTAGCAAAAAAGCTCCTTATTCTGCCATCTTCAAATAAAGATTTTTTTCTTAACTATGGAAAAACAAACAGACAAAAAAATTAAAAAAAACATGTTATGTCAACTGTCCTCTCCCTTCCCAACCAAATTGAGACAATATCTCCAATTTCTAAAGAAAACAGAGGTAAAGTTTAGAAGACCACACCTGATAGATAAACATGAAAAAAAACAAACGCTTGCAAATAAATATAACTAATATATAAGAGGAAAAAAAAGAAGAGATACAAACAAAGATTCAAGTCCATCACTTTTCGCTTCTTGCCACTACAGCATTTGACCAGTTTAGTTAAGAAGCAAATGGGTAGGTCTCATGCTAATATTCGGGATCATGTTTTAAAGAGAGAGAAGTTTTCCTTTTTTTGGTAACCCGATCACGCATAAACCTACAACCTCCTCAGGTTTAGTTAATGTGTGTTTTAGAGAATTACAATAGTGAAACACAATATTGTATTAGCTTAATACTATCAACAATTCTTATACTATGTAATATAGTGTGTCAAACACACTCTATATTCATTAAAATGAGTTTTCAATGTCGTGGAATATTTTAATGATAAAAAGCTACATTTTCTATTTTTTTAAAGAATAGTTTGGAACTTGTCTGATTTATAAAAAATCAATGGAAGAAATAATTTTCAAATCATTTATTTGCTTGCTTGAATGTTGTTTGGCTTAAAAATGTATAATGTGAAGAATTTAAACTATTTTAATAAGTGTTGGTTAAAAAAGTAGAAATTTAACAATAATTTAATTATGCTAATCAATTTATTCTGAAATCAATGTTCACATATTACAATTCATGTAATATTATTTACGAGTTACTGTTTATAATTATTTTTCATATGATACTATATACGAGTCATTGTTTATCATCATTATTCATAGTACTGTTCATTTCACCATTCATTCATCCTAAAGATATCAAATATGTCGAAAATAGTAAATTGCAAAAAGTATAGCATCTAGAGGATTTTTAAATTTTTCTTGTAATTCTCCTCTTTTTTTTTTCCAAGTAATCAGTTAGTTGTCTGAAAATAATAAAGTATTATTAGATTACAATCATACATCCATGGGGCCATGCCCAGACATTAAGCAATTCACTAAGTGATGAAAATATTACAACCTATTAGAATCTTAAAAAATTTCATAATCCTTCTTACTCTTACCACAACCTTGTTGAATCTAACTTAGTCGACAATCCAAGTAAAGAGTGAGTGGTCATCAACGATGCTTAAGTAACATTTAAAACCTTTTCCAAACATCAAAGTGCAAGTTCCCACAAGTCAATGTGCAGTACCTCAAGTGGTTTTGAAGCTTTAACATTTCAGGACTTAAAATGTTGTTTATGACTCTTTCCTTGTAAACAAGCATCGCAAAAAGAAGGAGCAATATTTTTATTTGAAATTGGAAAGTTGATACAAAAAGATATTATTTTCTTTTATACAGCTAGATAAGGATGACCCATTCTTCTATGTAACGAATTTATTAGGTTCTTAGTCGTAGAAGCAGAATAAAAATGTGTTCTTTGTGAGAACATATGGAAGTAAAATACTAGAATTTAAAAGGGTATAAGGTGAATCTGTAGGCTAAATTTTGGTACTTGCAATATTAGTTTGTCATTGAAGTGTAGGCAACCGATACAATCCTCTCTCAGTTTTCCTTTCCAGCAGTGTTCTCCCCAAACCTAGGTCCTTAACAACACAGACATTGTCATGAAATTCAAGGGTGAGCTTATTGTTTGAAAGTAATTTAGACAAACTAATGAGATTTTTTGTAATTTCTAGAACACATTTAATAACAATGGTTTATGATTAGGAATTAACACGAAAGTATGAAGATATGTCAAATATAAAGAGATTTTCTATCATCCACCACCAATTTCTCACCTCTCTTGAACTCAGTTTTGATGTTCAATTTGCTCAGGTCGTTTGTGACATGATGCGTGACACCACTGTCTAAGTACCAACCTTGTTCAGTCTCCTCCATCGGAGCAGCCATATAGGCGTAGGCTTGTTTTGCTTGATATCCCCTTGCCTCCCTATAAATCCTTCATCAAATCGCCAATAACATTGGTTTGCAGGGTGTCCATATTTACTCCTTGACCAAAGTTGTTTCTATCTCTGCCTCTGTCACTTGTAGTTCAACGAAAATTCCCTCGGTCAAAGCCTGTTGTTGTAGGTTTTCTTTTATTGAGTGAAACTCTAGAAAAATTAGCATCAGTTTTAAGAGTTTTGGCTGCAGTGACTTACTCTATTTGACTCTTGTGATCAAGCAAGAGCAAACAACCTCAGGCAGAGATAAGTCATTAGTTCTGGTTGTTATGTTTCCCACCACAGGATCGTACTCAGGCCCCAAACTGACTAGAATATAAGCAACCAATCATTTTCTTCAATGTGTTTCTTTACGACAGCAAGATTATTAGCAAACTCCTTCATTTTTGTAACATAATCACTCATAGTCATAGTATTTTTCCTTTTTCTGGTTTGAAGCTGCATTTTAATTGCAGTATTCTCGCCTTAGATTGAGATGCCAACATCATTTCAAGTGCATTCCAAACCTCAAACGAAGTCGCACATTGGAAAATTGTGCTCAGGACTGACTTAACCATGGAAGACAAAAGCCAACTAAGTAGAATTTGGTCTTCATGCTTCCATAGTATATATTTGGGATTCTCGACTGTGGTAACTATTTCTTTCTCATCGACAACTACTAGGACTTTGTTTGGTATGACTTTTGATCCGTTAATTAGTGACTCGAGGTTGTTACCATGGATAGAATGTCAAATCTCTGTTTTTCCATATCATAGAATTATTCCTATCAAGTTTTATTAGAACTAAGAAGATAAATGTTTGTAGATAGGTGTTTCCATTGTTCAAATTGGCTTGATGAGCTGTATTAGCATTTACCATTGCTTTGACAGTACTGACTTGCTCTGATACCAGAATAAGAAACAAAGATTTCAAAATAAGAAAAAGACAACTCAATTTATTTTATTCATCATCACAAGAAGTCTAATTTATACAAAGACTAAGCTATTGTAAGCAAAAGTATCAAATAGACTTCAACTAAGCTAATTCTTAGCCTTAGCTTAATAAATCAGCCAAATTGAAAATTCAAAACAAATCATGATAACAAACTTCTTCTCATTCTTTTTAAATTCGTCCTTATCAGACTCCCGAAACATTGATTGTTGCTAGCTCTTCTAGTGATCCAGTGATCCAGTGACAGGCAATTGAGTTACTAAGTTTCTATCAAGATCCAAAAATCTCACCAAATGAATTGTTAGTGACACTGCTTTGATACCACTTGTTAAGAATTTATATCTATTTTAATAAGTGTAGGTAAATTAAAAGCTAGAAAATTAATTATGCTAATTAATTAATTCTGAAATCACTGTTCACAGATTATTGTTCATACAATACTGTTAAGAATTTATATCTATTTTAACAAGTGTAGGGAAATTAAAAAACTAGAAAATTAATTATACTATGAGTCACTGTTCATAGTTACTATTTATACAATACTGTGTATGAGACATTGCTCATAACTAATGTTCATCATCACTATTCACAGCACTATTCACATTACTATTCATTCACCATAAATCTATCAAATATGCTGAAAATAGTAAATTACGAAAAATAAAACATACAGAAAAATTTTACGTGGTTTGGATCACAAACCCATTGGAATCTTACATGATTTTATACTCCCTCTTAATTTTGTCGTCACCTTATTGAATCTAACTTAATTGACCTCACTCACTTGTCTTTAATTGTATTTATTGCTTCCTTGAGATCCCCTTAACCACTTCGTCCCGCGAAGAGGCCAAAGTAATCATCAAAGAATGTCTGATGAAAGACTAAAACTTCATAGAAATATGAAACATCATGTATAGCCAAGATAGGTTTTCTTCTTGTTCTCTACGTTGGCTATTTCTCTTGATATAAAAAATATGATATGTTTTCTTCAATCTTCAATGTGTGAAATATTTTCCTTTATATAAGTGTAGTATTTTTCCTAAACCCCAGTAGAGGTGTATTAAAATATACTTTCTTAAGAGTCCAGTATTCTATAAATACTTGATATTCTTACTAACATAGTAATCACCTTCATTTGAACTCTTTGATATGTAATCCTCATGTGCATGCCAATTTGCTTCTTTATGCCTCCAAAAATATTCTCCAATATTCCACATAATCTAATCTAATAAATATCCAAGAAAAAAATCCCTAGTATAAAAAATAAATAAATTGCAATATTATTGACACAATGATGCCAATAATAAAAACCCTAACATATACAAACATTTATGTAAAAGAAAATAAATAGTTGTATGATATAGGTGTATTAAGGCATGGGGCTATTTGCGCTCCAAAAATTACTTTGTACACTCATGTGATAAATTTAAAGAATTAAGTTTTACTTTCTACACTCATTAAAATGCCAAAAAGACCTTCATTACTAGTTAAACCAATTTACTCAAAACACAAATCAAACTGTTTAGTACATCTAAAATGAATTAATAACAAATTTGTATATATAACAACAGAATCAAATTATATTCTAAACAAATTTTTTAACATAAATTTTAGTTATTAGTTTTTGCCTACCAAAGAATATATTCAATATTGGTTTTTACACCCTAATTTTTTAACTTAACAATTGAAATATATATATATATATATACATATATAGCCAAAAAGAAAAGGTAATAAAGAAGAAGAAGAAGAAGAAGACAACGAAAATCACTTTTTTAAATGAAAAAGCAAAAATATGTTCAAAATATATTAAAAGTATTGATTTGCTCTTTATTTAACTAAATATTATTTTAGAGATTAGAAAGAAAATTTTTTGGGTTTATGGAAAGAGAATTATATATTGAATAGTGAATGTGCTGTATAAGTGTTTAGAATAATTTTATTATATTAGTTTATAAGAGAGAGTCCTTATTAATAATTTCTATGATAGATATTTGTTGTACAAAAATTTAATATACTTACAAGTGCACAAATCTTTAGAAATAGAATAGTAGTAACAAGGTTGAATCTACAGGAATTGCTAAAAATTAAAAAGTCAAATTTAAATCTAAATCAGTATTAATCCTAACGTAGTTAAATAAATTGATTTTTAAGATGAATAAAACTAATAAAACTAAGGAAACAATTAAAGGAAATGAGATTTTAATAAGACAAAGGTTACCAAGATTTGAAAATCCACACTATTCAACTTGTAATTATCTAATTACTAATTAGTTCCTAATTTTAGAATGACAACTTGAAATCAAACAATGTCACTTCATGGAAATAACAATTAATTAAGCCCAAGCAATTAAATCTAGCGTAGGTTCTTTTTCGCTTCAAGGTAGGATTTCAAAACATTATATGTTTCCTATTGAAAAACAAAAAATCAATGTTTCCTAAGCATTCTATGTATCCAAGTTATTGATATGCAAATAATCAAAGAGAATCATATCAATCATTATTTAACCAAGTTTAGATTTAATGAAATAATCTCTTAACTATCAAGAATACAAGATATTACAAATGAAAAGATAATTATTCAATCAATCATGTGAAACAAAAAGCATAATCATCAAAACATAAACATAGAAAATTAATTAAATAAAAATATTATTATTTTATTAAACAAGATTTCATCCATAAACTCAGTATAAGAAAATTAGTTAGACTTTCTTAATTGTATCAGCGTCTTAGTCTAACGTTACAAGACTTAATTGTTAGTTCTCGTGGCTTTATTTACTGTTCAGGTGATTGCCACTTTCACCAAATCCTATTCCGATTCTACTTGCAAGCAAATCGCCTTTTGTAAGACAAATTCACTATATTTAATTTGTTTCCTTATTAATCTCTAAGCCAGCAAACGCCACTTCATTATAATTTAATTCTTCACATTTGTTAATTTTAATGCTTGCACATGGTCTCCTCGAACATTAAGCCGATGTTTGTTTGAAAGAAATGGTAGGAGAGGAGAGAAATGAAAAGGAATGAAGGAGAGAAAATGAGTAAAAAAGAGGGTCAATTTTTTTATTTTTATTGTTTAGTCGGAATTGACATGAAATTTATCTTTCTCTCCTTATTTCTGTCATGAGTCATGACTCAATCCAGACGTGATAGATATTGTCCGCTTTGTACCTTAACAAGACTTGCATAGTTTTGTTTCTAGAATATCTATACACCCGAAAACGTGTCTTGTCAACTATGATATAATTACCGCTTATAAACCCAGTATCTCTCTTTTACTTTGTCAATGTGGGATTCGCCTAGGGTGTTTCAATTTCTTTCCCCTCCCCTCTTCTTATATTTCTTCAAACCAAACATACCGTAAGGGAATTGACTTCCAATTTTGGTCTTCATATACTAGCTGTTTGCGGGTTCCATTAATTATTAGCTTCATTTTCTTTTGTCTTCTAATTTATTTCCAATTTAATCTTCATTGGTTTTTAAATTATTTTTCCTTATGTACTTTTTATCCATAATCTCTAATTATTCCCCTGTTCAATAAAATAATATAACTAACTAAAAAATAATAAATAAAAATAACTAACAAATATATAATAAAGGGTATATTATGTAAATACTATATACTTATTGGTATATTTGTTTGAAAATAATTTATTAAAATACGAGTGTTTAGAGTAATTTTTAGAGTGTAATAGTCTCACCCTAAGTTATCAAAATAATGTTTAGGAAAAAAAAAGTTGGAGCTATTTGCACTTTAAAAACCATTTTGAAACTGATATTTTAATAAAATATTTTATTACAAAAATACCTATGATATAAATGACTATTACAAACAATTTATTATGAGCATAAATATAACATTATTACTCTGAACACCAATTTAGAACACTCAATCAATATTCAATTCTCTTAATAAACCCTGTAATTTTTCTTCCCAACACCTTAAACAAATATTTACAAAGCGGCAATAATTAAAGGAAAAAATCGGAGGGGCTATAGACAAAGTTCACGTACCAACATGGAGTGGCTACATTTGTTACTGCATATTCTTTAAACGATTTCCATGAAAATGTTACAGTAAAAGTAATCATATTAATTTATTTTATGTAACGTTCTAAACTCAATGGATCTAAAAATTTTAACTTTAATATATCTGAAACTTTTTACTTTATAATTTACTCATATTTTCTACGCAGCAATGTAAAAAGTGCAACTATTTATTATTTTTTACTGCTACTTTCAAGCCTTTTGTTTGCCTAATTGTTTTGTTTGACAGGTTTGCTCTCTTGGTCTCCTCTTTAAGCAATGATAAGATTTAGGGAGAAGAAGAAGAAATCCCAATAAGGATTAAAACTTGACGTATCTCCAGCTCATTAATTGATCAATTCCTTTAAACTTTATTGGCATTTCCAACTACCGGTATCAGTAATTAATAATAACTTTTCTGGTGAAACCAATTGAACTTGATGCTCAGGCCACAGCCAACTACTGGATGTATGGTGACTAACTTTGATAGATTTGAAATCATTGGAGCCAGCCATTTTTATTAAATTGATTAATTCATGTATAGTGGTTAAGGCAAGTAAATTGATTTTTTTTTAATTAGTAATGTAATAATTGATTATCTAACTAAATAATTAAATTTTTTTATTTAAAAAAAAGTGTTTGGAGTTTTTTTTTTTGTGCGTATAGTACTTTCATGAGTATGAAATTTAAAACATTTAGATGAGGACATTTTGCATTTTAAAGAGTATGCAGAGTAGAATTCAATTTTCAAAAATTAATAGAAGAGTCTACAAAGAAATAGAGTATTCAAAGTAATTTTTGGAGTGCAAATAACTCGATCTGAGAAAAAATTATGTATTCATTTAAATGTAAATAAAAATTAACCGAACACATCTATTGTGTACAATATTATTCTTCTAAACAACTTTGATATAACCAATTAAATTAAATTGAACATTTCATTAATGGGTATGTATATTAATTTGCCTATTATAACCATAATCTAATAAGCAAGGTTAAATAGGCATTTAGGTAGGTTAATTAGTAATTTAAGTTTTAAAATGTTACTATATATGGGTTTTACTTTTAGTTAGTAATTGGGTCGGGGGGTAATTTCAGGGTTCAAATACGGCAACCCAACAAAAATTGTAGAATAATGTTTTTCACGCCCATGTAATATCCTATAAAACCTCATTTTTATAATGATAGTTCTATTGTCCTAGGAAATTAAATTAAACTATAATGCCTTTTATACTGCCAAATTATGAAACCCACTGTTTTAAAATCCCTAATCTATGATGTAATTAACTTTTTGATATACTAATTTAAAAGAGTGTTAAGAGCTCCACTAAGTTTGTAATGTCCACGTAGAGATGGTAAAAAAGCCCGGGCCTGGCTCGGCCAGTAAAGGGCCCGTCCAGGCCCGCGAGCTTTAAGCCCGACCCGTCGTAAATGGACCTAGTCATAGGCTGAAATTTTAGAAGCCCACAGTGAATGAGTTTGGATATGGGCTCATGAAAAAAGTCTAGGCTTGGCCTAGGCTTTATATTTTATAAATAAAATTTTTTATTTTATATATTTTGAGCTTTATATTTTAAATTTTTTTATATATTATATATTATCTATTATATATTTTATCTTTTGTATATTTAATTATTAATCTATTATATATTGTATAATTAATTAATCATCTTTAATTTAAGTGTTCCTTTATTTTTTCTATTTTAAACTCTATTAAAAAATTTAAATTAAAATTTTTATCTAAGCCCAAGCTCGGCCCCCGCCCATGAGCTTTAGGCCCAAGCCCTTAAATTGCCATCCCTAAGTCCACGGATAAAAAGAGGGTTAGGTTTTTTGAGGTAAAACCAATACCATGTAAGCCAAAGCAAACCACGTCAGCAGTTGACAAGCTGCTGCTCTCCTCTCTGAAGTCAACTTGCGGCATTTTCGCTTAATTTCCCTTCCTCCACTATTCTCGATCCAATTGAAGAGAAAGAAAAAGCAAAATCGAAAATGGGAAGACTCAGCCATGATATACATATCCAGCACTTCAGTCACCTTCATCTCTTAGAGCTATCAAATACGACGACCTCATGTTCAGCTTGCAAGCTTCAACCCTCCGGATTGATGTACACATGCAAACCCTGTAACTTCACCTTACACGTGTCATGCACCCAGATGCCCCAACTCATCACCCACCCATCTCATCCTGCTCACTCTCTCGCCCTTGTCCCAACACCCATCTATACCGGCGGCATATTCAACTGCGACGGCTGCGGCCGCCAGGGTCAAGGCTTCAGCTACCACTGCACTCACTGCAATTTTGATTTGCATATTCTCTGTGCTTCAAAGCCGCTAACGCTTATACATCAATCTCATCCTCATCAGCTTCAGCTCACCTTTGATCCTCCTTATTCTACCAAAGGCTTTTCTTGTGATATTTGTACGAAAGTTGGGTCAGCTCATTGGATGTATCGCTGTAGCTTCTGCGAATTTGATGCCCATTTAGATTGTGCAGGGAATTTGCTGTCTCAGCCGATTCATATTGAACATCATAATACATTAAATCCAGGAGCAATAAATCAGATCCAACATGGGAATAGACCAAATGCAATTGGGATGAATAACAATCAGTTTTTCGCTCAGAGACAAAGTATGGGGGCCTTGCCACTGCAGAATAATAGTTGTAATCAGGCGCAGGCGCCTGCTGTTGCTGCTGCTGCTGCTGCTGCTGGGCCAGTTAATCCTTTAATGGATGCCTTGGTTCAAGGGCTTGTTCAAGGTGCAGCTGAACAGTTTGGTCAAAGCATTGGTCAGAGTTTGATGAACTATGGGGGGAACAACTGTGATCCCGCTAACGATAGTGGCGGAGATCTGTCAATTACAGGTATTGGCTCTTCGATTGTGAATGGGATCTTTGGTGACTCTGGGACATAAAATTAGAAATGGGGACGGTTTCATGGAGATTTTCACTCTGATATATGGAGAAGCCCAATATTTATCAAGTAAGAATAAACATATTAACTTTTTTTCTTGTATTTATATATTTGGTTATTGCCATGTTTTAATTGATGTTAAAGGCAAATCGTTTGGAAAACATATTTGTGTTGAAGCTTTAAATTCTCCACAAAATCTTTTTCCTTTTTGGTTCTTGATGGGGCTAAAGCACATGGCCTATAGCATCTTTGTCTAAGTGGTTGAACTTGTCAAAAGTTGACTTCAATTAAACCATAGGTATAAAAATTTTATCTATGATAAATCTGGAATTATTAGTATTATAAATATGTATCTTATTCTAATCTAGATGAACACATATTTTAATTTAGTGTAAGCATGATAATATTGAATTCTACATACAAAGACATTGTCAAATTACGTCATTAAACTATCCATTTAATTGCAGAATAATAACGTAGGTATATAAATTTCTTTTAGTCACAGAATAATTGGATACTACGTATAAAAATTCATTTTTTCTTGTAGTTAAAGCATACACATCTTCTTTTTGCATCTCTACTAGACGTGCAACAAATGGTCCTCATAAAAGAAACACTTGGCAACGAATAAAAATTTTACCACAGTGCCAGCGATTTTGATTATTAATTTCTGTAGATAGTAGTGTAGGACTATAATACGTTTAATATATATAACGTATGATTCATGATAGGGATGGAAAATAAATTGGGATCCAGATCGTATACGCAAAGATTTGAAAATTTTAAATTTGAGAAATTTTAGATAACAAAATAAAATTATGAATCCAGATGTAAACAAATTAGGGCTCACATAGATTTAGATGCAGATAGATTTAGATGCAGATGCAAACGCATCCTAAAAATTGGATATCTATATTACTTTTTATAAATAAATATAAAAAAATTATAAATATGTAAGCTAAATTAGGGTCCATTTGATATATGTTTTGGGTACAGTTTGTTTGCTTTTGAAAATAAGAATATCCAAAAATTATTTTTAAATATTATATATCCTAACTTTTAGTTCAAAATTTGAAAACAATTAAAAGTCCTTTTGCGTGTTTCTATTAACAGTATCTAAATCATATTTGAACATATATCCTTATTATTATTATTATTTTAGATATTATATCAAACATGTTTTACAGTTATATCAAAGCACATTAAAATACTCCAAAATACTAAGAATTCAACTCCAGTTTTTAAGGATTATTTTTAAACCACGAATCAAACGGGCGCCCAAAGAATTGCCAAAACTCTAAGTTTGTGACTAACCTAATCCTAAGCTATAAACACGACCGCTGCAGCCGCACCAAATGCCCAAATCCTACCCGAAAATACCTTACCGGCAGCCAATCATTGGCACCTCCACCATCACAGCCAGCTCACCGTCTGCTCACCAGTCGCTATTCAGTGCTCATGCATTTTGCGAACGTCTTCTAATTCTGAAGCAAGCTTCTCTTCTTCTTCTTCTTCCACTGGATCTAGCAACATCTTGACTGAATATTGGTTTATATATATATATATATAAACACACACAATACAATTGTTATTATAAAGTCACTGCTCATCCAAAGTTAATTAATTTTTACATTATTATTATAAATTCCTTTTTTTTTCATTTTAGCTATAGATTACAAACAAAAGCGACCAAGTTGATTTCTTTATTTTTCTTAGATTAGCTGATTTTTTCAGTTAAGTGGTAGTGAATTTTTTCGTTTTTCACTTGTTTGATGTGTTATCACCACAACAATGGGTAATTTTTTGTCAATCCCTAAATGAGTTGGCTTTTTGCATTGCACACCCAGTAAAATTTACTGGTTGCACCGCACCCTTAGTTCTGTTAGTTTTTTGGTTATTTCTAATGGCTCCATCTAACTTTTGATTGAATGACAAAAATACCCTTTGTTTGAATTCAAATAAGTATAATTACACAAAACTCATTCTAACATTTTATATTTACGTTAATGCCCTAAAATAAAAGGCTAATTATAGAGCACATGCCAATTTCTTTTAAAACAAATCTTAAACTCATTTAATTTGTTTAACAACGAGCCTAGCTATTTTTTCAAGTAAAGGATTTTATTTTAATTGCAACAAAAAATAAAAACTTCTTGATACATGTACATTGTCGCCATTATTTTTTTTTTTCCTAGGAAAATCTTATCAACTTATAAAATGCATAGCTATAAAAAAAAATAATAATAATAACAGAGGACTTAGGATTTGAGGAAACAGTATGTTTTTCTTTTCATGGTTTACTCTGAGATTTGACTCGGTGTAAATATCATTTTCGTAAGAAGAAATGGAGGAGAAGAAGAAGAAAATGAAATGGAGAAGAAGAAGGAGAAAAAACCGAGAAGAAGAATAACAAACAAATAGAGAAATGAGAAGAAATAGAAAGCAAAAGAAAAGAAAAACAAAAGAACGAAATAAAAAAGAGACAAAATATATAGAATTTTCATTAAAATTAATTTAAAGGATGGACTTTCAATTTTACACTCCACCATTTAACTTAACTGAGAAAATAACAGAATTGGGGGCGTTGTGTAACGAGTCAATCTTATTGGGTGTGTAATACAAAATGTCAATTCATTTGGGGACACAGACAAAAAATTTAGCCCCATAGCAATAAAGACCTTTTGCAATGACAACAGTGATAGGTCTCGATTAGAAACAAAATATTTGTAGATAAAAAATCGCTTTCTTATGGTGAAAGACGGACCTCAAATGTTTGTATGATAACTCGCTTGCCTTATTCATTGCCATCAAATTAGCCTAAACTCAAGGAAATTAGATGTAACAAATCTGAACATGCAACAAAAATTCAAATAAATGCACAAATAAAAAGATAAAAATCTCTTTACTTGGACTTGGTCAAATTCAAGCTTGGTCTCTTTGCTTGGACTTGATTAAACTCAAGCCAAAAACTTGGGATTCTTCTTATGGACTCTCATTGATCTTCTAGGCGTATCAATACGCCCTCCACAAAGTGGATCCTTGTCCTCAAGGACCACTGTGGGAAACTGATTGCGCAGCAGCTCCGTATCTTCCCACGTAACATCTTCAATAGGCAAATGCTTCCACTTCACCGGGCTTTCTTCAACAAATTGCTCACCTTGATTGATCCAGCGCATATCTAACGTTATCTTCGGTTCCACTCTGACTAAACCTTCCTCAATAAATGGTGGCAGCTCTAAGTTGTCTTGTGGAGGGCCTCCAATAGATTTCTTCAGGAGGGAGGCATGGAAAACAGGCTGGATCCTTGTGCCTATCAAATTGAAGCTGGTAAGCAACGTTCCCGATTAATTAATGTTAAAAGTTGTATGCTTACTGAGGGGTGAAAATGTTATTTTGTGCTTATATTATAATTTAGATTTGTAATTATGTAATATATTTTGAATTTCTAATTTTTTTAAAATATTTGATTTTGTGTATTTTTGTGTGTCTATTAGATAAATTATCAATCTCACATAATTCGAGCTCCAAATAGATGAACAGATATTAAATTTAGATTCTGGAGATCTAAAAAAGTTAAGTCATTGTTTCATTATTGACATGGACCAAATAGACGTAAATATTAACTTTAAAAATTTCAACAAATGCCCAATAATTCGAATCTCTTAATTGGTTGGTGATTTTTATATTTTGAAAAAAAAAATCTGCATCTTAAGGTAAGCATTCATTTTCTTTCTTTCTTCTTTAAATTTCTCTGATTTAACTTTTGCATTTTCTTATTTTGTATATATATATGTTTACTTTATTTTGTTAATTTATATGGTTGGTTTAACTGCCTAAATTGTTATTTAATTTCTGATAGTTTGTTTATATGATTGGTTTAACCGCCCATTTAATTTTTTAAATTTAGTTAATTAATTTTCAGTTTATTTATTTTTATTTCTCATTTTTTTTGTACATTTATATTAATTGTTTATTTAATTTTCAATTTGATTTGATTTTTTTAATTTGTGTAATTTTATTTAGTTTTTCATATGTTACTCATTTGTTTGTGTATCATCATTACAACATAATTTCACACACGCATGTCCTCAACATCACATGAGACGTTGGTCTAGAACTTCAGGTGGTAAATTAATTCATAGATCTCAATCACCGCCATCAATCATGGAAGAGATACAAGAAGAAAACCTTTTCGACCAACTTAATTCTCAAATTGATCAAGGAGACAACAATTTTCAACATAATGCACATGATTAGAATCAACCAATAACTTTGAGAGACTACATGAATCCAACCAGAACTGGAGCACCCTCGTGTATAGTATTTCTTCTAGAAGCATCTTGATTCAACTTCAAACTAGGTATTATCCAACTTTTACCAACATTTTATAGTTTAGAATATGAGAATCCATACTTGTATTTAAGAGATTTTGAGGAAATTTGTAATACATACACAGACCAAAATTGCAGTATGAATATAATTAGATTAAATCTTTTTCCCTTTGTATTAAAAGATAAAGCTAAAAATTGGCTACAAAACCTTAGATCTCGATCAATAAACACCTGGAATTACGTGCAAGAACGATTTTTGAAAGGCAAATCACTTCATAAAACCAATTTATTTAAAAGGCAAATCACTTCTTTCCCAAAAAAAAGGGGGAAACATTATAACAATGCTAGGATAGATTTAAAGAATTGCTTAACATATGTCCGCACCATAGTTTTCAAACTTGGTGATTGGTCACTTATTTCTACTAGGGCTTGACAACCCAAAGTAGATAAGTTGTTGAGATGATGTGTAATGGTGAATTTAGAGAAAAAATCTTAAAGATACACTAGATTATCTTGACCAATTACCTAAAAATACAAAATATTATAATATTGTTAGAACTTTTGAATTGACAAATAAACCACAACCATCTCCATCCTATGGAGGAATCCATAAACTTAGGGAAGATCATGATTTAAAAGAAAAATTTGCATCTTTGGTTAAGAAGGTTGAAGATTTAGAGCATAAAAAGAGTGATTAAGTAAAATCTGTTCAAGAAATTGCATGTATTATTTGTAGTTCTAATGATAATTTCTTTCAAGATTGTCCCACTCTACTTACGCTTAAAGAATGTCATTAACACTTTTAACAAGCCAAACCCATATTCATAGACTTATAATCCTAGTTGGAGAAATAATCCAAATTTTTGATGGAGGAATAATAATAATGCACAATCTTCACAAGCACCAACTCCACAAAATTTTCAAAATGCTTAGCCACCATATGTTCCACCACCATGAAAAAATCTAGAAGATACAATGCATTCATTCATTAGAAAGCAAGATGTTATTAACAATTAAAATGCACAAATGTTTTCTGATTTGAAAGGTACTCTTACTAAAATTGCTTATGCACTCACAATTCGAGAAAAAAGGTAAATTTCCAACTCAACCATAACCAAATCCTAAGATTCAACAAATCCATCCACGGACCGAGTCAAGTCAATTATAACTTTTCATAGTGGTGAGGTTGTTGAAAGATCTAGTCTTGAACCTTGTGAAGATGAAGATAGTGAAAATTCAAAGGATAAGCAAGGATTACATAAACTTACACCTTATGAAGAAATAACTATTATTCCATTTGAACCACCATTTCTGCAAGCATTGAATAAACCAAAGAAATCAAACCACTATTATGAAATTTATGAAATCTTTAAGCAAGTGAAAGTTAGCATTCCTCTGTTAGATGTAATTAAGCAGGTACCTTCATATGCCAAATTTTAAAAAGACTTATGCACTGTCAAGAGGAAATTGAAGGTAAGAAAGAGAGTTTTTATGGCTGAACAGGTAAGTACCATTCTATGTATTAATAATACGTTGAAATATAAAGATCTTGGTTGTCCTACTATTTCTTGTATTATTAGTGGTCATAGAATTGAACATGCTTTATTAGTGTTAATTTGCTTCCATATTTAGTTTATCTTTAACTTAATCTTAGCGAGTTAAAGTCAACTTCAACTACACTTTTGCTTGCCAATAGATCACTTAAAGTACTAAAAAGAATAGTGGAAGATGTTTTAGTACAAGTTGATAAATTTATATATCTTATAGATTTTATTGTCTTAGGAATTGAACCTACTGTGAATAATTATAAAATCAATTCCTGCAATTTTGGGCCGACCATTTTTAGAACTGCTAATGCTTTGATTAAATGTAGGAATGGTTTAATGAATTTGTCTTTCAGAAATATGACTCTAGAATTGAATGTTTTCAACATGTGTAGGCAACCTAATGAAGAAAATGAGAATGAAGATGATACTGATTAACAAAAGGAACTGCTTGAATCTTATAAAGGAAAATATTCAAAAAGAGAATTTTTTTCAACTTACGGATATTTGTTTGGTTAATTTAATTGAATCAAATAAACAATTTGAACTTGATACTTCTAATATAAAATTTTTTGCTTGATTCTGCTTAGACTTTACCAAATGATGATGAAAAACCAAAATTTGAAGAGCTTGGAATCATTGAAAAAATAAAACAACAAGAAGCACCTGAACTGAACTTCAAACCTTTGCCTGAAGGATTGAAGTATGTTTATCTTGGAGAAGAACAAACTTATCCTATTGTGATTTCTTCTACTTTTACAAGCGACCAAGAAGGTAAGTTACTATCTGTTCTTAATAAGCATAAAAATGCAATTAAATGGACTTTAAATGATACTAATGGCATTAATCCTTTAATTTGCACACATATAATCAATTTGGAAGAAAAAGCTAAAACATGCCAACAACCTCAAAGAAGATTAAATCCACATATAAAAGAAGTAGTAAAAACAGCAGTCTTTAAATTGCTTGATGTGGGAATTATCTACCCTATCTCTGATAGTAAGTGGGTAAGCCCTACACAAGTAGTGCCTAAAAAATTTGGAATCACTGTTCTTAAAAATGAAAAAGGTGAGTTAATCCCAACACGAATTACATCTAGTTGGGGTATGTGTATCGATTATAGAAAGTTAAGTGAAACCATTAGAAAATATCATTTACCATTACCATTTCTTGACCAAGTATTAGAAAGAGTAGATAGACATCCCTACTATTGCTTTTTAGATAGATATTCAGGCTATTATCAAATTCCTATAGGATACAAGGATCAAGAAAAGATCATATTTACATGTCCCTTTGGAACATTTGCATTTAAAAGTTTAGACTATGTAATGCTCCTGTAACATTTTAAAGATGCATGTTAAGTATTTTTAGCAACCTGGTTGAACATTGTTTAGAAGTCTTTATGGATGATTTGACTGTGTTTGGGGATTCTTTTGATGATTGCCTTGATAATTTGGAAAAAGTTTCAAAAAGATGTGTTGAATAGAAAAAAAATGTCATTACATGGTTACTTATGGAATTGTTTTAGGTAATGTTGTATCTATTAAAGGAATTGAAGTTGACAAAGCAAAAATAGAAGTAATATTTAAATTGTGACAATAAAATATAATTAGAGATTTGCAATCTTTTTTAGGACATGCATGATTTTATAGGAGGTTTATAAAAAACTTTTGTGCCATATCGAAACCACTTTGTAACCTCTTATTAAAAGATGCACCATTTGAATAGATTGATGATTGCCAAAAATCTTTTGAAAAAATAATTTGTCTTTTAACATCTGCACCTATTATACAATCTCTTGATTGGTCTTTACCTTTTGAATTAATGTGTGATGTAAGTGATTTTGCTGTTGGTGCTGTTTTAGGACAAAGAAAGGATAATGAGTCCTTTGTGATTTATAATGCGAGTAAGGCTTTGGATAGTGCTCGAATGAATTATTCTAGAACTGAAACAGAATTATTTACTGTGGTATTTGCATTAAACAAATTTCATTCGTATCTGCTTGATTTTATATCTGTTGTTTTTATTGACCATGCTATTGTGAGATATTTGATGAGTAAACAGGATGCCAAACCAAAACTAATTCATTGGATTTTGTTACTCCAAGAATTTGGCCTCAACATCAAATATAAAAAAGGTGCCAAAAATGTCTTTCCTGATCATTCATCATGACTTATATCTGAATTTTGCACCGATGTAACACTTATCAATGATTCTTTTCTGGATGAATTTTTATTTTATGTTACTTCGATGCCATGGTATGCTAACATTGTTAATTTCCTTGTTACAGGTAAAATGCCTTTGTAATGGAACACTCATGATAAGAAAAAATTTTTGATTAAATTAAAGAAATTTCATTGGGATGATCCTTACTTGTTCAAATATTGCACAGATCAAATTTTTCAATGATGAATTCCTAACAACGAGGCAAGTAGTATCATTAATTTTTGTCATTCTAAAGTATGTGGTAGACACTTTTCTTCAAGAAAACTATTGTTAAAATTTTGCAATGTAGATTTTATTGGCCTACCATATTCGAAGACACATGAATTTTGTAAACTTGTGAAAATTGTCAAAAATTGGGACCAATTACTAAAAGAAACATGATGCCCTTAAATCCCATACTTGGGATAGAAATATTTGACTGTTGGAGAACTGATTTCATGGGTCCGTTTCCACCATCTTTTGGATTTGTGTACATATTAGTTGCAGTTGATTATGTCTCACAATGGATTAAAGCAATTCTCATCGACATAATGATTGCAAAACTTTGATCAAATTTTTAAGGAAAATCTTTTAAGCCGATTTGGAATCCCCCAAGCCATTATCAGTGATGGAGGTAAGCATCTTGTAACAATCATTTGAGTCCTTAATAAAGAAATATGGAATTACACATAAAGTCACTACGCTTTATCATCTTTAAACAAATGGCCAAGTTGAATTAGCGTATAGGGAGAAAAAACAAATTTTAGAAAAGACGGTTAACCCAAACCGCAAAGATTGGTTTCTTCAACTAATTGATGCACTCTGGGCCTTCCGTGCTGCATTTAAGATTAAGAATGTCACCCTATCAGCTAGTTTATGGTAAACTTTGCAACTTATCGGTTGAACTTGAGCATAAATCATTTTGGGC
The DNA here is from genome assembly GCA_030449075.1 of Murraya paniculata. Taxonomy (NCBI): domain Eukaryota; kingdom Viridiplantae; phylum Streptophyta; class Magnoliopsida; order Sapindales; family Rutaceae; genus Murraya; species Murraya paniculata. Next base: position 976,310 of record JAEVFN010000009.1, on the reverse strand, counting down.
TATTAAAGTTTTTAATTCAAACCTTGATGATGTTGGTAATGTGTGAAAATTGCAATTGAATGAATTTGACAAATTAAGGAATGATGCATATGAAAATTCTAGAATTATTAAGGCAAGAACCAAAGCTTTTTATGACAAAAGAATTTTGCATAAAAAGCTTGAGATTGTTCAAAAAGTGTTGCTTTATAATTTTCGTCTTCATTTGTTTCCAAAAAAGTTAAAGTCAAAGTGGAATGGTCCATTTATTGTAAAAAATGTATATCCACATAGGGCCATAAAAATTGAGAATTCAAAGAATGGCGTTACATTTAAAGTCAATGGTCAAAAGTCAAAACCATATATGAAAAATCAAACACATGAAGAAAGTAAGAAAATAAGTTTGGATGACCCATCAAATCTTGATTAAGTTTTTTCCTTTTACCTATATTTAATGACTGACTTTACTTTTTGCTATTTTATTTTACTATTACATTACCGATTTGAAATTATTTGATTGTTTCTTTTTTTATCTCAAATGATGTGCATCGCAGATCTTTTAAGCATCGTGATATTTTTTCCTTAAGTGTGTTTGATGATTTTGTTTCCCTTCATCATTTTTAATGTATATCATGAGAACCTCAATAAGAAAAATCATTTTCAAACATCTTGGAGAACTTTTACAAGTGAAATTTCACTTAAGAGGCTTGATACAAATTTTTAAATCATGTTCTATTTAGGATCTAGGACCAATAATGTTAGTGTCCTATGTTAAAGATAAAAAAAGACAACTCAGGGAAATACATAGTGGTATATATGACATTCAATTGGAACTTGAGATTAGCTCAATAAAAGGATGATTGAGTTAAATATTTGATTGTACCCATTTTTTATCACATTCTGTGTTTTCATTTTGTTGTTTTGTTCGCCTTTCACGCTTGACTTGTCGAATTGATTCATTTCTTTGATATGTTTTAATTTACTTCCTCATATAAATGGCAGATAACGATGACTTCGTAAGTTGGTATCTTCAATTTAGCACAATAATTGAAACCCCAAAATCAGATATAGAAGAAATACAGTGTAAATTGTATAATCGTTTTCCTTCTTTCCCTCAAAATGCTCTCAACAAAACTTACAAAGCTCGTTGTGAACGATTGTGTTTGCTAGTGATGAATGGGATTCTTATTAATATTCATTGGTTAATTGAAGCAAAGGTCTGATTGGCAGATGCGTTTGCTGATTTATTTGCTTCTTGCATGCCTGGTTTTGGTAAAAACACATTTGTTAAAAAAGAGAGCTAATTGACTTGGCTCTAAATATTCTAACTGTGTAAGACTTGATTGCAATTGGCCACACTGTAACACTTTAGGAAAGGTTTTTGAAAATCGTGAAGATAAAATTAAATTTGTTAAATATGGCCTGAGTAAAGAATCGCTAAATGATATGTTACAATCTCTTGAGATGCATCGAAGTGGACATGTGCAATATGAGATTCATAATTTATAGACATTACTTCAAAAAGAAAGTGCACAGTTTAGTCTTGCGCATATGACTCTAAAAGACCTTGTTTGATGATTTATAAGAAAACTGGATGGAAAGCCTATCCTCGACTCGTAGAAGGCGTTAAAGCAGTTACTAGACGTAAAACCAAAGGAAGATGTGAGCCATAACCACAACTACCAGTACATATCTTTTTATTTTACTAATCTTTTATCATTTGCATTATTGCTTTTAGTGGTGTAATTTTATATCTAATCATTATTTGTTTTCTTTTTACTGTTTACTTTTTTTTGCTTTTGAGTTATAGAGCCATAAGCTTTATGCGGCATTTGAAAAATACACGAACCCATTTACAATTGTGTATCATTATGTCTGTTACCAAGATCCTTAAATATGAGTTTTTTTTTCAGACACTCGCTACTTGTTTTTAAAGATTATTCAAATGGCTGTAACTTCAAGTAGACGTTTCAAAAATGTTTGTGTACTTTTTGGGTTTCACTATAGAAAATACAAGGAGTTCATTCAGACAGCGGTAGATCTTGGTTATGTCATAACAGAGGGAAAACTACACCTAGTATATGGACGAGGCGACTGAAGGTTATCAAAGCTTGTCTCAGAAGCTGTTTTTATTAGAGAAAGCCAAGTGCTAGGTGTTGATTTCTTACTGCTATATGTGTCAATGTGTAAGTGTACACAACAAATAATATATTGATAAGTATTTAGATTGTCTCCATAGAGATTGACGTTAATAGATTTGCTACTGCAATCTTAATAGTGCAATTTCAATCTAAATTAAAATAAAATAATTAATGAAACTAACTAAATTAAAGATGCAACAAATAAAATACAATAAGGTGAATTCTCAAATCAAACACAGGCAAATTCAATGGAAAAAGAGTAGTTGAGTGTTTAAACTTACTTAATGGTTTTGACTGTTTTTTCAATTACTGTACTGTTGCTACAACATCGACTACAACACTAAGCAGAATTCCTCATGCATCCTCAGCTATCACCTATTGGATATCTTGTATCTAAATGCAAACTAACAATGACCAGTTTTTATGCTAACATTAGATATAGCATTATGATTTCTAGGTTCCAATTACCCTACAAGGTGAATTCATATATCTAGTTTTTTGCTAATTTTAGATCAAGTATGACCCTATTCAAATCGAGATTAACTCAACTTAGGAAACCCAATCTAAAATCATATATTGTCTTAATTTTTTTCATTAAGTCAAACCTTTTTTAAACTCCTTCTTAGTTAGTATCCACTAAATGGTGGTCAGCCGAAATAGGGATTTGCAATAAATAAAATTAAGACAAAATACTGCAGCAAATACAGAGCAACACTATATCTTTCTGCATATTAGATATATTAATTAAATCCAATTCTCTCTTTAATAGCATAATTAATACATCTCTCTCTATATAATATATAGAGAGATATATTAATTAAATCCAATATAGAACCCCCTACCCCCTAGGGAAAGGGTCTGTTTCTCTCTGCTACAGTTCTTTTCTATTATATTAGTATTAGATTAGTATTAGTTAGCGATCCCCGGCTCAGCGAGTCCTTTCTTCCTGTTGGCACCAATCCTACATTTTGTCTCTGTGGACCGAGGAGAAAAAGGGCTCGGTGGGAAGAGAATTGTACCATGAGAGAAAAAAGGAGGTCAACCTCTTTCAAATATACACTGTGTATTTTGGCAATGCAATGTAGTAGGACTTTCATCTTGATCCGAATGAATTATCTTTTCCACGGAGGCAACAAATATCAGTCAAATAACCATTAAGCTTGCTTAGCACTCAACCACAATAAAGTTAGTTCATAATTTGTGGTAAAACAATAATAAGACTCGTTTTAGCTATCAAAGACATTCTCATAGATAAAAGAAAACAAGAAAATAAAGATGAGGGATTGAGTTCTGTTTAATCTTGCGATCTCACCTTTTTTTTCTCCTCGACTCTTCTGCTGCAGTCCTCAAATCTCTTTTTTTCTCTGTTTTCTTTTTGTTTTTTCCTGTTATTTTCTTTAACAATGGCTCTTCCCTTCTTTCTTTTCATGCATGCTCCTTTTTATAACTTAGAATTAGGGCAACCAGAAGCTTATAGCCGTGTGTCTTCTATTTTTTAAGCCTTGAATAGCAATCTTTTAGTTAACACGTACAAAATCTCATCTGCAGTTGCTGCAGAGTTGCTCCAGCATCGTCTACAACATCTTGACTATTCTAGACTTGTTTTAATTCTTTCGTAGCCAAGTTCTTTTGTCTCCACTGCAAGTCTATTGCAGCAGCGTTCTATCCATAAAATTTGAACTTCTTAGCCACCTACAGTCACATATAATCAGAGTACTAAATGATTTAAGACAAAATGAATTTATCAAAATTAAACTTAAACATATGCTTATGCAAAAAATAATTAAAATGCAACAAACACACATCATTTACTCTCTAAGTAATGTTGGTTTGAGTCTAAAAATGCCATGATAACTCTCATTTTATAGATTTATCACACTCCCAAACTTAAACCATTACTTGTCCTTAAGTAATGACAACAACACTAACACTTCAATCACACAATCATGCAACAAATAACTTAGCACTGTCATCTAGCTTGCTCAGATTCATCAACCCTCAGATCTCATTCTTAAACATGCAAAATTACCATAAGCAGTTCTAGTTCTAGACTTAAGTCTCATTCTGTCCAAAGTGTGCGTGTGGCACTTTGATCAAGTTCCAGAGTTGCTGTAGTATCACACACGTGTCAAATATAACCTAAAGATCAAGCAACAGACATTTCTTCTTATGGGGAAACAATAATCAACAAATTGGCTTCAAATTGTGCTGTAGCAAATTTTTTTTAGTCAAATATTTTTTAATGTAACATTGATTTTTCATGCGAATGTCTATCACTTGTAATGATGACACCCAATTACTTTAGCAATGTACAGATCCGAGTTGCTGCAGCAAAAGCATCTTAATATGCTATAACATAGTCTTATCTATAGACACCTTTAACTCAAGGCTGAACATGGGGTTTATGAATAGACCTGGCTACTTAATATCCTAAACAGATGACCTATCCCAAAACTTGAGATATTTTTAACTTTGTTGCTCTACCTAGTTCTGCTACAACATACTCACAAAACTCAACCAAAGTCTAAGTGGTAAGACAGAGTTTCAACCTCCATCTATAAACTGTCTTTACTTGGCAGTCATTTGTCCAACATTTCATTAATCAATTCATCCTCATTGGGTTTTCCTAATCCAAAAACAACACTAGGATAAATAGAGCTACATACACAACACAAACACATGCATTTGTAAACATAGTACACCATAGCATAGCTCCTCCAAACTTGAGAGGTGTTGTGTCCTCACATGCACACAAAATGAATTAAAAGATAGATATAAATAAACTTAAAAGAAAGAAATGCAAAATAAATAAGGTCAAATCAATAAATAAAAGAAAAGTTTCAGAATTTGAAAAGTTAAATTGGGCTGGTAGTGGTACTCCTATATTGTTGGAAGCTCCGCTACAGCACCTGCCAAGAAGGTTCATTTCTTCATTGATCCACTTCTTAAACATTCTTTTGGTGAACCCAGTGGTGTAGCAACCGATTGTTTCTTTTTTTGGCTCTTAGTTGGACAAGTAGGAGGGGTTCTAACAGCTCCTGTGGCTTTGAGCAGAGTTTTCTTTGTTTTCTTATATTCTGTTTCATATGGTGTTGCAGCAAGTTGCTCGCATTGCTGCAACAGCTCTAGAAGGTTGTGCCCCATTTCATTTGTTGGAAACCTTGGAAGCTGGGAGTGTAGCAGCTCGTGTAGGTGTTGCTGCTGCCGATTCCTCAACAATGATACTTGCAATGAGGTCTCTTAGGCTACTTCTTGCTTCTTCTATCCTTGCAGTTCTGCTGATGGCTTCCTTAATGGCTGTATCCACATCCTTTTCCCATTTTGACTCGGACTCATCTTCAACCAAAATTTTCTCTTTTCTTTTGCTTGTGGGGGTCACCTTTGGAGCTTCCTCCTCCTTTTCCTCCTCTTCTTCTTGCTCTTTCTCTTTCTCTTCCTCTACTTCCCACTCTCCACCTTCGAACTCCTCTGCAGCCTCTATATTTTCAACGTCCCCTTGCTCTGGCGGCTGTTCTTCCTCAGACTTTCCTTCAGCCTCTGCATCTTCACTCACTTCTACTGAAATAACTTCCTTAGCTCTTCCAAAATTAAACTATTACAGTAATGACTCAAGAAAGTCTGCATCTTTGCTATTTATGTACAGGGAAAATTGATGCTTTTGTGCTTTAAGATGTCATAGGTAAGTCTAAAATCTCTAATTTTCTCCTATTTGTTCTTGGACACACGCCTTCACAGCTCCACTGAGTTCTTGAAGCATACTCTCAATCCATGTAGCTTGTTTTGTCTTAGTTATAGCAGGGCATTCAATTGTCCTCACTATAATAGCCCCTTCATTCTTCACTCGCTCATCGCTTGCCTCAAATTTCAATCTCGAGGCCTCATAGATGCCTGTAATAAGTGAAGGGAATAACAATGCAGCAAATTTTTGTTTTTTCATTGGCCACTCTCTAATTTCTTACTCAATAATCTTCCCCATATTAATGTCTAAACCATTTACTATAGCATAGAGAAGTATAAATCTATCTTGAGAAACAGTGGTTGTGTGGGTGCTTGGCATCAATCTATATTTCAAGAATTTGACCCAAGCCTTGGCAATCAGTTTCAAAACTATGCTATTAACCACTCGGCCCTCCTTATTCATCTATTTACTACCATCTACTGTCAGTGTTTTGAATACTTATCCCCACTTTTTAATAGTCATGTTCTCAGCAAATTTTGTATATTCTCAATAGCAGTCGGTAAGTCATAGAAGGTATTAATGACTCAAGAGTCTAAGGGAACTTGAACTTGCCTTACTAAGATACTGCGTTGGTCTTGCTGCAACATGTTGGAGTAGAACTCCATAACAACCAAGATGATTGGGCCTTTGGGGTCAGAGCAAAACTTGAGCCATTCTCTTCGTGCTACAGCGGTATAGATGCTTTTCATTACGCATGTTGGCTGCTTTAGAAATATAAAGCCCTTTTCTTCTAAAATTCTTCACGGCCTGATGAATTCTTCAAATTTATCTTCGGCTCTATAGCTATGGAAGCACGCAGTGTCTTTCAATCTAACACGTGTTTTAAGTTTCACCATTGCTATAACAATTCACAATAAGAATTATTGTGTTGAAAGTAGACAAACAAGACGTGAGAAGGAATTGCAAATATGCCGAGAGTCATAGATGGGTGGATAATTTGAAAGTGAAATAAATAGTGAAAGTAAATCCCTAAATTATAGCAAAGACGAAAGTGGCGAGAGAGAGGTAATTAAAAAGATAAATATGGAAAGAATTTTGAATTTGAAAATAAATTTTAATTGGAAAAAGAAAAGATATGTGTCACGGTAAAATAAGGATTGCATTATCTCCCTTATTATAAATTTTGATCTGCTGACATAAGTGTGTCAGCCTTCCAACCGTAAAAAATCTAATGTTGTCAGTGCAACGATAAAAATAATTGCTATAGCAACCAATTCGCTATTGCAGCACTAGCGATAAATTTCTCTATTGTTTGAGAACAATCTTTTGTCCGCCATCCTATAAGCAATGTTGCAGTAGCCCCTTTTTGCTTCTTTGCCCACATTTTTTTTTTAACTTCTACTTGCTTCAATTTAACAGAAAGACCTAAAAACAATTAGATGCATAATTAAAATAACACAAAGATAAATTAAACAAATTTTCTTATTTTTTTTTATCAATGTCTGTTTGTTGCAATTTAACACAAAGAAATAAAAGAAATAAAGAAATTCGATGCACAATTAAAATAACAAAAAGACAAATTAAACAATTTTTTTTAAAAAGAAACTAAATTTAATGCTTTACAAACTTGAAACAACTTTTTTTATTGGGTTGCCTCCCAATCAGCGCTTAATTTTAGGTCCTTCAACCTGACCATCCCTAATTGCTCAAGCTGGATCTTGAGGAACACATCCTTCTTGAGATTGTTCACAATAGCTTCAATGTAATACTTCACTCTTTGTCCATCCACCTTGAATTATTGGCCTATCCTTTCTTCTTGAAGATCAACAGCCCATGAGGATAAATTTTGATAAATTTGAAAGGTCCTGACCATCTAGGTTTTAGCTTTCCAGGGAAAAGTTTCAACCTAGAGTTATAGAGCAATACTTGTTGGCTTGGAACAGGTTCCTTCTACTGAATTTGCTTGTCATGCCATTGTTTGGCCCTCTCCTTGTAGAGCCTTGCATTTTCATAAGAAAATAACTTTAACTCCTCTCGCTCACAAAGTTGTAGCCTCCTCTGTTCTGTTGCAGCATTCATATCTATGTTTAGCTGTTTAACTGCCCAATATACTTTATGTTTTAGCTCCAGTGGCAAATGACATGCTTTGCCATAAGCAATTCTGTATGGAGACATGCCAAGTAGGGTTTTATAAGCTGTTCGGTGAGCCAATAAGGAGTCATTTAGTTTAAGAGACCAATCTCTTCTATTGTGATTCACCACCTTCTTCAGAATTTTCTTTATCTCCCTATTAGACACTTCTACCTGAACACTTGTTTGTGGATGATATGCTTTAACAACTTTATGCTTGATCCAATACTTAGCCAATGCTGCAGCAAACATCCTGTTGCAAAAATGAGTTCCTTCATTACTGACAATAGCCCTAAGGGTGTCAAATCTTAAGAAAATATTCTTCTGAAGAAACTTCACCACTGCTTTGGCATCATTTGTTGGCAATACTGCAGCTTCTACCAACTTGGATACATAGTCTACAGCCATTGAGATGTATAAGTTGCCAAAAGAGAGTAGAAATGGTCCCATAAAGTCTAGTCCCCATACATCAAAAAGTTCAACCTCCAAGATGTTGGTTAATGGCATTTCATACTTTTTTAGAGATGTTTCATGCTCTTTGACACCTGTCACAGCATTTAATAAACTCATAAGCATCTTTAAAAACAGAGGGCTAGTAATAACATGATTGAAGAACTTTTGCTGTTGTTTTGTGTCCTCCAAAGTGTCTACTATATGCTGCAACATGACAACACTGTAAAATGCTGAAAATTTCTTCATCAGGAACACATCTTCTAATTATAGTCTACTTATATGGTCTGAACACATCGTGTACAAGTAAGGATCATCCTACTGATAGTTTCTAACATTGTAGAGAAATCTTTTCTTCTGCTGGTAGCTCAAATTAGGTGGTCGTAATCCACTCACTAAGTAATTAGCAAAATATACATACCATGGAAATCTCGATTGCTGCAACATCTGTGCATGTTGTAGCATTAATAATTGCTCATCAGGAAATGTTTCTATGATATCCTGCTTTGCCAGAGTGCTTGCATCGGCTTCCAGCCTTGAGAGATGATCTGCTACTTGATTCTCAGTGTCTTTTTTGTCTTTGATCTCTAGGTCAAACTCTCGTAAGAAAAGAATCTATCCAATCAAACTTGGTTTGACATCTTTCTTGGCAATCAAATACTTTATGGCTAAGTGGTCTGTGTAAACAGTCACTTTGGTGCCAACCAAATAAGCTCTAAACTTGTCAAATACAAAAACAACTGCTAGCAACTTCTTTTCATTAGCAGTGTACTTGAGTTGTGCATCAGCTAAAGTTTTGCTAGCATAATAAATGGAGTTAAAAATCTTACCTTTATTCTACCCTAACACTTCTCCAACAGAGTGGTCACTAATGTTACACATCAATTCAAAAGGCATACTTTAATCGGCATACTTTAATCGGGTGCTACAACAACTGGTGCTGTCACAAGAACTCTTTTTAGCTCAACAAAGACCTTTAAACAATTCTCATCAAAATTAAAGGGTTTGTGATGTTCGAGCAACATGCATATAGGTTTGGATATTTTGGAAAAATCCTTAATAAATCTTCTATAGAACCCAGCATGTCCTAAGAAACTCCTAATGCCCTTGACTAAAGTAGGTAGTGGAAGTTCATCAATCACCTCTATTTTTACCTTATCCACCTTTATTTCCTTTCTAGATACCTTACGACCTAGGATTATCCCTTCTTGTACCATGAAATGGCATTTTTCCCAATTCAATATTAAGTTTGTATCTTCACATCTCTTAAGCATATTTTTTAGATTATGCAAACAGTCATCATATGTTTCTCCAAAAACTGAAAATTTATCCATGAATACCTCAAGTGTTCACTCGACCATATCTGAAAAAATAGACATCATGCACCTCTAGAAGGGTGTTGGAGCATTGCACAGGCAATGATATCCTTCTGAAGGCAAAGGTTCCATAAGGATATGTGAATGTTGTCTTCTCCTAATCTTCTGGTGCTACAGCAATCTAATTGTAGCCCGAGTATCCGTCCAAGAAACAATAGTACTCTTTTCAAGCAAGTCTGTCCAGCATTTAATCTATGAAAGGCAATGGAAAGTGATCATTTCTTGTGGTTTTATTTAACTTTTTGTAATTCATGCAGACTCTCCATCAAGTTATTGTCCTTGTAGGAAAGAGTTCATTGTTTTCATTTGCTACAACTGTCACTCCACATTTCTTTAGAACACATTGTACTCGACTTACCATGAGCTGTCTGATATTAAGTAAATAATTCTAGCATGAAGCCACTTGATGATCTCTTTCTTCACAATTTCATTCTAAAACAGGAGATGGTCAATAGAGAGAACAGAAGGTTTTACTTCCCTATTTGACAGATTGAGAGATTCAAAATACTTGTCTATTCTCACAAGTTGCTTCTATCTTACCCATACTATGTCAGTTGTTTCATGATCTTCTTCTTCAAGTTCTTCAAATGTTACAACCTTAATTTCTTTATTGTTGTAGCAACTGTTTAATCTCTCTGCTACAGTAAAATCCACAACACTGATAAAATCACTCATTTGGACTCTTCATGGCATCTAGCACATTGAATGTAACTTGTTGATCATTAACCCGCATAGTTAATTCTCATTTTTGCCAATCAATCAGACTCTTTCCATGGCTAAGAAGGGTCTGCCTAAAATGATTGGTACTTCTTTATCTATCTCAAAATCTATCACTATGAAATCCACTGGAAAAATAAATTTATCTAACTTTACCATCACATCTTCAATCTTGCCTTGTAGATATACATGAGATCAATCAGCAAGTCGTAAAGTTATTGTCGTTGATCTAACTTCCCCAACTTCCAATTGCTTAAACACTGATAAAGGCATGAGATTGATGCTAGCTCCCAAATCACATAGTGCCTTACCACTGTATTTATGAAGTATTTATTTACTGGAGTCGGAGTGGGGAGTGTAGAGTCTTCCTACTCCAATGTTTACTTACTTATTTAAAAGGAGGAGTGAGAGTGGGACTCCGTTGGCCCCACCCACTTTTGGAGTGTGGAGTGGTATTCCCACTCCCATAGGGGGAGGTGGGAGTAGGAATCCACTCCCACCTCTTTCTTTATTACCCATTTTATTAATATTATTTATATTTATTAAAATAAAATAATATTACATTTATTTAAAAATAATATTATTATATTTATTTAAATAAAATAAATAATTTATATTTATTAATATAATATAATTTCTTAATATAAATTACTAATATTAATATAATTTATATTTAATAAAATAAAATAATATTACATTTATTTAAAAATAATAATATTATATTTATTTAAATAATATAATAATATTATTTAATAATACTAATATTATTAAATAAAATATTATTATATTCATAGAGAATTAATAATATACCATATACTATCTTCATTTGAAAATATATTATTATTATATTTATTTAATTTAATAGTATTATATTTATTTGCTATTAATAATTAATAATAATAAATAGTTTATTAAAAAAATATTAATTTTGTACTATATTATTAATAATAATGTTTCATTTGTGTTGCTCTTATCAATAATTTTTAATTTACATAATTACAATTAAAATTAATAAAAAATTATGATTTACATAACTAAAAATATTAATAATTATTATTAAGTTATATAATTCAAATTAATAATAAAATAAATAGTTTATTTTATAAATATATTTTTTATTAAAATATATTTTTTTATCAACATTGTAACTAAAAACTATGGTTTTTTAAATAAGGGTAAAATTATAATTTGAAACTATCTACTCCCAATCCAAGATAATGTAAACATATAAATAGGATTCTGATTTATATTCCACCCTCCTATTTCAGTGTAAGTAAACAACCTACTCTCACTCCCACTCTCACTCCACACTCTCAGGATTTCCACTCCTTAGGATTCTCAATCCAATCCGAAAAGCAAACGCTACCTTAGTTCCTATAGAGTATGGGATTGTAAAGCTTCTTGGATCTTTTAGCTTCTGAGGGATATTGTTTTGAAGCATGTGGCTGCATTCTTATGTTAGAGTAACTGTTTCAAACTCCCCAAGCCTTCTTTTCCTTACTAAAATATCTTTCAAGAACTTCACATAATTTGGCATTTGTTTTAAAGCTTCCACAAAAGGAATGTTGATAGTAACTATTTCAGCACTTCCAAGAATTTGCTGAATTGCTTGCCTTGCTTTTGTTTCTGGAATCTTTGAGGAAATGGTGGTGGGTGCCTAAACTGCTATGTTGTAGGAAGTTTTACAAACTGCTTCTCTTTTGCCGTGTTCAAGGCTAATGTGGTTGGTGCTGTAGCATCTTCTCTAACAGATGCTGGATCATCATTTTCACAGATGCTGGATCATCATTTTCTGCAGATGCTGTAACTTGGCTGTTCACATTTGTATGCTAGAAAGTGAGATGCTGCGGCTTCGCTTCAACTTGAATTTCTTCTTGGGTTGAAATGGGTTCAACTCTTCTTTGTAGTACACCAACTGGAATATGAACATCTTTTCTAGATCTTAAATTAATCACTTTGCAATGTTTTTTTTTCCTTTCCTTCTTAGATCTTCTGTGTTGTTGGGTAAACTACCCTAAGGTCTGTTGCTTAATGCTGTAGCAAGCTATTCAATTTGATTTTTCAAGTTTCTTAGAGTCACTACTTGGCTTTGGACAACTACTTCGTTCTTTATAATGTACTCCTTAATCAAAGCTTCAAGAGAACTGAGTTGATCATCGCTGGTGCTTCTTTACCCTTGATTTTGCTGGTGAAATCTAGGTGATTGCGTAGGTCTGTTTTAACGACTGGTTGCTACAGCTTGTTGATTCTGATTGTTCCATGACAAGTTTGGGTCCTGTCTTCATCGAGAGTTGTAGGTGTTTGAGCAAGGATTGTTCTGGTTTTGTCTATTGAAGTTGCTCGTATAGTTTACTAAGGTAGGATTTCCAGTACAATTATCAAACAGATGCCCCCTCTACTTCAACAACTTGATTGACAGTTGCTGGAGCAATAATTATAACCTTCACCATATTTGTTAACGAGATTACTTGGTCTGATAATGCTGTCAAGGCGTCTATGTTATGGACTCTTACTGTTCCTCTTGTTGTAGCTTGTTTGGTTGATGGCCACTGATAGTTATTATTACCATCAATCTTGTGCTTGGGTTGAGACCATTATAGAACGTGTCGTCCAACTGTGTACAACAAGGAATACCATGATGAAGACATCTCTTGAGTAACTGTTTGAATCTCTCTCATGCATCATACAAGCCTTCATCTTCAAGGTGATGGAAAGATGTTATCTCATTTCTCAATTTTGCATTCTTGGTAAGTAGGAAGTACTTCATTAAAAATTTATCAACCAAGTCATTTCATGTAGTGATGGAGTCTGGTGGTAGAGAGTTCAAACATGTTCTTGCTCGTTCCCTTAAAGAAAATAGAAAAAGTCGGTCTCAATGCTTTCTGTGATGCTTCGACAATCTTAAAGGTATCATTTACTTCCAAAAATAGTTTAAGGTGAAGATGAGAATCTTCTAATGGTAGTCCATCAAGTTGTCCCTCTATTTGAAGCATCTGAAATATCATTGGTTTGAGCTTAAAATTATCAACTTGCACTTCTGGTTTAACTATTCCATGATTTATGGCTTGAGGGGTCAACACTGCATAGTCTCGAATGGCCCTGTCTCTGTCATTCGCCATGTAGATAATATTATTGTTCCCTAATTGCCTATGATTGTTCTACCCATTCTGACCTTGATGTCCATTGATCGACTCTATTTCTTCTTGGAGGTTTAAAATCAACACTACTACAAAAAATGACATAGATGACGTTTAAATTAACCTTACGATGATGAAGTAAAATTAATCATCTTTGTGGCAGTCATCTAAAACTACGTACAAAAGATGACGCGTTAAGAGAGTCATCTAATAAGTGACATAGATGACTCATTTCTGAAAAACATCAATCATCGAATGTTATAAAGAACTGTGTTCTATATCAACGTAGATGACTTACTTCTTAAAAAAAGAGTCATCTAACGTTGCAAAGAATTGTGTTCTACATCAACATAGATGACTTCTCCAAAAAATAGTCATCTAATGTTGTAAAAGAACTGTCCTTTTTTCGAGTATAAATGACTGATTTTAAGTAACGGGCGTCAACAATAGTAGTGACCTTAATATGAATAGATTCCTAAAGATTTGAAATGGCTGGCATTATATTATTATTATTATTATTATTATTTATGCTAAACTGTAGTGCAGTAATTTTTTTTGAAAAGCTATAGTATAGAATAAGTATTCGTCAAGCAATTGCAATAATATATAAATATGGTACATTACAAACAGTACTAAAAAAATACTTTGTGTTTACAATTTCCAAATTAAAGTAAATAGACATCCATAACTCTTTTTTCTTAAAAGAAAGATATTACATTCTTCACAAGAACAACAAAATGCAGCTAACCATCCAGTTGGCTACTCCAATAATCATGCTAGTACAATAATCATGCCAAAGCCAGAGAGTGTTGGAGAGTGAAAACTTTCGACGAACCTTCCTTGATTACGGTATCAAAATAATTGAAATAATTTCATAAATCTTTTTATTGTCTTATTCGAAACAAAGACAATAAAAAAGAAGTAGATAAAAAATAATACTATTCATTTTACTAACCTTACAAAGTCATTGTGCTACAAAATTTAGCGAAAAATATTCTGCCATATGTACTCTACCCACTCCATTCTTATTCCATATCCTTTTGGGTGTAACTATCTTGTCCAACAAACTACATATCATATACAAAATAGTTAATATTAATAGTTAATATTAATACATGCATTAACCTTATGAAATCTATAAATTTTGAAAGAATAAGAAAATGACTGCAAAGTTTTTTATTGAATCATCTTGGTTTTCAATGATTTCCTTCATAAATCTCATGACATAATATCCACAGTCAACATCTGCAGTTTGTTGAGGACACTACACATGAATTTTGAACTAATTAGTGTCATGTGCATATGTAAATAAATTTAAACTGAACATATATATGTACAGTCTCATAAATAAATTTTAACCCTCTTCCAAACAAAGGATTTTCGATTCGCATTTCCCATATTTGCCACTAAAATCTTGAAAGCACTTAAGATAGACAATTAAATACACATTTAGTCAAACGCGTTTTAATATATGCATGATAATTAACAAAAAATGACAATAACTTACAGTGATACAAAGTTCTTCAAATCAGGCCAAGGTTCATGGCCGAGTGAATCGAAAAAATACACTATGAATTTGTGTGGATCCACAACAATCAACATCCAATGTTTGCTAAATATAATGATAAATATCAGTCTTGCATATTTTTGTAAAAGAAAAAGAAAATAAACTCCAAATGCTATATACAATCAATAAAATAACAAACCCGGTATTGTAAGAAAATATCATAAACTGTTCTGGATCAAGTATTTCAATTCTTGATACCATTGCACGAGCTCTAGTCTCATCGCTCTTTCCAGTTTCATCACAAAAGGTTGAAGGATTACCAAATTTATAAATGTGGTCCAGGTGACGATCCTTTAAGACCTCTTAAAGATGCCTACAGAAAACAAGTAATAATTACTTCACTGCATACATAAAAATTATAATTAATTATCTTGCTAAGAAAATAAGTAATTTAATTACTTCATGTAACAAGTTATTGTTGCAACCCCAATTTTTTCCATGCTACAGAATTGTACAATGTCGTCAATTGATAAATATAATTCAGCTTGTTCATTATCAAAGATCCCAGGATAAATTTCAATCAATAATGCTCTAGTCAACACTCTCCGCGCATAGTTGCAAAGGGCGTCTCTTCTTGCTGGCACTTTGTATCCCTACACATTGTTAATGGATATCTTCATGTAACTAGAAGAAGAAGAAGAAGAAGAAGAAGAATTATTATTATTATTATTATTATTATTATTATTAATTTAAGACATATCAAAGACAAAACAATAATTATAGATATGTACCTCAAAATCATCCAAGATGACGAATTGTTTAGGCCAAGCAACATAGGATCCAATAGCATGGCTAACAAGAACTAGCTCATCCCCAACAGGCCTTGGTAAAAAGGCATCTCCTTTAATTGTAACATTAACAGCCACACGAACATCAGTGGCTGCCAATGGTCCTCCATGCACAGTTGTATTAGGATCATTATTTTCTAACATTGTACCTTTGGCTACAATATTATTTATGTTGCCCACTGCTAACTTGCATGATTTGCCTTACATTATAAATGAGTAAAGTATTAATCATTGCATTATAAGTGATAAAATTTTAAATTTTGATATTTGGAAGAAGGATAAAAAAAAAATGCACTTATTTTTCATATATACTTGTTTCTTCTTCGAGCACTCATTTTGCATATATACTTGTTTCTTCTTGCAGTACTTTTTCTTCATTCTTGGTTCCTTCGAGCAGTTGCCCTTTTCTGAGGGGATTTTTGGTGACTGGATTGATAGGACTCCGTTCCTTTGAAATTCTTCAAAAAAATGCATCATTTGTTCTTGTACAATCTTCCCCACATTTTGTTCTAACTGAAATTTTTCTACTGAAATTTTCTCATAATTTTCCTCTAGTTGAACTATACGCTCTTGTAACTCATTGTTGGATGAGGAACTTCGTTTTTTCCTTCCAAAGTACGAAGATGGTGTGGCAAAACATCCTCCGGTTCTTACTCGACCTGAACTTTCAGGGGTTCCTAAAGCTATTGTTAGAACATCATTCCTACCGCCAGTAGCTATAACTCTTTCCTCACTTTTCTTTGTTATCTCATCCTACATTTAAATAAGAACAAAAAATCAGCAACTTTCTTGTTCATACGTTAAATTATTCAAAAATCATATATTTATAAAACTTACTATCTCATCAGCCTTTTCTCTAACAACCTCGCTCGTGTATCTACCTTTCTTATTTTTACGTGCTGCTTTCCATAAGGTAGAGTGACTAATTTCTTCATTGTTTCCAGCAGCTTTTTGCTATATATAAATGTCAATATGTAAAAGTGATTAATTTGGGTGAGTGAAAGGCAATGATTGTATACATTCTTTGCCCTTCTTTCTCTATATTTTTGGCTAATTTTCTACATTCAATAATGAAGATAAGAGGCAATAATGATAAATCCACAAACACAATTCAAAAAGTTAGCCAATACCTCAAATGCACTAGAGGTCCAATAACGAACGAAAATTTCCCAATCTTCTTGCTCAATAAAATCATACATTTTAGGTGGGCACTTCAGCGCCTCTGGCTTGTCTTTATATCTCTTGATGTATTTAGTGGTGAGCCTATTCTTGAAGGTTCTTCATTTATTTGCAGCTGAAGATAAGAATTTGCCTTGAAGCTCATCATCCACCTCAAAAGAGAACTGCAATAGGCATAGCATGTTTAAAAATATTTTTTTAGATTTAAATAAATGTGTATTAGTTTAAGAAAAAAGCAGTACACACATACTTTTACACATTTCCATATCTTTTCTTTGGTCTCTAGTGGCACTTTGCTCCAATCTACATAAGAAATTCGAACCATGGTGTGTGCCAAGACACCTAAGAAGCTAAACAATCGTGTTGCTACCTTGCCATGCGGTTGTCCTCTTTTGTTATACTTGACTACAATCTTCTGTCCATTGTTTCTTTTTCTGACCAGTTGAGGCAAATTTGTTCGACCTCTACTTTTTCTTTTTCTGACAATTGAACTCATTTCTGTAAAAATGTTTTATAAAAATGTTTTATAAACCTGCTGCAAAATAACTAAAGAAAAAAAGAAAAAGAATTTGTCAGAATTTAAGAGAAGAATAATAGGTCACATAAGTTAAATAATTGCTAGTACATTAAAATAATAATTCAATACGTCAACTATGTAACAAAAAACTTACACTTTTTTCTACATAGTGTTTTCAACCAATGTTTCCTCATTGATATCAGTTCGGATATAAGCTAAATCATCATCACCCATTTTATCAAATGACTCAACAGATGGTATCAAATTGCTAGAATTTTGATGTTCTAACATGATGTCACCTACATCTTCTCTTGAATCACCTATATATTCCCTACGTGGATTCATTATAACAACAGACCATCCTGGATCGAGTTGATCCTCAACATAAAATACTTGTATTGGTTGAGAATCCAAAATAAAACAATCATCGCTATGGCCTATCTTGTTAAGGTTTACTAGCGTAGCTCCTAGCTCATCCTTTTTTATCCCATGATTGTTTTCAACCCAATCACAGTTGAATACAGGAATCTTGAACTTGTTGTAATCAAGCTCCCATATCTCTTGTATAACTCCATAAAACGACATATCTGCTACCACAGAATTCTTATCTTTAGCACTTCAAATTTGAAATGCAGTTGCCTCTAAGTACACTCCACTATTCTATACAACTCGTAAGTCATCACATTCTTTGGTATGAAAATGATAACCATTAATTTCGTAGCTTGGGTACTTTATCACTGTCTATGTGCAATCCATCTTAAGGCTTATGAGATACTGTTCCTTGATTCTTTAAGTTGAATTTCAACCTATATGATAATAATAAAATGTATATAAATAATACATAAATATCTTAGAACAACAAAAAAAAATTATTCATGAACTATAAAGTTAATTACTTTTTGACGCAACCAATATATGAAAGTTCTATTATGTGCATCCTGTAGCCATTTTTTCTTCTTTGACTTTGCAGGATATTTCTCCTTCAAGAACTCCATATGCTCTCTAGGACATCAAAGATGAAATGAGAATGATTATAAATATTATAAAAAATATAACTAATATATATTTAAATGTCTACATATGTGTATGTGTGTATACACACACACATATAAAAGATAAAGGAAATTATTACTGACATGATATAAGGTTGTACTTCATTTTTATTTTCCAATACATATCTATGTGCCTGCACCCACAGTTTCCGATCTATTCTAACAACACATCCTCCTGGTAAAGGGTAATCCAACATCAGAACTATACTTTTTAGGTGGAATGCCAACTGCATCAACTCCAGGTAAGTATTCTATGCAGAATTCAATAGCCTCTTCAGCAATATACGATTCAGCAATGCAACCCTCTGGTTTATCCCGATTTCGTACATAATCCTTCAATATTTTCATTTCCCTCTCAAATGGATACATCCATTGGAGAAAAACGGGTCCACATAGTTTGACTTCTCTAACAAGGTGCACTGGTAAGTGAATCATAATATCAAAGAAAGCTGGCAAGAAATATTTCTCTAACAAGCATATAGTATTCACCAATCAGCCTGTATTTGACCCAATTTTGACACATCCACCACTTAGCTGCACAAATTGCTAAAAAAAGCACAAAATCTTGTTATAACGTATCTAACATGTTTTGGTAACAAGGATCGTATGGCTAAAGTAGCAATTGTTGCATCAAAGCATGATAATCATGGGATTTCAAGCCATAGAGTTTCAAATCTTGCAGTGCGATGAGATTTCTAAAATTTGAACAATAGCCATTAGGAACCTTAAGTTCAAACAGTGTCTTATAAAATTTTTTCTTTTCTTCCCTTGACAATGTATAACGTGCAGGAGGCAATTTCATTCCAGTTTGGCCAACTTTTGGTAATAATTATGTCCTCACACCCATTTCATCTAGATCCATGCGAACTGCAAAACCATCCTTTGATTTCCCTGGACTATCAAGTAAAGTTCTTACTAGGCTTTCACACACATTCTTTTCAATATGCATAACATCAAGGGTGTGTCTAACATATAAAGACTTTCAATAGTCAAGCTAAAAAAAATAGATTTCTTTTTCCAACAAACTTTTTCATTGATATCAATTGCACGACTATTTGCTTTTTTCTTTCTAAAAGAGAAATTTAATCTTTGCACTCGTGCTAAGATTTCCTCTCCTTTGAACAGCTCTGGAGCAATTTCAACTTCCTCTTCATTATTAAATGCCTTCTTTTGAAACCGATAAGGATGATACCTTGGTAAAAATCTTCTATGACCAATATAACATCTTTTTACTATGGCCAAGTTGAACTGCATATGTTTTTTCACTACAAATAGGACATGCTTATATCCTTTTATAGTGCCACCAGCCAAGTTTCCATAAGTAGGAAAATCATTTATTGTCCACATTAAAATAGTTTTCAATGTGAAAGACTCTTGACGATAAGCATCATAAACTTTAATGCCTACCTCCCACAATGTTTTAAGATCATCAATTAATGGTGCTAGGTAGACATCAATATCATTACCAGGTTGTTTAGGACCTAAAATTAACAATGTCAGCATCATAAATTTCCTCTTCATACAAAGCCATGAAGGAAGATTATACGTCACCAGTATCACTGGCCAACAACTATACCTGCTATTAAGAGAACTATGTGGATTAATCCCATCTGTAGATAGTGCAAGTCGTAAGTTCATTGGTTCAATTCCAAAGTCAGGCCATAAGTGATCTATTAGTTTCCATGTTGGGGTGTCTGCAGGATGACGTAATAGATCATCAGTTTCCCTTTGAGTGTCATGCCATGTAAGATTTTTCAAAGTTTCAACACTTCGAAACATTCTTTTAAACCTTGGGATAGGTGGAAAATACCATAAAACCTTTGCTGGAACACTTATCTTCATCTCAATTGAATTTTTTTTTAACTTCCACCCTGACGCACCACAATTCGGAAATATAACAGCATCTTTATACTCCTTTCAATAAAGTATACAGTCATTTGGACATGCATGTATCTTTTCATACTCCATCCCTAATGCATTTAAGGTTTTTTTCTCCCCGTACATTGAACAAGGCATTTCATTATTGTTAGGCAACATTTCCGTTAACTTTCAACAAATCTTAGAAGCCTTGGTCTGCCACCCATTTTTTGCTTTTAGGTTGTACAATTTTACCAATGCAAATAATTTTGTGAACTTACAACAACCTGGGTATAACTTTTTCTCAGCATCAGCCAGTAAATTCTCAAGCTGTTTAGGATTGTTTTCAAAATGATCATGAGCTCCTTGAATCATCTCTATAATGCTAGCCACAGATTCAGTTTCAAAGTCCCTTGTTTCAAATCATGTTGTAAATCGAGCATTACTAGTAGTCGATGGCTCTTTAACAAACTTTTCTCCATGCAAAATCCAATTACTGTAACTTTGGTCTATACCATTCAAATACAGATGATCCCTAATCTCATCAACAGTGTGATGTTTCACATTTCCACATTTCATACATGGACATAGTATGTGAGTAGAATTCTTTGCATGAATCGTTGCAGAATTCAGAAATTTTTCAACACCAATCTCATAATCTTTTGATCTTCGATCCATAGACATCCAAGGTTTATCCATTCTGGATGTAAAATATAAATATATCACTTTAAAATATTTTTCATAATTTCTTCATATATGATTACATGTGTCCTAATTTGAGAAAAAATAAAACATAGGACCTCAATAATTATTATCCTAGCTGAATAATATCAATAACTTGATGTTTATTGACCAAAGCTTGATGGACATGAAGTGTCAGAGACTAAAGCATAAAAGCACAACAAATGGATTGCTACGGTGGTAAGCATTTTGGTTAAGTGCTCAGCATATATATGATAAAATACTTTGGTACTTGTACCATCTCTAAAATATGCAAGCATAAACATGACAAACTCCTTCATAAAATTTAATCTCTAGAAATAACTTTATTGTTCATCCATATTGTCAATATTTGCTATTGAGACACGAATAAATTAGACATAGAAAACGGAAAAAAAACACAGCACATGTAGACCACCCACAAACAAACAATCTATCAATTTCTTTCAAAAGCATGATTAAACAAAAGGAAAGAAAGTACCTTTATGTGGGGACCATAACTTTTAAGATCCAATATTAAAGGTGATCGAATGCTTTAAACTCGATAGTGTTGTGGTCCCAAGCTTTGTAATCTTCTCATCAAAATGTGTGGTCCAGAGCCTTAAGATTTCTTTGTCTTCACTTCAATCATGTGTGAATATTACTAATTTGGGCCGTATAAATAACGACTAAAATTAGGGGTTTGCAACTTGGAAGTAAAAGATAAGAATTTGCTTTATGTCGGGGAAAGTGATTTACAGATAAAGATTGTGAAGTTCCAGAGAAATGGAGGCCGAAAGAGAGAGAGAGATCTTTCGCAAGAGAGAAATAAAATAAAAAGGGAAAGTTGAGTTTAAATTTATACCTAAAAATAAATGATAAATTTTAATAATAAGAGTCACCTTTTATTCAATTAAAGATTACTTATTATTTATGGGTGAGTCATTTTTATATTACAAGTAAAAATAATCCATGACTTTCAAAAATAAATAAAAGTCATCTAAACTAATAGATGATAATTAATAGTATGCGTGTCATGCATTACATGTCATGTTTGTCATGTTTTGTAGTAGTGAAATTCCTTATGTCATGTAAATTATCCATGTTTGCAATAATTTTTAGATTTCTATGCTCTTTTCTTAATTTCCTTTCAATCCTTTCAATTTTTAGATCAAACTAGAATTCAACAGGTTTGTATCTGCACATAAAAGGGTTGCTAGAATGCTTATGATAATGCAATAAACAAATTAAAAGAAAACTAACACTTTGCACCAATTTAAATTGACCCTACAACTCACAATAAGCCTTCAATCCCCGGCAACGACGCTAAAAATTTGTTAATTTCTTACTGTTATGTGTTAACATACATTGTACACAACAAGTAATATACTTATGAGTATTCAGATTGTCTCCACAATGATTGATGTTAACAAATTTGCTACAGTAATCTTAATAATGCAATTTCAGTCTAAATTAAAATAAGATAATTAATGAAAGCAATTAAATTAAAGATGCAATAAACAAAATGCAATAAGGTAAATTCTCAAATCAAACACAAAGGCAAAATCAATGGAAAAAGAGTAGTTGAGTGTTTAAACTCACTTAACGGTTAACTGGTTTTTCAATTACCATACCGTTGCTATAACATCTACTACAGCACTGAGCAGAATCCCTCATGCATCCTCAACTGTCGCCTATTTGATATCTTATATCTAAATGCAACATAACAATGATCAGTTGTTATGCTAACATTAGATATAGCATTATGCGTTCTAGGTTCCAATTGCCCTACAAGATTTATCCATATGCTTATACAAAATATAATTAAAATGCAACAAAAGCACATCATTTACTCTCTAAGTAATATTGGTTTGAGTCTAAAAATGTCATGATAACTCTCATTTCATAGAGTTATCACTAGGCATCATCCCAAAAGTCTAAAAACCTTTGGGATGTCTGCCCCACCCATTGACTCGAAAAGAGTTAGTCATTTCAATTATGCAAAAGAGAATATCCGAAAATCTTGTTGACACTTTCATTTTTTTGCCAAGAGATCTTGTAACTCTAGAGGCATTAGTTTTATTTTTAGGCCCATTTGAACATCCATAAAAAAACCCATCCATTTGTAAAATGTTAATAACTTTTATTATGGCTTGGTAGCATTTCTTAAGTATGCAATTAAGATTCGTTTCATTCCATTCTTAGTGAAAAAACTCTTTATTTGTACTCCTACTGCTAATGAGTTACTTAATCTTTTACAAACTTACAAACTAAAACTTATCCCAGGACCTTAGCATTGAATTAGTTGATTAATACTAGTAGCAGCAACCCTAGTAAGAAGTACAAATTAGATTTAACTCTCTATTTGTAAATATATTCTAATAGCGGTCTGGTAATCTCTTCTAAACTCTACTTTTTTCCTTTAAGACATTAAGGACAATATCTCGTTCTGGTTGGTGAGAGGGAATAGTTGATGGTTTTGCAATGTCTCAGTCCTGATGATGTTTTTTTTTTCTAATCTTCATTGTAAAGACTAACATTGGATGAATTTGAGTCGAAGATGACTAGATATAGAGTGTATTGACTCTACAAGGGCATCTTCTGGAGTCAGTTCGGGTGTGATCTCTCATACTTCTTCTTTTATTATATATGTATTCTTTTTTTTTTTTTTTTTGTCTTTTTGCATGCATATCTTTAAATTATGAATCATTAAGGATAATGTTTAGAATAGGTAGGGGGAGGGGATAGATTATGTAAATTGTAAATATGTGTTTAAAAAAAAAAACACAAATTTTTTTATTGTCTAGGATGGCTATGTAAAAATCACTAATTTTGAGATGCATCTTAATAGTCCAGTCCGTATTATATTTTGATTTTAAAATTAATAGTAAGTTGTTTTTGTTCCCTTTTCTTTAAAATACTCAAATTTATGAATTCTCCATTTGATTATCACTAATTAAGTCATTTTTCCAATTATTCATTTAACATGTATTATTAAATTATTCTTCTCACACACACTATGACACATGCTAGTGGGCTGTAAGTTAGAATTTTGCAACATTGATGCAGTGGAAGTTATACTTCAAAAAATTTCATTGATTCGAGAGAATACCGAAATAAAGGAACAAACTAAATTCAAGTTTATTCAAAGAATACCGCAAATTTAGGGGTTAAGACTCGTTGATTCTACAGAATACTGAAAATTAACTAAATTCAAATACTTACACTGAGATTTGAAAGCTGAAAATATTATTGAACTCAAAAATTTGCCTTCTAAGGCTACAAGAGAGGCTATTTATATTAGTGGTAATTATCCTAAATCATGTAGTAAAAGGTTAACAAAATCCTAAATTGGAAAGGAAAATAAAAGTTTTAAACCTTAGTTAATAAGGAAACTAATCCTAGTATAATATGGACTCCTAATCTACATCATTCCCCCTAGGCTAGAAAGAATATTTGCCCTCGAATTCAGATGGTCTGTAACAGCATCTTCATCATAATTACTTCTGTAAGGAATAAGATGTTTGACATTAAACACGTCTGTAGTGCGAATATGACTAGGTAGCTTTACTCTATATGCATTAGGATTTATCTTTTCTATAATCTCCAAAGGTCCAATTTTCCTACCGGAAAGCTTGTTATACTCACCAACTGAGAATCTATCTTTGGTTAGGACAGCCCAAACAAGATCTCCCACCTGAAATTCTAAAGCTCGGCGCCTTTTGTCTGCCTCAATTTTATAACCTTCGATAGTCTTCTTCAAAGACTCTTGTGTAGCTTTATGAATCTCATGAAGCTGCTCTACAAAGTCTTCTACCTTGCTGCTTTTGCGAACTAAATCAGAAACTGGAGCTAAGTCGATGGAAGCTTATGGATTATATCCGTAATTCACCTGAAAATGACTTAAATCGGTACTGCGCTTAACTACACGGTTATAAGCAAACTCAACGTGGTATAACTTTTGATTCCACGTCTTCAGATTATCACCAACTAGACTACGTAGATGGTTTCCTAAAGAGCGATTGACAACTTCAGTTTGACCATCCATTTGTGGATGGTAAGCACTTCCAAAATTCAGGCGAGTGTTAGTCAACTTCCACAATATCTTCCAAAAATGGCTAAAAAATTGTGTATCTCAGTCAGATACTATGGAACTCGATAAACCATGCAACTTATAGACTTCTTTAAAGAATAGACGAGCAACAGTCAAGGCATCTATACTCTTCTTGCGTGCAATAAACTGAGCCATGTTTTAGAACCGATCCACAACAACAAATATGGAATCCATACCCTTTTGAGTGCGGAGTAATTCCAAAACAAAATCCATACTAATGTCAGCCCAAGGCTGTGTTGGAATTGGCAGCGACCTATAAAATCCAGCATTGTTGCGGTGCCCTTAGAAACTTGACAAAATACGATAAGTCTCAACATAATGGTAGACATCTCGGCTCATAGTAGGCCAAAAATAAGTGTTGGCTATTAGAACTAGAGTTTTGTCACGACCCATATGACCTTTGTTATATAACTCTGCAATAATCATCAATCTTAAGCTTAAGTCAGGAACACATAACTGATTTCCTTTGAAAAGGAATCCGTCATGTAAATGATAGTCTAAGCGGAAGCCTGCAGCAATGACTTCTAATAGGGGAGCAAAGAAAGGGTCAATAGCATATAATTCTCGAAATGTGTCGAATCCAAGGACTTGATTATGCATCTGTGTCAACAAAAAAGATTGTCGACTAAGTGCATCTGCTACCTTGTTGGATTTACTAAACGTATGCTTCACCACAAAGTAAACTGCTGAAGGAACGTTGTCCACATGGCATGTTGGTGTTAGAATAGACATTCTCTGTTAGCTATGTGGAGATCAAAATGATTCTGTTGGTACCACTAGAAGTCGAAGTAGATTGGCTACTTTCTCGGTCAAAAATTATGAGTGGGTCCACTATCAATTAGCACCATTACTTGTTGTGATCTAATGGTAGTTGCCACTCGCATGGTTTGTGGTGATGTCCAACTTATTAGTTCATGCATTAAGATTCCTACTTCAATTTAATCCCCTATAGGATCTTCTATAGGATCTTTTAGCTGTAATTCATCATCCTCTACCATGTATTCTTGGTTTGATTGCAGCTTTAACACTTAAGAAGGAGCGGTTGACGTTTTTAGCTCTTATGACCTAGAGAGAACCTTTTGTTATTATTGAAACAAAGCCCCAATGCTCTTTCTTTTTTATTTCATCGCAACTTAATCTCTTGATCATTTCCGTCGTGGTATTTCAACTTACTAGAGTGGTGGAGGCAAATGTTCGATTTTGTATTAGTGTTTGTATGAACCTGCTTTGTCTTGCAATTTGTTCATCCTTCATCTGCACTAAATTAATTATCTCTTTGAATGTCTTGAACTTGAACATCCAAATTTCATCACAATCTTAGTTTTCAATCCCCCATGAAGGCGCCAATAATAGCCTTCTGTGTCCATCCCTAAACTTGAATACCCAATTTCTCAAATTCTTCCTGATATTCACGTAGAGATCGATAAAGATCCACTCTGTCTAACTCTGGAGAAAGCTTTGTTGAAATCTTTGCAATCAGTTGGTCTAAATCAAGCTTACAACTCCTTAGTGAACATATTCCAAGTCACTTCCTGATTCTCCTCATTATATGTCCTATTCAGCCATTTCCACCATTGATTTGCCTCTCCTTCTAAATGAAAAGAAGCCAAGTCAACTTTTTGGTCTTCTGGAGTTCTTTGAAACTCAAAGAACTGAGATGTTCCATTAAACCATTTCGTTGGGTCATCTCTAGCATAGAGAGAAGATTCTATCTTTGTTCTTAATGGAAGGATGTTTATGCGACCACTGTATGATTCTTCATGCTAACTCTGAGAAGGATTCCCTCGTTCAAAGGCATGGGATGCAGCAGACCCTCTAGTCGATAGCACTATTTTAGATAAAGCTTTCAAAGTCTCCTCTAGAGGTTGCAGACAATCACCCACTTCGCTCTCTAATCACTGCATCTCATCCTATACTCCACCTAATCCCTATCCTAACATTTCAATTCTTTCTTTGTTAGTTGCCATGACAGTCCCGCTCTGATAACAACGATAGGTCCCAATTAGAATCAAGAGTAATTGTGGATAAATAGTGGCTTTCTTATGGTGAAAAACAGACCTCAAATGTTTGTAACATAAATTGCTTGCCTTATTCATTGCCAACGATCCAACAAATAAAGCTAAGGTTAACAAATTAGCCTAAACTCAAGGAAATGAGATGTAACAAATCTAAACATGCAACAGAAATTCAAAACAAATGCAAAAATAAAAGATAAAAGTCTCTTTTGATTGGACTTGCTCGAACTCAAGCTTGGTCTCTTTGCTTGGACTTCGTCGACCATAAACTAAAAACTTGGGATTCTTCTTAGGGAGTCTGATTGATCTTCTGGGCTTATCAAACAGTTCTTTGTTGAAAGGAAAAATTTTGTTGCCTTAGACTACCGCAACAAAATACACACTTTATATTCAACAACAAAACAAAATTTTTCTTATCCTAAGCATCATTTTGCAGCAAAATAGATTCTTGGTAAAAGACTGTCCAACTTGTTTAAGAAATTATTTTGCAACAAACTCTTTTATTGCACTTCAACTAAATGGTTTTTCACAAGAAAATTGTTTTGTTGCTAAGAAATAAATTATAAATGAATATAACTTTCTTGATTTTGTTCGTTTCTTGGTATAACTGAACTTCCGTATTTCCTACAAACAAACACAAACAATAATTAGTTATCTTCTAAAAATAATAATCATGTAAGATTGCAATAAAAAAGATAAATAAAAAAATTACACCATATGGAGAAAAGTAGAAGGGATAAGAAGATATCAATCAAGTTAAAGCATGAGAGAATGAAAGTTAAAGAAATTTATATATAAGAGAATTAAATAATAAAAGTTAAATAATGAAAGAATAAAAGAGTGAAAGAAATAAAGTAAATGAGATATAAATAGAGAACAAGAGCTTTTAGCAACAAAATTGAAACTTTGTCATTAAAACTTAAGTTGGTAGAAATCTCCTACCTCTAATAAATATGCATTTAATGACGAACTTTTTCTTTCGTGAACAAAAATAAAAAATTTTGGTGGAAATAAAATGCTTTAAATTTTTAATTTTTTTACTTTTTTGACAAAATTAGAATACGTAGCTACAAATACACATTTAGCAATGAAATTCAAATTTTCTCACAAAAAGCCAAAAATTTCAATCTTTAAATTTAAATTTTTATCTATATAGATTTGGCAACAAAATATTTTTTGTCATCACAGGTCACTCTTCCACCACGAAATTATTTGGCATAGAAGGTTCCATCGCTAAACATTTCGGTGCCAACATTTTTAGTTTGGCGCTAAATATTTTGGCTGCATAAAGTTAATTCGTCACTAATGTACGTTTTTTGCTACAAAATATCTGTCACTAAGCATGCTAATTAAATATTAATTATTTCTTAAATATTTGGCAATGAAATTTTTTTTTTTTTTTTGGTTGCTTTAACACACTTAAGGCAGTGAAAACAATTTTTTCGCTAAAAAAACTTGTTATTAAAGGCCTTAATTATCGTAGTGTATTTACAACAATACTATAAATTTTTATGTATACTTACTAAATGTAAATTTTAAAAGAAATTGACAATATGCCAAGCTAAATATTTAGAAAATTCACTTGATTGTGGATAGGGATGCAAAAATAGCCATATAGATCTAGATTCGATATACTGCACCTGAATCTGGATCTAAATTTTGCTATCCTAGTTCATGGTGCAATTTTAACTCATAACTAATCTTGGAGGCAAAGT
This sequence comes from Murraya paniculata, assembly GCA_030449075.1. Lineage (NCBI taxonomy): Eukaryota > Viridiplantae > Streptophyta > Magnoliopsida > Sapindales > Rutaceae > Murraya > Murraya paniculata. The sequence goes on along the minus strand of JAEVFN010000009.1, from coordinate 947,201 downwards.
GGATTTGTCAAAAAAGAAAAGAAAAGAAAGAAAGAAAAAGGGTAGAATACTTCTTTTTATACATACATACATACATACATACATACATACATACATACATATATAAATATATATATACCTTATTAGTAGAGAAAATAAAAGTCAAGGGTAGCGGGGTCAACCGTTAAGAACAATTACAAAAAGTTGTACACGGACAAGGCCCCAACAATTTGGTGGAAAGTCTTCGAAATCAGATGTGGGCCAAACCCACTACGAAAAAGCACTGCGAGTCGGTCCTAGACTAGTCAATCGATCTGCTGAGCCTGCTGGGCTTTAGACCACAACCTGGCTGCTGCTTTATTTTTCTTTTATTTCATCCATGTTTTAAATAACTATTAAATGGGTTAAAAATCCCAACATCAATAGTAAGATTAATGTGGACCATTAGATGATATCTACCATTTATAATAATTAAATAAGATAAAAAAATTAAAGTGTTTATTGTGTAGGTAACTCTTCACTCGTTGATTAATAACGGATAAGAAATCATAAGAGTTAAATAGGATAAAGAGAGATTTATAACTTGGAAAGAAGAAGAAACTAATTCAAACATAACAACAAAGGCCACAAAAATCTGATTATTTAATGCTTTATGTGTACAAAATATAATTAATTATATTATTTATTTATAAACGGTATAGAAATTACATTATATAAATTCTTTCTTATAAGTCACTTGTAATTGATGAAATACATAAACTCATGAAATTCATTCTAATAAGCATAGATGCTGAATTTCTATAATGAATGAATTCTTTAAAAAAAAAACTATAATTAATGAATAAATAAAAACAGAAATGGTACAATTGATATAGCATTTGGGAATTAGATCCATTAGCAAAGATTATGTATAAAAAAATTATGTATTGATGTATAAAAAGATTGACTGTCATTTAATATACTTATGTATAAAAAAAATTATTTGTAATAATATGATATAAGCTAGGCCTAAATTAAATTAAGATTTAAGGAATTATTTGTGACTTGGATAACTAGTAACTATCCATTAAAGATAAATCAAGGGTAGGAAAAATTCTATAATACATCGGAAATAACACAACCAACTAATGCATATATGACATGTGTATTTGGATTTGATATAACCCCGACTTCCATGATGATTTTTTAAAATAAATGCACACATGTCATAATATAATTTGTGAAAAATTAAAGAAGATTTCTCATTTCATATATTTACAGGAAGTTATTACGTGAATATATAATAGGGCTAATCAACTATACAAGGTTATGAATAAATCTAATATCTAATTCCTATATCAAAGAGATTACAAATAAAATAAATACAGAAAGTCAAGAGAATCTCTTGACAGAAATCAATTACATAAATTAAGGGAAATCATTCTTAACATCCCCCCTCAAGTTGGATCATGTATGTCAAGAATGTTCAACTTGCTAATTAAACTCTTGAAGACGTTTCCTCCTAAAGCTTTTGTAAAGACATCAGCTAGTTGAAGGGATAAAGGAACAAATTTGGTGACAATCTAACCCGCTTGAATTTTTTCTCTTGCAACAATGGCGATCAAGCTCAATATGTTTCATGTGTTCATGGTACACAGGATTTGCAGTGATGTGAAGAGCTGCTTGATTATTACAAAACAATTGAATTGCTCCCAAAGAAACGTGCAGATCATTAAATAAGTATCAAAGCCAAGTAAGTTCACAAGTTTCAACAGCCATGGATCTGTACTCGGCTTCAGAAGATAATTTGGAAATAGTTTTTTGTTTCTTTGTTTTCCAAGAGATTAAAGAGTCTCCAAGAAATACACAGTAACCCAAAGTTATCTTCTTGTCATAGAACAGTTAGCCTAATTAGCGTCACAATATGCCTTTAGTTGCAAGGAGCTATTGGAAGAGAATAACAATCCAAGTCCTGGACCCTTTTTCAAATATCTCACAACGCGAAGAGCTGCATCCCAATGAGGGTTTCTTGGAGCATGCATAAATTGACTTAGAATGTTTACAAAATATGTAATATCTGGTCTGGTAATTGTAGATAAATTAACCGACCTACCAATCTTCTGTAACGGGAAGGATTATTCAACAAGTCACCTTTATCATCTGAAAGTTTCATATTTTGTTCCAAAGAAAATCAACTGGTTGAACCCTAAGGAATCCAATATCATCTAAAATCTCCAATGTGTATTTATGTTGAGATATGACAATTCCAGTTTTGGATCTTGCCACTTCCAAACCAAGAAAATACTTTAGATAACTAAGATCTTTAATATGAAATTATCGATGAAGAAAGAGTTTGAGATCTTGAATAATTTTTTCATCATTCTCAATGATAATCATATCATCCACATAAATGAGAACTGCTGTTATTGATGAGTCCTTTACTTGCACAAACAATGAGTGATCAGAAAAAGAATGAGTAAATCCAGCTACTTTAATAGCCTAAGAGAATTTAGAAAACCAATTTCAAGGTGCTTGTTTAAGTCCATAGAGAGACTTGTGTAAGCGACATACAAGCTTCTCCCTCCGGTCGACACAAACCTGGTGGCGGAGTCATAAATACTTCTTCATCCAAGTCAACATGAAGGAAAGCGTTATGGACGTCCATTTGAAATAGCAGCTAATTGTAAAATTATTGCTAAAGCAAGAAGACATCTCACAGTGGTTAACTTGGCAACTAGAGCCAAAGTTTCATGATGATCCAATCCTTCTTTTTGAGCTACCAAACAAGCTTTATACCTTCGGACTGTGCCATTAGAATTATACTTGATGCGAAAGACCCACTTGCTGGCAATGGGTCGTTGGCCTGAGGGAAGAGGAACCAATGACCATGTTTTTTTATTTGCAAGAGCAGTGAGCTCGTGATTCATGGCTTCACGCCACTTTGGATCCTGTACTGCCTGGGCATATGTAGTAGGCTCAACAACACCAGAAATGGTGTTAACAAAAGCTTGATGAGAAGAAGATAATGAATTATAAGAAATACAGTTTGCTAAAGGGTATTTAGTACCTTTCTTGGAAGAGGATGAGAAGCCTGTAGCAAAAGTGCACAGTTATGTACTAATATGACCACAATGAAAGTCACGTAAAAGCATAGAAAGCTGTCGAAGACAATTGCTACGATGAAAAATAGGGGCAAGCGAATTTGAGTTTGATGAAGAAGATGTGGGTAATAAATGTGGTCGAGGAGAAGTGGAGATATTGGGAGAGAAAGGGGCGATGTCAGGAGCAGAAGATTGTAGATTTTGTGTAGGATCTGTAGAGGAATTGTTAGGTGGTGTAAGTGAAGATGAGGTGAGAGGTGGATCAGTTTCAGATAAAGACATGTGAGAAGAATTCGATTGACTATTGAGATCAGGAGTGGAAAAAGGAAAAATATTTTCATGAAAAATTATATCACCACTTGAGAAAAATTATCTAGTATCAAGATCATACAACTTGGAAAGCTTTTTGACTGGATGGATAACCCACAAAAATACACTTATCAGCACGTGGGGAGAATTTGGTTAAAGGTTGAAGATTGTTGGCATAACAATGACAACTGAAAACCCGTAAATGTGTGTTTGTTGTATAATAGTTTATAGGTGATTTATGATGTAACACTAGGATAGGGAGTCGATTGATGAGATAAGTGGCAGTAAGTAAGCTTTCCCCCCAAAATTGCAATGGTAAATGGGCTTGAAATCGTAAAAGCTCTACCTACATTAAGAAGATGACGATGTTTGCGATACACCACACCATTTTATTGTGGTGTATAAGGACATGAGGTTTGAAAGAAGATGCCAAGGCTAGAAAAAAAAAAGATTCAATTGAGATGAATTCTGAGCCATTATTAGTTCGTACACATTTAATTTGACAATTGAATTGAGTGTTAACAAACATAATGAAGGATTTTAGTAAACCTTGAGTTTTATATTTGAATTTCATAAGAAAAATCCAAGTAAATCGACTATAATTATCAACAATTGTCAAAATATAATGTGCACCTGTGTGAGTTGCAATTCAATGAGGACTCCCAAATATCACAATGAATAAGATTAAAAGAATGCATGCTTTTGAATTGAACTGGAAGAAAAAGGTAATCTAGTTTGCTTAGCTAAAGGACAGATTTCACAGGAATGCTGAGAATCAAACATAAAATAAGGAAATTTTTGTGACAAAAGTCGATATGGTGCTTTAGAAGGGTGTCCCAATTGTTGATGCCAAGTGATGGCAGATGGAGAGGAGACTTAATAAGATTTTGGTGGTGAAGATAACAACTCATAATGTGACTCAAGATAGTACAATCCTTTATATTGCTTCCCCAGACCAATCATCCTCTTCGTAGCTAGGTCCTGCAATACATAAAACATAGGGAAAAAGCAAATGAAACAATTTAAAGCTAATGTGAGTTGACTAATAGACAGAAGATTCACATGAAAAGAAGCTGCACATAGAACATCTTTAACATATAAGTTGTTTGACAGATGAGCTGACCCAATACTTGTAATTTTAGTATGAGAGCCATTTTGTAAAGAGACCTGAGAAGACATAGGAAGAGAGGCTTTACATGTGACTGAAGTGGCTATATGATTTGTAGCACCACTATCAATGACCCAATTCATTGAATTAAAATTTTGCAAGCTAGATGACAAACAAAAAGGATAAGAAATACCAGTATAATTCGCACGAGGAGAATTTTTACTGTTTTAGAAGAAAGTTTTAATTTGTGACAATTCTTCAGGAGTAAATTGAAGTGATGATTAGATGTTTGAACTATTTTTATGGGTGCTTGAGAGGATTTAGTTCCTATTTTATTTGCAGCAAATTTACGAGTTCAATTTGGCGGTTGAACATCCTTTTCATGAAACTGTCTACTGTATGAGTGGTGCCATCACAGTAAGTGCACAAGAGCAATTTCTTAGACAAACGGGAGTTGGACTGGCGTTGGGAATCAGATCCTTGTTTGAAATTTGATTGAAGTTTGACATTCATGGCATGCCTTGATCTATTCCCTTAGTGTTCAACTAGCCCTCATTGCTTTTCTTCCTCACACAAAAGAGAATATGCTTTCTTGACTATTGGTAAAGGCTGCATCAACATGATTTGCCCCCTGACAGTTGAATATGTTTCATTCAAGCCCATAAGAAATTGTCCGAGCTTCACTTTTTAATCTCTATCATTTAGATGTTTCATTCCTCCACAAGTACAAGGAATAGGTGGGGTACACATCTTCAATTCATCCCACAATGTCTTTGTTTTGGTGTAATAAGTGAAAATGGAATCTTGGTTTTGTTTTAATTTAACGATGAGACGTTGAACTTGATAATGATGAGAGAAATCACCTTGTGAGAAGCATTCTTGTAGATCTGCCCAAATTTCTAAAGGCATTTTTGCGTAGAGAACACTGCTAGGAAGGTCTGGGCTTAATGAGTTGAAGATCCAAGAGAGAACTATATCATTACAGCATTGCCATATTTGATATATAGCATCCGTCTCATTTGGTGTAGGTATGGTTTCTTTGATGAACCCCAATTTATTTTTGGCACTAAGGTGCTGTTTGTTTTTTAGTCTAAAGTCTGAATTAAAATTTTTTTCAGACATTTACTTATTATAGGTTTTTTTTTTAACTTATCATTTATTATCAGACAATTTTATCTGAATAAGAAAAGTAGAAAAAGTTTACTTTTATCCTAAGTATGAAATTTAAATGAAAAATTTTAATTTCAAATCTCAAAATTACCCTTAATAATTCATGTATTTCTAATATTATGTATACACCTAATTTTTGTATTATCCTTGAAGTTATTTTTTTAATTGCTTTAAATTTTTATTTATATGGTAACATTAACTAAACTAAAATATTGAACAAATCAAATTATGTCTATTGTGATGAATTAAAACTAAAGCAACAATATTAACTTTATAATAAAGGTTGATGTTATAATTATATCTTTTATTACAAAAGTAAATTAAGATCAACAATGAAAATATTATTTTTAATACTATTAAACTAATGAACTTGTGAAAACTTAAATTGTGAAGAATAAATATATGCATAAAAGGATATTTATGTCAAATTACTAACTTTTAGACTTCTCTATTCAAATGTTGAAAAAAAAAAAAATATGTCATTCAAATATTTTCATTCAGACCTATTCAGATTTCAGGTCAATTCAGACCTATTCAGATTTCAAATAAAAAAAAAACACAACCTAAGACTTACCAACATTGATCGTCTCCACATAGCTTAGTTGGTTCCATCAAGAACCTTTGAAACAAGCATCATCACTAGATGGTCAGAGGCATGAATAAAGAGTGGATTAGATGGATCTATGGATGGAAGAGACATGACTTGATCAATAGACCTTTGAGTTCCTTGACATTGACTAGAAAGAAATAGTTTGAATGACACTAATAGAATCAGTATCTAATATAGAAAAGAGTTGCGGAAGCTTTGTTTCAGAGGTGTTAGGATCAACGCTCTGATACCATGAAAAATTGAAGAAGATTCCTTATTTCATATATTTACATAAAGTTATCCCATGAATATATAACAAGGCTAATAAGCTATATAATGTAATGAATAAATCTAATATCTAATTCCTATATCGATTACAAATAAAATAAATATAGAAAATCAGGAGAATCTCTTGACAGAAATCAATTACATAAATTAAGGAAAATCAATCACATAAATTAAGGAAAATCAATCTTAATAATTTATTTGTTGTATGGCTGACATGATACTTCTGACGTATTTTAAAATTTCTCCAAGGATATAGGTGTTTTATTTTAAATCAAGTGGTTCATAATAATCCTCACTTTAAAAAGTGAAGATGCCTTTATTAAAAAATAACTACATAGATATATAGTGTCATTATTTAATAAAGGATCTAATTATTAAAGTAATGAACGAACTTTACATAGATATATAGTGTCATTATTTAATAAAGGATCTAATTATTAAAGTAATGAACGAACTTAAAAATAAGTAAAATACATACTCCAATTATTTTGCCATGTAGTGTATTAGAGTATGTTTTTCTTATCTTGTAACTCATCTCTTACTCTAGTAACTTAATGGATGTTTATTAAAAATTTTTTTATATATACGCGTACGCACACACACACAATATATATATATATATATATATATATATATATATATATATAGCTTCCAATTAGGGATTCTTAATCATATTAAAATAAATGACAAATTAAAAGATAAAAAATATAAATCTTTAATACATTATAAAAAAATACATTGTATTCAAGTATATATTTTTTTTATCTTTTAATTTATTTTTGAATTTAATATGATCAAGATCATTGATTAGAAAGCTATGTTATATATATATATAGAGACAGAGAAGGCAACACAAATTTTATACACAATTTCAGACACAAATTGTGAGCCTTCAGATTAAAACAAAGTGAAAGGATGATATCTAATGGATTAATTAAATAATTTAGCACATTAATTTCAACACATTAATGCTATAACATTTATTTTTCTCAATCCTCTTTCTCTTTATCAACCTTCTTCTTCTTCTTCTTCTTCTTCGTCTTCTTTAAATCTCCTCCATTGTTTTTCCTCTCTATTTTTACATAGAATATGAACTCCATTTCTTATCTAATTTTTCCTCTCTCTCATTCCCCTCAAACTATTTCAGTTTTTCTTAGCCTAAAATTTTGAAAAGCTTTTCACTTGCACAAAGCATATTAAGATAAAAATACAACATCTAATTGATGGTTGAAGTATGTGGTTTCATCTTTGAATTAACCATTAATCATAATTAATTCAGTAATATTTTTCAGTTAGTCTTCAGTACAGTTTGTGTTCATAATATATACCCGAAGCTATATATGCTTAATTTAATCAATTATTATTTTTTAATTCTGTTTTTTCTTCAAAATTTATTTAATGATACAGTTGTTTAGAGACGTATTTGTTTTATCCTAATATATATTTTTTTTAAACCTGAAGGCTGGAGGAGAAAGGGATGACGATGAGAGGAGAAAGAAAATAAAGAACAAAATCGCAGGAGTTAGAAAAAAAATTCATAAAATTAATGCTCTTTCAGGATAGGAGAGAGAAAAAAGTAATGTCATTTAATCCATTAAATCTCAATCCTTCATTTTGTTTATATCTAAAATTGTATATAAATTTGTATCTCTTAAATTTTTGAGTTAATCAAGTTAATCGTGAACTCAAATAGCTAATCTGTTAAGCATTTGACATGCTGATTAAAAAAAATTCTTTTAAGTTATACATAAAATTGAAAATGGATTAGGAAATTGATAAGAGTGGGAATATATTAGTAAAATATGAGAATGCAAAGTGTTTATGAGGGGAAAAAAAATGTGGAAGCTGCCGTTGTAGTGATTATGTAAGTATGAAGAATTAGAGAAAGAAATATACAGAGAGAGAGAAAATATAGAGATTAATTAGATTTATTTTATCTTTTAATGTAATTGTGATATGAGAACGTTGTATAAAAATTATTGAAGGATGCTAATAGTCTCACTCAAAAGGTTAATACGTGTCAATAATAAATTATTATGGTGTTTTTGTTTTTTTTTTTTTTAAGAAAAAGACTATTTGAACTCATGAAAATATTCTCTACGCTCATAATATTCTGAAATTTTTTGTCACCAATATATATCTATTGAACAATTACCTTTTAGGACCAAGAATTTAAAAACAAAAAAAAAAATCTCACCGTGAAAACTCTGCATAAACAATTAAATAGTCTTCTACTCGTTTCAATTCTGTGAAGATTGCTAAATCAATTTAAAAAGAAAGTTCAAGGCCCGAGAAGAAACTAATTATATCATTTGGGTTTAAATAAATAGAATTCATACAGTCTTCGTTATGTATAACTCCACAAGTTGATTGCAACTCAATTAATTGTGATGATTTTTCAAAGTTTGCATGTAGATGATGAAAGTAAAAGGGGACTTTCTTTATAAACCCATCCATATGCATATGTCACCAAGTTTGTTGGCTTTACAATTATCAGTTTATTCAATTACGATCGAATCTTTAAATTTTCATTAATTTGACATCACTATAGTTATTAAACATATATAACTTACAGTCTGTAGTTAATCCTTCATTATTCTTTCTAATTCATTGTTGTCCAACAAGGATGAATGATGAGCAAAGGAAAAATTCAAGAACTGAGAGGGAAAAAAGAAAAATTAGAAGAAAGATGATTATAGTAGAATGACAAATAATTAGGTTGCAGGTTATCTTTGGATTTTTGAACAGTGCATAGGGTAAAATTACACTTTCAAAATCTAAATGATGGGTTTATTAAGCAAATAGGTGTAGATGGAAAAATTATAGATTCAAACAGCCCCACGTTTTTCTTAATCTAATCTATTTAATGGACGGTTTGGTACAGTGGTTTATGGAAAATGTTTCAATTGCAGACTAAGGTGATATTATTCTAAAACTATTTGATGAAAAAATTATGATGTATTTATTATTTTTCAAATTTACTTTTTAAAAATCATATTAATCAGCTGCAATTAATTTTATTTCACAATTGATATGAACAGTTTGGTACAATGGTTTATGAAAAATGTTTCAATTGCAGACTAAGGTGATATTATTCTAAAACTATTCGATGAAAGAATTATAATGTATTTACTATTTTTTAAATTTTACAAAACATATTAATCAACTGCAATTAATTTTATTTCACAATTGATATGGCTAAAAAGTCACAACGCCATAAAATCAAACAAAAGTTGAATATCTATGTGGTATTGTTTTCTTATAAACAAAAAACAACTCTTTCTTACTAATTTCACAAATATTTTGTGTTTTTAGCTGCTATGGAGTATAGCTTTTACATAATTAAAAATAAATAAAAGACTAGTGATTATTTCAACATGTCAGTAAATTAATTTTCTAAAGTTTATATAAGTTAAACTAGATATTATTGTAATTTACTTTATTTTTTATTATTTGACGATATTTAAGTTGAGGGAGACGGCTACGGGTATTGTAATCTTCTTCTGATGGCCTATATATATATATATATATATATATATATATATATATATATATATATATATATAATTTTTTTTTTTAATTTTTGAAGATATAATGAGTTTTTAAATCAATGATCTTTTTGTTTGTGTGTGCATACATGTATGCTGGAATTACAATAGTTGGGAAAGAAGTACAAACTTTTCCCTTAATAAATTTCACGTGTGATATAAGCAGCTATTTTTTAAGCAGTCATTTTTCTTTGAATGAATAAATAACGAAGAAGTAATTTTTTACATAATTTTTAAGGGGTTCGGTTATATTGAAATTATTTTATAATAAAATATTAATAATAACTGTACAATTATAAAAATAAATATTAAATTTATATATATAATGATGATTTAACGTTGATCATATTTTAGTGTAGAACAGCTGCATCATTCCCGTACCAATATTTAATCACTTGGTAGTTGGTACAAGTTGAACCAATGAAAAAGCACTTTTGAACTGAATTTAATAAGGAAAAAAAGGGGTTTCCATCAGGATCAAGCACTTGGGAAATGTAAGCACTAACATGGCATGTGAAAGTTGGTTCAGATACCCATAATTTAGGTATCACAAGCAGGAGTCAAGCTGATTAGAGGCCCAGAATCACTTTGGCAGAAGCACTTCCAGTCTGATCGAATCAAAATCGTGGCTCACAAATTACAGCCATTGCCATGTAAGCCTTTTGCAGAATCACATGTGATCTGGCACACGAGATGTTAAGTGAAGGCAGGCGGACACCTGTTTTACAACTAGCAAATTAATTAAAAGTTATTAAAATAATGAAAAAGGACAAATAAGGAAGAAGATAACGAAGGCCAGCCTCAAAAGCGAATATCGTAGGGAAAAAGATACGCCTCTCATTTTACAATTTTCTGAACTTTTATTTATTTATTTTAGTTCTAATATCATTTTTCTTTTTTAACTTGAAAGTTCTATATACAGGGGCACGTGGCATCGAATAGTCTTTGAGTTGAGCTCCATCCAACAATCTATCCCAATTTGTGGCTCTTAATTTTTCCGTAATTTAATATTCCCAACACTTGGCCTTTTTTGTTGCCCACCACCATCACATCATATGAGGGGCTCCACTATTACCTCTGGTTTATTGTTTCATTCGTTCCTCTGTAGTACACTATACCATTTCTGCTTGCATTGTGACCGTCCATCTATGGGGCATCACTGTCTGACGGCTGATGACCGATGAGTGAAGACAAACAAAGCATTCTAACGAGAGATTTTTGGGTACGTATTGGTTGACACATTTACTCCTATTCAGAATACCAAATTGAAATAAAAATAAATAAATAAAAAGTACGTGAAGTTGCTAGTGAGGTCCCTTGGTACAGAAATAAACGGGAATTTAGATCACTATATCTCTTTGTGAACCCAAAATTAGATTTTCTCCTAGATAGGTTTATTTAGCGTCAGCGAACTTAGCACCAGGAGTATGCTGTTTGGGAATTTGGAGTTTTTTTTTTTAATTTTTTTAAAATAAAAAGCTCCCTCTTTGAGCAACTATTTGTAAACCTATACTCAAAGTTTGGCTCGAAATCTCATCAATTTGTTTCTAACCACTAATCTAATCTCTTTATTCATTATGTGACGTTCTTTAAGCAATTCACGTGATTGCTTATTAGCATGCTATAAAATTCTAAATTCCCAAATGTTTTCCACTAATGACACGTGATGCAGTATAGGTGGTTAATTTTATAACACCTGCAATGCTGATGGTATATTTTAAAATGAGTAATGATAGAGTCACAATTAGCTTGTACAAATAAGTGTGTACAAATTGATGTGGCATAAGGGAATTGATTATATAAAATCATTATGGGTCCACATAATTAAAAAAGATAATTGTTATCATTTTTCAACTAATATTTTTATACCACATCAGATTGTACATATTAGTTTGTACAAAACTGTTTGTGGCTCTATCCTTATTGTTTTAAAATTATCCCTACCATTTATATTTATTATTTGTATCAAATTTTAAAATTTTAGAAATTACTTAATTATATTTAGACTATATCAATTGAAGTTTGAGTAAGTAGTAGTATAAAACTATAAATATTGTTGATATGAAAATATTTTAGATGAGCGACTTGATTAATAAGCTAGTCAAATTAATATTTTATATTTTTGAACGATAAATAAATAAGCTAGTCAAATTAATATTTTATATTTTTGAACGATAAATAAATGAGTTAGATTTATATGGGTCTATATTTGATACGATACACATTCAAATCAAACTCAATTGAGGTCTCAAGTTGTAAAATTGATACTGATCTTAAAAAAAATTAAAAAAATAGTAGTATTTTGTAGATTTTACAAATTATAAATTACCAAATTTATATGATTTTTGATTTACATCATAATTGATAATACAATGACGCAAAGTCACTAACCATCTAACCCCATATATAATTTGTAGTTGTAGATTTTAAGAGTTGGTGATTAACTGATTATATGGATCCAGCCGACAATGCCCCTACGGTTACAAGCCGTAGGATAAGAGCTAGATGGGTGAATGGATGAGTTACGCTTATGCGTGGCTTTTACGGGAAAGAAGCTGAGGTGGCAAAAAGCGTAATGGCACTCTCGTGGGGTCCAGATCAGCTAATCACAAGTCTTACAGACTAAAATTTCCACTTGGCCACCCGTCTTTGTCTCTCCCTGCTTTTTTTTTTGTTTTTTTTAAATCGCATTTTTTTAGAGGTCACAGATATTTTCTTTAATTTTTGCTTTAATTAGCTCCACTTCCCAGCTTCATAGAGAGAATGAATTCCACATTTCTGACGATAATAATAATTATGTAAATTTTGACTTTGAGACAAAAACAGTTCATCGGTTCACAGCACCAAATGTGGCAATAAATAGTTTTCGCACTAATGATAGTACACATATCAATAAAATGATGCAATTCATTTTGCTTACATTAAATATACCTTAAAATAAAGATAAACTCCTTTTTTCAATTATCAATAATATTAGGGACAATAAATATAAAACAATTTATCTATAATTATCATATTGTGATAGTTATACAAATTATTATATCAATTAAAATTTAAAGTTTTATGATAAAAATAAAATTTAAGCTAAAATTCAAATATTAAGATTTTAGCATTACACTTCAATTATTATTAATTTTTTATTTGGTGGTTCAAAAAAGTGGAGAGGTCGGCAAATCCAAATCAATTTTTAAATCCCATACCTTATTCAACATTTGAATTTAAGTGGTTAGTAAAATAAAAATACTTGAGAACTACTCGGTCAAATTTCTAAGGCTGCTCTTCAAATATGTGGTTTAATAAATTTCAATAGCTAACTAAATCCATATATTTACAAAGATTAAATAATTTACCGTAAATTTAGATGTAACTTGAACTTCCATTAAAAAAACAAAAAAAACGTAATCTGAACGATGATTTGTGAGCTCACCTAATAAATCAATTATCGATTTTTCGATTATTTTTATCAACATATAATGTAAAATATGTATGAAAATTAAAAGAAAACAACTTACCTTTAACAGTTTTTTGAAATGATTTTTTTTGGGAAAGAATTAGTGAAATTATTGAATTAATTTGAGAACCATACGTTATTCAAGTACATGTAAAATTCGGTACTCGCGCGAGTAGGTAAGAAAAGGCCGATGAAATATCTAATTTGACAGTAGAATGGAAGGCCCCAGCAAAGCATATTCATTTGTCCATCCATCAATCCATTTACCAATTTCAATATCTTATCTGAATAGAAAAATAAAAACGAACCACATCACAAGAAATCGCCGCGTGTCCAGGCTCCCCGTTGATTTTGAGCCACGAGATTCCAAGTCTCTTCTCGAATTCTCTATGGAAACCATTTTTGAATTAAATAAATTATTCAAATCCGACGTGGCAGAGGCAGCGCCCCCCACCGTTGCACTCTTTTTAACACCCCCTTAATTTTCTTCCTTGTTTCTTCAATTCTCAGTCTTATTCTCATTCTCATTCTCATGCTCACGCTTTTTTATTCTGTTTTTCGTTGCTTCCGTCCAATAGGAGTCTTCAAGAATCTCTACTTGTACAACAAAGTAAGCGAATCTGTTCTCAATTTTTAGCTCCGGCGCAGCAAACAAAATTGAACTGAAAGAAAGACAAATTCGGCTTTCCATTTGTTTCCCGTTCTCGTCAGATTTTTCTTTTTGCTGGTGAGTTTCTGATCCGCTTACTAGATTTTACTTAGTTTTTTCAGCTCAGGAGATATTTCAAGAAACACAGAGCAACCGCAGATTAGCTGCCTATCCTGTTTATGATTTTTCTGTTACATTATTTTTAGCTTTTATTTATAAATAGGAGTCTGTTTTTGTTTTAAATTTAAGCTCTTTATTGAGATTAGGCAAATGAAAATGAAGAAGAAATGATTATTATTAATGCTATTATATACTTCAAATAAGTCACTTTTATAGAGTTAAAAATTATTGCTTTTCATATTTACATTCATTATTGTAGTGGAACTATATTATTTATACCGTTGAAATTTTGTGTTACATTTTTATTGAAAAGAGATATGGTCGATTTAGTTTAGATTAGTGTTGATGCTGTTGGAATTAGAAATTAAAAGTAGTTATTTATTTATTTCTGTTTGTGGTTACAATTAATTAACGAGGGAATTTGTGATCTGATTTGAAGGTGGCGATGTCAAATAGCTTCTATTCATTTGAGAATGACTCTTTGCCCAAGGTACAATTTTTTTTTATTTTTTTTATTTTTTCACTATCTGTTGAGTTTTTCTAAGATAATTAATTTAATTCCAAGGAAAGTTTTATTGATTCAATCTCTTTAAACAGGTGAGAAAACCTTACACTATTACGAAACAAAGAGAAAAATGGACTGAAGATGAGCATCAGAGGTTCCTTGATGCTTTAAAGTTGTTCGGTCGAGGCTGGCGGCAGATAGAAGGTAAGCTGAATGTGGATGAATGAATTCTTGAATCATGTTGACAGTATGTAGTCGAATCAGATGAAGTTACTATTACTTCTATGCAGAACATGTAGGCACCAAAACTGCTGTCCAAATCCGAAGCCATGCTCAAAAGTTTTTCTCTAAGGTCCAATGCTCTAAATAAGTCATTAATTTTGTGTTTTATTTAGATCAGTTTACAGACTCTTAAAAGTGCAAATGTTCTTTGCGGGGTTTATGCAGTTGCTTATTATCTTGCATTAACAGATATTCTCTTATTGATTTAGGTGGTCCGAGAGTCAAATGGTAGCTCTGAGAGCTCCATCATGCCAATTGAGATTCCTCCACCACGGCCAAAGAGGAAACCTGTGCATCCATATCCCCGCAAATCTGTTGATTCACTCAAAGCAACATCTGTCTCAAATCAACAAGAAAATTTTACATCCTCGAATGCATTGGTTTCGGATAAGGATAGGCAATCACCAACCTCAGTTCTATCTGCATTTAATTCAGATACATTGGGCTGTGCAGCCTCAGATCAACAAAATGGATGTTCATCACCAACTTCCTGTACCACTGAGATGCATTCTGTCAACTTATTACCTGTTGAAAAAGAGAATGAATATGTTACATCCATCTCATTTCTCAAAGAAGAGAAAGTTTCTACATTACCTGCCCATTTATCGGGCAGTACAAATGTTGAGGAATTAGTGTCCGTGGTAAGACTATCACTTCTTGTATGCTTAGTTTATTTCATTTATTATTTTATATTTCATTATAGTTCAGACTTTGACTCTCTATATTGTTGATCTTGTTGTCCAGAAAATTGAATCTCAGTCCAAGGACTCTGTATGTCCCAAAGGAGATGCAGCGGCAGCTCCAAGTTGCGCAAGCATTAAACTTTTCGGAAGGACAGTTTTGGTTACAGATTCTTGGAAACCATATTCACTGGGTGCTGATAATTACAAGTCACCACTATCAAAGAGCAGTCAAGAGAATCTTGATGTTGATAAAGAAAATTTTGTCCAGTCAGTCCCATCAAAGCATTTGGATACGCATTTATTAGTGGGGATGGTTTCTAGTAATTGTTATTCGTCCTCACATATAGGTTCTGTTTTTCAAAATATGGAGCTTCAGAAAGAGAGCACCAACGTTGCAGAAGCAAGTCCCGGTGCTTACTTGCCATGGTGTTCTTTGTATCAAGGTGTACCATATTTTCACCTTATGCCAATTAATCAAAACCTAGCTGCAACACCTGTGAAAGACAAGGAAATTCTGAATGAAAGGTCTTGTACCGCTTCAAGTACTGGTTCTGTTAGTGAATTGGAACATAGGGAGAAAAGTTCTGATGTGGCTGTTGATTCTCAATGTCTACAACTCTGTCCTTTGTCACAAGCCAGCCCCAGCAAGCGTATGAAAGGGTTTGTACCATACAAAAGATGTTTGGCAGAGGGTGAAATAAAATCATCTGTAATTGTGTCAGAAGAGCAGGAGAGGCAAAGAGCTCGTGTATGCTCATAGCACCGGCCAACTCCTCTAATTGACTGGTAAGACAACCAAGCTGATTTAGGTAGCACAAGGACCGTCTATGATGGTTCAGGGGATGATACTGATTATGCATATTTCTGGCTAATAATTATGAGTGGGACTGGATATATTGTCAAGTTCAATTCCATGCTCCCTTTAAGCCGCCCCATATATCAAAACAATGCAGTGGTAGCGGAAAAGTTGAGGAGCCAACTAGGGCATAATTTAAGCAGTACATTTGTGCATAGCTCTATAATTTGAGTGACAGGAAATGATAAGAGCAGAAGTCGTTCAATCACTTCTTAAGGCTTCATTCAGCATTTTAGACCCTTGTATGATTTTTCCATTTGGCCGTCGGTGTTGTTTCACAATTATAGCTTACTTCAACTATTGTATGTCTATGGTTTGCAACTCTTTTAGTTTCAGATTTATGCGAATTGGCTAGGTGACTTCATTTTAATACAAAGTCCTCTAGCTTCTCCGTGATTAGGCCTTGATTTTATAGTTGGTCTGATTACAGTTGCTCTTAATTTTGGTGGTTCATAATATATGTGCATAGGAAAAGACGGCGGTATGATCAAAGAAATTTGCTGAAAACAGAAAAAGAATTTGTATGTGACTTTAGACCTACACGTGTATGTTCTCGTCCAAATTGGTGATGGCTTAGCTTTGAAAGCCAAGATTACGTGTATTATCAGGATTACGAACCAGTCTAGTTTCTCTTTTTTTATTTTTCAAATTTAATGAAAAAATTGGTATAATTGTAAATAAAGAGGAAAAAAATTTAACTTCATTGACAACATCAAGATTTGAAATTCAATTTTGATCGCTCATTAAATTATTAGAGGTTAGAAGAGGAAAAAAAAAATCAAGGAAAGGATTGTTGTTCATTTGTCAAATAAGTTATACTCGTTGGATTTAGGAATGGAAATTTGGAATCGGAATGAAACCGCGTTTGTTTCGTGAAATAAGAGAATGAATAAGATTTATTTAAGTAGGTTCCGTAGCAATTTAGAAATTAAGAATGGAGATCTGATTATCAAGGGGAGGCTTAGAAATTAGACTCTCATTCTTAGAATTTTCTATATTCCCCCCATTAATTTTTTATTATTTCGAATATTAATAGCAAAAAATTAAAAAATAAAAAATTCCTAAAATCTAAACTCTCTCGCGCACGAGGCTTCCAGTCGAACGTCATTGGAGCTGCTTCCATCACCATCGCGGCCAAAATTATCCACCATCTTCGTCGTCACTGGTGTGTCGGTTGTGGATAGCAGCTGGTTGCTGATTTTATCTTCGTTGGGCTGTCTCGATTTCGTCTTAGTCTAGGCTTCGTCCCCATCTCATTTCGTCTCCGATTTTATCTTTGATGGCCATAGTTCTGATCTGATGATGATGTTATTGGCAACGATGATTTGTTGTTGCCGTTGATGATGATGATGATTCCAACTTTTATTATTGCTACTAATTTGTTTTGGGAAATGGACTATTTTGTTGATGTTGATTATTTGGGATTTTGATTATTATTATTATTATTATTTTGGAAATGGATTATTTTGTTGATGATGATGATTATTTTTTATTTTGATTTTGATTATTGTTGTTGTTGTTATTATTAATGATAAATTATAATTAATTAATATATTAACAATAATTAATAATAATAGTTATTAACAATATTATTATTATTATTATGACAAAGAACTACTTTAAATAATTAATATATTAAAAATTATTATTATTATTAAAGACTTTTTAATAATTTATTATCATTTAATTCATTTTAATTTTTATTTTAAGACAAAGTACACACATTAATGGAATCCAGTTCATTTCGATACCGATTTCTACAGTTCAAATAAATAATTTATTCTAATTCTTATGTCTCATTCCCAATCCAACTTATTTCTATTCCTATTTATTCCGATCTCCGTTTAGTAAACGCACTCTTAGTGTAGTAGTCATAGTTCGATTGTAGAATACAAATCACATTATGCATATACATACAATGTATTCAAATTAATTTAGGGAGATTTCTAGTTTCTCTTATTTAAATTAATATACACAACTTGCCCCATTTGTTTTTGTAAACTCCCCTTAAGACCATAATTTTATAGTATTATTCTTATTTTTAAAAATATTTTTATTCATATTTATTATTAATTAAATAAATTATAAAAATTAAAATTAAAATAAATAATTTAAATACTAAAAATAAGAAATATAGTTTAGTGTGATAAAAAAATTAATAATTTTCTTATTTTTGTTATTTTCAAATATTTTTATAATAAATAATATTTTATATTTTAAAATAAATATCAAACAAATGACTTATCTACTTTTTTTTTTTTTGTTTTTTCTGTTAGTGGATTATTGACTAATACGAAAATACTAAGAGTAAATGATAAATATTAATTTTGATAAAGGGAAAATTGATAAAATTTCAATTAGTTTATATAAAATTATAAATCTCAAGCGAATCAATGTACGTCATTTTTTTTTGAAGGTTAATAACTTGTGCATTTAGAGATTCTGGTGATTGGTGAATGATTTTTTATTATTGATTTACTGCATATTGGGGAAAGTTTAATGTTTACGACTGGAAAGATCTTTGTTCATTTAAGGAGCAGATCGCGATGTACACGATGCGCTTCTGGGCTTCTTTAATATTTTTATTTTGAATATGCAATAGATTGGATTGGCGTTGACGTCAAAGTGCGGTGCTTTAAACAGAATTTGGGATTTTGTTTTTAGCTGGATTCGGTTCGAATTTTGGGACGGGTTGTCGGTGAGTGTATTACTGGGAAAAGCCATGCAATGCTTTCACTTTCACATGGCAAATAAGGGTGAGGGCGATAGAGAATATTGAACCCACAGCCAGTCATTTGAGGTAATACTAAATAATTTAGATGCTAATAATCAATAATGTTTAAATCTTGGATAGGACCCCTTTTTGGTTTTTTGTTTTTGTTTCTTTCAATGGTTAAAATGTGGATTCAATCTCCATTTCCATTCTTTTATTTTTATTTCGACCGCATCTGTTTAAAAATAATATTACTATTACTATTACTATTATTATTATTATTATTATTATTATTATTATTATTATTGTAATAACTATTACCATTATTATTTAATAATGGTAATAATATTTATAGCCAATATACATGCTTTTTATTAAAAATTTTTTACTGTTTATTTTATTAGTGAACAAAATATAAACAAATATATAATTATAACTAAGGGTACTTTGATAACTTGCATCAATTCATTGCCATTATAAAATAAAATAAATACATAATTGATAATAAATATAGCTCCAGCTTAAGTAGATAATCCATTCTAATTCTCATTCCTCCTATTATGATTTTTACCCATTTTGATTTATAGGAAATAGCCACACCAAAAGAGTAACATCGGATATCCCAATTGTACATTAAATGATGTAACAATATGTGAGAGGTTTTCATAAGTTTCCAAGTAAGATCAATGAACGGCACGTGAATCATTCAAACCCAAATAATGAATAAGGGTACAAAATTCTTCATCAAGAAGAACCGAAGCTGTTTTGCATATTAGATCAAAGGAGAGATTGTGCAGAGAGAACGGTAATATCAGAAGAATGAAGGTGACTCGTTTTTTTTTAAAAAATATATCACACACCTTATTCTAAATAAATTAAAAATTTCTCTCTTCAAGGTTGATACAAGAAAAACGATTCATTACTTTTATTTCCATAACAAGAAGCTAATCAATTAGACCAACTGCTTGGGATGATTCCTTGTTAGTTTGCATTGGAAATGAACAAAACTTTTTAGTGGTGGTACAAAGGATTTTGGGTTCAAATTCTATTATTCTATTTATGTCAAAGTTGAACAACAATTTGGATTATATCTTATTTAACATTTAAAGAAATAAAAAAAAATTGGGAACAAGTGGATATGTGTTCTACAACGAAAGCTAATTCTAGTACAATCTAACTTGAGAAAGTCAACTTCTAGTACAATCTAACATGAATCTATCTCATTATAATCAACAATAGGAGTCAAGAATACAGCTGCAGCCAGTTACAATTCCATCTAGTTCTCATTGCATGCCTCAAAATTCTCAGTTACACTTCAAAATTTTCACTGGTGAGGTCTATATTTCTATTTTATTACATATTATAAATGAAATTACACAGATAAATTGGGAGCACTGCGAAAAACTTAGGGTATAACTGAGAACTTTAAGTTTGCAAAAGGAATTAATAATGGCTATGACATAGTAAGTAGTTCTTCTCAATCAAAGACAAGGGCTTGAATAAAGATCATAATAAAAACTTTTTTTCCAAGGATATGTTTGGGTTGAGGTGATGTAGTCTAATCTACAAACTTATGGTGGAGTGAAACAGTTCAATGTCAATTAGTGATTGAATGATTGATAAACAATGGATGTCAGTAAGATGCAGAATAGTTACAAGCATTCTCTAAATTTTGATAACCTAGAACAAAAGCATGCGTCACCTATTGTAATATGATCCCCAATGAATTCTCAATACTAATTGTTCAGATCTTGATAATCCACAACATAAAGGCTTTGACGTCTCCAGAGAGAACATAGAACGATGGATTTACTTTGATGCATTGCTGATGGTAGTGTTGTATATGGATACAAACAATTCATACAAACTATTGTGTGAAAACAAATGTAGCATAAAAGTATTGATTGCATAAAAGTCAATGCAACTAGTGAAAGTAAATAGAGAAGCTCATGCATTGAATAACAATGTTACATCAGTTTTTAGACAATTATTTGCAGACAACTTTGAATCCCCAGTCATAATTTTATGTTTTTTATATGATGACTTATCTAAATTCTATATGCGTTATCTAATTGAGAGGTGGGTAATTGGCAAGCACCTCAGTTAGAATCGAACCCTAAATTCAACAATTTTTAAATTCTTTTCTGTTTTCCATTTTGATTTCTAAGAATTTTGTTAGCCTTACACATGTACAAGGAAATTTTACTTAAATGGGGCATTTTCTGTTTGCCTGCCTATAACACACACACACACACACACACAGGTTCAACAACTCTTCTTTCCTGACACAATTTTGTACATAAAATCTCAGCCATTAGATCACTACCATGCCGATCATTCCAATAGCTAGGATGAGTGCTTAAATGCAATTCTTTTTAAAGCAAAAAACATCAAATAGTGGACCTTGCTAGCTACTTAGTAGTAAATATTCTCTTCTCTCACCTCTTCTCTCTTCAATCCTTCATATTCTATCTCCTATCTATTTGATTCTCTGCTATCAAGAGTATTTTAAATTGCTCAAAATATTTTTACAGCCATAAAGTCATCATAAACAGAAAAGAATGAGGAAAAAAAACATAGTACTAGTCTCTGAGTGATTTAACTTCTGTCTTTGGGTCATCTTTTTTATAAATAATAGAACTGATATTTTGAAGGCTAAGCAGTATGCAGAATGTCCAGCATCCCAAACAGCATCCCAAACAGCATCCCAAAAGCTGTACAACTGAGTGCAAACCATGGGGATTGCGATTCTAGTGTATTATACTATATTAACCAACCATAAAGATTCAGATGGTCGAAACTGACTTCTATTTTATTTATTTATTTAGGCTTTACCAAGCACCCCACACTTCTCTTACCTCCAAACACAAAGACAAATTAAACTATGATCCATTTTAAAGTTGGTGTGAGGAGATTGGATACTCTATAACTAGATACATTGACAAATTTGGATATATTTCTAAATCCAAATTGGAATCTTTAAGAGAAAAACTGGATGGCTTAAGCAAAACAATTCTAAACAAGCTTGTATACAAACCTGACCTACTTAAATGTCACTGGGTATTAGCCATTAACAAGGTTGATAAAACATTGACTGACAAAAGAAATCCTAATTCTTATCCTTTTGTAACAAGAATTCAGATAACATTCTGTAACTTATGAAAGATAGGAGGAAAGTTGTAATAGTCAGCTACAGATGAAAAAAAGAAAAAAAAAACCAAACTAGTATCATTAGCCTTGTGGGTTCAATTCCCTCTTATTGAAGCCTTCAACTAATTGTTCCTACCGTCAAGCATGCACATAATAGAAGTCAGACCTCTAGGGCTTGTGAAACCACATCTCAGTCATTCCATATTGCTTGAGATTAACAACAGGTCTTACCGATCTTCCATAAATTTGTTGGCCCAATGGCTTCATCTCATGTCTTAATTGTATATATAAAACAATGTTGCCATCTCTTGCTAGTCAGTTTTGCCTTTCGTTATTTTTAAAGGCCTGGCGAAGCTCTGCTCTGGGTTTTGCAATTTCAACAAATATTACTCTGCCATCCAAAAACTGAAAGGAAACAATGTGAGCCTATAAACCATTGCATATTATTTGAATTGCTAAAAAGTAAAATGAAAAGAAAAGCAAGCATAGGAGATCTTTATTCTTTTGAAAGATTCCATTCATCATGTTTGAAGCAAGATCTATATATTTGGTTACCCTATTTTGATTTTCAAAAGCAGAAAAAAGGTGAATGACTTGAAAATAATGAAATTTCTCTTTCCTCAGCTTTTCTTCAGCACAGAAAATTATTAGCCTTATTTTCAAAAAAAGCGAAAAAGAAGATTCTTAGACTTAAATGAACATGAAATAAGTAAACCTAGATATTCATACTGTTTGGACTTTGGAAAAGATTTTCTAATGGTAATTCTTTTTCTGACCAGATCCCACACATTCAAGTATCGCCACTCAATTCAACCATACAATAATTGAAGGGTATAATTCATAAAAATCTTTCAATTTCTTCTGATTTCTATAGCTGGTCCATCTGATTAGAAACAACTCATTTATGCCCATGGATGTTCTGAATGCAGTCCTTCATATGGAAAGCACATAGACAAGGGAGTAGTATTAGCTAATAACAGCAAATACAAAAGGAGAATACAAAATTCTCTAGTGAAACATTGGTGAGTAAAGCGTACTTCTTGAGTTGGAATAAATAAATAAAGCTCCAAGAAAGATAAAATCTGTATTTCCAGGAATCTGAATTAACTTGAGGAGTGTTTTTGCTAATTTGGATACATACAATACTAAAAACACATCACAAGACAAGTATGATTTTCGCCAAATAGTAAGGTCTATGATCAGGCTACCATTTCTTATTTCAATGGAAGAGCTGTAGTAAGTACAAAGTTTGTGCTTTTTCTTGTGCAAGGGGCGGCACATATTCTGACAGGCATCAGTCTTGCTTTGCCCTTTTATCATTAACAAAAGACAGCCTATGTGTGCAAAAATCTTTAAGAGAAATGGCATTGTAACAGAAACTATAAACATCATAATAGACACTATAAACTAACACTCAAATGGAATAAGTGAGCAAAAACCTCCCATTTATTTTCAGAAGAGTGTTATATGCCCAAAGCACTGTATAGTTCAGGATGCTCTAACTACTTCACAACATCTTCAGAAACAACATCAGTACTGCTACAACTGGTAAAAATATCAGATGAGGTGGCAGACTATCCAAGCATTAATCATCCAAGTTCACTTCCTTGACCTCAAAAGTGATGTCTTAAATTTGTAGCTCAATGTTAATAACTTCAGGATTGGCTAGCATTAGTGCTGGTAACAACAGATAACGTGTTAGTAGATGGGCACCCCATCTACAACTAAAGCATCAACCATTCGTCATTCTGGGCTTAGCAACTGTTTCCTTCCACAACTGAAGAACTACACAAACTAGTAGGTCTTTCAAAACACTTCATTCACAAATAACTTGAAGAACTAGTGGGTTGAAAGAACAAGCAGCATTGACCATTACTTAATCATCAAGCAACTAATGTGGAAAGAATTTACAATAAACCTTCTTAAAAGTGACTACCACACACACACATTTTGATCAAGTTGCCAGATTATAAACCTTGCTAGTTATTTCTCTGCTGACACGCTCTCTTAACAGAAAGTAGAGCTTGATATGGATTTCCTGAGATACCTCTTAGAGGAATATTTTACCTCATTCCTGATATGTACTTCTTCCATTTTACAATAGTTTTGCATTTTTTAATTGAATAGACTGGTTAAATTAAAACATGTTTCATTCATTGGGCTCAAGCCATGACAACTTTTAATATGCAGCAGCATGTAGGCATCTAAAGCAAATATTCTTGATATCCAATAGCAACTAAATTAGAAGATTAATGAAAATACCAGCAACACACCTTCCCATGCATTCCCTCAATAGCTCTACGAGATTCCTCCTCAGTAGCATAGCGTAGAAAGGCAAAGCCTCTTGGTCGATTTGCAATTTTATCCATCACCAGATTAACTGAGAGATAAAAGATTTAAGTCTCGTTAAAGGCAAAATAATTATCAACAAACAACTTTAAACTTTGTAAGCATCCAGTCTAAAAAATGAGTAACGCTAGAGCCACAAACTTACCGTGGCTTTTTACAAACCGATGTGGCATTACAATGTTGGCTGAATAAAAGCACAAACTGATGTGGGATACGCTGGTAATAGAATTGGTTGAATAAAAACATGACATGAACCACATAATTAATTTGCATTATTTTGTGTTTTTACGAACAGATAGAACTGAAGATTTGAAGCCCTATCATGACTGCTAACCAGAACAAAGGGTAAAAAGAGTAAATGAACGTTGACTGTCCTCACCTTCCACAAGCTGACCAAAACCTTGGAAAGCATTTCGCAAACTATCTTCAGAGGTCCGGAAAGACAGCCCTGCAATAATAATAATAACAACAACAACAACAACAACCACAACAATACTAAGTAGAACATGAAATTCACATAATAATATTATGAATTTTTTAATTAAAAAGGGATAAATAATAGAGTGAAAGCCGACCACTGACAAAGAGTCTTGTTTTGGGCCGAGAAGCGGAATGAGAATGAGGAGGAGGCAGGCACGCGAAGGGAAAGCAAGCGCCACGTCCCCGTCCTTGTCTGCGAGAAAATAAAGAATCAGAGTCCCTTCTTTTAATTGTAAATGGAGGAGCTGGAGCAGGAGAATGGCGATTCAGATTATGAATTAGCGGGTTGTGGTTAATATTAAAGTACATGGTCGGAGCCGAAAGAAACCCCGAAACTGCCATTTTCTTTCAAGCCGGTGCTGTAACTAACAAAAAACACCCACGAGAACCATATGCGTGCGTGTGAACAGATATATATATAGATATAAGATGATAACGTGTCAAAGCGCCTGCCTCCTAGATTGATTAATCTGGAAAACAATTTAAAAATATATTACATGACAAATAATCGATATATATATATATTTTTGGGGAATGTTGGGTTTTGGGTGGGTTAAAAATTTATTTGAACTCAATCCGCACTTCCTAACAGGAATGTGATCGGGTTGGATTGAAAATTCATGTCAAAATTTCACAAAATTATTGTAGTGGTGTAAATACAAACCGCGAGCAAATGATATTATCCATTAGTTGTCAATTCAACAAATTGTAAGAGATGAAATTTCATTTATTAAAGTTGCAATTGTACGTTTGTTGGAATCGAAATTCGAAAGGAGAATGATTGATGATATTTACTAGGTGAGAATAAGAATGAAATAAATGAGTCCATCTATTTTTGAAATTAAAGAGTGGAAACTTGATTCCATCGGCTAGGGAATTAAGTTCCCATTCCTTAAACTCCATTTTTTTATTTTATTTTATAAGGAAATGATTCTTTCATTCAATAATACATCAAATGAAAAATTTTCTAGCCATATGATAGATTTAGAACTTGTCAAAGCTCTTTTTGCAAGAGATTGAACAAATTTGTTATAGAGTCTTGATTACGGATGGCAAAATCTAGGTCTGGTTCTGGGTTTAGCTTTCTTGGTTCCACACCCGGACAATAATTTTATAATATCATACCTAGATGTGAACTCGGTTATTTGTCATCTAGGTTCGGTCTGGGCACAACCTAAAAAAATTCGGGTTTCTTGATTCTGGGTTTACAACCCGGATGATTGCTAGAGAGATGTAATTTTCTCTCTACCTTTTCAATGAATTCCTTCTTCGATCTCCAATCGCTTAGTAACAATAATGGAAAATAATTCAAAATGAAATAATTATAAATAAATTCCAAGATAACAGAGCATACAATTTTAACTTTCAAACATAATCATGATGTCTTAGTGATGACAACAAATTTGATGATGATGATGACAAATTGGGCTTTGTGGGGTTAAGTCATGAAAAGCGGAGAGGATAAATGGTGACTGATGATGACGATAAGGTGGACAAACAGTGGCCAAAACCACGAAGGTGGGCAAACAGCAGCCAATATCCGTGAGACAACTGGACAAACGCACTTGGGCTGTTTTTTTTTTTTATTTTTTTCTTTTTATACTAAAAATAATTAAAAAATAAACATATATGAGTCCGAGTTCTGGATCTACGAGTTCACCCAATCTCGAACAAGGTCTCGGATATGTCCGATGGTCTGCGTTGATAAAAATGAATCTGGATATTAGATTTAATTCACTTCCATATGGGTTGAACCCGACCTAAATTTTTTGAGTTCATCCGAGTCCATGTTAAATTGCACCTCTAGTCTTGATATATGCTAAACTATTACTGATTGAAAGCTTGCCTTATTTGGATATATGAAATTGTCCAGAAGATTTCCTTTCTGTTGCTAGTTCTGTTGTTGGCTAGATTAACCACTTCAATGCAATCTGTTTCAATAATCACAATCGTTAATCTTGCTTCTATTGCCATCTCCATTCTTTATTTGATAGCCTTGGCTTCTACTATAGCTACATTCTGTTGAGACCTTGTGCTTCTAACTCTTGCAATTGTCATTTGGCCTTGTGAATCTCGGATGATAGCTCCTAATCCTATAATATGTTGGTCTTTGAGGATAGCCGCATCTACGATGACTTTGTAATCGCCAATTGGTGGTGGACACCATTGTTCCTGCTTGCTGACTTCACTAGTCCTTGTGCTCATTTGTTCTTTCACATGAATTCTTTGAAAAGCCTCCATAATTGCTTCATCCTTAGCAATTAAGATTATGGGGTTTAACTTCTTTCCTTAAAAAATGAACTTGTTCTTTGCATGCCATGTTACCCACTAGATAACTAGCACAAATGCTAGCTCACTTTTGGGCATTTTTCTCAGCAAACTCTGTATGACACTCAACATATCTTCTTTAACAAGTCCTATATTTCAGCAAATATATGAGTGTATTTCCAGAGCTCCCTAACCACCTTACATTCCATCAGAGCATGAAATACATATTCAACTCCAATTTTGTAGATTTGACACATTGGCTCCAGCAAAATTTTCCTTTTAAATAAGTTCTCTGAAGTTGGCAACATGTTCTTGGTAGCTCTCCAAAGAAATATTTTGATCTTCTCTGGAAGGTTAAAATTCCATATTGTATGCTAGCCTTGAGAACAGCTTATTGAACTTGCTGGTATATCAACAAACTTGAGCTTGAGGGCTGGTTGGTTCATTGTGTCTTGCACTTTTTAATCAAAATGACATAATAGCTCGTAATTTTGGGGTAGACTCGGTAATGGGATTCTCTTAATTATCTTTACATCTTCCTTTGCAAAGTGCTCTTTAATCAAGCTGTCATTCCATTAGCGATTTGTGTTGATTAGAGTTGAAACTTAGGTATCTGCTGGCAATAATAGAGCAAAGATTGGCCCTAGGAATCCAATTGCTTGCAATTTTTGAACTGTCTCCTTTTCCCGCTCTCCATTTTGTCCACCTTTTGAAGAATTTGTCTGTTGTCTAACCCATAAGATACTCCTCCATATAAATGATGGTTTAGAGCCAACTTTAGCCTCATAAAATCAATTTGTTTAAAATATCTAGCTTTTAAACTTCGGCCATTAGTGAGTCATGATACTGAAGTAATCTCCATCCCTGCTTCGTAACTAGCACTTGGTTGAAGCTTGAAAGATTTTTGAAGCCTAGCTCCCTTCTAATTTTTGCATGACTTATTTTCTGCCATTTTGCCCAATGAATTCCTTTCTTGTCTTCCTTTGAACCCCACCAAAACTAAAAGATTGCTTTTTGAATGTCATTGCATAAAGCCAGAGGTATTTTGAAAACACTCATGGTATCTGTAGGTATTGTCTAAGCTACAGCCTTGATAAGAACCTCTTTGCTTCCACTGGAAAAAAAAAAAAAAAAAACCTTATGCTGCCAATTGGATATTCTACTCAAAACTTTCAACTTAATTTCATTGAAGAAGCTAGTTCGCTTTCTCCCCACCATTGAAGGCAACCCTAAATACTTTTCATGTCTTGAAACCATATTAAGTTAGAAAATGACCTTTATTGCTACTATCCGCCCATCTTGAATCTTCCCACTAAAAAACAATGTTGATTTATCATAATGGAATAACTGCCCAAAAGCTAAACCATAGCAATCAAAGAATGCTTTCAGATGATTGCAATCTTCTGTTGAACCTCTTGTAAACATCAGATTGTAATCCGAAATGAGTAAATGAGAGATTGTGACACTTTTATCAAATCTCAAGCCATGAATTAAGCTTTGTCTCCGTGCAAGAACCAGCGAATTTAAGAAAACCTTTGCACACATTAAGAACAAGTAAGGGGATAGAGGGCACCCTAGCCTTATCCTTCTTTGTGGCTGTATTAACCTCTTAGCAACTCCATTTATAATCACAGAAAAGAAGGAATGGTTATACAATCTATTATCAGGTCAATCCATTTATTAAAAAAAAAACCAAACCTTTCTATTGTGTGTTTAAAAAAAGACTACTCTACTCTAGCATATGCTCTGCTTATATCTAGCTTTAAAACTACTAGCATGTTTCGTTTGCCTTTACCATGTCTACTTAGGTGCAAGCATTCATAACCAATAATAATGTTAATAGTTATCAATCTATTTGGTATTATACAAAGGCACTATATGATGGAGATATTATCTGATGGAGAATCTGTTTTAGCCTTTTAGCAATCACTTTAGCTAATAATCTATAAATTACATTGCATAGGCTAATAGGTCTAAACTCAATACTTTTCTAGGCTTAGTAGTCTTGGAAATCAAAGCAATATATGTATGATTGAGTGGAGCTATAATACCTTGCTCCTTTAAGATATAAAGACATGTTGTGAGGACTCTATCTTGGACTGCTTTCCAATGTTTTTGAAAGAAAACAGCTTGCAATCCATCTAGCCCTGGAGCTTTTATTAGACATATCTGAGAAAGGGTTGTTGTAATTTCATCAGCTGTGAATGGCTGCTCCCCAAACACATTCATCTCTAAAATGACTTTTGGAACCACTCTCTATAACGCCGTAGTAATTTGATCCACACTTGGATTAGAGGTAGTGAAAAGTTCTTGGAAATATTTACAAAACCTCCTCTCAACCTCATATTTATCATCCTGCCAATTCCCTGAACAGTCTTTGATGCCTTCAATCTTGCTTTTTCTCTTTCTAGATGATGCTTTAACATGAAAAAAGTTTGTATTCTTGTCCCTTCCCTTTAACCAATCTGCTATTGCCTGTTTCTAGTACATCTCCTCATCCATCAGTATGTTTGATTATGCCTTTGTGTTTTTAATTTCATTGCCACTTTCATATTGGATGTTGTTCTCTTTTGCTTGTTTTAGCTTCCCTATCAACTATTTCAATTTCTTATCTCCGTTTCTAAATTCTTCTTTACTCCATAATTTAAGTTAAACCATGGAGATTTCGGTAATTGTTTTGAACATCTGAATAGAGCTGACTTTTATGTTTGTATACCACTTAAAGTACTCATTTTTCACTATATTTTGCTAGGCCTCGTACAAGCTCCACATGTCTTTATAGTGAATTCTATTAAATGTTTTTCTCTCAAAAGCAAGGCTTTCCTGTCTCTCTGGCTTCTATCATAATTGGGTAGTGATCAGACTCCCAGTGGACTAAATTTGTGGCAAGATCATCATAAACTTAGTTCTCCATTCTTGGTTGCAAAAGAACCTATCAAAATTTTCCTCTTTGTAATATGGTCCGAATTGTCGATTTGACTAAGTAAAAGGATGTCTTCTACTTCTCAAATCAATCAGCTTGCATTTTTGTACAACATCTCTAAAATCGACAATCACATTGGCACTTCTATCCAATCCACCCGTTTTTCATTCAAATTTAAAATTTTATTGAAATCACCAAAACATAACCATAAGAGGGAAAACAAACTTGCCAACGATATCAAAAGAGTCTAAGTATTCTTTTTTTTTTTTGCTTTAAGGTGTCCATATATTTCTATGCATCTTTAAACCTTCCCATTTGCATTCTGATCTTGTATATCTATGTTGTGTCTGTTGTAAGATGTACCTTGAACAGCAATATCCAAGCTCCACAATAGAGTTAAACCACAACTCTTCCTAACTCTATCAAATGTAAAATAATTATCTAACTTCAGCTGTTTACACTCATCTTTAACCTGCCAAGTCATCAATTTGGTTTCATAGAGAAATACCAATTGAGCTTTGTGCAAGTGGAGAATTTTCTTCAATGTTATTCATGTTTAGGGATTCCCCATACTTTGAACGTTACAGCTTATGATTTTCACGGCTATCGATGAGGCTGGTTTCCAACCTTCATAGCTATATTCTGTGTAGTCATCTTCTGGTTAGACTTCAATCTCCTTGTTTCTTCCTCCTACTGAAGCTTAACTTTGGCAAAAGAAAATGGCTGAATGTGCTTATCTTATGAACCAATGGGGCTCACCATTCTTCATTTTTTGCATTTTGGGCTTGGTCATACCTGTTCGTCCATGGGCTGTTTAAGTGAACTTGGCCCAATGTTTCTAACTCATTCGATTACTATTTCCTTTACTTGAGATTTCCATCTCTTGCCTTTACCTTTTGTAGACTTGCTTATCTCAATTGCTTCTATTTCATTGCTTTTTGGTGTTTGGCCCATTTCACCATTTAAAACACTAAGGCCTATTGAGCTTATGCTTTCATCTTCAACCACTATTTCATCTTCCCATCGTTCCTTTCCATTGTTTCCTACTTCACTGCTCATTTCTCTAAACATAATCTCTCTATAGGCTACACCTACAATTTTGCTGTAACCTAGAGCCTGTTATTGATCAGCCTCTCTATTCTTCATTAGTGAGCCTTCAACTGACCCTTCCACAAGGCTGGTCTTAATTGGCTTTGTGTGAAGGCCCATATTAGATTGTGTTAACCCGGATTCATCTCTCACATTTGGTTTGCCCTGACCTATTTTTGTTTGAGACTATTCTTGTTGTTAATGGTTTGTCGTTGCCAAGTTTTATGATCTTTGTTTCCCGTTCCAGTAGTCTTGATTCGTTCTCTACTTTACTCTTTCCACTCTTGTCAGTGCTTTCATCCACGCTCCATATGTTAGCATATCTTTTAATTGCCCTTTGTAGTCCAGGCGCTCTTTATATTGATGCCCAATTAGGCTATAACAGAAGTAGAAATCATGCAATTTTTCATATGCCACCCTTATAGCAATCCTCTCATCGTCTTCTAGCTTTAACAACTGCCTTTTCTTCAAAGGTTTTGTTATGTCTACCAAGATTCTTATATAAGCAAAAGAACCAATACATTCCTCTATTTCATTTGTTTTCACCTCTTCTACTTTGCCAATCTTCTCATATATTTCCCACATTATTTTTTTGTCCATACACATGATGAGTACATTGTGAATTTGCACCCAAAATTACGTATGAGTGAAATCTTGTTGCTTAATGCCACCTACACTAGTTGGTTCTGTGAGCAACATTAACGAGTTGTTAAGTGCTATGGTCCCCTATGTAATGTTCTCTTATTTTCCCCTTTTAAAGCAAATAAGAAGATGAAGATATTTTCCCTTAAACTCTCCATTTTCAATTCCTTCATCGATCTCCATAATTGCTGCATAGATGTTTTAAGCCCTTTACGAGAGACACCACGTGTATGAAGGATTTTCCCAATGATACATGTGTTGCAATTTTTTCTCTTTTAGCTTTCATTCTCCCCCAAAAGGTGATCATATTTTCTTCCTCTGATTTTAAACTTATAGTCTCATATTTCTATATTAGTTTGTCAGAGTCCATCTCCCTTCTTAAAATTGAATAAGTTGTACCAATGAAGCTCACCAAACCTCTCACCAGCCTCTTTTGCTATATTAATTTCCTTCTTTTTGTTTAATACCCCATTGATTTCCTTCTCCCTATCTTTTACAGTGTTTACGAATTCCACCCACTCTATGAGTGACTCAATCACACCCAACACATGAGTGACATATCTGGAGCACCAAGGATCCTTTACTACACCCATTCTACGTTCCCTTTGAGAGAGAACTATCTAGAAGGAGAACCATATAGTAATATATGTTTTTTGAAATTCTCATTTTATCCCCTTGAATTTCATAATTTTACATTTATCCTCAATTAAAATATTATTGCATTATATTATTATTATTATTATTAATAAAAAGGAAAGGGCCCTTGAGATAACCAACATAAGGAATTTGATACATCATCACCATATTTTATCATTTTATATACCTAACAATTAAGAAATTTATTCATAATTAATGGTTAAAAAAACGAATACATTGACAAGATGGTCAAATTAAATCAATATTGGAACCTTGTCACTTAGCCAATTGCCAAAGGTACGATTGTGTTCCTTTTGCAACCATATCTCATTTTTTCTTGGATGAGAATCTCTCAGCAACTTCGTGTGCTCACTAAAACGTGGAAATTCAATTTGTGAACAAAAGAATCAGCGTAGAGTAATTGATGGAGCCCGATAGTGGAAGCCGATTGATAAGTTAGATAAGCACTAGATATCATTCTATTATCCAAACAAACCAACACAATTAGCTTATGCTCTAATCGAAGCGTGATTAGATCTCATTCTAATCCAAAGAACTCAATGAGATTTTAGTAACCTGTTAAGTGAGATTAGAAGACGCTCTAATCTATACGAAGATAGATAATCCCAAGGGAATTTTAAAAGAGGGGCTTTTATTGAATAATTAAAGTTGAAGTTATGAAAATAATAACATAACCTCCCTATTTACAATAAAAGAGATCTACTTACCTAGCTTAATTTAAAAAGAAAACTAGAGAAATAAAAGACTAAAACAAATACTATAATTGACTCTAATCAAAATAGAAAATATAAAAATACCTCAAAAAATTAAATTCTAAAATCCTAAAATAACACCTTACATCAGTCTCCCTCTTTTAAAAGAAAGCTTGTTCTCTAGTCTATCTAGAGGATAGAACTTGAAGTGGAACATTAGTGCATCTTAGAGCTTGAACTTGTAGCCTTGTTCATCAATCGTTCTTGAAATTTGAAATTCTCTATGCTTCATCTTTTTCTTGATTTTGCTAGACATTCTACGAAAAGGTAAAGCCTTGTAGGCGCAACCAGTTTCCAATTCTTTCAAGTCTTTTGCAAAGTCTCATTCAATTTTGTCGCCAACAGATTTTATCTTTTCAATCAAATCTTCTTCAAGTACAACTTTCTTGTCTTCAATGTGAATAGGTAGAACTATATCGATCATTTCAGCTTTTTCAAATTTATTTTGTTACACTACCTTAATCATACTTTTAGGCTCAATGCTCAAATCAAGAATAGGTTGTACCTCTTCTTTAAAAATCTTAGATAAATCAGTAATCTCATCATCTTCATTGTCTTCCAAGAAAACAGAATGTGCATGATCGATGATCTCATCATCCTCAACGCTTGTCTTGTTTTCAAAGGAAACATCATGCACATTTTTGCTCAAATTGTCAGATTGGAATTTAAATCAATAACAAATTGTACCTTTTCTCTTGCAACATTAGGCACAACATCAACATGTGGAAAGGCATAAACTTCTTTCATCTAAATGCCTTTCACTTCAGGCTGCAGACTTATGATACGACTATGTATCTCAAATTGGTGTCATGGATGAGGTCGAATTAACTGCTTCAATGCTTGGCTTCTTTTTCTTCTGATTTACAATACAATTTGTGATTTAATTTGCATCGCTAAAAGAATTATATGTTGTAAAGTGTATATAGTTTATGTAGGCATCTTTTCTTGAATATGTTAACTGAGCGCTTTCACAAACCTTGTAATTGTATCTTCTTCAGGTTCATAATA
Organism: Murraya paniculata; assembly: GCA_030449075.1. Classification (NCBI taxonomy): domain Eukaryota; kingdom Viridiplantae; phylum Streptophyta; class Magnoliopsida; order Sapindales; family Rutaceae; genus Murraya; species Murraya paniculata. The sequence goes on along the minus strand of JAEVFN010000009.1, from coordinate 912,553 downwards.
ATATTTGCATCCATAAAATTATTCAAACTCATGAGCATAATCATAAATTGATCTCATACCTTGAAGTACCAAATAATAATAAAGAAGAATAAATTTGAATCTCAAAATATGCTTTATACTGTTCCATGGTTGAATTTCACATTTGTCTTGATCAAGCCGAGACAATTTTGCAACTATTCCAACTATTCTAAAGCATTGAGTCTCGATTTACTAGCACTAAATGATAGTTACTTTTGTTTAGGAGTGTGCAACGCTGCAAACCGAGGCTCAACATTATCCAACCAATCAAGAAATTTCTCAGGATGAGAGTATGCAAATAAATCCGGCACATGATAAATATGAGGGTAAAGACAGTAGTTCACAATTTATGGTCAAATTTTCACATAATGGCAAAACTATAAATAAAGGTACACTTTTGTGTTTGGTATGGCCAGTGATTAGTGGCCGCATTTCAGAGTGGTGATGGTCAGATTTGGTATATATTGTGGTGAGGAGTGTACTGCTGGTGGCAATGAAGGCCAACTTACAGCGGTTTGACTAAAAAAGCAACTGGTAGTAACAACAGCTTAAAGTGGAGATTCTAGCGATGATTGATCACAGAAATGGTTGGATTTTGTTATGAAGGCAGGGGATTCTAATGGTGGTGATCGACAGTGATAAGGTACTGATGGCGGTGAGTTGAGTGCTGAAAAGTCGGGGTTCTTCAGTGTTTTACAGTGGTTATAGGCAGTGGTTGAGGGTGGGTTTGGCAAGGATTTGGTGGCAGCAACGACGAGTGGTGACAGCAATAGTGGTGGGTGTGGTGGTGGCTAAGGTTTTAAATTTTGGGATTTTTGGTTTTTATCTTTTTTAATCTTTTTTTTTTGGATAAATGACGATGGAGGATTTAGGTGATTTGTGGTGGACGGATATAGTGGCTAGAAAAGTTGTGCGACTAGCACAGATTTGCTCTGATACCAACTGACGAAGCAAGGTAACAAAAGTGGATTGACAGGGTAGATAAGCATTAGATATCGTTGTAGTACCGGATCAAGCCAATGCGATTAGCTTACACACTTATTGAAGCGTGATCAGATCTCGTGCTAATTCAAATGACTCAATAAAATTTTAAGAACACATTAAGTGAGATTAGATGATGCTGTAATTCAAATAACTTTACTAGAGAGATTTTGATAGATAATCCCAAAGGAAATTTTAAAAGTGTAAGTTTTTATTGAATAATTAATGTTAAAGTTATGAAAACAATAACAAGACCTCTCTATTTAAAATAAAAAATATCTACTTCCCTATGTTAATTTAAAAGGGGAAACTAAGATAGCCTTTTTTTTTTTTTTTACCTAAAATCTAAATGGGTCTAAATGTTACTGAAGTTTGAAAAGGTTTGAATAATATGTTTATTTTTTATTTTTTGATGCCTGAATGTTGGTGATAAGTTGTTTGATTTTATAAAATGAAGACATCTTAAATCTAATATTTTCGCACTTATGATCTTAAAAGTGTTGTGAAGTTTAAATATGTGTGTATTTACTTTGTTTTATAGTACCACAGTTTTTATATGTTATAAATATTCTTACCATAACATTTTATAATTTATGTAAAATAATTTTGATAACACTATTTTTTACAATTTAACATAATATTTATACATTAAAAAAATTGTTATCTAATAATAAAAAAATTTGTTTAAAATTCACATGGATTGTTTGTTAATTATTTAATTCAAAGTAAAATTTGAGATCAGGAGAAATTCTAATATGGCATGTAATAGTTAGGTAGGAATAAATACAGTATTTATAAGGAAAAAATGATTTCCTATTAAGACATTTTGTTATTGAGATAAAAGTTATGAAATTTCACTTTTTTCATTTAGATAAAAATGTCTCACAATAAGACTTTAAATACCAAGAAAAAAACAAGCTAAAATGTCAAAATATCTTACATTAAGCGAAATTAGAACTTAAGACATAAAATCCAATAACCCCTAAATCACAATTATATTAGCAAAAAGACCAAAACACGTATTATAGTTGACTCTAATTAAAATAGAAAACATTAAAAGACCTAAAATAATAAAATTTTACTATCCTAAAATAACATTCTACATCAGTAATCTAAATAGTAGCTTCAATAAATTTCCTAATGAATGGTTGAACTTCTTGCATGCTATGCAAAACATACAATTATACTTGATCCAGTGAACTTGGATCAATCTTCACGATTTTTCTATTGGATAATCATGAATTGTCATATTTTGCACATGTCCATCTAGCAACCCAATTGTATGCATGTTTGAAATGTATTTAGCACAAAATTCTAATGCTTCCTATATAATATAACTCTCAGCTATGCAACCCTTGACATTACAGTTTCAAACATAACCTTTAAAGGTTTTCATGTATCTCTTAGAATGATACATCCATCAACGATAAACTGGGCTTTGCTGTCTAACTTCATGGACTAAGTACATTGTAAGATGGATCATAATGTCAAAAAATAGGGGGAAAATATTTTTCCAACAATCACGAAGTCTCCACTAGTTCCATCTCTAATTTATCCAATGTTGTCACATCAACCACCATTGCACATATGAAATTAAAGAAGAAACACAGCCTAATGATAGCCTCTTTAACATGTTTCGGTAGGACACACCTTAGGGCACTAGGTAAGAGTTGTTACATATGAACACGACAATCATGTGACTTTATGGACATAAGATTCTTGATATTTGAAGAATATCTATGAGAAATCTTGATACTTTTCAAGGATTTGCAAAGCTTTGCCTGTTCCTCTCTAGTTAATGTGTAACAAGTTGACAGAAAAAATGTACGCCCATTTTTGTTCATTGTTAGTGCTGATTTTTCCTTAATTTTAATTAGCATAAGATCTTTCCTAAATTTAAGACCATCTTTGATCTTTTCAAGAATGTTGTTCATTGTTCCATAAATGCTCTCATACACATCTTTCCAATGTACGTAACACCTACTTGATGACAAATCAACAAGTACTTTCAATACTCTAAATTATAGAATATCGATTTCTTTCTTCCACCACACATAATTATCATTCTCGCAACTTTTGCGCTTTTTACTATTATGTTTGACACATTTAGTAGCAATAGAATAAATGAGATACAAAATCTCTCCATAGTTCAATGGTTTCTGAGCTAGGTCTTCCTTTATTGTGTTGTCAAAGGCTTTCATATAGAATCGAAATTGATGTTTTGAAATGAAACCAACAATGATGACACATATAAACATTTTTACCACTGTGTTTAAGTGTACAATTATGTGTGTCAACACCACAATATAGACAAGCATTGTACCCTTTAACGATGTAAACTGCTAAATTCTCATTTGCTGTAAAGTTTTTTTATAGTCTATAGTAACACACCCCACAAATTAAATAATTCTTTTTTTTGGGCATCATAAGCTTCTACCCCAAAATTCTATAAAGTTTGCAAATCTTTTATAAGAGGTGTCAAGTACATATCAATGTCATTGCCCAATTATTGTGGATCTAAAATCAAAAGGGAAGACATCAAGATGAACCAAAATATTTATATCTTTCTAAGTAATTTTGGCAACTATATAACAGCAAGATATAGATAGATAACTGATTATTCATAAAATTATGCACTACTGAAGTAGTGAAAATTGAAGAATAGGACATTATAAATTTTGATAAAGTAATAGTAGTGATTGAGCTTCTCCAATATGTTATTTGGAATATTCTATTTGATTGCAACTTAATTAATTTCTCATATAATAAGTTACTAATGCACCATTCCAACTATAGATAAAGTACCTAACATAACTTATCTACAACTTGGGGTCTACAGTAAGGTACATTGAACAAGCAAACAAGGCAAGTTTAATGGTAAATGAATGACAAAAATAGGGACTAGATAAGAAACCACAAACGTGAAAATTTTGAATTCCTAAGCATTATAGAAGTTGATAAAGATGTATCTCGAAGCATGATTTGAATTGTCCTCTTTATGATATCACTTTTGAGTTAAGAATTGAGTGTATGTATAGGTAAGATTTACTAAGAAATCTTGATCCTAGTAGGAGCAAATACCTAATGAGGTGGCTTAACCAGATAACTCAATACAGTGGAATAATTGTAAAGTATTCATATATCATCTTTCGAAGATTGAAAAGAATTGCTTCACAATTACTTTATATTATAGTGATGAGCTAGTATTATTTTTATGAAGCTGTCATTCTAAGTGCTAAGGAACTATAGATAAAAGGAATGATTAACAAATAGAGTCATTGAATGACAACTATGTCTCAGACATAGTTTTATCAATTGCTTCATAATTACTTTATGTTATAGTGATGAGCTAGTATTATTTGTATTGTGCTCTCACTCTAAGTGCTAAGAACTATGGAATAAAAGCAATGATTAACAGATAGTCATTGAATGACAACTATGTCTAGGACATAGGATTTGCGCATATGTAAGGCAAAAAGCACAAGAACAATCATAAGTCTTGATTGATTGTTTAAAGTTATGCCTAAGGGGTGTAAACTAGAATAAAAACTCTTGACTAAGAAGTTTCTCTGGGGAATTATTTTTTGTCAACGTTGCATATACATTTGTTTTGACTTCAAATGGATGTTATAAATGCATCTTAGTGAAGAACTAAATGAAGAAATATACATATTGAACAGCTACTAAGTTTCGTTACCTAAGTCTTTGAGCGCACAAAATGCTCAAAAGATTTTTTGCTAAAGACTTTAAGTGCATAGTCTGCTTTGTTCTAAAAGGTTAGCATCCAGTCTTGTTCATTCTACTATTTCCATAACCCATTGCAAATGGATCCACTTGTAATGCATCAAAAATAGGATCTGTTGACATCCTTTTAATAATAGTATCTTAAATTTCATCAATCTTTATTTTATTAGAAGTCTAAAATGATTAAAGATAATTGTTTATACATATGGACATATTTTGAGCTTACCAGAAATAGAAGAAGATTTTGTCCAAATCATTGACATTGATCATCCAATGAAATATGGGCCAAAGTTTCCTATGTTTTATGAGTTTAGATCCAAATAGAAACCTTCAAGAATTTTGTAGTTATATCACGAGAGTTATATTTATATTAGAAATATTCTTTAAAGATTCAAAATGGCAAATTGAAAGCTAATTGGATACTACTTTAGATAAAACAAATTCATAACCTTGAAGTGTGCCTATTAGACTCTACAAAAGAGGAAATATATGGCTAATTGATGCAGAGTAAGAAATTAAACAGATCCTAATTAGATTGAAATTTATAATAGTAAGGAATATTTTAATTAATTTTTATTCTAATTTAATTTAGTTTCCTATTTAGAATTTTATTTTTTATCTATTGCTTATTTCAGTTGAATTATTAATTTAGGTACAAGTCTTATTAAAATAGGTTTTATAGTAAATTAGGATAAGTCTTTATTAGTATAAATAAGTGTCTTTTGTAGTTTTTACAAGCAAGCATTGGTTATTTTTTATTGATTATTTCTTAGAATAAACTCTTGGTTTGAGTTCTATTATTGCTATTTATCAGTATTCTGTGGAATTAAATGAGTTTTAACACCTAAATTTGTAGGTATTTTTAAAATCAACAGTATTCCGTGACTATTAAAGTAAGTTCTTTTAGTTTTCTATAATTACTGACACTCTCACGCCAAAGTATAGATAGGAACATAATTCTTGTAAAGCTTCACAAGCTATTTCCCTCACTCCCTCAGAATGTACTTCTTATAATCTACATAGCTCAATCTTAATGCTTACGACTACTTATAAGGAATAACCCACCTATTGACATTCATTGGTCAATCAAAGCCACTTTATAATTGGTAGGGAAGTTACCTCCAATTATACCTAGTTGGACACATGGTGTTTGATAATAGTGAAAACAAGATTCAATTCATTAGGGATGACTTGAATAAAGAGTCATTGGACAATGTCCTTTCCTCTCTTGAAACGTATCCTAGTGGATACGTATAAAGAACAATTACTAGTTATAACTATTATTCCACAAAGAATGTACACGATATAGTCTCGAAAATTTGACTAAATGACCATGGTTGCTAATTTATAAGAAAATTGGATAGAAAGCCTATATTCGACACATAAAGGGCGTTCAAGCCGTTATTGGATGTAAAACCAGAAGAAGAAGTGAGCCATAATTACAACAACTAATAAATATTCTTTTTATTTTAATTTTTTTTGTCACTTACATTATTACTTTTAATGATGTGATTTTATGTCTAATCATTGTATGTTTCTTTTTTTCTATTTACTTTTGAATATTGAGACATGAGCTTTATACTTCATTTGATAAATACACCACCCTATATACAGTTGTTTATTATTATGTCTGTCACCAAGATCTCTAAATACAAGTTTTTTTTTTCAAATACTCACAAATTATTTTTGAAGATTTTCCCAATGGCAGCAACTTCGAGTAAATAATTCAAGAATATTTGTATGCTTTTTGAGTTTCACTATAGAAAATACAAGAAGTTCGTTTAGGCAGATATTGATATTGGTTTTGTCATAGTCGAGAGAAAACTATACCTAATAGATGGAAGAGGTGATCGAGAGTTATCAAATCTTGTCTCAGAAGCTACTTTTATTAGAGAAAACGAAGTGCTGGAGATCATCCCAAAGGCCTTAAAACCTCTAAGATGCTTGCTCAACCCACTAACTAGAGAGGAGTTAGTCATCCCAAATATGCAAGAGAGAATATTTGAAATGCTAAATCATGTCGACACCTTCATTTTCTTGTCAAGAGATCTTACAACTTTAGGGGTGCTAGTTACATTTGTTTCTTTGGCCCATTTGAACATTCATAAAAAGCCCATCAGTTTGTTATATGTTAATAAATTTTATGATGGTTTGATATCATTTCTTAACCATGCAATTAAAAAAATCATTTCATTTCATATTCTAAATGAATTATTCTAAATGATGGTTTGCAATAAAATCTTTATTGGTACTTCTACTACTAATAAGTTACTTGATCTCTTACAAGCTTACAAAATAGAGCCAGATCCCAAGATCTTGGCATTAGATTGGTTGACTAATGATGATAGTAGTGGCCCCAATAAAAAGCTTAAATTAAATTTAACTCTCCGTTTGTAAATATTTTCATTCAGTGTTTAGGTGATGTCTTCTAAACACTACTTTTTTCTTTTAAGATATTAAGAACAATGTCTCATTCTACTTAGGTGAGGGAATAGTTGACAATTGTGGAATAAATGATAGTTGTGCTTAGTAATGATGTTTTTATTGATTTTTGTTGTAAGACTAACTTTAGATAAATTTGAGTAAAAGATGGCTGAATATCAAGTGTCATGACTCTAGAAACACATTTTCTTAGTATTTGTGATGTTTTGTTTGTCTAAAAAAATAAAAAAAATAAAAAAAATTATTGTTCTCGTCATCTTGTTTTAAGTTTCTATAGCCAGTTCAGGTACAATCGCTCCAACTTATTTTTTTTTTTCACTTTTTTTTGGGCATGTGTATCTTTAGATTATAAAATGTTGATGATGATATTTAGATAAGTTTGGGGTTGGCAGTAGTATTTCTTTTGTTTATTAAAAAAAAAAAAAGCTTTTAAAATATTCTGTGTGATCTTTTGATATTGGATGACATGATGATTTTTAAATTTTAGTATTTATATTATCTTTAGCTTTAAGTTATATTACACCGTGTTTGTTACTTTGAACGTTGATGTTAGTAACAAGTGTGAATTGAAAGATTTAATATGTGAAATTGATTAAGCTATTTGAAAGAATGTATATGTCGTAGTAAGTTCGAAGTGAGTTCTTTGAGCTATTATTTTTCTTGGAGAGCAACTTTTTTTTTTTTAGTACTTTTCATAGCTTAGCAGTTTATTATTTTCTATATGATCTCTATATTTTTCTTTTGAGTCAACCAATAAAAAAGTTAAAAGAAAGTTGTGTATTCTACATCTGAAAGTCCATTTAATTAGTAGATTTGAAAGACTATTTTAAGCTTTGAAAGATGACAAAAATGACTATCTTTAATCCGTTTGAGTCATTTCTAGTCATCCCTATTGTAAAATATCTATAGTTACCCTTTTTGAGCGCATATATATATATATATATATATATATATAATTTTCTAGTGAGAGCATCCTTATTTTAACAAAGTGAGGATGCCATTAACAGATAAAAAAACACAGATTTCGTAAACTAGTAGACAAAAAATTTTTTTTAATGTATTGAAATTTATATTTTTTTTGTATTTTAGTGTGCATCTTCATTTTAATAAAGTGAGGATGCTCTCACTAGAGAATGACTATATATACTAGAGAATGACTATATATATATATAACTTTTAATTTGTTAATTTATCATCCTATTGTACTCCAATTTAAAGTATTACCCTATGTTTTATATTTGCAATCGCCTATTCATGTTTGAAAAAATACGGATGATTATTTTATTAAGAAGAGTGGAGCATTATAAAAAAAAAAAATGCAATTGAAATGAAATTAAATGCAAATGAATAAATAAATAGATAGATAATGAAAAATGACAAAAATGAAAAGCATCTTGCAATCTCCAAAGGATCTATTTTTTTTCTTAAGCATTATTTTATTTTTCCTATTGTCCATTCTTTATTAACCCTGTCCCTATCTCATGTTACATCCTAGTAAAAATTGTGGTGATGCATAAAAATGAATACAAATAATATTATTAGCTTGACTAGTAATTTATTTAACTTGAGATGATATTCCTTTATAAGTTATGGATATTATTCTTTTATCTTGGTGAGAGTGTATGATATTGTTTTTCCATTATCTCTCAATCTACTATTATTTGTAATGACTGTTTTTATTGAGTTTATTTTCTCTTGAGATTGCCATTCTTACACAAGAGATTTTGGGGTTTGATATATCATTCTTGAAAGTGTCTTGATTAATTTAGCTTTGATAACTGATCATTTTGCATGAGTTTACTTCACTTATTTGTGTGAATGGTTAATGTGGAAGTGATTTTTTTTTTAAGCCAGAGATAATGTTTATATTTTTATTTGATTGTTGTCATTAATCTAATTAAAGAAGTAAACACAATCGTCCTAAAAAAAAGACTTCAATTTGGGTTTGAATTCTGCTAGATATTATTACTTAATTTGTTAGGGACTAGCAATAAACTGATTAGGGAGTGTGATTAACACTAGAAAGTGTAAATTTAATAAACATTAAAATTATCATTTTTTCACTTAGTTAATTTATGCGCTCATAACTTATAAATTATTTTAATGGTTTCCTACTATAATTTTATGTTAAATTAATTTGTAATATGTTAATTTTATACTGTAATTATATTTTAAGAATAAAAAGGAAATCGGAGCCGAAAGTGAAGCTCCAGGATTTTAAGTTATGGAATTAATTATTTTTTCAAGTAAGTTTATATTGCACTGTTTGCATATTATATTTTTCACCAGTTACTTTTATTTTATTTAATCTTTAAGTCTAGATCCCTTTTGGATCCATATGATATTTAGACATAATGTCGACACTCTATGTTAGTGTGGTACATAATGTACTTTATACCCATATTTATCCATAAGTGGTTAATTAATAATAAAGTCATATAATAATTAAATTTAGGGGTGGGCATAAACCCACAACCCATGGGTTTACCCAAACCCAAACCAAATAAAATGGTTTTGGTTGAATAAATTATGAAATGAGCTTGGGTTTTTATGTAAAAAACCATTTCATAATGGTTTTAGTATAGTTTATCCATGGGTCATGAATAAGTTCAAGGTGGCATGTTAGTGAAAAATAAATTAAACAAAATAAATGGAAACTAATTAATTCTCAAATCCCACATTCAAATTGAGCAAATCGACACCAAGATATTAACTATTAAGCGATTAGATTATGAGCTAACTTCTTTATATATTTAATTATGTTTGGTATCGTGTTTGACTTATCTTCCTTTTGAAACTCAATTTTCTTTTTAAAGTAAAATATCTATTCCTTAATTTTTTTTAAATGTGCACTCCACTCTATTATTTATTTATTTATTCATTTTGTTTGGAAGTTTTTACTTCTAACATCTCATTATCTTAAAATTAAAAAGATTTTTTTTCCGATCTGCTTTAAATTGAAAAGATTGAGATAGGATTTTATGCTAGAGTTTTTGTCATGTATCTTGTAATATATAAAATAATCTAACCACTTACAAAGAAAAATGAATTTCCTTTGACATAGAAAATTTTAGGCATACCAAATTTTATAATTTAAGTCTTTATTATTGTTGGGTGGTCATTATTATTGTTTTAAAACTAATAATTTATAAATTAATAATCACTATTATATAATAATTTTTTACAGTCTCAACTTGAGTTAAAAGGCTAAATTAATATTTAATAAATTACTCAGACAATATTTTTGTGAAATCCTCTAATATAATTTTATAGTCGTATTTGTATTGTAACTTACTAAAATTAAAAATGTAATTAATTATATCATTTTATTAAATAAAATATAATTCTATTGTTATTTTTTAATTAAATTTAAATCTAATTAGATTTCATGTCTAATTTTTGTTACTGCATTTAAAATTTTTGAGTTTTTTCGAATTACAATAAATTTTAGATTTATTTCTCGGAAGATTTGAATTTATAAAATTGAATAATTTAATTTAATTTTGATGGATTGTTTTGAAACTTGAATTGGGATATCTTATCTTGTTTTGATTTGTATTGACATTGTTAGAATTTATGTTGTAATATGGTTAATATTTAAAGATGAAGTTATTGTAGAATCTATTATTTATAATTTTTTATCCACTATTTTTTCATATTTTAATATTAATTAATAATTAATAATTATTATAATTTTGATATAATTAAATTTATCAAAATAAGAAATATTTTAATTGTAAAATTCAAACCAAACCCAAATGTGTTGGTTTGGATTTGGTTAAAAATATTTGGGTTGGGTCTAAATTTTTATGGTTTGGTTTGGGTTAACTTAAAAATTCAACCCAAACCAACGCATGCCCACCCCTAATTAAATTAGTAAAAATATAATATGAGAAAATATTATGACCATAATTTTAATATCAAAAGTGGATCCGATAACCTTAGAACTTTTTAAATATATAATTTCTTTTCCTGCAAATTAATTTTATTTAATAATTGAATACTAGATTTTTAGATTCCTTGTAGTTCGACCTCAAACTCATCGGGTTACATTATAACTAGATACTCTTATATTTAAGAGCAATCAACACCTTTTAGTCGTGTCAACAACACCATGAGTTCAAGTCGCGGGGATCGTTGGGACTCATTTTCCCTCTCAATTTAATTGCGTAGCATAGATATCTTCCCAACTAATGTAATAGAGCAGGATATCCATCCGACATCCTGCAACTATAAAAATTTGAACTTTGTCGTAATAAATTTGAGTTGAGGTAGTCCCAATAGATTTGTAATTATAAATATAAGTACATTTATCATTATAACATACATATTAGTGTATGTATTTAAAAAAAAAAAAACACGGTCAATAAGTTAGATATCAACAATTAAAAGTAAAAGGACTTGTCTCAAAGAAATTCTCTTTTATTTTGCAGTGGACACAATTAGTATACACGATTGGATTGAATTTGATTAAATAGGGTGGGATAAGACGATATAGTATATGATATGATTGGATTATATTAAACACTCAATTTAATTATTATAATAATAATTAAATTAAAAAATTTAACTATTATATATTCCTCTAACCAGTAATTTAATTAAATTAGTTTAAATAATTTAATAAATATTTAAATAGTAATATAAATTTAATATTTTTAAAAATATTTAAAATAAATTTTTAAAAGTTTTACAATACTGAATTTTTTTTATTTTATTATACCTAGTACATATTATCAAAATTAATATTTTTATTTAATAAAAATATCTATTTGATTTTTCGTTTAATATTTAAATAGTTTAAAAGTTTCTTGCCAAGTATTTCTATTACGAAACATTTTACTGTAAAAGTTAAATTTTAAAATAATTTAATGATTTATTTTAATAATAAAATAATTAATTTTAATAATTTAATAATTAATTATTTTAATTTATTTACCAAAACTTATCACCCCGAGCCCACAAACATTGGCCTCAGCTACGATGCAGGCATAAAATCCCTTGTATCGTGCAGGACATGGCGTAGAGTCGTTGGATTTGTTTGCATGAATCCAACGGTTGAGGTTTAAAATAAAAAAAATAAAACGTGAATTTAAAAAAAAAAAAGGAAAGGCAACCGGTTGGGAGAGAAGGAAAACTTTTTCCCCTCCCTCCCTCCTTCCCTTCCTTCCTTCCCCTGTAGATTATTCACGACAAAACGCTCATCTTTCTCCCTCTCGATCCCCACCTTGTCTTGCTCTCACTCTTGCTCAATCTACAACTTCTGCTAACGCCCACGTTGTCGCTCTCGCTGTTACTGTTGCTATTGCAGTTGCTCTTGCTCTTGCTCTTGCTCTTGCCCTTACTTCCAACTCACACTCATGGTATACGTTGCAATCACTCTCGGTCGTGCTCCAGGCTATCACTTTCACTCTTTTCATCAAGGTAACTCAGCTTTAAACTTAGCATTGTAATTGTTAAAGTTAGTAAATTTGTAATTTATTGTATTTGGGGAAAACGATTTGTTAATGATATAGTGTAAAAATACAACGCACACACAGTATTCGACGAAATGCCAGAAAGAACTATTTATTTTATTCTTTTAAGATAGGTTGCCTTTTTTTTTTTTTTTGAGAAAATACTATGGCTGTGTTTATCAATTTTTTATAATAATTCAATAATGAAAAAAAAAATAGTGGTGGCCGCTCGAGTGTAGTACTTTTGTGTGATATTTTGGTATATGCATTCGTTTGGTGCAACATACATCACGTGTGTCTTTGTTTAGGTGCGTATCGGTTGATGCGTATAGCACCAGTGAGTTATGTTTTGGTGCGATAGGCAGTAATTGTTCTTGATTAACTGTTTTCTTGTAGCTTTTATACTCCGACATGGAATATCAGAGGAAAAAATTGAATGAAAAATCAATATGGGAGGAAAAGCAAGGAATGAAAAAAAATGCATGGATTTACTATTTGTAAGTATAAATTATATGCATTTATGTACCCATTATATTTGAAGATATAATTTATTTTATTAATATAACTTAAATATTGATGACAGTAAGGTAGAAGCAAAACAACTAAGACAATTAGGGGTTGAAAAGGTGGATAAAATGGTATGTAATCCTAAATATAAAATGTTGAATATTTGATTTTATGTCACTTAAAATAAGATGGCTCTGAACATATATGTATTACATTGTTGCAGGTTAGAGCTGATATTGCATAAAATTGGAAGAAATTAAACCCTGAGGAGAGGTATCAATGGATGCTTAATAACATAAATGACATATTTACCTCAAATATCGGTGAAAATAGCGGTGAGGGTCAAAATATTGAAGAATTTGATGAGGACAAGGCTGAATGTGGGAACCTTGCATCTCGATGTTGTGTAGCCCCGTTCTCAGAGTTGATTTCATCTTTTTCAAGTGATCAACAAGCAGCAGTAAAAGAAATCAGGTTTGGAAGTCTACTTCACTTAAAATGTGGGCGGTTGAGACAAGAGTTATGTGAAACATTAATTGAACAATGTGATGTAGTTAGGCAAAGTATAAGTCTACATGAGAAATAATACAATTTAAGCCCAACAACATTTGCAGCTATAATGGGAGTTAGAGATGGAGGCACACATGTGGACTTAAATGATCAAGCTGTTGATATAACTGATTTGCGTGCAATGTATAACAGTGGACCCAGAGGAATTCATATAGTGGAGGTGAAAAAAATGCTAATGAATAGTTCCAGTTATGATGATGAATTTAAGATACTTTTTTGTCTTTTTGCGTTGGGAACCATTTTATGTCCCACAAGTGCAATATATATTAATATGTTATATCTTCGTGTACTGAAAGATACAAATTCTATCAGAGCAAAAAATTGGGCTAGTTGGTGCTTTACTTTTTTATGAGAAGGTGTGCAAAAGTTCAAAGAAAATAAAATGAGCTCTGTTAGTGGTTGTGTTCTTTTCTTAAAGGTTTGTTTAATGTAAGAAATTTTGTTATATCTTGTTTCTTGTATTTTGCTTATTTCAGTTTATGACATAGTTCTTTGCCATTGACGTACAGCTGTTCTACTTTTCCTGTGTTGTATATGACCGACCTTCTATCAATAGAACAGTGTGTCCTATCAGCGTATGCAATAATGATGAGATTCGACGATTTTTGAAATGGTAAAGAAGGCTTGGGGGCATCAAAAGCAACAAGGTATAGAATGTGTGTATACTATTTTAATGAAATCAATATACCATATTGTGGACTAATTATTATTATTTTATGAATTATTTCAGGTTTCAACGCGTGACCTTGATTGTCTTCATCAGCCTAAACAGGTAGAACGTTCTGGCTGGAATAATGTTAATAATGATGCTCTTCAGCTACTAATGGAAAGGTTTGAGTCATTTTGCGACCAAAATAAAGAGTCATTCCAAACCCTGGAATGACGATTGGAAAACATTGAAAAATTATTGGATGAATTGGTATCAAAGTATCATGAAGGATCAACCAAACAACCGTCCACTTTTGATCCACCTTCAAGTCCGAAAATTCGAAACCCTACATCTATAGATGGAAAAACAATGTCAAAAGCTGAAAGGAAAACGATTTTGGTCAGTGATGATGACTCTATTGATCGTAGAGTGAAGGCACAATTACGAGCCTTTGATGGCATGTTCGGCTGTGTTGGGACTACTGTACAAGCCAGCGAAACTCCGCTTGATCCATTTCAATATATTGGGAGTCATGGTCCTAAGCTAACACCGCTACCTCGAGAGGATTGAGAGGTTTGTCTATGCGATCTTTAGTTGCAATTTGATTTCAATGATAATGAATTAATTTTGAGCTTGTACTTTATAGGATTTGGCAGAACCAATTGACATTAAGCAAGAGTTCCAAACCTCCACTAGCATGAGTGTACCGGTAGCTAGACCAATAAGGAACAAGAGGCTTGGACGATACCAACTTTCTTCTTATGATAAAGTGTCTCAGGGAGCGAAGGCTATGTTTAAAGCTAGTCCCTTTTATGTTTCCAACCCTCTTTCTCTTGACCAACTGAAGCTCATTCAATATGCATTCAATAGAGATGGTAATGGAAGGTACTTATGGTTTATATGGATTTGTATTTGTTATTCCCCTGTACATATGTCTTGATTACTTAAAATTTATTATATGTTTGTGATTTCTGTGAAATAATTGTCTCGACTGATGATCAATTTATCTCCAGGCATAATTTCATGAGCCTTTTCCCTAACACAGCTCTGAACTGGAGAGTTATGTGGTGTATTCCCATTGACTTTACATACAATATGTTTGGATGTATTATTATTGGTTAATAATTAATTGTCATTTAGCGACCACTGTTTTAGATTATTACCATGATAGCATATCACCTCACACTTTGTGAACGGGCTAAACCTGAGGATGAACCAATAAATTGGTATTTACCGACACTATATGGAGTAAGTATCTAGTGCTATTATTTCTATGTTAATTGAAGTTGTTTTTTATTTATAGTAAATATCAAGATGTATCACCTGTTTACTTACTAATTTTTTTAGCAATCAGCGCTTACCGTTGGAGCTGACGTGGATGGGTTTGCACAAGCAGCTAGTGTCGGAAAACCTTTTATGCCAGACTTTCGAAGGTGCCAAAAGTTTACTTTTCAACTGTTAACTGATTGATTGTTTACTTATTGGTAAATATCTTTTATGAAAGAGAAACTGAATTTTTTTCCCTGTAGATTTATGTTCCAATGAATGACGGTGTCTTTCATTGATTCCTGTTCATCGTGAATGTGAAAGAAGGATATGGTGAGATTTGAGATCTTCTTCCTGATGGTTGAAGCAATCGAAAACGGGAGCAACAAGCCGAACCCATAATATGTTGCATGTGTATACGCTGTCGTTCAATTCGTTATATGTATTAATTGACCAAATTTTCTATTTTGTTTTCAACTTGGCAGTTACATTAATTTCATTCCATATTTCATTCTAAATTGCCTCGAAATGCCAAGCCATCAACATGGTTCATTTGGTTCCCTATCCAGTCTGGTGAGGGAGTTCCGAAACAACCAAATGGGTTTGATTGTGGAATTTATGTCCTCAAATTCATGAAGACTCTAGGACTGATTCCGAACAAGTCATATATGGTAAATGTTACAATATTTTTTTTTGTATAATTCATAATCAACTTGTTGTTTTGATAAAGCAACAAAACTTATTATGCTATGTTCTCTTTTGTAGCATGATTCTCAAGATGTTCGTGGAAGACTGACAGTTCAACTCATAGACTCAGCTTTCAATGAAGCACGAGCCCGATTGCTTGCTCAAGCAAATGTTACATTTGAGGAACATGCTGCGCAGGCAAAGGGTATAGCCTCTATGCAGAAGGTGAAAAAATATAAATTGCGCACAACAGGTCAAAGGAAAAGCCGGAAAAGAAATTCAAAAAGAGAACGGGCTTAAACATGATAAACGTCTTGTTGATAGGATTTCTATGCAATTTCACATTTTGTTGTACTGGTGCTGAGCTGTGAACTTGTAGGGAAAATTTTCTACACTAATTTTTGTAGTATAATTTTACCTAAAAACAAAAAGAAAAGCAAATTTTAGTGTCTGTTATTTTGTGATACTTTTTTGAAATTAATCATGTGACAATGCACCCTGTATTTATAAAATTTTTATTTTGATAGCTAATGTTTTGTGGTTGATGGATAGACTACGATATAAACGTTTTCGTTGCATGATTACGGTCTGTGCTTCGCAAACCGTGTCCTGTACTTCTCTATGTTTATAGAAATACCCTATTTTTGTTGTCAACTGGTACGGCGTGTGCATAATAATCACTCACTGGAGGTAAGCGGTAGGCCGATTGCGTAAATCGGTTTGCTATTTAAATAAACCCTATATTGGAGTACAGTAAGCGGTCAGCCGGTTAATGCATTCGGCTTACCGTTTAAACGTCGGATGCTTTCTGTTGGTAACCGGCTGCTCGGTGTTCATTAACGGTAAACCAGATTTATGCGAATGTGTCACTTGACCTAACTGGTAATCCACTTTATTGAACCGGTTAACCATTTAAACAGAGCTCGTTTCTAGAGTCAAACGGTTAGCCACGTGAGTCAGCCGGTCAACCATTTGAAAGACCATGGTATCGGGCACTAAACGGTGTATCGGACGACACAATCGATTGACCAATTGTTAAAATATCTTACTGCATGTAACCTGGTAAGCCATTTTCCGAAATCGATGAATCGGTTAAACAAAATGTTCTTTCTGGAATGAATTGGCGAGCCGTTTAACATTAAATGGCTAGCCGAATTTGTCGATTATTTACTGCTGTTGCCATTCATTTTCTTCATTCAGTGAGCCGTATTCTATCTCTCTCTAGGAACCGTCACTCTCTTTGGGAAATCGTTCGACTTCTTCAATTCCTACAAGAAATCGGTTGAATCAACCCATTATTTGTGACTTTTACATCACAAATTCATCATTCAAACTCAATTTTCCAATCAAAATCCAAAAATCCCAAATCTGACCCTAGGTTTTCTCTCAAAACCTCTCATTTCGATTTCAGTATGTTGTAGTCATTCATTGCAGAAATTGAACCCGAACATCACTTCACAGCATAATTCTCCCTCATTTAATCGGTTCAGTCTCCTTTAAATCTAACTTCCCTTACTAACACCATTCTTGTTCAGTTATGTCAAGTTCGAGAGCAAGAACCGACAAGGCGAAGAAGGAAGCACCTATTCTGAAACCTAAACGACCACGAACTGATAAAGGAAATGTTGATCAACCTAATTTTGAGTCAAGGCATTTTCCAACCAAGCAGCTGGCCAAACAGTTCTTCCTCAAGTTCATGCCTCGTCTGGTACCTTCTTCATTCTATATTGAATTACATTGTATTCGAAGTATTATGATCAATAACAGAAATTTGGTACAATTACTAAAGAAGGTTGATTGGAAAAATGGTGTTGTGATTGAGGAGAATGTGTATCCAAATTTGGTGAAGGTGTTTTACTCTAATATGGATACTTATGAGGAGAAGCGAAATTGTGTCATTACTCATGTTGGTGGAATAACTATAGAGTTTGGTGTAGATACTCTAAATGAAATCCTAGTAACTCCTGATAATGGTCTAGAGATTTATTCCGCTAGGAAAGCACCTTATGTTCATGATTATTCTCATGTTGAAGCAGTTAGAAACATTTGTAGACGTATAGATTTGTCCGATGAGGTTTGCACAATTCATCTCCGAGCTCAATGCTTATGTCTACAGTCTCGAGTTTTGCTTTGCTTTCTTCAGGCTATTGTCACACCTAGGTCAGGCCATGCCGATGAAATATCTCATATGGATGTAGCGTTTTTAGATTGTATTCTTAGGGGTTGTCCTGTTAATTTAGGGTATACCGTTATCCGTCACATGCTCAGTATTCCGGGTGCGGTTAATCGTTCCCTTTCTTACGGTAACTTTATTACTAGGATACTTAACTTCTTTCAGGTGCCCATAGATGAACCCACTTTTGATCCTACCAAACTTATAGGAGATGAACTCGTATATAGTTTAGGTTATGAGTGGCGAAATGAGGAATGGGTAAAGGTTAAATAGGAGAAGACCACATTGCTTGCGCCCAGTGATGATCGTCCTCTTAACTCTATAATATCCACCGATCAATTGCTTGATTTCTCTTTACCTCTACGGGGTCAACTGAGACATTCGAGGACACAAACATCTACGCCCGGTTCTTCCTCTATGTCTCTCCTGCTGAGTCTACTGGTTCCGAAGAGGTTTCTCTATAGCAGCTGATGAATGAGATTAGGATGCTCTCCGTTCAACAGACAACCTTACACCAGCACATTCTCAAGAAGCATGAGCGTTTTTTCCACCAGCAGCAGCAGCTTATCGACGGACAACAACGACTATTTGAGCACTTTGGTGTTCCCTACTCGTTTGCACCACCGTCACCACCACCGCAGTAGCTTTGATGTTATGATTGTATCGGCCGCACCAACACTTTTTTTCATGTCAATTCATGAATGTAATAACTTGTTGTTTTGAGTGTTTTGGATGTTAGATGGAGATCATTTACATCATTTTATGGATATTATTGATTATGTTATCTATAGGTTGATTAATTTGATGTTTTGTTTATCCATGGTTGTCTTCCCCTTTTGATGGTTGACATGGGCAGCATGTGTAGAGGCTTTTAATGCATAAGTGGGAGAAATGAACTATATGGGATATTTACTCCCCGAAACAGGAACTTTTTATTATTATCAGAAGCACTTACGACCATTACAATACGACTTCATATCCTAAGCCGTTTAACTTTTCATTACATGTTTTTCACGAAATGTACAGGTATTATATATGTAGTTCGAGTATTAAGGCCAATCGTCCATTCATCATTCAAATTCCAATAGATGTTAGGAAATGGAAGAAATGTCAATGTATCCCTTCCCATTGACGGTGATCTTCTTGAATTATTCCAACAATAATCATTGGATTCTAATAACGGATTCCAACTACTTCCAAACTCATTTTGGGTTTGAAGTTCATTTGAAGCTTCATTATTGTTCAATGAAAATTGTTCACTTGAGCGAGCAAAATTACTAGTACCACGGCCATCGTTCTTATTAACATTGGCTTCACAACTCTTGCAAATAATAATCATATCATTAATTAAATGAAATTTGGTTGCCAGTAATTATGAAATATCATTTATGACAACTGTAAATGTGACATACCTGATGCCATTGAGGTTATTTCGACACCTTATTACGGTATGACCAGGCTCCCTACAAATGCTACACTTCTTGTAGTTTTTGGCTGCTTTTCTTGTGCTTCGTGCAGCATCTCTTGTCGTCACTAGTAATAGATCTAGTATCCTTGAATTTCTTTGTGGAATGTGTGCAGGGCTTCAGTTGGCAAATCTTTCTCCTCTAAAAGTTATTGAAATTTCAATGTCAATTGATTAATGTCAGCTAAAGTCTCTTTATACAAATGCTCACTTTTTGCGGCATAGAAGCACATTTTATTACTAGCGGTAGATAAAGCACTAAATCTAGCAACATCATAAATCTCACCGTCAACTCGTGGGAGTGCTAAAATCCATGATGTATAATCCTTCACCTCTTTTGTCCATCGATGAAGAACCATATCATCATGAATTTTTACAAACTGTTCCACTTTCATAACATGGAACATGTGTCGACACGGGATTCCAACAGAGTCCATCATCTAGCAAGAGCAAGCCAACTTATTTTTTTGTTTATGGTACACCACTGTCCACTTGAAGTCAACATTCCGAAACTGTGTGAGTGTATAGTAATGTATATCGCCGCAATTCAAGCCATCAAACTGAATTAATGTTGCTTCTTGCAGAATTTCTTCCCTAATCCAATGGAAAACCCTTTGTGTAAAAATTTATGTGGCATGCTTTCCTAGGTTGCGCAAGTGTGTGGTAAACACCGGAGTACCATATTTACATTTTAACTCGTCTTCTGTTTCTGTAGCACTGAATGCTACGAATTGATATAATTTTAACCTGTATTGGAGAAAACGGTTGAGATAAGAATTCATACTCTCACAGCATTGAGCGCTTCGCATTCCAACAAAAAAAGTTCATTTCAGATAGGCTTTTGCCCATTTATGTCGCTTTGCATACATTTTTTTCACCCAAACATTTTCGCGCAGGTTTGACTCATCAAGCAAAGCAAACCACCATAGGTCAAATTTAGATGGACTCATGGCTGTCAACATAAGATCACGAAATTTTCGACTGAAGTCTTCACTCTTAATATTTGCTTGTACGTTCCTTTCTAAATACTAACAACAAAGACAATGAGTACATCTAACAAAAATTATTTTAATTGCCTTTACCACTGCCTTGTCACCATCAGTAATTATGGACTTCGGCTTCTGGTAACCCATCGCGGACAAAAAAGTTTAGAGTAGCCATGTGTATGATTCAACTGTCTCGTCTGTGAATAGGGCAAATCCAAACATGGTGGTCCGACAATGATGGTTGGTGCCAACAAGGGTTACAAGTGGTTTCTGATATGTATTAGTTTTGTATGTCGCATCAAATGCCAAAACATCACTGAAGCATTCATAATCATACCGTGCTATATAGTCGGTCCAAAATAAGTTCCTTAGCATATTCTCAGGGTCTAATGTGTACTCATGATATAGCCCAGGATCATTGTCAGATTTTGCCATGAAATATGCTATAGTTGCCACGGAATCACTATCACCAAATTCAGCACATCTAGATTTTGCAAATCCTTACATTTGAACTTCAGATTTTGTGATCCCCTAACTTGATCACCCATGTAATCCACAACTTGGCAAGTCTTAACGCCAACATGCCTCAATGCCTTGGCTTGAGCGAGATCTCCTTCACTAACTTTCTGATGTGAATGAAGGAAATGTATTTCGTTTGTACAAGCCAATGGATGATTGTGCTCAGTTCTAAATTCTGTCACAGTGTACTTCCTGCTGAAATTGTCGTAATTCACTCAAAACGATGCTTTACAACCTGTACGTGTTATTGGCCGTGGTTCTCGCACTTTATTATTATTTGCCAAGTATTTTTCTGCCTTATATCTTTCGAAATTGAACCCACCGACAGATAGTAGTGCGGCCAGACTTTGCACGTCGAAGCTCATTTTTTCTAACACTAAAACCAACCATTCTTGAGTAGTTCATGTACCATGCATCTGCATCTTCTACTGAATGAAAATGAGCTCCGAGTACATTTGATGGATGTAACTTAACAACATCAAATGCAATACTCATCTGTTAATCCTATAAAGTAATACCATGAAAAATAGAGAATCATATACAATGACCATTGATGTATTAGAAGAGAATCATCCAACACCACACATTTTTCATCTTTTTTAAAAACTTTAATGAAAAACCCCATCAACATCAACATCTACTTTCCATTACACAAAAATAAAAATAAAACCAACATTTACAGATAAAAAAAAAAGTATTTTTACCAAAAACACTTACTTGAGAAACAACACAAATTTGTTTACCAGTTTCCAGTTGCACCAGTAGGAGCAATAGAGGGAAAAAAATTTTCTTAGTTCAAGGTGAGTTATGATGGGAATGTAGCATTTAAAAAAAACAACAAACAAATATACACAAACATGGGGAATGGCTATAAAGGGGTGCGGGCATTAAATGAAAAACAATTAGTGAGTTATAAATGCGACAATAAATTAACTGCTAGAGTTGGTGAAAATTTTGAGGTTATTTCAAAAATAAATACATGAAACATTGAACGACAAACATAAAACGTCTCATTTAAAACATGCAATACTGAAAATAAAATATGTGGACATCCATAATAGTGAACATAAAACGTTAGACATAAAATAAAGGACTGGAAACATAAACTTAAACGTAAACATGAAACGGGGGCAAAAAAGAAATATTTCGGGGTTTTTTAAAAACAATTACATGAAACATTGAACGAGGAAATAAAACGACTCACTAAAAACATGCAACAACGAACATAAAATATGTGGACGTCCATAACAGTGAATATAAAACGTCAGACATAAAACAGAGGACTGGAAACACGACACTTAAACGTAAACGTGAAACGAGGGCAAAAAAGAAATATTTCGGGGTATTTCAAAAATAATTACATGAAACATTGAACGACAAAATAAAACGGCTCACTTAAAACATGCAGCAATGGACATAAAATCTGTGGACGTCAGTAACAGTGAACATAAAACGTCAGACATGAAATAGAGGGCTAGAAACATGAAACTTAAACGTAAACATGAAACGGGGGTAAAAAAAAAATATTTCGGGGTATTTCGAAAACAATTATATGAAACATTGAACGATGAACATAAAATGACTCACTTAAAACATGCAATAATGGACATAAAATATGTGGACGTCATAACAGTGAATATAAAATGTCAGACATGAAACAGAGAACTGGAAACATGAAATTTGAACGTAAACATGAAATGGGGGCAAAAAAAAAATATTTCGGGGTATTTCGAAAACAATTACATGAAACATTGAACGACAAACATAAAATGGTTCACTTAAAACATGAAATAATGCACATAAAATATGTAGACCTTCGTAGCAGTGAACATAAAACGTCAGACATGAAATAGATGACTCAAAACATGAAGCTTGAATTTAAACATGAAATGAGGGCAAAAAAAAAATATTTTGGGTATTTCAAAAACAATTACATGAAATATTGAACGAAGAACATAAAACGACTTACTGAAAACATGCAACAATGCACATAAAATATGTGGACGTCCGTAACAGTGAATATAAAACGTCAAATATAAAACAGATGACTGGAAACATGAAACTTAAACGTAAACATAAAACGGGGCCAAAAAAGAAATATTTCGAAGTGTTTCGAAAATAATTACATGAAATATTGAACAAGAACATAAAACGGCTCACTTAAAACATGTAACAATAAACATAAAATATGTGGATGTCGGTAACAGTGAACATAAAACGTCAGGCATGAAACAGAGGAATGAAAATATGAAACTTAAACATAAACATAAAACGGGGGCAAAAAATAAATATTTGAAGTATTTGAGAAAAGTAATTATATGAAATATTAAATAGTAAATATGACTTTAAATGTTTTAAGTGTTCAATATGACTTTAAATAGTAAATATGACATTAAACATTAGACTTTCAATGTTCAATATCAAACACATTTCATAAAAAATGAGTTCAACTTATTTGTAGGTTTACTCATTTTATTATATTTTTTGAAAATTTTAAAATATTTAAAAAATTAATATTTTTCTAATTTTACTTACTTATCTTTTTTTCTTATCATCGTTGTTGTTATTATTATTATTATTATTATTAAAATAAATATATATTACTTTATACATTTTTTGTTTATTTTAATTACAAAACAACCGGTTGCTGCCGGTTGAAGAATTTGTTTGGCTGCCCAGATGGCAGCCAAACAATGAGGGGTCAATATGATACAGGGACTTTTTCATAGCCGCACCCACAAACATTCACGAAACGGCCCTTATTTTATCGTACAGAAATAGTGAGTCAAACAGTGAGTGGACAGTCTGAGGAAGAAGATGAACCCCTGAACTTGTCTAAGTTTGAAATTACTCATGCGATGGTAGCAGCAATAGCAAGAGCCACACCATCAACTAGTATCGTGAACGTGATGAAGAAAAAACCGGCAGTGCTATACCACTACCCTTGCCCAGACGGCGCATTCGCGGCTCTTGCCGCTCACCTTTACTTCTCATCCTCTTCAGTACACGCTCTCTTCTTTCCTAACACTGTTTACAAGCCCATTAGCCCACACAGTCTTCCTTTGGATGAAATTGATGATCTTTACCTTCTTGATTATGTGGGTCCCTCTGGTTTTGTTCAGCAAGTGTCTTCCAAAGTTTCAAAGGTGGTGATACTGGACCATCACAAAACTGCACTTGAGGCTTCAATTGAAGGTGAAAATGTGAGTAAGACAATTGATATGGAGAGAAGTGGAGCTACAATTGCTTATGATTATTTCAAGAATAAATTTTTGGATAACGGGTTACAATTACATAGAGAATTCGAGCGGTTAAGGTTGCTTTTTGATTATATTGAAGATGGAGATCTTTGGAGATGGAGACTTGAAAACAGCAAAGCTTTCAGTAGTGGTTTAAAAGATTTAAACATAGAGTTTAGTTTTCAGTTAAACCCCTCTTTGTTTCAGCAGGTTCTACATTCCTCACCAATACTTTTGTGGATGGTTTATTTACATTTACTTTAAATGAGTTAAAATATGATAACTGTGGACAGTTACTCTCCTTGGACCTGGAGTCTGTAATCAGTCAAGGCATAGTGAGCCTATCACACAAGCAAAGATTAATTGAAGAGACTCTTGCTCATTCATATGAAATTGTACTTGGAGGTGGAGCATTCGGACATTGCTTGGTATTGTGCTTACATTCCTTTGTTGTCATTTTCCCTTTATTATTTTATTTTCTTAACTTTATGCAGAATAGATAGGGCTAACTAGTATTGGAATTGGGATGCATTGGACTTGAGGTATACAAATGTTGTAAGTTTATGCTCTATTTGATAAACAAGTGTAAGAAAGGGATGTGAGGCTTTCTTATTGGGTATAATAAAACTGCTTAAAACTCGACTAGTTAAGAGTCATGTGAAATTGGGTACCTTTTAGGCAACTGAGCCAGTGTTTAAGCTATTAGTAAAGGCTTTTTAATGGGGAGGTTTAACATCTCAAGCTTGGTTAGGCTTAATCAGGCAACAAAGGCCTACAATTTGAGGTTATTTGAATTTCATGTTGATTGAATCGAACAACAGATGGAGGAGAGGATTAGGTTCTGCGGTGTATGGTTTTTGTGATAAATTATTTGTGTGAAAATAAAAGAAATCTAGCTTTCTAAAGTGTAAGAGAAGATCGTGAAATAGAGGCAGAAAGTTTCAGGGCATCGATCATGTTTCTGCTTCGGCTCTAGACTTCAGTTACTGTACGTATTGCATTGCTTGTTAGGTTTTCATCATAAAATCAATTAAGAGAGCTTGAAATACTTTTTAACATCAAGTGTTAGGGGGTCGTGTGTATGTCACTTCCATGACTTTTAACCTCTAGGGCTCAAAGTCATAATTATAAACTTATGAATTTAATATAAATTAGTTCTGACCATTTATTTAAAGCTTCCTTCAAAACAAAATTTGGACCAAATTTAAAGATCTCTAGTAAACCCTTCTATTTTCTTGTCAATGTTAGACAAAGAACACCATCCTTAGACCATTAGTGCAGCCCATGCCCATTGAAATATAGTTTCATTTTACCCTCATACCCTATAAAGGAACATACACATTGAGGTATACTTAGTGGTGACGTACCAAAAATGGTTAGTATCCTATTAAAGAAAAAGCTGGATACATTATAATGAAAATGTTACCACAGTTATTGCATTACACACTGTTTGATGTGTCTATCTTATATAGCAACCCTGAAGATATTTCTAATTTCATTCTTCTACTCATAGGCTGTTGATGCAGATGCTGTTGCAGAGTTGCGGAGTGAACTGGGACACCAGTTAGCAACTAAAAGTCTTGATTTAAATTTGAGGTTTTGGCACTTAAATGATGCATATACTAGATTCTTAATCTTTTCTTTTGATTCATGCATATTATGAAATGCTCATGCCTTTTTCTTCCCCTATAGTTCATTGCAAAGTGTCATATGATGATTTTGTTTAAATTGGCATTGGTTTATTTAATTGTTTGTGACGGGATGCTTTAGACTTTTAGTAGGGCCTGGAATATGTTTTGCACCGACGAAAGTTATACTCACAAATTTGTTTTGGTGGCACTTTATTTACTCATATTGTAATGAGACATGCATTTTTAATGTTGAAAAGATGTCCAGAGTTCCAAGTTTAAAAAATAAAAATAAAAATAAATAACTAACAAATCAGAGTTGTGGGCAAAATCACATTAATGTTAATTACTGTTCAATTACTCGTGTTATTTTTCTCATTCAGTTACCTTCTCGGCTTATTCAACATAGTAGCTTTCCTGATGTTGTTCTTTTTCCTTCACCAAAACCTTCGAATTATTGTTCTCTCAGAGGCATAGGAGCTGTTGTTTATAGAGTCCCAGAACTCCAAAATGATCAGTTGGTGAAAATAAGCCTTAGGAGTGTAGATAGTGAAGATACAACGTCTATCGCACAGGTTGTTCATCCTTTTTACTGTATTGCTTTTCATATACATTTTATTGCTGGTTAATTATGGTGAAACTACTGAAATGTATTATGCAATTCTCTTATAGGAATTCGGAGGTGGTGGACATCGTAATGCCAGTTCCTTCATGTTAAGCTCTGCAGAATTTGAGAGATGGAAGGTGATTTAATGCTTTACTGATGCCAATTCTATCATTTTAAGGCCGTGAAATTTAAAATTCGGAAACCTGGCAGGCGAGCTCTTGCTTTACCTGAGGCAACTTGTACTTTCTTGTAGGTTTTTCTCTTTTTTTTTTTTTTCCTTTTTTTTTCCCCTTTCTCTTTTCAAATGCAAGACAAAGAGCTAACCCCCTGAGGGAACAATTGAAAGACAATAAAATGAGGTTTTGTTTTCAATTATCTATTCTTTAAATATTTGTGACACTACGGGATTTAGTGTCCCTTATTTTATTTTCGTTTTGGTTCATTTCAATGCTCTGATCTCCCATGCGTTGTGTAAATTCCTCCATCTTAGCGACTGAACTATTAGCAGGTTGTGTAATTGTTAAATTAATGAAAATGATAATTTATTAGGGGAAATTTAAGCGGACCCCCAATTATTTGAATTTCAGACTGCATTGCAAGCAACATGAACTTCTTTCAGATAGAAGGCTGGGATATTCTTATTATTGTGAACAAATTGCTTACAAATTGAATAGCATATGTCACTGTCTTGATGATACATTTACATAAACATGCAATACAATCTCTTGAGAAGGTAATAGATGATGAAGAGAAAGCCAATGGTGATGCCCCACTGGGTCCAAAGGTCACGTACAGGATTGCTTATTTGCTGGGAGCTAGGCAGCTTCAGCTCTGAACCTTCTTCCCTGCGAAACGAAACCGGTGTAATTTTTATATGATGTTTACAGTAAAGCGACTTTGGACTCAGAAATTAACCAAAGACAAATGCAAAAGTGGATCAGACTCAAAGATGACTAAGTCAGTGCTACAATTTATTTACTTTTTCTTCTTAATTTTCCTGAAAATTGTCCAGTCTGGCTCAAAATTTTCCATGTGAATTAGTCTCCTAAAATTAAAATTTCACATAACAATCATAGTTTTCCATACATGCCTTTTATTTTGCTGAGCGGTCTGTTCTTGCTGCGTAGGTTTATCTATCCCCGTTGATGCTGGTGGCTGGGGTTTAGGTATCCCTATTGCTGCTGCAGGTTGCTGGGATTCAACTGGTGCAGTTTGTGCTGATTGTAGAGGTTCAGGAACTTTAGTGGGTACCTTACTTGCCTGAAACATTGTGAGTGGTAAAATATGACTATCTCATGTTCGAAAAATTTTGAAGTAATTGGCTGAGCTAACTCACCAGTTTCCTGAACAGGAGACTATAGAACATTTGGATGTATCTTTGCTTAGCTAGCTTTGGTTCTTTGTTTATCTGCCTCCAAAATCCATAAATGGATCCCATGTTCAGCACTTTGTTTGCATAAATCTTCCATGTATAGCTGCAATACAACATAGTTACATGTTAAATATACAGAAAACCCTAGGGTATGTAATTTAAACATCCTGGTGGAGTGTCATGTTTTTACCATTCATATATGCGTTGGCGACCTGCTACTGACATCTGATTCCAGTATCCAGCATCCGTCTTGCACTTTTCAAAGAAATCAGCAATCTTGTTGCTTGATTCATCGCCATTGTTTGGGTCAATGTGGAAGCCTGAGACCCCATCAATAATGATTTCTGCTGGACCTCCTTGATTGGTTGCAAAAGTGGGTAAGCCACAGTTCATTGCCTCTATGACTGTCAGACCAAAAGCCTCATATAGTGCAGGCTGCACGAAAGCTCCCTTTGTATCTGCAATACAGCGATACAGCTCTCCATTTCGGTATCTATCAGTTTGTGCCGCAATCCACCTAAACTGGCCCTTAAGTTGGTATTTCTCAATCAAAGTATGCATCTTCTTAATCTCTGCAATTTCTTCTCTGTCATGCGATTTTGATGGATCGAAGAATCCAGCCACCACAACAAGATTCACCATATTTCTCAACCTCTTGTTTTTTCCATACCATTCAGTCAGTCCTGTAATGTTTTTCACAGTATCAAGTCTTGCCATTGAGAAGATTATTGGTTTCTTCCTGTCTGCCAGATATCCACTGTCCCAGACATTGTTAGTTTCAACAGTAAGCATTTTGAGCTTCTTTTCTGGTATTACTAGTGTTATGCATAAGATGAAAGAACCTGGGAGGCTTACATGTGCTCACTGTTATCCTCTTTGCTGTAGAGTAGTTCCTCAATGGCAGGATGAAATGACGTTAGCCTTCTTTGTTTCTCAGTGTAGGGAAAGTAGACAGATTGATCAGCCCCAGGGGCAGCTATGTTGAACTTTGGATCAAAGACACTGATGCCTGAAACAACCCGACAAAGTCCTGGCATTGTGAAGGCAGTATGGCTTTCATACTGTCCTGGCCTATCCTTACTGAAAAGAAAAGGTCAGTTAATATTTCAAGCCATTACTGATCCATTCTGGGGTACATGAGGTTATGTAGCAGACTAACCTTCCAGCAATTTCTTGGTATGTGCTGGTTATAATAAAATCAGTTTGATTCATTGCAATTAAGTCAGCTATGAATTGACATGAAAAATGGTACTTTGGATCTAGTTCCTTCCAGTTGGTGTCTGAATCTTCATATTTTGATTTTTCTAAAGCATGTGCAATAGTTGCCTGGATTTAGTGGAAGCAAAAGATGAACAAATGTCATACAATTGAAGTGAGTGATTTTCAGAATGTTGTTGAAATTGTGAGAGATAACGATTTTGACCTGAGTTATTCCAAGTTTTGAAGCCATTAGAGATGCCACCAAGTTTCCATCACTGTAGTTCCCAATTACAAGGTCTGGTTTGCCTTCCATGAGGTCAAGGATCTTAGCTGTGGCATCCTGATTCGATAAAACAGAGATTTCAAAATAATTGTGGAGTATTGAGGGAAAAAATAAGCAGAAGAAGATGAATTTCTGAGGCGAGTGAGGAACATGCCTGTGCAAATCTGCCAAGGTAAGGGTAGATATCGAAACGGGAAACCCATTGTGGGAGAATTGCTTGCTCTGTCTTAAATGGGATCCTAAGAATGTGAGAGTGCTCAGTATCGTAAATGGGCTCCAATTCCTGGTTGCACTTTGTTCCTTTTGAGTTTGGAATTAGTCTTGTTACCTGCACATAGGTAAAATTAAAGAATAAGTGCAAATGCATCAGTTTTTTGTTGTAACGCTTATTTTTATGTATATCATCTTCGGATTGAATGATTGTTGCAGAGTTTTGGTAGCTGACCACTAGAATCTGAGGCTTCACACTAAGTCCTTGCTGCTTGATCCTGAGGAGCAATTCTTCCTCTAAAGCTCTTACTTGATCAAGAATGTAAACCACCTGTTTACATTATTTCAGCATATAGAAAGATCAGTCCAGGATATCATTCCACATAAAATTTTCATGAACGATTATGATATTGTGTTTTGAAATATGTAGTTATGTACCTGGCCTCCTGTATCTGGCAATCCGAGAACATCTGCCTGCCCAAAGTAGCCATGGGGAGAGAAGATTACGACGTTGAACATGTTGGGAAGCCTGCTAAAAAGCACTTGTAATTTCACAGCATCTGGCGCCTGGAGCACCTCTGAGCACAGCCTCATTGTCTCTCTAACTCTTTCTGCAGTATTCCCCCATCCTTTCTCAAAGCCCCATTCTTTGAACCTAAAAACGGATAACAATGAGAAAGCAGTCAGCAAACAGTTTCCCACTTGCCAAAGCATAACGTTGAAAGAAAGGAAAGACCTCTGCTGAAATTCCTGATATGGTGTGTCTTTCGGTAAATCGGAGATGGAAACTTCAGCTACAATAAGGGCTGCCTGAAGCTTATCAACTGTATCCAGAGTTTCATTGATCATCAGTTTCTGCATGTCAGAAAATACAAGATCCCATCAGTTTCTGCGTATTGAATTAGCTATTGGTTTCTTCTTTTTTATATTTTATTGAAAACTTATTGGTGCTGTTACCTCTCCTCTGTGATTAAGAGCTAGTAGATAGTCCAGGAAATGCTTTGCTTTCTCAGAGTTGGCACGAAGCCTTGTGGACATGAACTTTGAGATGTAATTGACTCCATTTCCAATTGAAGATGAAAGAGTCAAGCGAGGACTAGAGAAATCCATTGCTCCAAAATCTAACTCAAATGCATTTTCATCCTTTGCCCTGCATTTTTCAAGAGAAAAAAAAAATGGGGACTGATATTTATTTGTTACATAATATGTTTACAATCATATGTATACACGTACCAGTCTTGGTCGAAAATTGTCTCTTTGAACTTCAAGTATTCTAAAACATTGATGCCGTCAACTGTTAGATCTTCAGAATTCACCTTAACATACTCCCAGAAACCTGGATTCGGTCTCACAGCTAATGCAACATAAGGTGGAACAACTGCTGCCTCCTGCAAATTTTTGGAGAAAATGTTACATGCATGATTTTAATAAACATACTATATGAAGAGATAAAATTGGACAAAGATTCAGTGCTGATATGAGTTTTTACTGAACACTAAATCAATTATTGTTAGACAAGAAAAATAAAAACATAAAATGATTTTTAACAGATAAAATTAAGTGCAAATACCTGAGTGGAGCTAAGTATATAACCGAGTAATCCCTCTAACACCTTGCCTCTCTGAGTCTTATCTTCTATTGATTTTTCAACTTCGTCCATCAAATGATGGCGTTTCATCAATCTCTTTCCCATTGCAACGAACCTTTTTTCCCAAGGAAAAAATAATTACAACGTTAAACTGAGTCGATGAAATAACATGGATGTGATCTAACAATTTGGAAAGTACGTACGTACCTTGAAAAACATTTTTTCATATGGTACCGGCTTTGCCTCAAGGCATCAGGCATGGTATCAGCAATTGTATCTGATCGCTTCAGTGATGGAGACGAAGACATTGTTGAAAGAATAATAATAATAATAAAATGATAATTACAAAAAGAGAGAGATTTTGAACTGAGAATGCTAGCTGTTTGTTTTTCGTGTGCTTGTTATTGTTGTTAAATGTGTTTATATAGAGAAATAGACGGGGCAAAAGTTGAGTCCAATGGCTAAAAAAATGAGATTAGAGGAGAACGAACATTCTTTGGTGCCAAATATGGGGAAAGAAAGATTGAAAGCAAGAAAGGAATTTTCTGATTGGGAGTTTGCCCTTTTTAACCAAATATTTTTTGAAAGTGGAGGAGGGAAAGAATTTAAGGAACATTTGAGATGTGACTTCTTGTTTATTATCATTAGTTTCTTTTTCCTGACGGCTCAAGTGAGAATTTTGATGATCCAATGGGATGGACCATTACTTTCACACACGTGAATTTAATGAAACCAACTAATAAAGAAATAAAGCATAACACAAAAAAGTCATATATCACTGTAAGTAAATACATACTTACGTATGTCGTTTGTTTGTTGTTTCTTTGGAAATAAAATAACAAAAAAAAACAAAAAATCTCATATTAGTGTAAGTAAATACATACATTTTGGACGTAGATTGTTTGTTTGTTGTTTCTTTCAATTTTGTTGATGTATTGTTGTTTGTGGAATGCGAGACAGAATTGTAGCGGCTGCGATTTTGGATGTTGGGCGCTGTGGTTTGTTTTTGTGGGTGTTAGTGGTTGTGTTTTTCTGCTCCTCTCAAGGGTCTTCCGGTGGCTGTAGATGGTGATTCGGGTCGTGTCAGTATTCAGATCGGGAGGACATGGCTATATTGGAGTCATTAAGTGGCCTAATAGTGGTGCATTGACGGGCCAGGGCTTATCATGAGGCTTTTTCTGGAGAATCATTCGACAGCGGTGGTTTCTTGTGGTATATATATATATATATTCACACAGCCAAAAAATCTAATAATACATCACCACATGGGCATCAATACAAGACCATATCGGGCTTAAATACAACACAATCTTTAGGACAATGTCTAATATTCAAGCCTTTATATACGTGTGTAACCTCATAAGGAAACGCGACACGTCTGAAATTGTATAAACAAATTTGAACTCGAGATGAAACACAAACAATCAGACAAATTGAAATCCTTCAACAGGAACAAGAAGGTAAAAACTGAATGAACACTTTTCAATTAACCTGAAACACCATTAACAATTTCTCGGGCATATACAAGAAACAGAAGAAACAGGCTAACTATAATTTATAGTTATACACATTGCTGCTCTCCAAAATTGACCAAACTTTCATAATTGATATAAAACAAAATTTTCTTTTCGCTGTAGCTTGTAAATTTATGATTAGCATCAAGCTCATTTGAAAAAAAAAATCTCATTTTGAAAAATGAAAACCTTTCAGCTCTATTGTCAACATATATCCAAATTCCCGCGACAAGAATCATAAAAAATATTCTGACTCGATGACATATACTAAAAAAGGAGTCTCTACCTTACAGTTGCGTAAAATACAGTTCCCTCATATAAACAATATCCAATACTGTTTATACGAGGAGACTGTACCTTACGCATCCGCAAGATAGCCCCCACCTTAAAAAAAAAAAAGATAATAATAACTAAACTGAGCAATGACTTTTGAAAATGTGTTGCCTTATGCGGATTTGACTGCATTACATCTTTTGCCCACATGAAAATACAGGACGAACATTGTATTGTAATATTTAAATACTATGAAGAGTGGTAATACATGACCGGCAAACATGCCCTCTAATTAATAGTGTAATGCAATATAGCGTGTAAAAGCACCTAAGAGAATGTTCATTCAAATCGTAGTCAGATGTTTATGGAATACGGGAATTCCAACAAATACCATTGTGTAAGCATGCTCCTATAATTTTAGGAGAATAAAAGTTCACCATGATCAGCCAATGGATCCAAGCCTTACATTCATCTTTTGATTCCAACCTGTTTAGTATCACTGGCATTGTCACAAAACACAGGTCACAATTGCACAATTAAAACATGACTGGCATCCATTATAAACTGAATATCGCATGTGATACACTGCAAGGCAAACCATCTATGGGGTTTTCAAAATAGTTCTATATCCTGACATCCTTAGCTCAGGACAAATGTCAAATTCTTATATTAGGGAAAGGTAACCCTAACAGTAAAACATAACCCGCTTGACATTCTCCTTCAAAGCAGGAAGGGGTCTGACAGCAGCACCAACTCCAGGTCCACGTGTGCTCCTTGCACCGACCCCTCCACCCATGCCTCCACGTCCAGCAGTTCCACTGGTCATTGAACCACTGTCTGATGTCTCTGGCTCCATATAGAAACGAGCTCGGAATGCTGCAAGGTGCGCATAGTATGCTGGGGGTACTGCAACATACAACAGAAACCTCACACAACATTGCATAAAAACTAATTGAAGAAAAAAAGGAAAGATTGTGCATCTGCATTTGTGCCATGCACACACGTGAGTGCGAGAATGAGGGCAAGAGATAAAGCTTACCAATGGAAACAGAACGAGTGCACCTAGCATATCTGCAATAATACAGTATAGCAGCAACTCAATGTCACAATCTTAGGCTAAAAATCAATAAATAAGGTGATAAAATTTCAAACTAAAAAATCTAGGACACCATGACAATTAGCAGATTATTACAATTCAATGAGGGACTTCTAACATATTGAGGTATCAATCAACTTACGTGTAGCAGAGGTTGTTTGTGAGGGACTGTAGTCCATCAGCTGTAAACTTGTTCTCGTCCCATAGAACATGGTAATGGGCAGGACGGCTTGTACCCTGTTGTCATATCGGGAATATTAGAAACGCAATCTCACTACCTCAAAAACAGAACCTAAAAACATAACTAACCTGTATTCCAGCATGGCTACAGAGGTAAAAGTCAAACTCAGTTGGATGACAAATTTTTGAATCCACAACAGTACCTACAGAATTTATTACAAAAAGTTTCAGGCCCCATCTGAAATCTCAGCAACCTTACTATAACCGCAAAATCATGAAACTGTCGAACCAAATCAGTTACCAGGCAATATATTTCCACTCCTGTCAACTGCATTGCGGTCATGATGGTTGTTGGCAAACAACCTAGTGTGGTGACGCTTCTGAACCACAACAAAAGTCACAGGAGGCTGATAGTTTGGTTCCAAGGAGGCGCATGCCTGGAATTAAGTTAAATCAGAGCAGAGAACTAATAAGTGGGATGTATGAACTTCAGAAGTTAAACCAATTTCAATACAATCTTGAGCAAACTTGGAAGAAACATATTGGAAAATTAACCAGCAAAAAAACTTTACCTTACGGATAGCATCAAGTTCATACAGTAATACTTGATAGAACTGTCCTTCACTGACGCCATCCCTGCCGATATAACATTAAATAAGCAATAGCAAGAAAGAGCATTCACATGCTGGACAATATCAGAGATTATGACAATGCCTGTAAAAGATTATGCGCTGTGGCTTCTGTCCAGTAGCTCTACGGAAAGATATAAGGAGTTCCCTGCACCCCCCAAAGGGAAAAAAGAAGTGTTATACTATCACCCACAACAAAGTTTAAGAACAGCAAGCAGCAAACATCGGTTTCCAAATGCTGCTCCACATCAACAGGTATAAAAGCCAATGTGACGATGTAGACGACATTGAAGTTCAAGTGTGTGCACACAAGGGGATATAAGTAAGAAAAGATAAGTTCAATCATACTTGATCATCCCACCAGACACTGCTCCTCTTACAGGATCCTGCCATGTCTTGAACAAGTCTTGAATGAGCTCCTGCCTATGAGCTTGAGCACAAACCAATCCAGCATATTTTGTGACCTCTGGCCAATCTTGAGAAGCTACGACCTTTGTTTTACATTCAAAAAAGGTTCTTAATTAACAAGAGTGGAATATTAACAACCTATTTCAGGTAAATGCAAGGAAAGACAAAAAGCATTCAGAAACTAAGTGGAGATAAATTTGATGTGATACAGCGGCAATAGACGGGCTTGAATCCTCTCCAGGGTGAGGATGGGTGACATCAGCACCAAAAATGATAGTGGGTCTGTCACTGACTAGAGGTATACGCCTTGATATTGCATCAACAAGCACAGTGTTTCTCCCTCCAACCTTCACATTTATCTTCAAAGCCACATTGGCCAAGTATTGCTTGCTCATTCTGAAAACATGCTTAGTCAAACAGCACTGGGAGACGAGCCCAAGGTCTGTCTCACAAATCCGCTTAAGATCACCTGCAACGAAAATAAGCTTTAGCATTAAAGAATGGTAGCGCTAAAATAAGCCAAAAAGAGCGAAGGAAAAATGAAATTGATACAAGATTCATGGAGACAAATCCAGATTAATATAGAAAAGAACCAATTGATGCAGCAAAGAAAAAAGCATAAATAATTTTAATGGCACACCATAAAGAGAGCCATTATTATCAGGGAGAATAACAATAAGCAGGTCAAGCTCCTTCCCCTGACCCAATTTGGTCATTGCATCATGGTACCGAGTTTTCAAGACCTTCTCCACGTGCTCAGGACGAGCATTAATCGGAGGAATTACAGGTTCAGGATTAAATGCCTGCATACATCCAGATCTAAGGTCAAGACATCTCCGAAATTATATAATTTCTTTCTACCTTTTACCCTTCCAAAATAAAGAAGTCAAAAACCAAAAAGAAACATATGGCAGCAGGTTCCACACCATGCCAGAAATGTAACACATTTGAGCAAGCTCGAAACAAAACCCACGGGCTACGCTATCTTGGACATGCCTAGAAAAGTTAATGCATATCCAGTGGTTCACTGTTCCTCCATTAACCATTTTCTGCAAAGAAAGATAGATTAATCAGTAAAAAAATGTGCCGGAAAAAAGTGCATGCAGATCCAATATTTCATTCAATTTCCATCTTAAAATCATTTTCTTCACAAAATGATTATAATTTTTCCAAAAAAAGTTTTAAATCACTATAAAGTGATTAATACCTGCACACTTTGTAAATAAACTATCATGCATGTGTATAGACCTCATCTAACAAATATAACTACATAGGTAATCCAATCAACATTAAATTTTACTGAGATCATGATTCTCGTTTGTTCGTTTGTTGAAGTCTCATATAATGCACAACAAACATTTCCCAGACACAATTTACTCCTCTCTAAGGAAACTATGGAAAGAAATGCTGATTTCACAGCAGGATGGATACCTTGTTCATCATGTTCCACTGCCCAACCTGAGGCAGACAATCCTTTTCTTTACCAGTATCATGATATTTAAGCTACACAAACAAAAGATAAAGAGTCAAGCAGTAATAACCACAATTTCTAAGCTAAAATCTATAAGGCATATCGCAAAAATTAAATTATGAAAAAGAAAATATACCCAAGGGGCAGGCAGGATGCGAGCTTCAACTGACGCCAGCTTCTCACTAATTTTAATTCCAAATTCCCTAGCATAAGGATCCTCGTGATAAGCATTATGGTGAACAGTCTACAAAAAGCCATTATACAATGCTTCTGTGAGATTTAAGTAGGCAAATGGCATCAGGTAATTAACAAAGTCAATAACTACATGCTAAAGGCAAGCACCAGCAATTTACTACCATAGCTGACCTGCATGATATCGCGCTCCCTTTCATGAGGACGCTGACAGGTCACCTTCAGCAAAGCAGTAATCTGCCTCTCATTTAATCTCTTGGAGTACCTCTGACCCTCAACAATCTTGCAAACCTACATTTTTCAGAAAGCAATCAATTAGCATGCATATTCATGCTTCATAGAAATGGAGGATGCAGTTACAAGTTTACCTCCATAGGCAAATAATTTGGTCTCTGCTGATTTCCCACTTGCAGGCAGGGCCACTGAGTATGTTGAATTACAAAACCATAGGTTTCGTAGAAGTATTCAACAACAGATTTCAGGGTACCACTTTCATCAACCGGAAAACTACAACAAACAAATCATGTTAGTAAAGAAAGTTTCAAACTGCATTTTCATATGACCAAAACAACGAACAATTTAGAAACACACTCAACAAATTGCAAAGAGATTATATTACTCACGTTAGCTCCCCTGTTGTTTGTGATGTCAAGCCAGATATACGATACTTCCTACGCATATTTCCTCGATGAGTAACTTCAACCTTAACTCCTCTGAGAGCCTTCTTGATCTATTGACATAGCGTAAAGCAACGAGCTCACATCTCATAACAAATAAATTATAGATACTACAGCTTCTGATTGATCAAAGAACTACTAGTATACCAACACTGCAAATGAATTAAGTTGATTTGAAACAAATAAACTTCCATAAACCCAAAAAAAATAACTGAATTCTGGAAGTAAAAGAAAACAAATTTGATTGACTACAAATTGTAGGCGATAGAAAACAATTTCCAAGATAGAAAACAAGGAGAGTCTAACCTTAACACGATCAGCATCAGATAATGGTCTTGAGGAAACATCTCGGTTCAGCAACTGCTGTACGAAGTCAATAACCGGCAAAGGCTCAATAAAGGCAGTAGAGGACATATCTGCATAATACATTATTTTACACAGTGAGCAAAAGAATGAAGTATAAGCAGCATGAACTAGAAACTTGAAGAGGAGCGCCAAAAACTATAAAATAATCGATAATTAGAACAACAGAAGATGTATAGTCTGGAATGTCCGGCTTCTGGAATTGTGATAAAAAATAATAAGAAACAGAGGAAAACATATTACAAATATGCCACATAGGTATCCACACCAAAATAGATGAACCAAAAGTTTTATACCAATATTTAGCGATAGCCCCATCTGAGTTGGACGAATACTTTGGTAGAAACCACGCCAACTTTCCAATCCCTCCCCCAGTGGCTGCCTTCTCCCCAGATCAGGAGAATAGAATGACCGACCCACAGGACAGTACCTATCAACCAACCATCCCTCAGTATCATTTAAATAAAAAAAGTGCAAGTGGTCGCACATGCTACTACAAGAGGAAAAAATATAATCACTACCGAGTTGTAGGTAATTCGCGCAGAACAATGTCTAGAACCTGCAGGGCTTCCTGAGGGGCATCAGCTTGCCTCCCCTGCAAAAAGAGTCCTAAATGATGTAGGTCAGCACGAGCAGCCAACTTTATCACAACTTTGAATTCTCTCTCCCTCCTGCATCAAAAGGAAGATAACTGCAATAATACACAAATGGAAGCAACGAAAATTCAATGTTAATAGAAAAATCAGACAAAATACAAGCCTTTGGCCGCCTTGTCCATCATCATCATCAAGGAGAGTGATTCTGAACTCCTTTGATAAAAAGGGAAGAGGCCCAGCAGTATACAGACTCTTCCTTCCATCATAAGCAGGAAGACGCTTTCCAAGATGGGACTCTCTGTATAGTTTCACCAGCTGCTCCATCACAGCCCGGTTGACACCACGAGAAGTGACATCAGGTGTTATGGTAACCTAATATTGCATTAACAACTTCAATTATTAACTTAGTGTGCTAGATACAAAGAACATGAAAAGATAGAAACAAAAATAGAGAACTCACATCATACTGGTGTAAATCTTTATCAGGTAATTCGGCAAAGAAGTGGTTAGCCTTGACAATACACCTTGTGCCAGTACTACCCCTGCCAGGCCTAAGTGGGAACCTCACAGATTTACTTGAGGGTGGCGCAGGTTGAATAACTTGGCTTGAAGAACCTTCTTCTTGTAAGGACAACTGCTGAAACTGCTGCGAAACTTCTGACGGTTCAGGCGGATGGGATGATGCACCCGCTTCAGATGGCGTGGGCTGAGTCATCATCCCAGAAGAATAAGGAGTTGGGGTTGCTTGGTGCAGCTCGGGAATTTGTGAAGACCTGGTTGAGCCACCAGAAGGTCCTCCGCGACCACCACTACCCATACCAACACCACCACGACCACCACCATACCCACCACGACCTCCAGGCTGGGGTGGCCCTCCCCTTCCCCTGCCTTGATATTCAGAGGCTCCACTATAGTGTTGCTGTTGCAGTCCACCGCGGCCACGACCACCACCATAACCTCCACGACCTCCTTGATGTGACGGAGGACCCCAGCCTCTTCCACTACCTTGGTATCCTCCTCCACCTCCACCTACACCTCCTCCCTGAGCAGGTGGAGCACTCCTTTCAGATGGGCGCTGAGACCCACGACCACTACCTGCACTAGTTTCCTGGGATGCAGAGCTCTCACCAGCGGTAGACGGTTGTTCAGTTCTTTTCTTTCTCACCATAATGATACCTGGATGCAACAAAAAAGTAATCAACCACGATAGAGTACCACAAGGGAGTCATAAAATCCAACACAAAAGATTACCAAGTAAAACAACGAAAAAGAGACATTAAGATCAAGAAAAAATAAGGCAACAAAGACAGAAACTGCACCCTGACATTTCATTGCATATAAAACGACTGGGCTAATTATGTCATCTACCAAAATTTATGATCGTTAATTGTCACAAAAGCAATGTATCTTAGCCATCAACAGTGTAAAAGAAGAGAATAAAAAAAAAAGAGATGTAGTATCAACTACTGCAGGAAATAGGATTGAAACATTAGTTGTATATATCACACAAGTGCACTCACTTTGAAACCTCAAAAGCAAAAAGCAACATGAAAGGAAAATAGGTGAAAACAACATTAGCTAATGTATACGCTATAAAACAAAAGTTACAAACATGATCATTTCTTCACCACAACAACACTGAATAATGAATTGTCAATAAAATATATAAGAAAAATTAGAAGTCAAGAGTTTCAAAAATACCCTCAGTCATATATTAATTACTGAAAAAAAAAAGTACAAAAACCCTAAAGCACTTGCCTCAGAATCAAGAGACTAAAACACAAATTGAAAAAAATAAAATCAAAATTCAGAATAAACACAAACGCAGAAGATCTAACGATCCCCAGCATAAGTACAAAACACACAAAAGGCAGCCTCAGGAGAGTAAAAACGGAGACAATAAACTAATACAACAAGTCATTCGGTAAATAAGTACCAAACAAAGTAGATCCGCACGAAACAGTCCACAATCGCTAAGAACAACATAAACTAAAACCCTAGCAGGCTAGATCCATAACGGGAGAAAAACAAACATCAACAAAGAGAATCACATTCATCAAACAAGTAATACGACGTGATAAGGATGAATAAACCCTAAAACCACCATTATTACCTCGAAACCGCTATCGGAAAACCGCTGTGTGAAATGATTTTTAAATATTAATAAAAAAGGCCACCCGTACAACAACAGCACGAGCTCACACACAAACACACACTCTCTCCTCTCTCCCTCTCTCTCTTAAGCTTTCCTTCAAAGATAATAAGAAAGTAAAATATTTAGAGAGAAGAAAGAGAAAATAGAAATAAAATAATAAGGGGAAAGGAAGAGGCTCTCTTTAGTTTACTGAACTCTCTTCTCTCTCTCTCTGCCTCGCTCGCTCGCTCGCTCGCTCGCTCTGTGAAAACCCCAACAACGCCATCCACAACCCTTTTACTTATAAAAAGGCGTTAGGTGCTCGAAAATGACAACTGCGTCCTTGCCCAAACCCTTCCTCTCTCTCTCTCTCTCTCTCTCTCTCACTCTACGCCCATAACCTGGAGTCTGACGTGGCGATCCTCCAGATTTTTAGTGGTGATTACGTGGCTTCAGCTGACGTGTCACACGAGCTTAGTGGAACTTGGAAGCGGTTCACATGATTGGGCACGAGGCCACCATGGGGTTAGCATTCTATCTCCATTGACAGGTAAAAAACTAAAAAGTTTCTTAAACGCGCGTTTTTAATTTACTCGCTTTTTCAGTGCGGCACGTGTCGATGAGTACAGCAAGTGTCGTTTACGACTACTTTCGTGGTTTGTCTTTCAAACTAACTAATTGAGGTCAAATGGATTATAATTGCTAAACAGTACCAATCAAACCAATTATCGACAATATAACTTTATTATTTAATTCGGTCGATGCTTTCTTTCAAATATGTACTCACATATATATATATATATTGATCGATTGTTTTTAGAAGTTTCTTTATTCTGCTTCCTTGCCAAGTTGTTGCGTAGTGTGTACTACTGCTGTGCATTGTCGCGAGTGGAGACCACTCATCTAGTCAGTTGACCGTTCCTAAGCTATAGCTGCGGTTGTCTTTCACTTTCTCTAGAGCGGTCGGATCACTAGTCGTGTGATAATTGGAAAGTGCACGGATTGTTTAATGGAGGGGTAATTTTTAGATACCTCCCCTGAGGTTTAGCCTTGCTACACCTGGAGAGAAATTATGGATATATTGACATATAGCACCCCTGAACGTGTAT
Organism: Murraya paniculata; assembly: GCA_030449075.1. Lineage (NCBI taxonomy): Eukaryota > Viridiplantae > Streptophyta > Magnoliopsida > Sapindales > Rutaceae > Murraya > Murraya paniculata. The sequence continues at coordinate 870,321 of JAEVFN010000009.1, read as the reverse complement.
GACTGTTAAGTTTGACTGTTAGCTCACTTTGAAAGTACCTAAATACCTATTACGAGATACAAGATTGACAAATTAAAAAAAAAAAAGAAAAACAAATAGTTTAAACCACCCAAAATAGGAAAATTTTTAATAACAAAATCCAAATTAACAAATACCATGAGTCGTTCCTTTCATTATTTTCTTTTGCTTTTCTTAATTTTCTCAATAATTAAAGTATATATGACTTGATTTTTTTAAAAAAATTATACAAATACAAGCAGAAACTGCTTACAAAAATTCCTTTCCTCAATCATCGACAACCTATTAAAATTACCTCAAAAATGCAGTTTTGCCTGCCATCATCCTCATTTAATCCCAAATGCAATCATTTGAACCCAAATATACTTCTCTTCAAATCTAACCCATTTGAATTGGATTTTGATTCCAATCCATTTGGATTCAAATTCGACATACTTCTCTTCAAATCCAATTAATTGGATTCTAAATTAAACCCTGTGAACTCAATTCTCCAAAATACACGTCCTTTGATTTCACAAATGAGTTTGAATCTGAATCAGTACCTTATGAATTTGAATCAGCACCTTATCAAGCTCCATGGCGTGAATCAAGCTAAAGTTTTCAAAATTATGATTTTGGTAATTGGCGAAGAAACTACCAACATCAACAACTCCAATACTAGCATTAGCAACAATAACAAAATAAACACAAAAGGAAAAAGGAAAAAGAAAAAAAAACTACAGAAAAATTAAACAACAAAAGAGGAAGCTAGTCGGCTAGTACTTATTCAATTGACTTCTATTACGTAAGCGATTGGTGTGGTAGACACAGTTGCAATTGTGGCTTGGCGCAAGCAAAGTGCCGGCAAGTTTGGGGCGGGGGGTGAGAACACTTGTGGCTTGGGGTTTGTTGGCGGGTAGCGGTGGTGCTACGATTCATTAGTGTTGGGTAGCGACAACATCAAGAGTTTTGAAAGCTAATGCAACGGCGGCAACTAGGTTTTGTGCTTGTATGGTGGTCTTCATGGGTGATTATTGGTAGTGATTGTGGTGATTAGGGGTTTAGGTGTAGCAATGGTGGTTTGGGATGGTTGCGGCCGTTGATGAAAAGAAAAGAGGAAAAGATTACGTTTTTGCTGAATTTCTTCTTTTTTTAATGGATTAATTATGTTACTGCCCTTAATTACCAAACGGCACCTTAATGATTATACACGTTCAGGGGTTCTATATGTCAATATATTCATAGTTTCTCTCTAAGTGTAGCAAGGCCAAATCTTAGGGGAGGTATCCAAAAATTACCCTTTAATGGAGCACTACTAAGAAAAGTGGTAAATCAGACTACTGTGTTTTTCCAATGACGTGAGTAAATTGAGGATCCAGTTCGTTTGGCACCATACCCCATATTCCGTCCTTTTTTCTTTTTTAAATTCTTATGAGCCATTTGATTTAACTTAAAAGTAGTTTAACGATTTAGATGGATTTAATAGTTATTAACTCTACAATCTCGATTATTTGCTTGCACATTAAAAAATAATAAAGTTTCAATATTTTACACATAACTTTAAATTGTTTTAAGTTTTTACACTTAAGTACATTACCTATTTTGACTTTTTTTAAGAACTTATTATTTTTTTTGATAAATTATTTAATAATCACTATTTAACATAGGATAAATTTGATTGTTTGCTAAATAAATTGACATTTATTACTCCACTCTCAATATTTTGAAAAGTGATTGGTCCATCCTCATCCGTTAAATTTATTTATTTATTTATTTAATTGCTAACCACTTTAATCACATAAAATTTAATTATACACTTATTAAAATTAAAGGTAGAAAAAGATTTAATCACCATTACAATCGGTTTCAAAAATGAATTTCTCCTTTTGGTTCTAATCATCTCATATGTCTCATGGCATATGGAAATGTAATTACACTTAGAAATTATGGATTTAAATTCTTCATGCCTAGAAGCGGCTAAAAAGTTTGGTGGTTGAAGTAGAAAGTTTGAACAATTTATTTGCAATCACGACAATAAAACTGGCAGTAATTATATGCAATTTTTTTAACTTATAATTATCATATGCAAATGAATATTGAAAAGTAAAGTTATTTCATCATGTGCAAAATATAATTCTTTAAAATAATAAAATCTAAAAAAATCTATTTTATAATAGATGTTCAGGAAGTAAGAAAATGAAGGAAAGTGGGCGAGATGAAAAGAGAGTAGAGAGAAAAAAAAGAGAAAAGAAAAGAGTAATGATTAAAAATAAAAATAATATTAGTGGGTATTTTAGTCATTTTAAGTTGAGATGAATGAAAATTAAAAATTAAGGGTAAGATTATTTGAATATATGAATATAAAATTTTAGATGAAAATAGGTTCGAACTTTGAAGAGTAATTTTAGGGTTAGAGTAACTAGCTAACAGCAATTTTTCATTATATTGGAGTAAAAAATGTAAAGAAACGAAAGAGTAAGGAGCTACCTGCAAGTTGCCAGTGATTATCTCACAAAAGACAAAACTGGGGTTATGATGCCGCGGGGCACAATAGCTAGACCCATAAATTGATGATTGATTTATAAATATTTCGGCAAATTTTCTGTTAAATTTCTTTCTTTGAATATCATTGCTAACGATCAAACTGATGGGACGTCCACACTTCACACTACAGTCCTATTGCGCGTAAAAAATTTAAATATACCAAGTGTTGTCAAAATATACGTCTTTTTTTTTTCAAACTTATTTTGATTAACCAATTTGATTATGAAAATGAGTAACAATATTAGGTGTCCTGAATTTATAGTAATTAATTTATGACAAGGTCATCACTTTCTATCTTAGTGGTTGTTATCTTTTTACCTCATTATTGAGGTCAAAGTTTCAAATTACCTCTTGTATTTTAGCTCATGTTTGGTTAGGAAAAATGGCAAGAGAGGAGAGGAATAGAAAGGAATGAGAAGAAGGTAAAATAAGTGAAAAAAATGTTAATTTCATTTTCATTATTTTGTTAGATTTTATTATTTAGTTCGACATTAAATTTATCTCTCTCCTTATTTCCTCCTCCTTTCTTTTTCTCTTGTCTCCTTATATTTTTTCAAACCAAACAAAAATAATTTTCATACTTAGTTAGAATTAGGTTGGGCTTCAATATGTCAGCACACTTGTAATGTAAGGTTAAGAAAGAAATTATCAATTACCTAATTTTTTATGAAAGATTAGACATATTGTTAAATATCTACAGGTATGTGGTATTCTAAAGGTATTAATATTAGTAATTGGTATACCTTTTTAAATCGAATTTATTTAAGTATAATTTTTGTTATCAGAGCTTCTACAAGTAAAGCTTTTACCAAAATGAGTTTAGTTGTTTAATTGTCAATGAATATTTTTATTAAAAATAATAAAATTATTTTACTACATAAGTTTTTTTAAAGTTATATTATGAAAGAAATGAAATAAAACCATCAAACAAGCAAAGAATATAGGATATTTTAGACGTTTTAGCACTTTAAAAAGTATTTCAATCTTTGCTCTCAAAAGCTCAAATTTTAAGCTTTCAATAGAGATAAAATAACTTATTTAATTATAAAAAATTTCTACTAAAAAAACAATCAAACAATGACAAAAATTTTGAAAAGTGCGTATGAGATTAAATAAGCAGCTATGACTATTAGATAAACGACGCCAAACATGCATTAAGGCTCCGTTTGGTATAACTTTTCAAATAGAGTTTATTTAAACAGAGGTTTTGTTAGTATAACTTTTACAAATAAAGATTTTACCCAAAAAATTTTAATTGTTTGGTTGTCAATGAGAGTATTTATTAAAAATTATAAAATTACTTTAACAAACAAGATTTTAAAGTTATGTTATGCAAATAATGAAATAATATTATCAAATAAGTAATAGATATTATACACATTTTAATAGTAAAAAATATTTTTTTCAACCTCTACTCCCAAAAGCTTAAAATTTAAATTTTTTTAGTAGAGACAAAATAGTTTATTTAATCTTCAAAAACTCTACTGAAGAAAACAACTAAACAATAACAAAAATTTTGGTAAAAGCTCATGAAATTAAATAAGCAGTTATGATTATTAGATAAGCTATACTAGATAGATACTAATTCGTATCAAAGAAGTACTTAATAACCCCAAAAACTTGTCTTTATTCAAAGTTGTCTAGGATCTTAATCCAACGTTTGCTTGAGCAATAGTCAAATTGGACTAGTGTGGGGCCACTGATTGATTTGGTTTGGGGCCTCAGCTATGATTCAGGGCATAAAATCTCCTGTATCATGCAGGGCATGGCGTAGAGCCGTTGGATTTGTTTGCATGAATCCAATGGTTGGGGGACCTCTTCAAAAGGGGGAGAGGGGGTTTAAACAAAAAAAATAAAACGTGAATTAAAAAAAAAAAGGAAAGGCAATCGGTTAGGAGATAAGGAAAACATTTTCCCCTCCCCCCTCCTTCCCTCCCTTCCTTCCCCAGTAGATTATTCACGACAAAACCCTCATCTTTTTCTCTCTCGATCCCCACCTTGTCTTGCTCTCGCTTTTGCTCAGTCTCCAACTTCTGTTAACTCCCATGCTATCGCTCTCGCTGTTACTGTTGCTCTTGCTCTTGCCCTTTCTTCCAACTCACACTCACAGTGTACGTTGCAGTTACTCTCGGTTGTGCTCCAGGCTTCACTTTCACTCTTTTCATTAAGGTAACTCAGCTTTAAACTTAGTCTTGTAATTGTTAAAGTTAGTAAATTTTTAATTTATTATATTTGGGAAAAACGATTTGTTAATGATATAGTGTAAAATACAATGCGCACACAATATTCGATGAAATGCCGGAAAGAACTATTTATTTTATTCTTTTAAGATTGTAGGTTGCCTTTTTTTTTCTTGAGAAAATGTTGTGGCTGTGTTTATCAATTTTTTTATAATAATTCGATAATGAAAAAAAATTAGCGTTGGCCACTCGAGTGTAGTAGTTTTGTGGGATATGTTGGTATATACATTTGTTTGGTGCAACAGACATCACGTGTGTCTTTGTTTAGGTGCATATCGGTTGATGCGTATGACACCAGTGAGCTATGTTTTGGTGCGATAGGCAATAATTGTTCTTGATTAACTGCTTTCTTGTAGCTTTTATACTCCGACATGGAATATCAGAAGAAAAAATTGAAACAAAAATCAATATGGCAGGAAAAGCAAGGAGTGAAAAAAATGCATGGATTTACTGTTTGTAAGTATAAATTATATGCATTTATGTACCTATTATGTTTGAAGGCATAATTTATTTTATTAATATAACTTTAAATATTGATGACATAAGGCATAAGCAAAACGACTAAGGCAATTAGGGGTTGAAAATATGGATAAAACGGTATGTAATCTGAATATAACCCGCTGAATATTTAATTTTATGTCACTTAAAATAAGATTGCTCTGAACATATATGTATTACATTGTTGCAGGTTAGAGCTGATATTACACAAAATTGGAAGAAATTGAACCCTGGAGAGAGGCATCAATGGATGCTTAATAACATGAATGACATATCTACCTCAAATATCGGTGAAAATAGTGGTGAGGGTAAAAATATTGAAGAATCTGATGAGGACAAGGCTGAATGTAGGAACCTTGTATCTCGATGTCGTGTAGCCTCGTTCTCATAGTTGGTTTCATCTTTTTTAAGTGATCAACAAACAGCAGTAAAAGAAACTAGGTTTGAAAGTCTACTTTACTAAAATGTGGGCGGTTAAGACAAGAGTTATGTGCATCATTAATTGAACAATGTGATGTTGTTAGGCAAAGTATAAGTCTACATTGGAAAGAATACAATTTAAGCCCAACAACGTTTGCAGCTATAATGGGAGTTAGAGATGGAGGCACGCATGTTGACTTAAATAATCAAGCTGTTGATATAATTGATTTGCGTGTAATGTATAACAGTGGACCCAGAGGAATTGATATAGCGGAGGTGAAAAAAAGTCTAATGAATAGTTCTAGTTATGATGATGAATTTAAGATACTTTTTTATCTTTTTGCGTTGGGAACCATTTTATGTCCCACAAGTGCAATATACATTAATCCATTATATTTTCGTATACTAAAAGATACAAATTCTACCAGAGGAAAAAATTGGGTTAGTTGGTGCTTTATTTTTTTATGAGAAGATGTGCATAAGTTCAAAAAAAATAAAGTGAGCTCCGTTAGTGGTTGTGTTCTTTTTTTAAAGGTTCATTTAATGTAAGAAATTTTGTTGTATCTTGTTTCTTGTATTTTGCTTATTTCAGTTTATGACATAGTTCTTTGTCATTGACACACAACTGTTCCACTTTTCCTACGTTGTATATGACCGACCTTCTATCAATAGAACAGTGTGTCCTATCAGCGTATGCAATAATGATGAGATTCGACGATTCTTGATAAGGCTTGGGGGCATTAAAAGCAACAAGGTATAGAATGCATGCATACTATTTTAATGAAATCGATATACCATATTGTGGACTAATTATTATTATTTTATGAATTATTTCAGGTTTCAATGCGTGACCATTGTCTTCATCAGCCTGAACAGGCAGAACGTTCTGGCTGAAATAATGTTAATAATGATGCTCTTCAGCTACTAATGGAAATGTTTGGGTCATTTTGCGATCAAAATAAAGAGTCATTCCAAACCCTGGAACGAAGATTGGAAAACATTGAAAAATGATTGGGTGAATTGGCATCAAAGTATCATGAAAGATCAACCAAACAACCATCCGCTCCTGATCCACCTTCAAGTCCGAAAATTCGAAACCATACATCTATAGATGGAAAAACAACGTCAAAAGCTGAAGGGAAAATGGTTTTTGTCAGTGATGATGACTCTATTGATTGTAGAGTGAAAGCACAATTACGAGCCTTTGATGGCATGTTCGACTATGTTGGGACTACTGCACAAGCTAACGAAACTCCGTTTGATTCATTTCAATATAATAGGGGTCATGGTCACAAGTTAACACCGCTTGAGAGGAAGGAGAGGTTTGTCTATGCGATCTTTAGTAGCAATTTGATTTCAATGATAATGAACTAATTTTGAGTTTGTACTTTTATAGGATTTAACTGAACCAATTGACACTAAGCAAGAGTTCCAGACTTCCACTAGCATGAGTGTACCGGCAACTAGACCAACAAGGAACAAGAGGTCTGGACAATACCAACTTTCTCCTTACGATAAAGTGTCTCAGGGAGCGAAGGCTAAGTTTAAAGCTGGTTCCTTTTATGTTTCCAACCCTCTTTCTCTTGACCAACTGAAGCTCATTCAATATGTATTCCATAGAGATGGTAACGGAAGGTACTTGTGGTTTATATGGATTTGTATTTGCTATTCCCCTGTACATATGTCTTGATTACCTAACACTTTATTATATGTTTGTAATTTCAGTGAAATAATTATCTCGACTGATGATCAATTTATCTCCAGGCATAATTTTATGAGCCTTTTGCCTAACACAGTTCTGAACGAAGAGATATGTGGTGTATTCCCACTGACTTTACATACAATATGTTTGGATGTATTATTATTGGTTAATAATAAATTGTAATTTATTGGTTAATACACCACATATGTCTTGATTACCTAACACTTTATTATATGTTTGTAATTTCAGTGAAATAATTATCCCGATTGATGATCAATTTATCTCCAGGCATAATTTCATGAGCTTTTTGCCTAACACAGTTCTGAACGAAGAGATATGTGGTGTATTCCCACTGACTTTACATACAATATGTTTGGATGTATTATTATTGGTTAATAATAAATTGTCATTTATCGACCACTGTTTTAGATTATTACCATGATAGCATATCACCTCACACTTTGTGAACGGGCTAAACCGGAGGATGAACCAATAAACTGGTATTTACCGACACTATATGCAGTAAGTATCTAGTGCTATTATTTCTATTTTAATTGAAGTTGTTGTTTATCTATAGTAAATATCAAGACATATCACATGTTTACTTACTAATTTTTGTAGCAATCAGCGCTTACCGTTGGAGCTGACGTGGATGGGTTTGCACAAGCAACTAGTGTTGGAAAACCTTTTATGCCAGACTTTCGAAGGTGCCAAAATGTTACTTTTCAATTGTTAACTGATTGATTGTTTACTTATTGGTAAATATCTTTTATGAGAGAGAAACGAAATTTTTTTCCCTGTAGATTTATGTTCCAATGAATGACGATGCCTTTCATTGGTTCCTGTTCATCGTGAATGTGAAAGAATGATATGGTGAGATTTGGGATCCTCTTCCTGATGGTCGAAGCAATCGAAAACGGGAGCAACAAGTCGAACGCATAGTATGTTGCATGTGTATACACTGTCGTTCAATTCGTTATATGTATTAATTGACCAAATTTGCTATTTTGTTTTCAATTTGGCAGTTACATTCGTTTGATTCCATATTTCATTCTAAATTACCTCGAAATGCCAAGCTAACAACATGGTTCATTTGGTTCCCTATCCAATCTGGTGAGGGAGTTCCGAACCAACCAAATGGGCTTGATTGTGAAATTTATGTCCTCAAATTCATGGAGACTCCAGGACTAATTTCCAACAAGTCATATATGGTATATTTTACAATATATATATATATATATATATATATTTTGTATAATTCATAATCAACTTGTTGTTTTGATAAAACAGCAAAACTTATTATGCTATTTTTTCTTTCGTAGCATGATTCTCAAGATGTTCGTGGAAAACCGGCAGTTCAACTCATAGACTCAACTTTCAATGAAGCACGAGCCCAATTGCTCACAGGCAAAGGATATAGCCTCTACGCAGAAGGTGAAAACATTTAAATTGCGCATGACAGGTCAAGGGAAAAGCTAGAAAAAAAATCCGAAAAGAGTACGGGTTTAAACATGATAAACTTCTTGTTGATGGGATTTGTGCGAAATTCCACATTTTGTTGTATTGGTGCAAAGCTGTGAACTTGCAGGGAAAATTTTCTACACTAAATTTTGTAGTATAATTTTACCTAAAAACAAAGAGAGAAGCACATTTTAGTTTATGTTATTTTGTGATACTTTTTTTAAATTAATCATGTGACAATGCACCCTGTATTTATAAAATCTTTATTTTGATAGCTCATATTTTGTGGTTGATGGATAGACAACGATATAAACGTTTTCGTTGCATGATTACGGTCTGTGCTTCGCAAACCGTCTCCTGTACTTCTCTATGTTTACAGAAACACCCTATTTTTGCTGTCAACTGGTACGGCGTGTGCATAATAATCACTCACTGGAGGTAAGCAGTAGGCTGCTTGCGTAAATCAGTTTGCCGTTTAAATAAACCCTATATAGCTTGTATGGAGTACAGTAAGCGGTCAGCTGGTTAATGCATTTAACTCACCGTTTAAACGTCAGATGCTTTCTGTTGCTAACTGGCCGCCCGGTGTTCATTAACGGTAAACTAGATTTATGCAAATATGTCACTGGGCCTAACTAATAATCCGCTTTATTGAACCGGTTAGCCGATTAAATAGAGCTCATTTATGGAGTCAAATGGTTAGCTGCGCGGTCAACCAGTCAACCATTTGAAAGACCATGGTATCAGGAGCTAAACGGTGTATCGAACGACACAAACGGTTGACCGGTTGTTAAAATATCTTACTGCATCTAACCGGTAAGCCACTTTCCAAAATTATTGAATCGGTTAAACAAAATGTGCTTTCTGGAATGAATCGGTGAGCCGTTTAACATTAAACAGCTAGCCAGATTTGTCAATTACTTACTGTTGTTGCCATCCGTTTTCTTCATTCGGTGAGCCGTATTTTGTCTTTCTCTAAGAACCGTCACTCCCTCTGGGAAATCGTTCGATTTCTTCAACTCCCACAAGAAATCGGTTGAATAACCCATTATTCATGACTTTTACATCACAAATTCATCATTCAAACTTAATTTTCTGATCAAAATCCAAAAATCCCAAATCTGAACCTAGGTTTTCTCTCAAAACTTCTCATTTTGATTTCGGTATGTTGTAGTCATTCGTTGCAGAAATTGAACCCAAACATCACTTCACAGCATCATTCCCCCTCATTTAATCGGTTCAATCTCCTTTAAATCTAACTTCCCTTACTAACACCATTCTTGTTCAGTTATGTCAAGTTCGAGAGTAAGAACCGGCAAGATGAAGAAAGAAGCACTTGTTTCGAAACCCAAACGGCCACGAACTGATAAAGGAAATGTTGATCAACTTGATTTTGAGTCAAGGCATTTTCCAACCAAGCAACTGGCCAAACAGTTCTCCTCAAGTTCATGCCTCGTCTGGTATCTTCTTCATTCTATATTGAATTACATTATATTCGATGTATTATGATCAGTAACATAAATTTGGTACAATTACTAAAGAAGATTGGTTGGAAAAATGGTGTTGTGATTGAGGAGAATGTGTATCCAAATTTGGTGAATGTGTTTTACTCTAATATGGATACTTCTGAGGAGAAGCGAAATTGTGTCATTACTCATGTTGGTTGAATAACTATAGAGTTTGGTGTAGGTACTCTGAATGAAATCCTAGGAACTCCTGATAATGGTCTAGAGATTTATGCCGCTAGGAAAGCACCTTATGTTTATGATTATTCTCATGTTGAAGCAGTTAGAAACATTTACAGATGTATAGATTTGTCTGATAAGGTTTGCACACTTCATCTCCCAGCTCAATGCTTATGTCTACAGTCTCGAGTTTTGTTTTGCATTCTTCAGGCTATTGTCACGCTTAGGTCAAGTCATACCGATGAAATATCTCATATGGATGTAACGTTGTTAGATTGTATTATTAGGGATCATCCTGTTAATTTAGGGTATATCGTTATCCGTCACATGCTTAGTATTTCGGGTGCAGTTAACCGTTCCCTTCCTTACTGTAATTTATTACCAGGATACTTAACTTCTTTCAGGTGCCCATAGATGAAGCCACTTTTGATCCTACCAAACCTATTGGAGATGAACTCGTATATAGTTTAGGTTATAAGTGGCAAAATGAGGAATGGGTAAAGGTTAAATAGGAGAACACTACATTGCTTGCGCCCAGTGATGATCGTCCTCTTAACTTTATAATACCCACCAATCAGTTGCTTGATTTCTCTTTACCTCTACGGGGTCAGCGGAGGCGTTCGAGAACACAAACATCAAAGCCCAGTTCTTTCTCTACTGTCCCTCCTGCTGAGTCTACTGGTTCCGAAGAGGTTTCTCTACAGCAGTTGATGAATGAGATTATGATGCTCTCCGTCCAACAGACAACCTTCCACCAGCACATTCTCGAGGAGCATGAGCGTCTTTTGCACTAGCAGCAGCAGCTCTTTTACAGACAACGATGACTGTTTGAGCACTTTGGTGTTCCCTACCTGTTTGCACCACCATCACCACCACCGCAGTAGATTTGATGTTATGATTGTATCAGACGCACCAATGCTTTTTTTCATGTCAATTCGTGAACGTAATAACTTGTTGTTTTGAGTGTTTTGGATGTTGGATGGAGATCATTTACATTACTTTATGGATATTATTGATTATGTTATCCATAGGTTGATTAATTTGATGTTCTGTTTATCCATGGTTGGTATGGGCAGCATGTGTAGAGGCTTTTAATGCATAAGTGGGAAAAACGAACTATATGGGGTATTTACTCCCCGAAACAGGAACTTATTATTATTATTGGAAGCACTTACGACCATTACAATACGACTTCATATCCTAAACCGTTTAACTTTTCATTACATATTTTTCATGAAATGTATGGGTATTATTTATGTATTTCGAGTATTAAGGCCAATCGTCCATTCATCATTGAAATTACAGTAGATGTTAGGAAATTGAAGAAAGGTCAATGTATCCCCTCCCATTGACGGTGACCTTCTTTAACTATTCCAACAATAATCATTGGATTCTGGTAACGGATTCCAACTACTTCCAAACTCATTTTGAGTTTGAAATTCATTTGAAGCTTCACTATTGTTCAATGAAATTGTTCACTTGAGCGAGCAAAATTACTAGTACCACGGCCATCGTTTTTATTAACATTGGTTTCACAACTCCTGCAAATAATAATCGTATCATTAATGAAATGAAATTTGGTTGCCAGTAATTATAAAATATCATTTATGACAACCGTAAATGTGACATACCTAATGCCATTGAGGTTATTTCGATACCTTATTGCGGTATGACCAGGCTCTCTACAAATGCTACACTTCCTGTAGTTTTTTACTACTTTTCTTGTGCTTCGTACAGCACCTCTTGTCGTCACTGGCAATGGATCTAGTACCCTTGAATTTCTTTACGGAACGTGTGCAGGACTTCGATTGGTAAATTTTTCTCTCCCAAAGAGTTGTTGAAATTTCAATGTCAGTTGATTAATGTCAGCTAAAGCCTCTTTATACGAATGCTCACTTTTTGTTGCATAGAAGCACATTTTATTACTAGTGTTAGATAAAGCACTAGATTTAGCAACATCAGAAATCTCACCGTCAACTTGTAAGCATGCTAAGGTGCATGATGTATAATCATTCGCCTCTTTTGCCATCGATGAAGAACCATATTATCAGGAATTTTCACAAACTGTTCCACTTTCATAACATGGAACATGTGTCGACACAGGATTCTAGCATAGTCCATCATCTGGAAATAGCAAGCCAACTTATTTTCTTGTTTACTGTATACCATTGTCTACTTGAAGTCCACATTCCCAAATTATGTGAGTGTATAGTAGTGTATATCAGCGCAATTCAAGCCACCAAACTGAATTAATGTTGCTTCTTGCTGAATTTCTTCCTTAATCCAATGGAAAACCCTTTGTGTAAAAATTTCTGTGGCATGCTTTTCTAGGCTGCGCAAGTGTGTGGTCAACACCGGAGTACCATATTTACATTTTAACATGTACTGGAGAAAATGATTGAGATAAGAATTCATATTCTCACCGTGTTGAGTGCTTTGCATTCCAGGAAAAAAAGTTCCTTTCAGATAGGCTTCAGCCCATTTATGTCATTTTGCATACAATTTTTTCACCCAAACATTTTCATGCAGGTTCTACTCATCAAGCAAAGCAAACCACCGTTGGTCAAATTGAGATGGACTCATGGCTGTCAACATAAGATCACGAAATTTTTGAGTGAAGTCTTTATTCTTAATATTTGCTTGTACATTCCTCTCTAAATGCCAGCAACAAAGACGGTGAGTACATCCAAAAAAAATTATTTTAATTGCCTTCACCATTGCCTTGTCGCCATCAATAATCACGGACTTTGGCTTATGGTAACCCATGGCGGACAAAAAAGTTTAGAGTAGCCATGTGTATTATTCAACTGTCTCGTCTGCGAGTAGGGCAGATCCAAACACGGTGGTTCAATGATGATGGTGGGTGCCAACAAGGGTTACAAGTGGTTTCTGATATGCATTAGTTTTGTATGTCGCATCAAATGGCAAAATATCACCGAAGCATTCATAATCATACCATACTATATAGTCGGTCTAAAACAAGTTCCTTAGCCTATTCTCAACGTCTAATGTGTACTCATGATATAGCCCAAGATCATTGTTAGATTTTGCCACGAAATATGCTATAGTTGTCGCGGAATCACTATCACTAAATCAGCATGCCTATCTGCATCTAATCGATTTTGCAAATCCTTATGTTTGAACTTCAGATTTTGTGATCCCCCAACTTGATCACCCATGTAATCCACAACTTGGCAAGTCTTAATGCCAACATGTCTCAATGCCTTGGCTTGGGCGAGATCTCCTTCACTAACATTCCGATGTGAACGAATGAGATGTACTTCGTTTGTACAAGCAAATGGATGATTGTGCTCAGTTCTGAATTCTGTCACAGTGTACTTCCCGCTGGAATTGTCGTAATTCAGCCGAAACGATGCTTTACAACCTGTACGTGTTATTGGCCGTGGTTCTCACACTCTATTATCATTTGCCAAGTATTTTTCTGCCATATATCCTTCGAAATTGCAAACCCACTGACGGATCGTTGTGCGGCCAGACTTCGCACGTCGAAGCTCAGTTTTTCTAACACTAAAACCAACCATTCTTTAGTAGCTCATGTACCATGCATCTGCATCTGCATCTTCTACTGAATAAAATTGAGCTCTGAGTACATTTGATGGATGTAACTCAACAACATCAGATGCAATACTCATATGTTAATCCTATAAAGTAATACCATGAAAAATAGATGTAAAAATCATATATAATTACCATGGTTGTATTAACAGAGAATCATCCAACACCACACATCTTTCATCTTTTTAAAAAAATTTAATGAAAAACCCTATCAACATCAACATCTACTTTCCATTACACAAAAATAAAAACAAAACCAACATTTACAGATAAAAAAAAAAGTATTTTTACCAAAAACACTTACTTGAGGAACGACACAAATTTTTTCACCAGCTTCCAGTTGCACCAGTAGTAGCAATGGAGGGAAAAAAAATTTCTTAGTTTAAGGTGAGTTATGGTGGGAAGGTAGCATTTAAAAAAGACAATAAACAAATATACACAAACATGGGGAGTGGCTATGAAGGGATGCAGGTATTAAATGAAAAATAGTTAGTGAGTTATAAATGCAACAATAAATTAACTGCTAGAGTTGGTGAAAATTTTGAGGTTATTTCGAAAATAAATACATGAAACACTGAACGACAAACATAAAACGTCTCACTTAAAACATGCAACACTGAACATAAAATATGTGGACATCCGTTATAGTGAACATAAAACGTCAGACATGAAATAAAGGACCGTAAACATGAAACTAAAACATAAACATGAAACAGGGGCAAAAAAGAAATATTTTGGGGTATTTCGAAAATAATTACATGAAACATTGAACGACAAACATAAAACGGCTCACTGAAAACATGCAACAATGAACATAAAATATGTGGACCTCTGTAACAGTGAATATAAAACGTCAGACATTAAACAAAGGACTGGAAACATGAAACTTGAACGTAAACATGAAACGGGGGCAAAAAAGAAATATTTTGGGGTATTTCGAAAATAATTACATGAAACATTAAACGAGGAACATAAAACGGCTCACTGAAAACATGCAACAATAAACATAAAATATATGGACCTCCGTAACAGTGAATATAAAACGTCAGACATGAAACAAAGGACTGCAAACATGAAACTTAAATGTAAACATGAAACGAAGGCAAAAAAGAAATATTTTGGGGTATTTCGAAAACAATTACATGAAACATTGAACGAGTAACATAAAACGGCTCACTTAAAATATGCAACAATGGACATAAAATATGTGGATGTCGGTAACAGTGAACATAAAATTTCAGACATGAAATAGAGGACTGGAAACATGAAACTTGAACGTAAACATGAAACAGGGGCAAAAAAGAAATATTTTGGGGTATTTCGAAAACAATTACATGAAACATTGAACGAGTAACATAAAACAGCTCACTTAAAACAAGCAACAATGGACATAAAATATGTGCATGTCGGTAACAGTGAACATAAAACGTCAGAGATGAAACAGAGGACTGGAAACATGAAACTTAAACGTAAATATGAAACGAGGGCAAAAAATGAAAATTTCGGGTATTTGAGAAAAGTAATTATATGAAATATTGAATAGTAAATATGAAACACATTACTTTAGACATACAACAACGAATATAAAATATGTGTATTTTTGTAACATTGAACATAAAATATCAAATATCTAATTTCAGCATAAACATAAAACAACAAAAAAAGAAAAATTTTATAGTTTTTTAAAAAAATAATTCCATCAAGCATGTATTAAAGATTAGACTTTAAATATTCAATATCAGACAGATTTAATAAAAAATGAGTTCAACTTGTCCGTAGGTTAACTCATTTTATTATATTTTTTGGAATTTTTAAAATATTTAAAAAATTAATATTTTTCCAATTTTACTTACTTATCTTTTTTTTCTTATCATCATCATCATCATCATCATCTTTTTAAAATAAATATATATTACTTTATATATTTTTTATTTATTTTAATTACAAAAAATACATTAGTGGAAAACAGGTAGAATTTGTTTGGCTGCCCAAATGGCAGTCAAGAGAGGTCAATTTATGATACAGTGACTGAAAAGTCCCTGTATCATAGCCGCACCCGTGGTTTGGTGACAAAATCACTGTTTTTGATGGAACAACGAGAAATTGGGAATTTCATTTGGCAGTTGAATGTGATAGGAGTAATCTGAAATTTGTTCATCGATGTTATGGGTAATTAAAGTTACAATCAAAATTATCTCTTATGCACAACCATATATCAATGCACGACAATGGCCTACAAAATTGAACCGAGGAGAGAGACATTGTTAAAGGGGATTGTGTTGATTGTTAATCTCATTACATTACTATTGGCGAAATACTGATTTGCTGCAATTGGAAGGATGAATCTAGAAAGTTAAAAGGGAGGATTGGGGAAGTAAAAAACACTTTTTTTTCCATACAAGCTAATAGCCTAATAGTAATTGCATTAGTATTAATTATAAGTATTATTACATCATCTTGCATTAATATTATTTATATGTGATTCTATTTTTTATTGTATAATTAAACTTTAACAGTTGATAGTAATATAAAAGGCTTGTTTGGGATTGAGGTTGGACAGTTGTAGTTTAAAAGTTACAGCATTAAAGTGTTTGGTAAACAATAGCTACTGTAGTTTAGAAACTAATTAAGTTGATTTAATCTTACACTTATATGTTGAAAAATACTTTTTTTCCTAATATAAGCTAATAGCCTGATACTAATTGCATTAGTATTAATTATAAGTATTATATCATCTATTTAATTAATATTACCTTTATGTGATTTTATTTTTTATTTTATGATTAAGTATAAATTTTAACAGTTAATACTAATATAAAAGGCGTGTTTGAGATTGAAATTGGGCAACTATAACTTAAAAGATACAATACTAAAATATTTGGTAAACACTATTTGCTATAACTTGGAAGCTAAGTTGATTTAATTTTATACTCATATGATTAAAAATTTATTATATTTTTACTAATTTTGTTAAAATTATTATTTAAAAATTATATTTACTACATAATATTAACTTTCATTTCATAATTGTATCTTTTTTTATAGTAATAAGATATAGTACATCAATCCTAAACAGGGCCACAATTGCTAAGCCTAAAAGCTGAAACTAATGAAATTCATCACTAAAAGCTAGCTGCATCAAAAATAAATTACTTATTATAGATATCCAACAAATAGAAAATGTAACCCAAAGCCTGCTTGGAGTTTATTTTCCATCACACAAAAGAAAATTCAATGGGAAATTTATCCCTCTTATTTGTAACTGATTAGAATTTTTATAAAACTTGCACGATTTATGATGAATAATATTGGATAAATTATATTGTAATTAACATTAATTCAATTCAAGTAGTCTAGTTGAGTGGTTTATTTTATTAATTGAGTAGCTTTCAAGTGATTTTATTTAGCCGGTCACTCGAGTTCGAATTATATAAAGGGTACAAGGTTAAAAAGAAATTTGATTGCACTTTGTCGATTCCTCTACCTCTAAAAAAAATTTAAAAAAAAAGTCATGTTCATATTGACGGAGACCAAAGCCAAGGTGTTTAATAGTAAAGTACTTGATCATTTGCAAATATTAAGATATTATTTCAAGAAAATATATATCAGTACTAGTGAAACTATAGCTTGCATCTTACAAAAAGTAGTTTGCAACTTTGATTTTGCATATAATAGTTGGTTGGGTTTATTATGTCATTAGTTGTTACTTTCAATGAAATAGTTATTTTTTAAGCAAACAATTTTTTGCTTGTAGGTGATCCACCCATTGTCAGGTTACTCCTAATTGCTATGTGTTTCTTTACCAACTGTAAGATGACATTTATGGTGACTTTATTAAACAAAAATATGAATAGGTTGGAATCAAAATGAGTTGAAGTGAGGATGAAAAATTAAAATTAGAATAAGTTGTTTATTTGAGTTGAGGGAATATGAATCGGAATGACCATATTCCCATTGATATGTTTACTTTATCTTTGAATCAGAATAGACTGTTACAAGTTATTAAAATGTCTTTTGTTAATTGTTATATTATTGTTATTATTACTACTATTATTATATAACCAAAATAAATAATAAAGGACCTATTTGTAAATAATGCAAAATTTTGTGTATTTTCATAATTTTTGTAGGGACGAAAATGTAAAAATGACAGACAAAAATGTAAAAATGATACAACTTGATTGAGGACAATTTGGGGATTATGAAAATTCATTTAGGGAAAATTGAGAATCGGATTTTGATCCCCAATCCCCCTCGGAAATGAAATCAATAGGAATGATTTCTAAATTTGTGGGCCCCACCTAATTCCGATTCCTATTCTCATCCTTATTTTGTGAAATAAAAACTATCAATAATTTCGATTCTGAATTTTGATTCTCCAATTCGAGGAGTAAATACACTCTTAAAAGTGACTTTGGTTAAAAACTAATAGAGTATGTTAACCCATTGGCATAGTAGCCGTGGCCTAGACAAAAAGAATCAAAAGGTGGGGGAACCCCCAAAAAAAAAAAAAGAAACAAACAACAGTGAGAGCAGGAAGATTCAAAAGATGAGAGAAAGGGAGAAAAAATATTATGAGCTGTAGGAATGAAAACTGTCAATGAAGAGGAAACTTCACTATCTAATAGAGAGAAGTAGTTTAAACTAAGGTTATTTTAATTGCTAACAGTGGTGTTTTAAGAAAGTTATATTATTTTTAAATATTGTTATTGTAGGAAAAATACATGATATACAATGTAAGGGAACATATTCTGAATAAAAATACATGATATACAATATAAGGGAACAAATTCTAAATAAAAATACATGATATACAATATAAAGGAACTGATTCTGAATTTAGAAACATAAATTGGGTCTTTACAAAATAAAAAACATTACATCTAAAATAATATTTACTTCAATGAAATAATAACATAAAATATGTCAAAAGAATATAATGCAAACTGAGACTTATCTGATACTAAAGTTTCCTTAAAATAAATTTAACTCTTAGTGTTGGGTGTTTTAAGGTTTAAATGACGTCTGTGTTCCCAAGATGCAATGATGATTAATAGCTCTGGTGCACAATTAAGTTATGCAAAAGATAATTTTCATTGTGTCTGAACTCTATCAAAATGGATATACGACAAAGGAGGAATTAAAGACATGTAATCCTATTCTTCCATCTATCATTTCCTTTTAGATATTCTATATATCTCTTGCTTCTCCTTATCACTTCCTTTTTTTTTTTATTACATCCTTATCACTTCCTTGAAATGAAGAAGAATGCCAATTTATAGAATTTAGTGAGGGGCATTTTCATCCATAATTTTGACCGTTATAAATTTACACATTTAATTTTTTATTAAATGCACTTGTAAATCACTACTTTTAATATATAATTGAAAGCTTATCCGCGGCCTATTAAACATGTGATTTAATTCTTAAATTAAATTCAAAGTATTAACCATATATTAAATTTTGGATTTAGTTTCATATTAAAATATGAATTTAATTGACTGTTATAATCTTACAATAAATTCTAAATTTAAATAGCAGTTGTAAATAATAAATCCTAGAATTAATTTCGTATTTAACTAGCCATTACAATTTTTATAACTCCTGTTTTTATTCAATGCAGTTAAGGTTATACTTTGAGTGTTAATTTATCATTTACCAGAGCCTCATTTGAGTATACAAACACATCATCTCAAATTACTCACAAAAGATATTTTGAATCATCTTTAACTTTGTACTTACACTGAGTCATACTCAAAATTATACTTTTAAATAGCAACTCATTATTCTATTTTTCTAATTAATAGATACAAAAATGAAAAAAAGAGTTTTAAAAGATTTCTTTAGGGGTGCCAGCAATCCAACTCTAATAATAATAAGGGTGGAGCTATTTGATCTAGGGATGGCAATGGGGAAGGGAGGGGACTGACAGCCCCGTACCCATCCCCGATATTCTGCATATGTCCTCGTCTCCTTCCTGTCACGTCAAAATTGCTTAAGGGGATCTCCGTCCCCTCCCTGAATAATAACATTGTATCTCTGAAGGGTACCCGATCCCTGAATAACCAATACGTTTTTAATTTATATACTTGATTTAATAATACTAAAATAAAAAACTTAAACAAAAGTAAGATTTGAAAATATATCGTATATTAATATTAATCCATTATAAAAATCACACTTTAAAATACAAATCATCAGAATAATTATCATCGTTAATCTTCATAATCCTATATAATAAAAAGAAAAAAATTACTTTTATATCAATAATGAAATAAATGAAATGAGTATAGATACTGAAATTAATATTTTTAATAATTTACTCTTGCACCTCCTGCTCCTTCTGTTCTTTGAATGTGACCAATTGAGAGATAACATCAAGTTTCAAATCTAAAACAATTTTGAACCAAGGTCTTTAAAATAAAGTCTGGTTGAACAGTAATTGAAGACTACTACTAATTAATTTGGTCTGAAAGTTTTATAGTACATTTGTATAAACATTTTTATATTTGTTATTTATACTAATACTTAATATTTTATAATTTAAATTCTGTTATTTATTTATTAATAATTCTAAAAAGAAAATTATAATTAAAAATAAAAATGAGGAAATAGGGAAATAGGGAGGGGATGTGGATTCTATCTCATCCTCGTCCCTTTCCCGAATAAGAAATTTGATAAAAAATTGTCATCGTCCCTTCCCCAAATAAGAAATTGAATATAAAATCATCCCCTTACCTTCCCCGAATGGAAAAAATCCCCAAGGGTTCCCGACTCCGTGGGGATTTCTGCCATTCCTAATTTGATTCGAATAAATTACTTATCAAACCCATTCATTTTTACAATATTTTATTACAAACACGCCGTTGAAGAAAATTACTTGTAAAGCCTTCATTTGTTCTTCTCCTTCATCCATCTTCCGTAGTAATATATTTGTCTCTCTATCAAGTTAAATTCAGTTAATCTTTAGTAATCTTCCTTTTGAACAAATCATCTCAGGCAACCCAATCAATTATTTTCCATGCAAAACTTAACCTTTCATCTTCACAGACAGAACATCACTAATCTGCTAAATTAGTGATTCTGTTCATAATATTCATCCATGGAGATACTTATTTTTCCAAATTCTTCTTTGAAAGCTTGGTTAATGGTTACGACCAGTCTATCGCATTTTACAGTTATAGTGAATAAGACTTAGCATAGATTTCACATGATGATACACACTCATTTTATCTATCCATGGAGATGCTACTAAACATTGAAAACTATAAACACTTCAACTAATAATTAGATGATAAAAATTATTAAATAAATATAACCTGAAAGAAATATCTTCGAGAGGCTGGTTCTTAAAAATATTGCAAATTCATTCTTATCAGATATAATTCTTTTCAGATATAGTTGTATTGATATGTATGGCATGAGAAATTATATAGAAAATTACCGTGATCGACTGAAAAAATAGAAGATGATAGAGGATATTTTGGGAATTATGACGGGTGTTTAAAGTAAAAATATATTCTTAAAATTTTAATGATGCATTTAATGAGTAATTGAGTATAAAGTGTAAACTTCAGGGTTCTAATAGTCCCATTTTTAATAATAATAATCTCTCTCCACTCTTCTTTTCTTGCCCTTCACCCCTTTTATCCTTAGAGTAGTACTATTTGCACCTATAAAAATCCTTATAAAACCCCACTTCTTAGGATTCTCCATTTTTTAGGATGAGGATATCCCATTTAAAGCTATTAAAATGTTAGTTTCAATTTAAAAGCAACCACTTTAATTTCAGTTATAACCCTACATTTTGATTTCTCTACAAATCCCAATCTCACTCTCTCTCATAAAGCTCAACTTTCCATCTCTCTTCATATTCAGAATATTTTTATATTTATTTTTAAATTCTTGTGTTGTTAATGAATCTTCCTTTACATTTGTATTATTTTCCACATTAAAAATTATCTAAAATTACAAATGAAAAAAAAAAAGATTTTGATATTCATTTGCTTTTTATATTTCGAATGTACTTCTTTTTTTTTTAACTATCCGTTTTTTCTTACTTTCTCAAAAATACATATATCTTTTTTTTCTCTGTAGAATTCCACCTAAAATTTATGTTGTATTGCACCCGTCCACTTCTATCTTTACGCTCGTAAGACCTTATTGATATCATAGGGATAAAATTGTCATTTTGACCTAAGCAGCAAAAAATGAGATAGAAAGGAAAAAAAAAAAAAAAAGGCAAAAGTGGTCTAGAGTTTCGCTGCCTGTGTCTCCAAAAATGGCTTATGATATTGACCAATATTCGCAAGGCTGAAATTTGGAAGTTGGAGAAGCTGGAGGAGGAGGTGGTTGCATCAGTTTCTGATTATGTTCAAATGGTTCTCGTGTGATTAAGATGGTAATGGTTATCTTACGATGTGCTAGAAAGCAACAGATACAAGCGAGCATGGGGGCTTAGGAAACTTTCAATAGAAGGAAACAAATATAATTACGGAGTCACTCTTCTCCACCTCAACACTAACCGCACATCCTCTTCAGATTTGCTGAAATGATGACCCGTTTCAAGAAGAACAGTAAGAAGGGAGGCCACGTCGGCGCCGGTCGTGGTCCTATCGGGAAATACAGAAAGCATCCTGGAGGTCGCGGTAATGCCGAAGACATGCACCACCACAGATTCCTCTTCGAAAAGTACCATTAAATTTTTTTTGGAATAGTTAAATTTTTTTTGGAATAGTCAGTTTGAGGTATTTCCACAAGCTCCCTAACAAATTCCACTGCCCAATCGCCAACCGACAAGCTTTGGTCCGTGCTCCCACAAGATGTGAAAGCAAAGGCCAGCAAGGACAGCGTTCCGATGATTAATGTCACTCAGTTCGGCTAATTTAAGGTTTTGGGCAAAGGTTTTTTATCGGAGAACCAGGCCGTTATTGTTTAGGCCAAGCTCGTTTCTAAGACCACTGAGAAGAAGACCAAAGAGGCTGGTGGCGCTGTTGCGCTCATGGCATAGGGTTGTTTTGGTAACTCTACCTTGTTTAGGGCAAAACAATAATTATACATTTGGGGGTAAATATGTCAAATATGTCATTTGATTAATATTTTGTTAATTATGTTAATTGAGTGAACGGGAAAGTGGACATGTGCAATCAATGTAAACTTGTGGAATTCTACAAAGGAAAAAAAAAATAAGACATGTATATTTTTTGAAAAGTATGAAAAAAATAAGTGGTTGGTGGATAATTGATTGAAGAGATTTTACTTAAATAATTAACAACAAATTTTTAAGAACAAAGTTTTAGAATTTTTTTTAATAAAAGAATCAAATATGTAAATATGTAATCTTTAGTCAACTAGTGGTTAATATCCCAATCATTTTTTATTGGATCAGGATCTTCTCCTGATGTGACCATCATCTGAGCAAATTTTATTGTTAGTTAATAAATTAAAAAGAAAAAAAGTTGAATCATAACCATACACTATTATTAAAATATAGATGGTAGAAGATCTGTAAAAGATTATGAATGCTCAGATCAGAAGAGAATCCCAATCCTTTTTCATTAGATCAGGATCCTCTCCTGATCTGAGTATCATCTGAGTAAATTTTATTGGTGATTAATAAATTAAAAAGAAAAAGTAGTTGAATCCTAACCATACACTACTACTAAAATACAAGTGGTAGAAGATTTATAAAAGATCATGTATACTTAGATCAAAAAAAAATCCCAATCTTTTTTCGTTTTGTTGTTTCTTACGGAGAAGAAGCCGGGGGTTTAATTAGTTTGTTTTCAAATACGAAGTGTGAAATTTCAATTATATAAATAAGGGGTTTTATAAGAGTTTTGGAGGCGTGCCAATTGTCCAGCTCTTGTCCTTCTTGGATTCCCTGTTCTGTAATTCTTTTGGGTTCGCATGGGCTTTAAAAGAAGTTGTACTTTGTGGTCGCTTGGTTTCAGAGTAGCCCTATTAGCACCCTTTTATTATCCTAATAAAACCCCTCCTGCATGGCATCGTAGATACGGACGGTTCTTATTCCAAATAAACAGAATTGCTTTTCACACCCCTTGGATATCCTAACAGAATTTTTCTTTTTTGTTTTTTTTTTTTTGTAACCATAGTTCTGTTACTAGACAAAGTTACGTAATGGACTTCTATAATTTAATTAAACTAAAATATCTTTACAATGAAACCTAATTACCTTTAAATCCTAATATATGATATATTAATTTTTTTGAAAAAATCAAAATAATTTTGAATCAATGAAGAAATATATTACTTAATAATAATTAATAAGAACTTTTTCTTGAGAAAGTATAATTACAATTTAGTTAATTTATTATAAATGATAGTAAATTTTAATTAAAACTCTATTAAAAGGGTTTCGTAAGAATTTTAAAAGGGTGTTAGAAGCTCAACTCCTAATTAAACACTCTTAACATTTCTCTCTTTACAAAATCATGAAATCCAAGCTAATGAGCTCTTAGCCCATTAATAACCCATACCCACAATTTGTTATAGTTTTGTTATTGATTTTGTAGTCAACTATGTCTATAATCTACTTATTGAAGAGACCTAATGACTTATGAACCGGTCTAAGAACTCTTTCACTAGTATTATATGATATTACAGGTAACCCATACCTTAAAAGAACTTTCAGGGCTTGGTTTCAAGTCCTAGCATATGATAGCTAGGCCTGTTCTCCCTTCTCAATTCCAAAATTGGGTGGGAGTAGTCATTTCCCCTCACTAATATATGTGAAGTAAATTTTCTTCCAATATTTATAGACTGTGCCATAATAGATTTTATCGAAATTGTCTCAGTATGTTTATAAGTATCAGCATAATTATGATTGCCATGTTGAATAAAAAATCTTAAAATTCACATGCATTATTGCATTTTTCTTTTGGAAATTAAAAGAGTAGGAATGAACGGCTCGTGTTTGAGCATAATGAATCACTTTGCACCAATTTGTTGCTAATAACTTTTCCAGCCTCATCAAGAATCAATATACAAAACTTAATAGAAAAAAGATGATTTTGTATATGTGAGAGTGAAGAGGAAGAAGAAATTACGTTTAATTTGTACATTGTCCAATTAGTGTCCACACTTCTAACAGTATTCAATGAGTCTCATAATTCTACCACATGTTTAGGTGCTCATCATATGGTAGGTACTGGTGCTAACTGGATCATTCTCCTATATATATATATATATATATGTTTACTAGGTCTCATTCCTTCACTTTTGTGTTGACCTTATTGTTGAAACTACTTATAATCTAGGCCGGCTCAACCATATTTGGAGCCTTAGGTAAATGGTTTTAATTATTTCTTCTTAAAATTTGAGGCAAAAAATATATATTTAGTTATATTATAAAATTTATTATTTAAAATCAATTCTTCCAACATTCTAAAATGTAAAATTATTAAATAAAATTCTATTTTACTGTTGCTAATCCATGAACTTTTAATTCAATTATAACATTTTCACTTATTGTATCTTCACACAAATTACATCTTCTTTCCTGCTCTTTTTTAGATTAAACTAATTTTTTTTATTCTTTTATTTTTTAAAATTATTCGATACAATTTTATTTTAAAATAGATAAGACAAGAACACAAAAAAAAAATTGATGAACAAGATAATATATTAAAAAGAAATAAGAACAAATAAATAACAAAACTAATTAAAAGAATAATAATAAAATAAAATCTGAAATTTAATAAAATCTGAAATTTGAGATGACATCATAAATTAACTTTATTTTTAATTGTTTGAGGAATTGAGCAATGACTATGGAGAAGAGAGAAAACTATTTGATATTTTTTTTCCTCTTGAGCGGAAAGTAGAGGAAGCAGGTTTTTTTTTTTTTTTTCCCCTCTCTCTCTGAAGCACCAAGAGCATATCGTGTCTTAATTGTTGGAGGAAAAAATTTAATGGATAAGTAAAAAAATGTGTGGCTTTTATAGAGGTTTAAAATGAATATAAAACTTTTCAATAATAACATATTAATTCTAACTATAAAATAGAGATTTTGTAGGATTAAAGCTACTAATTTAACGATTTTGTAGGAATTAACACTATTAAGTATTACATTAAATAGACTTTATAGGAATTTGATAGTTTATTTAAGAAAATATAATTACAAAATAATAATAAATTAAATGAATAATAATAAGTTTACAATTTATGTTCTCCTTTCATATATAAATACAAATGTGGAGTTTTTACATATAACGGGGTCTTAAGCAACCGCCTAAGTTGCCTAGGGTTGAGCCGCTCCTGCTTATAGTATAAATAGCTCGGGATATAAAGAAAACGAAGTGAAAGAAATTAACTCTAACAAGTTAGATAACATAGAAGTGCTTTTCTTTTACCACATAGGCCATAGCTAGCAAAAGAGCAAAAGTAATTGAGAGATGTCAAATGATAAACCTTCTTTTTCCACTTGATTGAGGACAAAATCTTGAAAAACTGTAAAATGAAGTGGAAAGAGATAAAAGCATAGATTATGAAGAAAAATGTAAACAGACCGAAGATTGATTGTTCGCCGAGCAATTATTTCATAAAAGGTTGGGGATTTAAAGAAACAGAAAGTACGACTGATTGAACTACATAAAAGAGAGCCATTATATCCTTAATTTTGAAACCTACCTCTATTGAAATAACATGGGAGGAGGGGCAGACCCAGACTCCTAAATTACTCCGTTTTAAATATACATATATATATATATATATAGATTGCCCCATTTGCTTTTTTCCTGAAGGGTTCTCCTACACCCTTCCTTCCTCTGATGGTTTTACCACTCGGGTTTATATATATGTATGTATATATATATATATATGTATGTATGTATATATACATATATATATATATATATATGTATGTATGTATATATACATATATATATATATATGTATACGTATATGTATGTATGTATATATATGTTTGTGTGAGTGTCTGTACATAAAAAGTAATAAAGAAAAAAAACATAAGCATCAACCTAATGGCGTGCACGAACCAATTTCACTTTGTTTCATATTCCATATATATATACATATGGACTTGAATAGCAGCCTGCATAAACCTAATGGCGTGCATGGACCACCACATACATATGTACCACTGTTCATGAATATATAAATAGGCGTTTATTAGAGATAGAAAGTTGTGGAAGGGTTAATGGATAAAGAACTTGAAGCATTATTTTTATGAGAAAGAAGAAAGGGCTTGCAAGAAACGTTTGTCTAAGAATCTTTAAAAGAGAAAGTGAAAATGAACCAAAGAGAAGGGGACTTTGAATCCTTTATTTATGAATTACGAGTCATGATAGTTGTAGAGATAAAAAGAAAAGACTATAACTACTACACTTTGCAAAGAGAGCAAGTGCTCAATCATAAGGCCGGAAAATTAAAACAATTTAAAATGGCACCTGTAGGATTACCTCCTGGTTTTAGATTTCATCCGACGGATGAAGAGCTTGTGAATTATTATCTCAAGAGAAAAATAAACGGCCAAGAGATCGAACTTGACATTATCCCTGAAGTTGATCTTTACAAATGTGAGCCCTGGGAATTAGCAGGTCTTTACTAATTAATTTCTGTTTGATATATATCTCTTGCATTAATTTCTCATTACAACGTACTATAATATTATATTATATTATCGTACTTTCATTTGCTATATTGTAGAAAAATCATTTTTACCAAGTAGAGATCCAGAGTGGTACTTCTTCGGACCGCGCGATCGGAAATATCCGAATGGGTTCAGAACAAATAGAGCAACGAGAGCCGGATACTGGAAATCGACCGGCAAAGACCGGAGAGTTACGTACCAGAGTCGAGCCATTGGAATGAAGAAAACGCTGGTTTATTACAGGGGGCGAGCTCCTCAGGGAATTAGAACTGATTGGGTCATGCATGAATATCGCCTTGATGACAAAGAGTGTGACGATATCTCTGCTGGAATTCAGGTAGTCGGTACATTATAAAGTTTATCATTGCTCGATCTTCATATATATACACACATATATATTCACTGATTAATTAATATACATGACAATCATCATCATATGTATAATTCTTTTTTGATCGGTCCTAGCTAGCTAGCTGTATGGATAAATACAGAACATCTTAATTTCCAACTCATTGACTTTCTTCATATCATCATATGGTTAAAAGATCAACTTTGATTTTATCATGAAAATAAAAATTGTTTACACATAATTTTAGCTACAATCAACATTTTTTGGATAGAAACGGTTGTCGACTTTCAGGCAATTACTTGTTTTTGAATATGTTATTCCATATTACGAAACAAGTTCCGTCTTTTTAAATTCTAAATTTGCGAACATTTGTCCGTAATAATTTTATTTTCTTTTAGTTTGTTTCATTAATTTTGACAATTATGTGATCTCGGTTGAGTTGCAGATGAACTAATAAGTCTTAATAATTTTATCTCTCAAGCGATAAAATTCAGTTGAATGCATGCTGCAACCATTGAGAAAAACATTTTTTTTTTAACCGTGTTTTTACGGTGCAAAGTGCATAAAGTAAGTTAAATTTTCCTCTGTTGTCGTAAGGATTTGGTCAAGTTTTTTTTAAGTAGATTTATTTAACTGATCATTCGAGTTCAATTCAAGGAAGGTAGAGATAAAAAAATTAACTTAACCGAGTTCAGTATTTCATGAACATGACCATGGTAGATAAATTAAACCTCTTACAATGTAAAATGTTGTTATAGAGTAGTCGGAAGAATTAATTAAGGGCTATTCATATTTGGGCCTTTGTTATTTGTAAGAAAATGTTTGATAAAATAGATGATTGGAAAATTGTCCTTTTCAAATTTTAGGATTAGGCAGCATCAATGATATATAGTAATGATGAATTCTCCAAACGTGAAAAGTGCATGACGTGCATGGAAAGTAAGAAGCCAGCGGCACTGTTCTCTCCCATTTCATGTCTTTTAATTGTTTTTAATTGTTTTGTTTTGCAATAAAAATCAGATGCAAAATCGCTGACATATTCGTTGCTTGCTCTAGAGTCTAGTCTTTGATCTCTTAAGTTAGAAAGTTCGGCTAAACTTCAATCTTGTTTTTCTATAGTGAGACAAAAACAGTATCCCTCATAAGCCGCGACGTGTATTAAATTTGTTTTAACATACTTTATCTTTTTAAAATTCTCTGATCTACGATTGTAGATTCTGTCAAAAATGTCTTATGCAAATCATTTGGGCTGTTTACATCCTATAGCTAACCCAAAAAGCAGCTTCTCTCCATCACTTTCATGGTAAAGAATGTTGTCGGCTGCTTTTTAACTTTATTCCTAACACCAAAATAGGCCAATGAATATCGAAATCTATCGGCATGCCCTGATCTGAATATCTCATTGGTTAACCTAGCCTTCATTTTCCTATTTTAATTTGTTTTAGACGTTTCATATTTATTATCTAATATCAACATGAGCTAAAAGTGCGTGACTATATTATATTGCAGCATTTGTAAGTAATATAGTCACTTTTTTTTTTTCTTTTTTATTGGTAACAATTTTTTGTTGTGTGTACAATTTATGAGCCAATTGTGCCTGACTATATTATATTACAGGATTTGTAAGTAATGTAACCACTTTTTTTTTTTTTTGTAATTGTTAATAATTTCTTGTTGTGTGTACAATTTATGTACTTAGTAGAATAAAAAAGTTGCTACTGATTTAAAGAAACTTTTTTTGATGATAACAGTAATGTTGAGGGACTTAGTCTAAGATTTTAGGTATCCAATACAAAAAACTAGTCTATTGGATAAAGTGATCTATTCTACTTCAATTAACTTTTCCCACTGTACATTGTCGACATTGGTCAACAATCTCGAGTTGTTTCACCGCTATATTCTAGTTACTAGAGTCTAGTTCTGATAACAATTGTTGGGAAGCTTGGCCTAAGATTTTTAGATATCCAATTCAAAAGACTAGCCTATTAAGTAGAGAGACCTATCCTACTTACAAATCCAAGTAATTTCCCTTTATTATCCCATGCGGGACACAACTCAATATGAAAAACTATAGCTTGACTTTCGATAATTAAGTTTGCATTAGGATGTCTCCTCTGGACGTTTATTATTTGGAAACAATATATCTACCTGCCACTACCCACTAGCATCAGCCCAAAACACTGACTCCTCACTTTCATATCTTGACTCCAGGCATTGCTATCAGCAAGGATCTAGTTTAAGACCTTTACCCTTCACAAGCTAACTTTGAATCTTTTGTTTTTTCCTCTCTTTAGGGATAAAACGCATAACACACTAAACATCAACTCTTACCTTTATTATTACTCAAAAGCACATAGTTGCAAAAGCATATATACGGCTAATCGAACTACACACAAAGATCACTGTATATGTTTCTCACAATCCAATTTTAAGGTTCCCCTAGTGCATGCAATAATTTTATTACTTACGTATTTTATTCAGTATTCAATTTCTCGTATATATTTTACTAATTATATTTGGCTCTTTTTGGCAGGATTCTTATGCATTGTGTCGAGTATTCAAGAAAAATGGAATCTGCTCTGAAATGGAAGATCAGCAAGGGCAGTGCAGTGGTTTATCATCATCCTTAATGGAGAACTCACAGCAAAGTCAGGGAATCAGCATTGAATGTGAAACAATGTCACCAGATGTCCCAATAAATTCATCATCTTGCATTGATGAGGAAGACAAAGATGATTCATGGATGCAGTTCATCACAGATGATCCGTGGTGTTCTTCCAACAGTACTTCCACTGCTTTTACCGGTGACCAAATTTCTCATTTGGAATTCACTAACTGAAATTAAGTGTTGTTATTATGATATTCAAAGAAAACAAGCAAAAATATTGGTGCTGGTGGGTGAATAACATAATTAAGAAGAACACAAAAAAATGAAAAAATGTATTGGTGCTGCTGATTTACTTCTTATAATAAGTTTCAGAAGAAGAAAAGAAATTTACTTGTAAAATTTGTCGGTTCCCATTGCTAGATTCTCTTTAATTTGCTGTAGTTACGTATTTTGTCATATATTGGTTTGGTTGGTGGTTTCTGTGGGGGCAATTCACGGCATGGCTATGTGGATTTTTGTTTTAACATCTTTTCCGAGGTGATGGTTCGGTTGTTTATTCATAACTTGTGCATGGAACAAAACGCAATTATTATTTGGTGTTATACATTGTGGTATTACTTTTGTGTTCTGGCTTTTTATCGTCTTCTGCTCGTGCAACTCCTTCTACAGATACATACGGATCGGATTGCATGTGTTAGGAGCATAAAACATCAATTTTACATAATTAGGGAATCCAAAATATATAATTACAAAATGTATTTGAAACTCCAAATAAACATGTTCTATATCGAAGTTCTAACAAATTAAGGCTTGTTTATAATTTTCGGTTGTCCGTCGGGCTTCCAAAAGACAACTTCACTCTTAATATTATAGGTCAAATATTAATTATTTACAACAATATTGGTCAAAGATTAATTGTTTACAACCATAATCCAACCCAAGATCCTTCAAGCAAAAAAAATATCAAACAAATAACAAACAGAAAATATAGATGAAAAATAAAATTAATTATATAACACAAGAATTTACGTAAAAACCTCTTATATCGGAGAAAAACCACTATTGCTAAAATAATAAAGGAAAAATCTATTATATTAAAAATTATTATAATTAAAATAGTATTTTCTTCACACTTAAACCCTAATAACACCAAATCTCTTAATAAACTTAATGTTTACTTGTAGAGAAAATTGAATATTGTACATTATACAAACAAGTTAACCTAACTTCCTTATATATAGAGAATATTTTTGCTGGAAAAGTATTCATTTCCTAATGCAAATTGTATTCCTCTTTCAATAAGTTAAGTACTAAAAGAAAATTATTTATTTCTAAAATAAGAATCCTCCTAAATAAGAAAATATCTTAGGAGACATATTTCCTAGTATTATCAGAATACAAAGCCTTGTTGAAAAATGAGACCTATTTCTTAACATAATTAAACATTTTAAATGAGGGATTCAAGCTTACAACTCACTAATGAGAATAATTTGTATCTATTGTTAGTAGAGTCGGATTTGTTAGAGGTTATTCAATTACTTTTTTTAAAAAAGAATCATTTATGTATTGAGCTATATTTTGGAGGTGCAACAACTAATTACACCAAAGACAATTTTTTAGAATCCCTGATATACTGAGAGTTTGTAATTAAGGCGTAGTTATTTATATATGGGTCGAGCGCAACAACTTAGTATGATTAGTAGAAGCCTGTCATTTAGATAGATTAAGTGAATCCCACTAATTTATTGCCTTAAATAACTATTCTACAATGTCAAAGTGGGTGGGTCCCATAATGGGATCCACTAGCATGTCCAAATGACTCACTAACGAGAATAATTTGTCTTTATTGGTGGATGAGCTGGATTTGATAAAGGTTATTCAATTAGTTTCCAAAAAAAAAAAAAAATCATTCATGAATTGAGCTATATTTTGGATTATTTGATAGGTGCAACAACTAATTGCACCAAAGACAATTTTTTAGAATCCCTCATACACTGAGAGTTTGTAATTAAGGTTAGCTACTTATATGAGTCGGGTGCACCTCCTTAGTATAATCACTTGAAACTTGCCATCGGATAGATCAAGTGGATCACGTAATGGGATACACTAATTTATTGCTTTTAAATAACTATTCTACAATGTTAAAGTGGGTGGGTCCCATATTGAAATCCACTAACCTATCCAAATGACAATATTTGAATGGTTAAGGGCACCACCTTATGTTAAGGTGGTGGACTCGACTATGGAAGTTGTTGTTATATCTAAAAATTGACACTATGATAAACTCAAGCCACTATATTGCAGCATCCAATTTAGGTTGTGGTTTACAAGACATTGATGTGTTTGAGGTTCAATTTGAGGTTCAATTTACATTGAACCCTTAGCTCAGCCCATTTGAAGGACATTTGCCCTGAAGGACATGTCTTGTACAATGGGCTAATAGAGAATCAATAACCCTAGAAAGCCTAACAATCCAGTAGTGCACGACGCATATTTGGACTGCAGCAATATTGTTACTTTGATGTAATCTTAGGCTTAATGTCATGGGCTACTCAAATTTGCCACCAATGGAGGCTAAATTGACGTGCATGGGTTCGTTCAGTAAAAGTCCACCCAAAGACGAGATGCGCTTAGCAGTAGGGTGCGCTCATCAGTGGACCGCCTCATACAATTAGCCAATAGTGGTGTGCGTAGCAAGCGGACAGCCAAATTCATAACCAAAGCCCAGCCCAATTCTAGAATTCTTTATAACTTATAAATAACTAGATTTTTAAGCAACTTGCACCACTTGCATGGAACCATCTAGACCTAGGGAAGCAACTCTATAAATAGGGCCTAGCACCCACCATTTTGCACAACACACACCAACACACCAGCACCCACAACACACCAGGACACACAACACACCACACATAGAAGCAACTCAAGCACTTGTAAAGCTCTCTTGTATTTTCTCGTACGAGTAATAAAAATTTGCTTTGGTCACATTGCTCTCACTTTTCTCTAGCATTCTTGCAAGCATCCTTGCTTAGCTAGTTTGAGAAGTTCTTTAGGCTTGCTTAGCAACTTTTGTGCTAAAAGTTGTCTAAGTGCTGCACAAGTTGCTGTGCAATATACTCATCCCATGATAAGAGGTATCAGAGCCAAGTTTACACCCATGCAATCTAGCTCACGAGCAATGGCCAATCCTTTGATTCTTAGCACATCACAAGAGGGGTTTAGAGGTGTGGAGCCATCGGAGCTAACCCGTGGCCGCGAGGAGGGATGCATGCAGGCAAAGTCTTGCAGAAAGTTCAAGGCCGCTTCCATTGATGTCTTAGAGCCTCGCGTCGCCATGCTCGAAACTTCAATGTTCGCAGCCCAGGACACTCTCGAAAGTTTGGAGGAAAAGATCGATGGTCTTGGGGGCGAGTATATCGACTTTATAGTAGCCACTAAAGTCCTTATTCACGGCCAAAATGACACCCTCTGAGTAGAGTTTTGAGCATTTCACGACGAGTTGCTTAAACTTCGCAGCTTTGTGCAAGATGAGCTACGAGCGATCTGTGCGGCAGTGGATGAAGTCTGCTCTGATTGGGCGAGGCACAAGCGCTCACTCACATTTAGCCCGGCTTCTAAGAGCTCAAGTGATGTGCGTCGAATTAACGTGCCAAAGGTTGACACTTATGATGGTGCACGCAATGCCATAGTCGTGGATATTATCCGAGCTAGAGCAATACTTTGATGTTGTTGGTGTTCGAGATGAGACATCGAAGGTGGGCATAGTACCTATGTTCCTACGTGCTGCCACACAATTATGGTGGCTGCAGAAGCATGGCGAAATGGGCAAAGGCATTTGCGCCATCAATATATGGGCGGATTTCTAACATGAACTTTGTAAACACTTTGTCTCGAGCAATACAGAGAAGGAAGTGCAAGTGCGCCTTCATCAGCTTAAGCAAACGGGTAGCGTCCACGACTATATCAATGAGTTCACTACCTTTATACTTGATATCACCTACATGTCCAATAATGACTTTCTCTTCTACTTCTAAGATGGCCTCAAGAATTGGGCCAAGGTCGAATTAGACACTAGGGTGACGCATAATTTCATTTCGGAAGATGAGGCGCGCCTCAAGGTGACGAAGGAAGGAGGCACCATGAAGGTGGTGAACTCACCTGCTAAGCGCATAGCGGGAACCGCACAGGGTGTGCATGTGACGCTCAGTTCGTGGAGTGAAAAACTCGACTTCTCCATCATGCCATGGATAACTTCAAGGTGATATTTGGCATGGAATTGTTCAACCAAGTCCATGCCTTCCTATTACTAGCCACGAACTCCCTAAGAGTCATCGACGGGGTATGGCATGTATGATTTCTATAGAAAGCTCCAAGTCCATGGAGAAAACACTCTTAGCCATGCAGTTTTAGTAGGCGTTCAAGAAGGACTCAAGTTTCTTAGTCTCCATCCAAGAGTTAAAGGAGGGAGAAGATTGTAAAAATCCGCCAAGCTAAGTCCTTCCACTTATACAAGAAGTCTTCGACGAGTTCAAGGACATCATGCCTCATAAGCTTCTGAAGAAGCTCCCTACAGAAACGTGAGGTGGATCATGCGACCGAGTTAGAACAAGGCGTTAAACCACTAGCCTTGGTGCCTTACTACATGTTGTCATCCAAACTTAAGAGGGAAGCAACTCAAAGATTTGCTAGATGCAGGCTACATTAGCCCATCTAAGGCTCTATGGAGTGCACCAGTCTTTTTCTAAAAGAAGAAGGACGGATCTTTCTGAATGTGCATCGACTATCGAGTACTTAACAAAATTACAATCAAGAACAAGTACTTGATACCCTTGATCGCGGATCGTTTTGATCAACTTCGCAAAGCACGGTACTTCACTAAACTCAACTTACATTCTCGGTATTACCAAGTTTGAATCGCCAAGGGAGATGAACCAAAGGCAGCATGTGTAACCAGGTACGAATCTTTCGAATTTGTTATTATGCTGTTTGGCCTCACTCATGCACCAGTCGAATTCGTTGTTATGCCGTTTGGCCTCACTCATGCACCGGTCGAATTCGTTGTTATGCCGTTTGGCCTCACTCATACACCAGTCATGTTTTGTACTCTTATGATAAGGTTCCCCAATATTTTCTAGATCGCTTAATTGTCGTGAACTTGGACGATATCGTTGTGTATAGCACTACCCTCGATGAGCATGCTCAACGTTTGTGATAAGTCCTCCAAATACTATGACAGAACGAACTCTACTTAAAATAGAGATGTGCTCGTTTGCTCAACAAGAGGTGGACTTTCATGGGCACAAGTTAGCGGACGGGAAGTTAATAATGGAGAACTCAAAGGTGAAGGCCATTCTCGGGTAGGAGTTTCCCAGCAAAGTACTAACGCTTCGGTCTTTCTTTGGGGTGGTGAACTATTATCGTTGCTTTATCAAGGTATTCAGCCAAAGGTGGCACCCTTGACTGACCTACTTGAGAAAAATCGAATTTAGCGTTGGTCCAATGAATGCCAGCACGCATTTGAAGACTTAAAGAAGACAATCTCCAAAGAACCTGTCCTCATTCTTCCGGACCACACGAAGCTCTTTGAAGTCCAAATGCATGCTTTTGACTTTGCTATTGGCATAGTACTTATGCAAGAATGCCACCCTATAATGTTTGAGAGTTAGAAGCTCAATGACACAGAACGTTGTTACACCGTGTAGGAGAAAGAAATAACTGCAATCATCCATTGCGTACGAGTGTGGTGATGTTACTTGCTTGGCTCACGCTTTATGATCTTAATAGATAATATAGTCACAAGCTACTTTCAAACTAAAAAAAAATTAAGTCCCAAACAAGCAAGGTGGTAAGATTTACTTACGGAACTCGACTATTAGATCGAGTACAAGCCCGGGAAAGCCAACATTGTTGCAAATGCATTAAGTCGTAAAGTAGAGTTGGCAACTCTTAGCATGAGCCAGCTAAAGTCCGACTGTGTCTCACAGATCAAGAAAGGCCTCCAACAAGACCCTCTAAAGAAAGACTTGTTGAAAAAAGTTCTCGAGGGAAAGACAGAAGAGGTTTTGCAAAAAGAAGGGATCTTTCTGACCAAAGGAGATCAACTGTTCGTGCTTAGATTGAGAAACTTGCGAAGAGATGATCAACGAGTGCCATGACTTGAAGTGGGCTGGCCACCCCGAAGTTAAGGGCACAACTGCACTAGTCCAATCTTCATACTTTTGGCCACACATGCGGGACGATATCGAGGCCTATATATAGACTTGTTTTGTGTGCCAATAAGATAAGATATATCACTAACTTCTGACAGGATTGTTGGAGCCCTTGTCGCTAAGATCAAGGCAGTGGAATAGTGTCTCTATGGACTTCATTACAGCCTTATCTAAGTCAGATGGGTGTGGGAGCATCATGGTAGTGGTTAATTATTACAGCAAGTACACGATTTTCATTACCGCACCTATCGATTGCAAAGTGGATGAAGCTGTCCGATTCTTTAGCACATCGTGAAGCTATGAGGAGTTTCGAAGAGTATTGTGAGTGATTGAAACCCATGATTCACATGATACTTTTGACAGAGCTTTTCAAGTTATTGGGAACCGACCTTAAGTTCTCAACAAGCTTCTACTCGCAAATAGATGGGCAGACTAAGTGCATCATAGCCTACTCAAGATGTATTTGAGGCACTATGTGAGCATTCATTAGCAAGATTGTGTGAAATTATTGGATGTTGCCCAATTCTCATACAACCTTCCACAGAGCGAGGCTACGGGTAATAGTCCATTTGAAATCATCATGGGATTCTAGCCCATGATGCCCAATGCCATAGCCTCAACACATAAAGGAAAAAGCCTTGGGGCTCATAAGCTCACTCGTGACTGGCGCGAGAAAACAAATATCACACGAGCCTATCTCAACAAAATTGCAGAAAAAATGAAAAAAATGGGCTGACTTTATAAGATGCCACGTCGAGTACTTGGAATGTGATCAAGTGATGATCAAGCTCCTACCCCAACAATTCAACACTTTACAAAAAGTTTACATGGGGTTAGTGAGGTGATATAAATGTCCCTTCTCGATTTTTTGATGTGTGGGCAACGTCTCATACTAACCCTGACTCCTGCCAAGACTCAAGATTCATCCCCAAAAGTGAAACAGTTTGGGAACGTGAAGATTATCTGTGGCAATCAGCGTAGGTGGGGGAGGGATGTCACGAGCTGCTCAAATTTGCCACCAATAGAGGCTAAATTGGCACGCATGGGTTTGCCTAGTAAAAGTTCGCCCAAAGGCGAGATGCCCGTAGTAGTAAGGTGTACTTAACAATGGGCCACCTCATGGAATTAGTCAATTATGGTGCACTCAACAAGCAGATAGCCCAAATTCACAGCCAAAGCCCGACCCGATTCTATAATTCTCTACAACTTGTAAATAGCTAATGTTTAGGCAACTTACACCACTTTATGGAACCGTCTAGACTTAGGGAAACAACTCTATAAATAGGGCCTGGCACCCACCATTTTGACCAATATGCAATAATACACCAGCACACACAACACACCTCACACACAAGCAACTTAAGCACTTGTAAAACTCTACTGTATTTTCTTGTTCGAGTAATAAAATTTCTCTTTGGCCACATTGCTCTCTCTTCTTTCTAGCATTCTCGCAAGCATCCCTACTTAACTAGCTTGAGAAGTTCTCTAGGCGTACTTAACAACTTTTGTACTAAAAGTTGTCTAAGTGTCGCACGGGTTGTGGCACAAATACTCATCCTATGACATTAAGCCTAAGAGACCTTCTAGAAGACTCACTAAATCCTAATTTCATCCCAATATAGCCTATCCACAAAATTCATGTTGTTTGATGGTTAGGAAAGGTAATCAAATTTTAAAAGAATCATGACCTCATCCAAAGAAAGGAAAGACAATATCTTCCCTATGATGATTCTAAATACTTTGTAGGGATCAATTCCTTAACTAGTCGGATTAAGGTTTTACCACATAGACCTATTCTTAATCGAAGTAATTGTATATAGTACTACTGAGAAAAGGTATCAAGACCTTCTCAAACACAACATCACTCTTAAAAACACATTATAGAACCTAAAATCCTGTCTTTTAGGGTACGAAAATCCCAAAACACCATCCTTAAAATCCAATCCCAATTTCCTTAGAGCTTACTGCAGGATTAGTCTTTCAGACATTCATTAGCAAAAGTTCTCTATTATGTTGTGGACATCATCTACCCTTACACCACTATCTATATTAGAGCTCATTGTCTAAAGCCTAATACTTGCTAACAAGTCAACAATAGAGTCAAGTAATCAAAACGAGCTTTTTTTGGGTCAAACCAATGCCTAGATATGTTTGTGGACCTTACTTTCAAAACATAAAATAAGAAGACTAATTGATAGAGCACACAAAGCTTGAATTTTTTGTGCTGCCCAAATTCTTATTTTGATTCAAGGGGACTCCTTTAGCTAACCCTAAGATGAAATGTAGCCAATTGAAATTCATTTCCAACTACAAGATTGAGGGCAAGAATGATTGATGTCAAACCAAAAAATATATGTTAAGGGAAAAAAAATTAACAAAAATATATGGAAACAAAATTGAATCTCAGCCATTTTTACAATAAATTTAATTTTCTTGTGAAACCCAAACAATAATCTTCACAAATTCTATGAGACTTAAATTTAAAAGAAGAAAACGATGGCCCTAAATGAAGTGAAATTAAAATTAAAATTAAAATTAAACACTAAAATCCCCAATCATAAGAAAGTTTGGAGAAATTAACAATATCGAAAAAGTGGAAACGATGAATTTTGTCTTAAAAGTAGAATAATAAGTTGCTATTTGAAAACATAATTTTGAGTGGGATCCACTAAGTTTAAGTGAAAGGTCAAGGATGATTCAAAATCTCCTTTGTGCCTACTTTGAGATAATGTATTTGTATATCCAAAATGATGCTATGGTAAATGAGAAATTGATACTAAAAATATATTTATTGACTGTTTTGAATAAAAGTAGCAATTATAGAGATTGTATGGCTAGTTAAGTTTAGAATTAATTTTGTAATCAATTACATAATTTATTATTTGTAACTGTTAATTAAATTCAGAATTTACTCTGAGATTGTAACGGTCAATTGAATTCAGATTTTGATATGAATTGAAGTCCAGAATTTAATACGTGGTTACACTTTGAATTCAAGAATTAAATCAAAAGTTTAATAGTAAAGAAAATCTACAAACAACAAGTGAAGGTGTATTTAAGGATCAATTAGCACAATCAAATACTGATATCAATGCTTAAAATCCTCTTAAAATCCTCAGCTTCTATAACAACAATATTTTTGGAGAGAAAGTCCCAATCTATTAGTCTACAAATCCCAAAATTATTGGAAACAAATCCAACCTTTACAAGCAAGAATAATAGCCTTGAATTGACTAGCCATTAGACATTTATTATTTCTTTTTTGTTAGCTAGAATCTTGGCCTAAACTCTAGGGATGACAATGGGGTCGGGTGGGGGTGGGGAGGCCTACCCTATTTCCCACCCCGTTAAAAATTTCACCTCCATTTCCCATCTCATTCCCCAATAAATTTTGTGGGGTGAGGATGTGAAATTTCCATGTGGGGAATGCTTTATCTACCTCTACCCCATTCCTCATTTACTTATTTTATAATAAGTATAAATAAATAATTTCAGTAAATTAAAAATTATGGATTTAAATAAAATCATCACTATATTATAAAGTATTTAAACTATTTAAAAAAATATCTAAAAGTTTCAAACAATATCTTGAAATGTTATCAAAACTGAAAAATGTTTGAAGAGAACAGCACCTTAAGAGAGAAAAGAAAACATAATAATGTTTTAGGATGAAATAAAAATTATATTATAGAGTTTTCTTGTAGTTATAACTTATTTTTATTATGTAAAAATAAAAAGAAAATTTATTAACTAATATTGTAATTGATAAAATAAAAATTATTAAAGAAAAATTAAAAAATATTTATATATAATAGGGATTGGGTGAGGGTGGGGTGGGAAATATCAAACTAAACCCCACCCTATTAAGAATTTAAGAATTATTTTTGCCGTATTCCCCATCCTATTCTCTAAAATTTATTCAAAATTCATTCCATTTGGGACGGAGCCTCATGAAGTTGCAAACCCATAGAGAATTTTGCCATCCCTACTAAACTCTTTGCATAATCTTGCATATGTATCAAATATTTCTTTGGTAAAAGGCAAGCTCACAATTTATTGATTTCAGAACATCCTGGTTATTTTTCATATAGCATCAGAGTTTTTGTGAGAATAACAAACATGGCCAACAAAGAATCATCACCCTTTATCTCATCCTTTCACCAATGCACTAGACTGGTATCCAAAGCTCAGCCCTTCAAACTTCCTGATGTGGAAATCTCAAGTATTTCCATTAGTGCGTAGCCTTGGAGTGATACATCACCTAATAGGAGTTAGAAAACCAGAGGCAGGTAGAAGACAATGATGGCAAAAAGGTTTCCAATCTAAATATGACTTTGTTGACAATGATGGCCTCCTAACCTTTTGGTTATTAAGAATCATGTCTGAAGAAGTGCTAGGGACGATAGTAAAAGCAGAATCAGCCCACCAAGTATGGACAGCTCTTGAAGAGCAGCTACTGCCCCTGATGAAAGAAAAGGTTATTTATGTTAGAGACCATCGTATGAATCTTAAGAAAGGATCACTAATGATAAATGAATACATTAAAAAATTCAAAACTATTTGTGATAGTTCGACAACCATGAATAAACCAGTGGACGATGTCGACAAAGTCTTCCAATTGGCACGTGGACTTGGACCATAATTTCGAGACTTCAAAGTGGCAATACCAGTAGAATCTCCATACCCTATATATTATCAATTATATGAGCAGATGTTGTGCAATGAACAAGAAGATAAGAAGCAATTCATCAACCATGAACACGCCTTTTTCAGCCAAAAAAGAAGAGGTGGAAATCATGGGGGTCGCTTTAACTTAAGGGGAAGGGGTTTCACACCGACAGGAAAGAATGGAAATAAAAATTTTGTGAACCAAAGTCAGCGGAACAATAACAATTTTTAGGAATTTCAAACTGGAAGCAACTGCAACATTACGAATGCCAACCAACAATACTTATACGGCTCGATAAATCTATATGTCAAATTTGCTTTAAGCCCAAACACACAGCTTTAGAATGTCGTACCAAATTTGCTCACTCGTATCAATCTGGGGAAATTCCTCCAGCTCTTGCTTCCATGCATATAAATGACGAAGAAGATGATCCTTCATTCTATGCTGACTGTGACTAACAACTCACACTGCCAACAACTCAAGTAATATAACAAAAATTATTCCTTATGAAGGAAATGATTCTTTATTTATTGGTAATGGTAAGAGCCTTAAATTACACACATAGGTGATATTGTGTTGAATGATAATCATGGTTGCTTGAACCTAGAAAATGTGCTTGTTGTTCTCGATATAAAACGAATTTCTATCAATAAGGAATTTAACAACTGACAATTTGTATTTATTATTTTCTCATCAAATGGACAAACGGGGAAAGACACCTGCGAAAGGAAATAAATAAGGAGGATTGTATGCTCTCAAGGAGAAGGCACAACAAGCATACACAAAAAATCAAAGAAACAAAGAAAATTTCGACATTTGGCATTGATGATACGGCATCCTCATGAAAAGTTTCTGAAAATTTTACAGGAGC
This sequence comes from Murraya paniculata, assembly GCA_030449075.1. Taxonomy (NCBI): domain Eukaryota; kingdom Viridiplantae; phylum Streptophyta; class Magnoliopsida; order Sapindales; family Rutaceae; genus Murraya; species Murraya paniculata. The sequence continues at coordinate 827,859 of JAEVFN010000009.1, read as the reverse complement.
AACAACTCATTGATGTTTCGAGTTAGAAAAAGTCAGAAAATATTTGTATTAATTGTCAAATGGCAAAAAGTTGTAAACTATCATTTAATTCTTCCAATAAAATTACCAGTTTTCCTCTTTAAGAGAATCCATTGTGACTTATGGGATCAGCCCCATCTCATCTATCGTAAGATTTAGTTACTATGCTATTTCTGACAGTACCAAATTTATGCGGCTATATCCCTTGAAATTTAAATCAGATTTTTTTAATTGTTTCATGGAACTTCAAAGCGTTGCAAAAAACTAATTTGATAGGAGGACGAAGGTATTCCAAAGTGATGTAGGCGGTGAATTTCAATAAGAAATTTTGAAATATCACTTGAAAAAAATCTGGAATTCTCCATCAAATTTATGCCCACACACACTTGGGAACAAAATGATATAGCTGAGAGGAAGCACAGACACGTGTTAGAAATTGGTCTCACTGTCATCTACCAAGCAAATTTACCATAAAATTTGTAATTTGATGCATTCCTTGCTGCTGTACACTTAATAAATAGTATGCCATCTATAATATTTAAGAAGAAGAGACCATTTTCCCAATTGTAAAATAAACAGCTGGACTACAAATCATTACGGGTATTTGGATGTTGATGCTTTTAATGTCTCTAGAAGTATGGTAAGTGTAAATTTACTAACAAAACATACCCCTGTGTTTTCATCGGATATAGCTTAAACCACGAAGGTTACAGATGTCTTGATCCGGCAACTAAGAGAGCATGTATATTAAGGCATGTAATCTTTGATGAAATGTGCTTTCCTTATGTTGACACTTCTAAGTATTTTATACAGGTTCAATCGGCAAGGCCAGCATCTTTGGATGGGTGTGATAGTAAGACAAAACAATCCAAAATAAGTTAAAGGATTTACAATCGCAGAATTCCACTCCACATTTAACATGTTGTTAAGAAGTTGAGAACAAAGGAAATTCTAAACCTATAAAAAGTTCCTCAACAAAATTTACGTCAGACTTTGCTGCCTCCACCACCATCTAGAACACATCACAGCATGGAAGGGACATTCAACTCCATTGAAATAACACAAGTCTTGTTTGAAGAACAAACTCAAATAGATAATAACAAAAGTTCCAGCTGTACAACTCCTACTAGAAATTCAGATGAAGCTATTGTATCAAAATCAACAACTCAAAAGCAAACTTCATGCTATTTTCAAGTTCACAATCAAATGGAATACGTGATAATCTTGTAGTTGATTTAACTATTCCTTTTAATGCTAATACTTCTTCTAGTGATACAGGACCATCTATTATTTCTATAAATTAGTACATCTATTATTTCTTTAAATTAGTACAACATAATTACAAGGAACAAGCTAAAGAAAAATCTAGAACCAGAAAAACAAATGGCACTTATAGCTCAATCTAACTTGTCAGCCTCGAATAAAAAAAACCATTCAGATTAGACATGAAAATACCTTGTTAGTTAGCTGTAATGGAGGAAGAAATGCAAGCCTTGCATAACAATCAAACTTGGACTTACGTGAAAATGGATTTTTCGATCAAATTCAATGAAGATGGATCAGTGGAAAGTCAGAAAGCAAGGCTGGTGGTGCAAGGATACACTCAAATAGATGGATTGGACTTTGAGGAGACCTACAGTCTAGCGATGAAACCAAAAACTATTAGAGCTGTTCTGGCTATTGCTATAAGATTGGAAAATAAAGCAATTAAACATGAAAAATGCATTCTCACATGGGTTCCTCAAGGAAACCGTGTACATGGAGCAACCTCCAAGATTCAAAAGTTCTGCTTCACTAGATTACGTGTGGAAGTTAAATCAATCTCTTTACGGCTAAAACAAGCACCAAAGGCATGGTTTGATTGTTTTTCTCAAATTTTCCTTAAATTTAGTTTTTTTTTTTTTTTTTTTTGGAGCAAAGTTGATCCATCTATATTTATTTATAAAACCAATACCATGATTACAATGATGATAGTCTACGTAGATAATATTATTATGACAGAAAATATGATGAATTCATTGAATCTACAATTCAAAAACTCAACCAAGAATTTGCATTAAAAGATCTTGGAAGATTACACTATTTCCTTGGAGTAGAAATAAAATATATCGCTGGTGTTAATTTTGCAACACAATCAAAATATACCAATCTTAGTTCAATAAAAAAATGGATAAATGCTCACATTTCACAATTCAAATGGCTCTCAAGTAGCAAATCGCCATTCATGACTAGAAATAACCAATGCCATGGAATTTTGTAAACTAGTTGGAAGCTTACAGTTCTTGACATTTACACAACCTGGCATTGTTCATGCTACGAGTAAGGTCTGTCAATGCTTTTAGAATCCAACGGAAGGAGATCTTTAGGCTGTTAAGCAAACACTACAATATGTTAAAGGAAGAATGAATCATGGTATTTATTTTATGACTGAAAGATCTCTAAAACTCAGTGGTTTTTGTGATGCAAATTGGGGAGACTACAACGAGACAAGAAGAAGCACTACGGGCTATTTTATTTACCTAATACCAAGTTGCATCTCATGGTTAGAGAAAAGATAGCCAACGATTGCAAGATCATCCACTGGAGCATAATATAGGGCTTTGGCTTCCACAAAAAACAAAATGGCTTGGATCACTTTTTTTAATCAAACAACCACTGCAATTATTTTGTGATGAGATCAGTGCATTACATACGACCATCAATCTGGTTTTTCATGATTGGACTGCGCATCTTGAGATGGACTATCACTTTCTAAGAGAAAAAGCAGTTATTGGTTTATCATCAGAAGATACATCCAACCAAAAAGCAAATGGCAGACTTTTCACAAAGCCACTACTGAAACTATCTTTTCGAGTCTTTCGACTCAAATTGGGGTTCATTCCATTCCACCCACTAGTTTGGGGGGTGAAGATGTCTCCAAGCAACATGTAATATAATATCCAAGGAAACCCAATCAAATGAAGTTGCATGTAAGGATCAGTTAGTATAATCAAATACTGATATCAATGTTTAAAATCCTCATCTTCTACACGAACAATATTTTTAGAGAGAAAGTCCCAATCTGTCAGCTCACAAGTCCCAAAATTGTTGAAAACAAATCCAACCTATACGAACAAGAATAATAGTCCTGATTTGACTAGTAGTTTAGACATTTATTATTCCTTTTTCTGTTAGCTAGAACTTGGCCAAACTCCAGGCACAATCTCGTATATATATCACATACTTCTTCAATAAAAGGAAAGCTCACAATTTACTGATTTCAAGACATCCTGATTATTTTTTATAAATACGCAGAGGTTACGCTTTTAATTAGATATTACAAGCAGTGGTTACAAGTGCATTTAATAAGAAATTAAATGTATCGATTACGGAATTTACAATAGTCAAATCTATGGATGAAAATGCCCCCACAAAATTCTATAATTAGCATTCTTATTCATTTTAAAGAAGTGGCAAGGAGAGCAAGAAACATACAGAATGTCTAGAAAGAAGTGGTAGATGGAAGAATAATACGAACCCCGCCAAGAATTGATGCGACCCTAATCAATTTAGTCTCCAAGATCAAATTTAAACCTAGAATTGAATGGAATCGCGACCCGATGCTCAATAAAAGCACGAACCTTGGTATCTAAGGATGCCACAATCAGTTATGGATGATCTAATTGATAAGTCAAGAGTTTGAATGCCACGAAAATCTGATAAGTTCAAAGAGTTTATTTAACAACCAAAGAGAATTATCTTTCTCACCAATTGCATCAAAACTGATTTGTCTATGTTTATTTGGATGTGAGTACATTATATAGGGTTAGTTACAAGAATTTTTCGAAATAAATCCTAAATCGAAATCAAATCGAAATCCTAATCTAAAGCAAATAAGGAAAGAATCTAAATCAAATCAGAATCCTAATATAAGCAAATATGAAAAAATCTAAATTAAATCAGAATCCTAATCTAAGCAAATAGGAAAGAATCTAAATTAAATCAGAACCATAATCGGCTTAAATGCCTAACATCTATTAAAATGAAAACTCGGCAATTAAACGAGAAATAACTAATTTGTTTATCTACTAGCCTCCTCAAGAAACAAGAAAGTATCCAAAAAGGAAAGTAGTCTATTTTCCAAAAATAATATATTTTCCCGCCATAATATGCAGGCTAACTTCCTATTTCAGAGGAGTGATTATTTGGAAACTTCAAGAGTCTGAATCACGGATTTATCATGTGTAATTTGTTTAATGGGCCTCTACAAATTTGATTGAGCCCAAGTTGCGTGAATCAACCTATTAAACACTTTTTCGAATTTCTTTGTTTAAGCTCTTGTGACTGGTCAGACAGGAACTTGAATAAGATCTGAATATACCTCATTCCAAATGCTTATAATAGTTTTGTCTTCAATCTTATCATTCCCCTCCTCTTGAAGAGGATTGGTCCTCAAATCATCACCTACGGGAAAGCGCATCTGCAACAACGTTTTGTTTACCTTACTTGTAATGAATGACATATAGAAATATCTCTATGAATTCTACCCATTGAGCATGCCTCTTGTTTAGCTTGTGTTGGCCTTTAATGTGTTTCAAGGACTCATAATCAGTGTAAACCACGAACTCCTTAGGCCATAGGCAATGCTGCCACTTTTTTAACACTCGAAGCAATGTATACAACTCCTTATCGTAAGTAGGGTAGTTTAAGGCTATCCCACTTAGTTTCTCACTGAAGCACGCAATTGGTCGTCCCTCCTGTATTAGGACTATGCCAATATTAATACTGGAGGCATCACATTCAATTTCAAATGTTTTATTAAAGTTTGGCAAGGACAATAAAGGAGCATTGGTTAGTTTTTGCTTAATCATCTGAATCTTGTTCTAATCCCCATTTGAATCCAACATCTTTTTTTATTACTTTGGTAAGTGGTGTGGCCAATGTGCTAAAGTTTTTCATAAATCGCCAGTAGAAACTAGCGAGCCCATGAAAGCTTTTCACATTACTTATGCTTGTGGGACTCGACCACTCTTGGATTGTACGTACCTTCCCTCATCAACCTCTATACCCTATGCATTTACAACAAATCTTAGAAACGCAAGTTTATCAGTGCAAAAGGTACACTTCTGATTAGCAAACAACTTTTCCTTTCTTAGCACATCTAAAACAGTTTTCAAATGTATTACATGTTCGTCCAAGTTTTTGCTATATATGATGATATCATCAAAACAAACAACAACAAACTTGCCAATAAAAGCTCACAAAACATGATTCATAAGTCTCATAAAAGTGCTCGAGGCACTAGTCAAACCAAAAGGCATGACTAACGATTCATGCAAACCATTTTTTTTTTTTAAAAGGCAGTTTTCCATTCATGTCCTTCTTTCATTCTAATCTGATGATATCCACCTTTCAGGTCAATTTTAGAAAAAACACAAGACCCATGCAATTCATCAAGCATATCATCTAGCCTAGGAATAGGATGTCGGTATTTTATTGTTATGTTGTTGATGGCTCGACAATCAATACACATCCTCTATGTTCCATCTTTCTTAGGAACTAATAAAACCAGAACTGAACATGGGCTCATGCTTTCTCTCATGTACCCTTTTTCCATCAATTTATTAACCTGCCTTTGAAGTTCCTTTGTCTCCTCCGGGCTACTCTGATAGGCTGGTCGATTTGGAAGGGTTGCATTGGGTACAAAATCAATCTAATGTTCAATCCCTCGGATTGGAGGTAAACCATATGGTGTTTCCTCGGGAAAGACATCCTCATTTTCCTACAAGAGAGAAGTAATAGAACTAGGGAAAGTAGGGTCACGTTCATTAGTGTTTAAAAATGCCTCTTTGTACAAAAGTACAATCATTGGCTGATGTGAGAACAATGCTTTTTTTTTTTATTTCACTCGCTCTTGCATAGAAATTCTTTTGTTTTCCTTTTGATTTTTTCTCAATAGCCGCATTTTTTTTAGTTTTTTCTCTCTCATTTTTATCGGCCTCTTTCTAAGTTTCACTCTCTTTTTTCCTCTTTTTCTTTTGCTCATTCTCTTTCTTTTGATCACTCTCTTTCTATAGGCTCACTTGGTCTCTATAAACCTACTTTGGTGTCAATGGAACGAGGGTGATGTTGCGTTGATTAAACATAAATGAATATTTGTTGGTGAAGCCATCATGCTTCACAAGTTTATTGAATTACCAAGGCCGCCCAATTAACAAGTGTCCAGCCTGCATTGGTATTACATCACATAACACCTTATCTTCATACTTGCCAATACGAAAAGTCACTAGTATTTGTACCTTATCTTCATACTTGCCAATACGAAAAGTCACTAGTATTTGCTTGTTCACTTTCACCTCACCACTGTCATTCAGCCACTGTAGTTTGTATGGCTATAGATGCTTAAGTGTCGGAAGCCCTAACTTCTCCACCATGATAGTACTAGCAACATTAGTATAATTTCCTCCATCAATAATCAAACTACATACTTTGTCTTGAACATAGCGTCTAGTACGGAAAATATTTTCCTGTTGCACTGCTTCGTCTTCTTTTACTTGCACACTCAAAGTTCTCTTAGCTATTAAAGTCAATTTGCCAGGGGTTGTATACTCTTCATCTTTGATGTCCTCCAATGGTGGCATCTCATTTTTTTCCGTTTTATCTTTAGTTATTATCTCACCATTGTCCCGCAATACCATAACTCTTTTATTCACATATTCACTTGCTATGTGTCCCCTGCCTTGACATTTAAAACATTTACTATTACGATTCTTAATAGTAGGAGTCACAATGTTACCTTATGAAATGTGCTTGGAGGGCTTAAATCTCAGCTTAGGTGTAGTAGATGCTTGTGGCCTCTCATCTAGCTTCACATGGCTCGGCTTCCAAGGAGTGAAACTCGATCTTGGGGCTGTACGGTGTTACCCCTCCTCTTGAGTTGTTGCTCAATCTTGATGGCTTTGTGGACCATCTTCTCAATCTCCACATAATGTTGCAACTCAACCATTCAAGAATCATGTTATGGTAGCTTCTTTATCCTCCTCCACATTTGCTCTAATCATGGCAATCTCCATTTCTTTGCAATAATCATCCACGCTTCAGTTACCCTGTAGAAGACTTTGTAATTTTTTGTACAACTCTCCGTAGTAGTGGTTAGGGACAAAATGGCTTCTCATCAATGTTTTCATCTCGTCCTATGTTTCAACTGAACATTCCCTATTACGCCTCCTATTTATAACAAGCTAATCCCACAAAGTAATAGTGTAGTCAGAAAACTCAGTCACAGGTAATTTTACATTTTTTGCCTCTGAATAATTATGGCAATCAAACACAAACTCCATTTTCTTCTCCTATTCAAGGTATGCTTCCAGGTTGGATTTACCTTGAAAAGATGAGATCTTCATCTTTATGCCACTCAAACCATTATCCCTATTCCTAGCTCTCTTACCTCGTCAATCTCTCCTATAGCTACCCACTAAGTCCTCCCCTTCATCATACTCATCCCTATAGTAGTCATCAATCTCTCCTCAACCCGAAGCTCTCTCCCTCATTCGTGCTTGAGGAACGGGTTGTGGCTGCCTCGTACGTGTGTTCTCTACTTGATCCAAACGCTTGTGTATGAGCTCTAATTCAGCCCCTATCATCCTTCTCATCTCTCCTATCAATACTTGAATTTATAAATTTTGAGTAGTTATGGATTGATCCTCTTTATTTGTGTTTCGTTCTGGGTTGTGAGACATGGTTGACATGAGCAAAAGAAAGTTAAAAATAATGTAGAAAAGACCTCACGTCACTCCCTTATGTGTTTCACTCAAGAAATTGATTCATTCAATTTCACTCGTATTTCACTCAAATTTATTGGCTTTTAACCTCTAATATGCTCGCCCTCTCTTGCCTTTTTCCACTCGTAGTAATTTTCACTCGGTTCTTATCAAACTAATCAAACTAATCAAACTAATATGGAGATTTCAGTAGCAATTCTTAAGATTACACTAAGGAGACTCAAATTTCAAAAGCAAGAATGCAATGCGTACGTACGATCGGGTCTCGGAAGCACAAATTACCAAAATTTTGGGAAAAAAATTTCACATATGCAATAAGACCAATTTGAACTCTTCAAGACACTAATAATGGAAAATGAACAAAAGATTTTTAAGTGGAGATAAGGGATTCTTTTTCTTTTTTTTTTCCTCACTATCCTCTTCTTTCCTCTCTTGTTTCTTTATTTCCTTCTTTTTTTTGTTTTTTTTTTTAAGGAAAAGGAATAGGTAAAATTTACAGATTTAAGGAGAATTAAACCAGAAGGATGCAAAATAGATAAAAAGAAACCTTTACAATATTGTTCATGCGGCACAGTTCACTTGATACTGTTCACACGATACTATTCAAACGGCATTGTTCATGAATTTTTTTTGAATGATAGAACAAGACTGAAAAATAATAAGGATAGACGAATCTGACCTTGGTGTCTAAGCTCTAATACCAAAATGATACGAACCTCGCCAAGAACTGATGCGATACTAATCAATTTAGTCTCCAAGATCAAATCTAAACTTAGAATTGAATGGAACTGCGACCCGATGCTCAATAAAAGCACGGACCTTGGGATATGAGGATGCCACAATCAGTTATGGATGATCTGATTGATAAGTCAAGAGTTTGAACACCACGAAAATCTGATAAGTTCAAAGAGTTTATTTAAGAACCAAAGAAAGAGTTTATTTAAGAACCAAAGAAAATTAGCTTTCTCATCAATTGTATCAAAACTGATCTATCTCTGTTTATTTGGTTAGTTACAAGAATTTTTCGAAATAAATACTAAATCAAAATCAAATCAGAATCCTAATCTAAAGCAAATAAGGAAAAAATTTAAATCAAATCAGAATCCCAATATAAGCGAATAGGAAAGAATCTAAATCAAATTAGAATCCTAATCTAAACAAATAGGAAAGAATCTAAATCAAATTAGAATCCTAATTGACTTAAATGCCTTTTATCAATTAAAATGGAAACTTGGCAGTTAAAAGAGAAATAACTAATTTGTTTCTTCACTAGCCTCCTCAAGAAACAAGAAATATCCAAAAAAGAAAGTAGTATATTTTCCAAACATGGAAATATTGAAAAAGGAAAATAATATTTCCTACCATAATGTGCATGCTAACTTACTATTTCATGGAAGTGATTATTTGAAAACTTCAAGAGCTTGAATCGCGCATTTATCACGTGCAATTCCTTCAATGGGTCTCCACAGATTTGATTGGGCCCCAGTTGCATGAATCAACCCATTAAGTGCTTCTTTAGATTTCTTTGTTCGAGCTCTTGTGTGAGAACTTGAATAGAATCTGAATATATCTCATTCCATGTGCTTGTGATAGTTTTGTCCTCAAACTCATCAGAAGAATACAGTTAGATATTCTTCAATTTTTTTTTAATCGTACATCTATTTTGATAGTGTTCAGACATAAAAGAAGTTCGTAGTAGAATAACTTGGTGGTGCGCCAGAGCTATTTATCAATATTGTATCCTAAAAAATAGATGCTATTCAAATCTTAAAGCACCCTATAAAAGGAGGCAAATTTGTTTAAAGAAAACTATAATATCACACAGGCGTTGATTTATGCTATATTATTTTCTTATTTTGTGTTGTTATTTCATTGTTGTAGTTAATATTTCAGCTATAATATTTGTTATATTGTAAATTTGTGATTTGATTATTTCAAAATCTTTTCCTCCAATGTTATGTATATCATGTATTTTTCCAATATAAAATTTTCCATTGTGATTGAGGAATGGCTACTGGTTGAAAAGATGGGAGATAGAGAGCATGGAGAATGTGGCTAGGGCTTATAATGTTTTGATTTATGAAATTTTTTCTTTTATTATGTTCTTTTCTTTTTTTTTCCTTTTTCTTTTTATTTTTAAAGATATAAGGTAAACACATCATTGTATTAGCGTCTAGCTTGGGGAGGGGGGCGTCAAATTTCTAAAAGGCCTTGGCGATTCTATAATTTGTTAGTCTAAAGATAGAAAACCGCACAATGATTCCAAGCTTCACTTCAATCTCGGATCCATGCTACCCTACCTCCAAACTTAATGTTTGTTAACTAAGTGGGACAATTCCAAACTCTTTGTTAGAAAACCCATTTTTTCTTCCATTGTACAACCTTTACTTTACCAGGTTTTTTCTAATATGTGTTCTTTCCGAGAGGTTAAAAGTGAGTTAAGCTAATGCGTACAAAAAGATAGATCAAATTCTTTTTTTAAAAAAGGGTTATTTTCATTTCACTACTTTAAAAATTTCAAAATATCAAATGACTGTAAGAAGTATTATTCTCTATTATTTTACTACTATAACCTTGTAAAACTTTTCATTTTACTACTTTTCTGTTAAGATCGTTAGTCGACTAGTAAAAAACTAATTTTATCCTTTATGGTTAAAAAAAATAAACGCTTGAAACTTATTTGCAAAATTAACACTTCAACATTTTACTTCGATCATCCAAATTTCTTGTTCATTAATGCCATCATTAAATGTAAATTTGTATATCCAACAAAAACTTAGAGATAATTCATTCATTTATTTCCAACATTGGGATATCAAAATGGAATCATTAATTACACAAATTTATAATCCATATATAATAATTCCAGCAAGAAGAAAAGTTGAAAACCCACAGCAATACCAACCATAACTTCCTAATACCTACTGTAGAACCTAAATAGCCATTATCTAAATACCCATTGTCTAATACTTGTTGTCCATAAAGTAATGCTTAACTAAACAAGTGACCATTATGCAATGATTCTCAAGGTTGTGATTGAGTAACACCTGCAGTCACATGGAGTTGTATGTAAATCAAATTCTATAACTTGGTAAAAAAAAAAAATTATACATTATTTACCTCCTGCACTTGTTTTTTTGCCACTTTATCATGGATTTCTTGCATTTGTTGAAGTTTGTGAGGATTGAATAAGAGCTTGTATGTAGATGATTGATCTCTTTGACTTAACTGACTACTCTTTCCCTTCTGACTAGATTTGAAACCTTTGGCTACTCTCACACTTTTGGCTGCCTCAACACTAGTGTTCTATATAACAACAAGAAGTAGATTCACTAATACAAAATTGAATTTTTCTGACGTAATGTTTCTTCTCATGATTATATATGTGTTGAAGTTTTGTGACAGCTATATTATTTTGCTGATGTGGCAAACACAATTGCTTCAAAATCCTAAAGTGTTTGAAGATATGATTATTTTGTAAGAGAATAGTGATAAAATTCTGTCACAAACAGTAAGTTAAGTGATTCTTGGCAGAATACTATAGAAAAGTCTAAATAAAATTTCTCATATTAATGTTTTAAGAAAATGTGTTTTAAATATTTTAAAATTTTTCTTAACATAATTCTATCAATAAATTTTCTTTTTAAATTTTAATTACACTTAGACATTGAAAATTAACATAGTTTTGAAAGATTTCAATGACTTAACTGATGTGAATATATTATAATAAGTCAATGACAAAATTCTATCAAACAAAATTTATTATTTTATGTTGCCACATTAGTAAATTAAAATGATGTAATTTCATATCCTCAAAAGAGAAAGACTTATGTGGGCCGAGTGCACCACCGCATTATCCGGAGAAGATGTGTTGGACTAATATGAATATGCTATATAGTAAGTTCAGTAGATCTTTCAAAAAATTTGTCCGAGTTTGAGTCCGAGTACTTCAGGTCAGGCTTAACATTTTTAGGTGAAGCCTAAACTTAGGCAAAAGCTCTGCTTAAAAATGAAAGAATATATATTTTATTTTTAATTAAAGTACACTTTTTAATATTTGTTTAACCTATACATAATGTATATTTAAAATTTTAATTCTTTAACACAACTTTCAATACCTGATCTAATAAAAAGTTTATAAATTATAATTTTATAAAATATAATGAAAAAGTTAAAAAAAATTAAAGCATAAATTTGAGCTTTTACAATTAAAATATCAAATAGTGGCAAAATGGGTGCCGAAAAAGTGCGCCAAATCAAAATTATTAAAATTCCCTCTCTTCAGTCCCCTTTTTATTTCAGAGGGGAAAAAATTTTATGTGCCGCCGAAATAAAATTACCACAAAAACATTTTTGTGGAGCGAAGAATATTTTTTCGTAATGTTAAAACAATATTTTTTCGTATAATTTCAGTAAAGGTCCAGATGGCTCAAGAGCTAATTTCATCTCAAGATTCTTTTTCTCTTGTTTGGCTTTCATCATTGGTTGCTCAGGTGAGCTAGCTTTTGACATTACTTTGCCTTGTTCTTTGTTTATTATACATTTATTCATACTTTTTACATTATAATTGAAGGTCTTCGTTTATTTTGATTAAATTCACGGTATATGAATAGTAAAATTGGCTTGTTTGCATAATTGTCTTTGATATCGACAGTATTACAAGATTTTTTGTTGCAATTTTTGACATATTTCTTATTGTACACCAAGTGTTTGTTATAATGCCATGTGTTATTTTTAATAAATATATTTTTTAAATATGAGTATAAACGTGACAATTTTTTTTTTCGGGACACAATTTTTTATAAAGAAAAAACAAATGATTAAGAGTGTTTTAATAGAATTTTTCAAATTAGAGCATACGGTAATTTATTACAGTAGTTGATTTCCCAAGAGTAAAACTATGATACTTCATCTCAAAGCAACTTATGTTGTTAGCTAATTTTATGAGCCAGTTTAACAATTTACTACACAAATAAAAAAGTCGTTAAGTATTACATAAATGTATATGTTGTAATTTCATCTCAAAGCAACAATGCACATAAAGTGCTAACGAAATTCAATAAAAAAGTTGTTAAGTATTAATTCTCATGATGAAATTAGAATAGGTTAATTGGCCTAAATGTTATTTAATATTTACTTTTATAAAACATACAGTATTAGATTCACTTGCTAAGATATTGGATTAGTATTGATGCAATTTCCTATCATGACTGCAGATTCAACTTGCTAAGATTTGGGCTATGCCTTCAGGTTCAAGTGTTGTTGCTGATTATGTGAGCTTTGAGATTTTGGTATTGAGCATGTGTTTAGATTCAATTTGAGCAAATGTAATTATTCCTTTTAAAGTGATGTAATTGGTGCAGGTAGAAGATATATATGGTAATGGGGTGGGGTGGGGATGGGGGGCCTACCCCATTTCCCACCTCATTAAAAATTTTTGCCTTCATTCCTCACCCCATTCCCCAATAAATTTGGTGGGGTGGGGATGTGGAATCTCTATGTGGAGAATGCTTTCTCCACTCCCACTTCATTCCTCATTTACTTATTTTATAATAAGTATAGATACATAATTTTAATAAATTAAAAATTATGGATTTAAATAAAATCATCTCCATATTATAAAAGTATTTAAATTATTTAAAAATTCTTTAAAAGTTCGAAATAATATCTTGAAATGTTATCAAAACTAAAAAATGTTTGAAAAGAGTAGTACCTTAAGAGAGAAAAGAAAACATAACAATGTTTTAGGGTGGAATAATAATTATATTATATAATTTTATTTTAGTTATAACCTATTTATATTATATAAAAAAAGTTATTAACCAACATTATAATCGATAAAATAAAAATTATTAAATAAAAATTAAAAAATATTTATATATAATGGGGATTGTGGTGGGAGTGGGGTGGGGAGTACAAACCCAAACCCCACCCCATTAAGAATTTGGGGATTCTTTCTCTCCTATTCCCCACCTCATTCCTAAAAAATTATTTAAAATTCACCTCATTTGGGGCAGGACTCCATAGAGCTCTAAATTCATGGAATATTTTGCCATTCTTAGATGTAATCTTGAATGATTTAAGGTTTCAAAAAAAGAAATTTTGTTTATATTAACTTGGAACAATATGTATGTAAATTTGTATGATATTAGCAATATTTTTTTGAAGGGTATGATATTAGCAATATTTAATAACAGAATAATTGAAATATTTTTAAATTGCATTGTAGCTTTTAAAAATATTTAATGGATAAATGATTTTATTATTGTAAGGGTACTACAAATGTATGGGTTGTTGGTAATTGAAAAAAAAAAAGAAATTAATTATTTTAAAATAAATGATAATATTGACCCACATTTTTTACCTAAATTAAGCTTGAAAAAATTAATTAGCATAAAATGTCACAAGTTATTGATAAATATCATTCATTAATTTGTGACAGAATTATAATGTTATGTAAGCATAAAATTTATTTGTCATGTCAAATGTCATGTTTGCAAAATATGATGATCATGTTAGCAAAATATGATGATCATGTTATCTGTCATGTCAAATGCCTTATTTGTAAAATAAAATATCATGTAATTTGTCAGATCAGATGTCATGGAAGTAAAGAATTGTAACACAATTCCTTAACAGAAATATTTTGTCACTAAATATTCAACTTTTTGTCATTATATTCTTACAAGGGCTTTTTTGATAGAATAAAATTATGTAAAAAACATAATTTGTGACAAAATTATTCTATCAAAAATGCCCAATTTTGTGGTAGTGATTAAAGGGTAAAGAGCATAACAAAAGCATAATAAAATTTCATAACACACTTGTTTCAAATATATCATACCTTATTCTTTCTAGTCTTTTTCGTTGGGGGTTGAGAAGATTCACCTAATTGGTCTTAGGCTCTCATTCCACGTCTCTGCAAAAAAAATTCAAAAAATCAAAGTTAGGGAATACACCAAATATTCATAAACCCAATAAAGTAACACTGACATACACTTGATTTTGTCTTGTCCTGGACTTTTTCGCATTGGATGGAGCAAGTTGACAAGTTGTTACATTATGAGTTGCGAGCGACAGAAACTACATCTAACCACAAATGAACTATTAGATTTCACTGCTCATTTGGCTCTTTTCTTTTAAGCTTATTAGGTCTGCCAGCTTGTCTTCTCTTCAGTGAAGGGTTAATTAATCCTCTATCTCCTGCCTCCCATGTTACTTGGTTAGGTATAAGGCAAACCATAACTGAATAAGTGTCTGGGGATGCTTAGTTGGTGAAATAGTATGGAATGTAATGGTGAAAATTGTGCTGCAGTGCATAATAGAAGGCATTGCATGCCTACATGGTAGTCCGATATCTCCCAGTATCCATAGTCATTTGTTTTATTTTCATCCACAATAAACCATCTCAATAGGATATAGTTAATGTCTTTAACTTGGAGCATAACATTATCTGATGGTTTTGCACTCAGCTTGGATGACTTTTCAGATGTTTCATCAATTTGTTTTTTGATCTTAAAAGTAAGAATCGAAGGCCACATTTGTGCTTCTTTCCTCCTTTTTGTAGATCTTTTCATCAACTTGCATCTAATCTCCTCTAAAGCAGTCAAACAAGGCTTGTCTCTGTACTTACCAATCCAACTATTAAAGCACTCAGTTATATTATTAGTAGTATGGTCTACTTTAGCATTTTTGTCAAATACCTACCTTGACCACTGATAGTAAGTTATTAAACCATTCTTTTGCTCGATCTTTAATAGACCTTATTCTGTCTAAAGCAGCAAAGAGATCAGTTTGGTTGCTGGCCTTACATGCTCTCCAAAAATAGCTTCTTTAATGCGAAATCAGAAAACTGTCCCCTAAAACTAGCATATGTATGTCTCCCACAATACCTAATGTGAGCAGTAGGCCATGTCTGTTGAAGAGTAGCTATTAATCCTTTCTGTCTATCACTCATAAAGGTAACTTTTCTACCATAATCAAACTACTCATGCAAGAATGACAAGAAACCATCACCAAGACCCTTGATCTTGAATCTCACAGACAGCAAAGGCCAAAGGAACAATGCCATTATTAGAATCCACACCCACTGCTGCCATCAAGATCCCCCAAATTCATCTCTCAAATGACATCGATTAATGCTAATATATGGCCTATACCCATTCAAAAATACATTTCTCTGAGCAGAAAATGATACAAAAAACCTTTTAAATATAATTTTGTCTAGAATACTCTTTGTGTCACACAAGACTTTGCACGTAAACCCTGCATTATGCTTTTCCACCATTGCTTGGTATTGGAATAGTTTTTATAACCCTTAGAGTAGTCACCACCTAGTGAAGCTTTTACATTCTTTTTAGCTTTGTACGGTCTTAAGTTATTTGGTGTAACAGTATAAATAGCCTTCAAGTGGCTTCTGATCTGTGAAATCTTGATTTTAGGGGTTTCCTTCGCTTTGTTTTTTATCTTTTCTATAATCTAATGGCTGGGGATAGGAACATTTTTCTGTGCACTAAAGCAAGCGTGCACATTATTTAGCTTTCTAATAACAAAACCCCTATTGTTACCCAACAAGCCACGTGTGACAGACCATGGACAATCTTTAACCTTGCACCTTACATGATATCTGTTCTTGTCATTATAAATTATCTCAACATCAAAACCCTCTTTGATCATAATGTTGTGTAGTATTCTCCTAAATTCTTCTGCATTATCAAAAACAGCTCCTAGAAAAGGTTTATCTATCCCATTCTCTAGAGTTTTATACCCATTAGCTTTAATGTACCTCATCATCTTAGCTGTGCCAGTGTAATCCTTCTAATTGGAACTAAATGGCATGTTTTGCTCATCTTCTTTAGGCCGTGACAGAATATCATTTCCCTCACTGTCATTTGCCTAACTATAACTTGGAACACCTCAAATCTTTAGCAACAACCACCTATGAGTTCATTTGAAGCATTTAAGGTTGGAAAAATTAATGGCGGGTTCAACCACTTTACAAATAACTAATACTTTAAGCTTTTCAAAGATGGTAGACCTCTTTCAATGGCTGACTCACGATATTTTGTTCCACTTTTGTCTTCTTTTCTTTTAAATAAATATATTTTTTTTTATCTATGATGATAATAATGCTTTTGTAATTTTAAGGTATATACAATTTTATCTCTATTTTTGTATGTCAAGCCATTTTTAACCCCTTAATGTCAGTATGACATTAGCATTAGACTAATAACCCTAACGGAAAAATAATAAAATGAAAGGTTTTGAAAAGTTATAATAGTAAAATGATAGGGAACAATACTTCTTATAATCATTTGACATTTTACAATTGTTAAGGCAGTGAATTAACAATAAGCCAAAAAAATGTCATTTGCAATAAAAACTTATGTTTGTTATGTGAGACAGCTCCCATATCAATTATAAGCAAGTGGACCAAAAAGACTAGAGCGATAATAGAATAAATCAAATTTTTGAAAAAATTATTAATTAATTTAGCCTAAGTTAGTTTTATAATATAATTTTATAAGTTAATAACATATGTTTGATTAACTTGTACAACAAAAGCTCATACCATATATATGCAAAGAATAAGATTGAAAAATAACATAATTTTTTTATTAATTGAAAAATTTCATATAATAAATGTGATTACTAGATTGTATTATCACTTTCTAAATAATTTGATCGATAAAACATGTTCAACACTTAGATTTTAAATTTAAATCACTAAATAATAATGTAATAAGATTAAAAAAATTATGAAAATAGATTTTTGTCATACAAACTGTTGGAGTTATATAGTTAATTGTTTGTTTAACTATGTTATATTACATAAATAAATTCTTCCAATCGTTTGTAAAATTAGGTTGCGTTTGTTTTTTTATCTGAAATCTAAATAGGTCTGAATTTAGCTGAAATCTGAATAGGTCTGAATGAAAATATCTGAATGACATGTTTGTTTTTTCTTTTTCAACATCTGAACAGGGAAGTCTAAAAGTTAGTAGTTTGACATAAATATCCTTTTAAATAGTACATATATTTATTCTTCACAATTTATAGTTTTCACAAGTTGATTAGTTTAATAGCATTAAAAAAAATATTTTCATTGTTGATCTTAATTTAATTTTGTAATAAAAAATATAATTATAATATCAACCTTTATTATAAAGTCAATATTGTTGCTTTAATTTTGATTAATCACAATGGACATAATTTGATTTGTTCAATATTTTAATTTAGTTAATGTTACCATGTGAATAAAAATTTTAAGCAATTAAAGAAAAAAATAACTTCAAGGATAATGCAAAAAATTAGGTTTATACATAATATTAGAAATACATGAATTATTAAGGGTATTTTTGAGATTTAAAATTAAAATTTTTCATTTGGATTTTAGATTTCAGATAAAAGTAGACTTTTTCTACTTTTTCTATTCAGATAAAATTGTCTGATAATAAGTGATAAGTTAAAAAAACAAACAACCTATAATAAGTAAATGTATGAAAAAAAGTTAAATTCAGACTTCAGACTAAAAAACAAACAGCACCGTCTTATGAACATTTTTAGGTTATTTAACAAATGGTATCTCAAATATATTAAATAGTTAAATGTTAGATTCTCATTATCAAATTGTTTTCATAAAGTTTGAAGAAATATATAAAATTCAAGACCTTATGTACCACTGTTAAGAGTATAATACAATTATAAAAAGTATTACAAAACTCTATTTATTTGATGCTTACCATAAAATTACTTAACTCAAAAATTAATTAGTCTCTAAAATTGATACAACAATAATGATCAATCATTATTTTTGAAAAAAGCTTATTTACTCTAAAATTCAATTAGTTTGATAATCAGTCTCCAAATTGATTCAATAACAACAATCAATGCAATTAAGACTTAAACATTATTATATTAGTTTTTAAAACTTATTTATATGATTAAATGAGACCGTAAATATAAAAGACTATTTTTTTTTTGTTAAATATGCATAAATGATGTTTTGAAGTTGTTCTATAATGTTCAGACACCATACATTTTATCTATATTGCAAGCAGTAAATGGTATTTTACTAGTTAATTAACGTATTCAATGGTGCCACATAATAGTAGTAACAAAGCCATAAAATTAACTTATACCAAGCTTTAAAAATTTTAAGCTAAAAAAAACTTTTTTTTCTCTCTTCGGCAAAACTCTCTCAACTAGCCGCCACCCCTTCTTTGCATTTTGGCCACCGACATGCTTCCACTGGCTGCCGGTGGTGGCTCCCAGCGTCCACCGGAACACCCCCACCTGCCGGCGACCTCCCCCAGCCTCGGCAGCCTCCCACCTGTTAAGGAAGCTCACTCGTGTGAGGTGATCAGCAAAACAGAGGATGATTGCAGTAGCAGCAGTCGGTTACAAATTGATGACATGGATTGCCAGCTGTCATCTGATGGTTGTGTAGTTAAGTGTGTATATGTTAGTTAGCCGAGTTAGTTATTAAACCAAGTATATAAGACAATTTCTTGTACATTTTTCTATTAGATTCGAATTGAATGAAGTTGTGAGATTCCAGAAAATTCTCAGATCTAATTCTCATTTTTCTTTAACTTTCCTTGCTGCCAAACAATATTTCATTTCTCAACTTGGTATCAGAGCCAACGATTATGGCTTCAATACATCTTGCTTCATCTTCACAAGTACCAGCTAATAATACAACTGGTAATTCAGCAAATGTAACATTTACATTCAATACTCCAGTCAAGTTAGATCAATCCAATTACTTAATCTGGAGATCTCAAGTTCTAGCATCAATACGCGGAAACAGACTTGAAAAATTCATTGATGATTCAGCTGCTCCACCTCCTTCACATGTTTCTCAGAGGATTGGAGATGATCTCAGATCAGTGGAGAATCCAGACTTTGCAAATTGGAGGTCACAAGATCAGGTGCTTCTTGGATGGTTGCTGTCTTCAATGAGTGAAGGTATCATTAGTCTAGTGTTTAATCTAGAAACATCTCATGAGGTCTGGAAAGCTATTGAAGTTCAGTTTGGATCACAATCTAAATCTAGACTATTACATTTAAGATACATGATGAACTCAACTAGGAAAGATGATATGAAAATCACTGATTACTTCATCAAAATGAAGAATATTGCTGATAATATGGCTGCAGCAGGAAGTGCTTTAACTGATGATGATTTAATTTTGCATATACTCTCTGGCTTAGGCCCTGACTATAACTCTGTGGCTACCTACATAACTGGACAAGTAGGTGTAGGAAAGATGAATGTAAATGAGGCTTATGCTATGCTCCTAACTCAAGAAGCTAGAATTGAACAGCAAGCTCATATGTTAGCAGGCATAGATGTAAAGCCAAATTTTGAAGCCAATCTTGTTCATAACACAGGATATATGAGAGGAAATTTGTCAGGAGGAAGGAATTTTAGTAATTTTGACTATAATTCTGGACCTAGCTATGTCAATAGTGGAAATCCTGGTAATGGTGGGAATAAAGGAAATTATGGAGGTCCTGGATCCTCTTATGGCAGTAACTCTATGTTCAAAGGCTATCAAGGCTATCAAGGTGACAATCAGAGGAATGGTGGTGGAAGTTGGAATCCAAACACTGGAAATGGAGGACATATTACTAGCAGACTACCAGGAAACATTAAACCCCAGTGGAATACCTCCAAACCAACATGCCAGATCTGTCTCAAGACAGGTCACACTGCAAACATTTGCTGGAAACTTGAAAAATTCATTGCATCAGGAGCATACAGACCTCCACCCAATAGAAATCCTAAGTCTGCATTTCTGGCTAACATGGATGGACCTACTGATAATAACTGGTATTTAGACAGTGGAGCAACACATCATCTGACAAATGATATCAACAACATGCACATTGCAGAATCCTTTGCAGGTACATCTAAACTTGTTGTTGGCAGTGGTGATGGTTTGAATATAACACATATTGGAAGTGCTGTTCTAAAGCTACATAATTCTAATGCTTTTGCTATACTTAAGATTAATGATATGCTCCTAGTGCCTAAAATCACCAAAAACCTTGTTAGTATTTCTAAACTCACCAAAGATAACAATGTTGTGGTTGAATTTACTAATCAGTTCTGTTTTGTGAAGGACAAGGTGAAGAATGTGATCATACTGCAAGGCAAAGCTGAAAAGGGTCTATACAGATTGCTATTGGTTTCATCCGATAAGAACCTTTTCTCTACACCTGCTCATAGTTATAATACCTTTATTCAGTCTATTGTTGAGCCAGCTACTCCTCTGTCAATGTTCTCTGTTGTTAAGTCTGACTTCTCAAATAAAAACTATTGTCTGCAAACTGCAGAAACTTCTTGTAAAACCTCTCAATGTTTGTTAAGTACGTCTGTACTTCATCAACGATTAGGACATCCATCTTCTAAGATCTTAAATCATATCATCCAATCATGTTCTGCTCTAAAGTCTCTTAATGGAAATAAAATTCTTGATTTCTGTGATGCTTGTAAGTTGGGAAAAATGCACAGGATACATTTTCCAGTCACTGATATCAAAACCAAGTTCCCTTTGGACATATTGCATACTGATTTGTGGGGTCCTGCACCTGTAAATTCACCACAAGGCTATAGATACTATGTAAGCTTTGTTGATGATTTTACTCGATTTACTTGGATTTTTCCATTGAAAACCAAAGCTGAAACACTTTCAGTCTTCAAAATTTTCAAAACTCATGTTGAAAAACAACTTGACAGATCTATTAAATGTCTTCAATCAGATTGGGGGGGAGAGTTTAGGTCTTTTGTTCAATATCTTCACACAGAAGGAATTAATTTTCGGCATTCATGTCCTTATACTCATAATCAGAATGGTCTTGTGGAAAGAAAACACAGACACATCACTGAACTTGGTCTGACCCTACTTGCTCAAGCTAATCTACCTCTTAAGTTTTGGTGGGACTCTTTTCATACAGCCACATATCTCATCAACCGTTTACCTACACCAGTTCTGTCCATGAAATCCCCTTATGAATCCATCTTTCATCATGCTCCAGACTATAAATTTCTCAAAACATTTGGTTGTTCCTGTTTTCCTTTCCTTAGAGATTATAATTCCCATAAGTTCAATTTTCACTCATCCAAGTGCATCTTCTTAGGCTATAGTCCTCTTCATAAAGGTTACAAATGCTTACATTCTTCTGGTAAAATGTATATAGCTAGTCATGTCATATTTGATGAAACCTCATTTCCATATTCATCAGACTTCAGTTCAATATCACCCTCTCATTCATCTGATTTTCAGTACAGTCTTCTTCAACAATATACTATACCTGTTTCCAATAGCAATCTCATTCCCTTTGAAGCTGTTGTAGCAGGTAATGATCTCTATTCTTCTCCCCTTGACACAAATACTTCCCATCACTCTCCCATCAGTTCATCTAACCCTCAATCTTCACATATCCCTTCTCAAATTCCATCAATTCCTATACCTTCATCTATTGCACCACATAGTCACTCCCTTTCACATCATCCCTCTTCATCACAGCCTCTAACCTCTACCACTCAAAATCCTTCAACACTTCCTTCACAATCCCCACAGACCAAACCAATCCTTTCCACTCATAAAATGATCACTAGAGCAAAGGCAGGAGTATTCAAACCAAAAGCTTACTTAACAGCTCACAACAGCTTAGAACCATCAACTGTCATGGAAGCTCTATCTGATCCCATGTGGAAAGCAGCAATGCAGACTGAATATGATGCCCTCATAAACAATAATACATGGAGCCTTGTGCCTATGTCATCATCTTATAAGCCAGTCGGATGCAAATGGGTGTTCAGAACCAAATACAACACTGATGGCTCGGTTTCTAAGTACAAAGCCAGGTTGGTTGCCAAAGGATTCCACCAAACTGCAGGCATTGATTACACTGAAACCTTCAGTCCTGTAGTGAAGTCCTCTACAGTGCGAGTGATTCTGAGTTTGGCTGTCATGCAAGGGTGGAATGTGAGGCAAATTGATGTCAATAATGCCTTTCTCAATGGTGAGCTATTTGAGGATGTGTATATGATTCAGCCTGAGGGTTTTGTATCTAAAGATGGTTATGTCTGCAAGCTTAATAAGGCATTATATGGATTGAAACAAGCTCCAAGGGCTTGGTATGATAAGCTGAAAACTTGTCTTACTAATTGGCAGTTCTTTAATTCCAAAGCTGATACTTCTCTGTTCATTAAACATGATTCCAAGAGCCTGATCATTGTGCTTATCTATGTGGATGATATTTTAGTTACTGGTCCTGATTCAGCATCTCTCGAGAAGTTTATTACTAACCTCAGCACTGTTTTGCTCTCAAAGACTTAGGACTAGTAACTTATTTTCTTGGAGTTGAAGTCTGCTACACCTCTCATGGAATGCATCTTTCTCAGACCAAGTACATCAAGGATTTGTTAAGTAAAGCTTCAATGCAAAACTGTAAAGGTACTGATACACCTTTTAGTACTGGTTTTAAGTTGGAGAAGGTTGCTAAAGGTCCTCTTGGGCAAGAATTTGAAGATCCAGTACTCTATAGAAGTCTTGTTGGGGGTCTTCAGTACCTGGTTCTCACTCGACCTGATATTGCTTACTCAGTGCACAAACTTAGTCAGTACCTAAGTGCTCCTACCCTTCAACATTGGTTGGCCTGTAAGAAAGTTCTCAGGTATCTTCAGGCTACAGTCACTCATGGTCTTTATCTTCAGAATGAAGGATCACTTGCAGTCACTGGTCTAACAGGATACACTGATGCAGATTGGGCATGTGATGTTGATGATCGAAAATCTATTGGAGCCTACTGCATTTTTCTGGGTAATAATTTGGTTTCCTGGTCATCAAAAAAGCAAGCTGTTGTGGCTAAGTCAAGCACTGAAAGTGAGTACCGAGCACTGTCCACAGCGAGCTCAGAGCTCTCTTGGTTGCAGTCCTTGCTGTCTGAACTCAATATTGGGCAATTAC
The DNA here is from genome assembly GCA_030449075.1 of Murraya paniculata. Classification (NCBI taxonomy): domain Eukaryota; kingdom Viridiplantae; phylum Streptophyta; class Magnoliopsida; order Sapindales; family Rutaceae; genus Murraya; species Murraya paniculata. The sequence continues at coordinate 804,098 of JAEVFN010000009.1, read as the reverse complement.
CAACTCCAATTCTCTGGTGTGATAATCAGAGTGCTGGAGAATTAGCTCGAAATCCCATTCTTCACTCCAAGTCCAAGCACATAGAACTAGATGTTCATTACATTCGAGACAAGATTCTTAAAAAGGAATTGGAAGTGAGATATATTCCCAGTGAAGAACAGGTTGCTGACACTCTTACCAAACCTCTGTCATTCACAAAATTCGATTACTTCCGATCCAAGCTCAATGTGATCAGCAGACCTTTGAGCTTGAGGGAGGATGTTAAGGAAGCTCACTCGTGTGAGGTGATCAGCAAAACAGAGGATGATTGCAGTAGCAGCAGTCGGTTACAAATTGATGACATGGATTGCCAGCTGTCATCTGATGGTTGTGTAGTTAAGTGTGTATATGTTAGTTAGCCGAGTTAGTTATTAAACCAAGTATATAAGACAATTTCTTGTACATTTTTCTATTAGATTCGAATTGAATGAAGTTGTGAGATTCCAGAAAATTCTCAGATCTAATTCTCATTTTTCTTTAACTTTCCTTGCTGCCAAACAATATTTCATTTCTCAACTCCACCCAGTCGCTCTCTCCTTCCCATCATGGTTCTCATTCTCGGCTTTTTTCAAAACACAACCACCGTGTGCCAACGGCCTCTGTGGCTGAAGATGATGGTGATCTGACGTTTTCGGCGTCCTCTGTCCATGCCGATGCTCACCCTTCGGCCGGTTTGCCACAATCCCGGGTTTTGGAACGTCACAACTATTGCATGCAAATGGGCTGTTTTGTCCTTCCCGTCGCTGCTGCGTGATGGTCATCACCAATCTTGTTCACCACCTTTGGCTTCCTCCGATGGAGATCTACTTTCATATCAGCCCCAATAACCACGGGTCTCCCAAGTCGACGCGCTTTTGCCAAGCCCTAGCTCTCGTTTGGCCTCCACGACGGTTGTGGTGACTCCGGCAACAATGGATGGTGATGGAGCCCCATCAAATCTGTCGCAGCAGACACGACAGTCACTGTTAAACCAAACCGAGCCTCCCATGCAAAACCCTAGCCGTCATCTTTCGCCCAATACGGTGGCTGCCCTTGGTTCTGGTTCCTTTGATGGTCCCGGCCCATCTGCTGCTGCTTGCCCTCTCTTTCCTGCGTGGACCGCTGGTACTCACGCGCAGCAGTTGCACCGTCATGAGTCTAGCGTAACTGCTACTCACGCGCTGTTGGCTACCGTGTGTGGGGGCTTTGCTTTGCCGTCACTATTCACCAGCCTACGTCAAGCCATCATGCCTCATAGGCCCCGTTGGCGCCGTCTAAGATTCCCCTACTTTCCATATAGCCTCATATATGCAACACGTACCCCATTGCTCACCACCCTCCACTGTTTGCATGACCCAGCCGCAAGACTCTTCCACTCGTGATCCTCATCGACCTATACTGAATAATAACAATGGTGTTGCGGTTGCTCCCTCTCTGCCATCGCGACCGGCTCCTATTCTCCCAACATCCCGTAACCCAAGCTCAAACCCTAAGCCCTCCTATGCTTCAGCCTTGAACCCGGCCTCCATTCTTAATCCCTCTACCCCTTCTCGGCCTCAAAAATCTTTTCTTGATGCTGTCACGGGCTCTGGCTCGTCTTCTATTCTGGTTAAGCCAACTATTCTCCATCGTAGTGAGCCTGCAGTTCATTTTTCGGCAGAGGAGATAAAAGTCATGGCTGAACCATTCAAATTGGCGTTGGTTGGTAAGTTTTTGTTTGGTCGTCCCCTTGTGGATGTCATTCGAAAATTTTTATTTCATTGGGGTTGAAAAGTAATTGTCTGGTGTCTTTGCTTGGTAATCGACACGTGTTGATTAAATTGTGTATGGAGGAGGATTATTTACGTATTTGGGTGAGGCAAACTTGGTATGTTAGCGGTCGGGGTATGTGTATTTTCAAGTGGAGCACTGATTTTCGCTGTTCGGTGGAGTCCCCTATTATACCTATCTGGGTATCATTACCGTATTTACCTGTTCATTTCATCCACTGTAAGTCGGCTTTATTTTCTATTGCTGCTGCTATTGGTACCTTGCTGCGTGTTGATCATGCCACGGCCTCGGTAAATAGGCCATCGGTAGCTCGAGTGCTTGTTGAGTATGATGTTTCGAAGACTTTGTTGCCTCGTATATGGATTGGGGAGCGGGATTTCGGTCTTTGGCAGGATGTAGTTTTTAAGCGGGTCCTCACAAATTGTTCCTCGTGTAAGCGCCTTGGTCATTCTGTCGATGCTTGTTATGTCACTAATCATGGGCTTCGTAAGCCCAATCAGCCTGTTGGTGAGTCCAAGGGCACTGCGCTCCGAGATAAGGGCAAACTACCAGTTTCGGAACCTGCAGTTCAGTCTCAGGTGACTCGTGCACCCCAATATGTTGTTGTTGTTGCTAATCATTAGCCTCCGGTATCTCATTTACAGCCTCTGGTGGATCCGGGTCAGAGTTCGGGATCTGTTCCTCCTATTTTGGCGCCTTCTGTTTCTATTCCTGTTGTTTCAGGATTGGGGTTTCCTTGGGTGACCTGGCTCAGCCTTCTACTTCGGTTGTCCTAGATAGTCAGTTGTTGCCTTCTGATGCTATTGGTGCTGGCTCGAGTGGCCTAGTTAGTTGTCCGATGCCGATGGATGATACTTTATATGTGGCTTTCAATTCTCACAGTACCGATATTTCGAGTTTGATAATGATGAGAGGGATGGTCAGTTGGGTGTGTCGCGATCTGATGGGGAGATTGTTTCTGATGAATTGGCTTCTGGTGATGAGGGCTTGTTTTTTACTGATCCGAAAGATATTCATACTCTTGTGGCTCTGGATGCAGTGATTGATAGTTTTGATGGTGAGCGGGTTGCCACTTCATCTCAGGATTTCTCTTTTGTTACGGTCCGTAAGTACCATAAAACTCGTAGGCGGTTGTGTTCTCACCTGTCCACGTCTCATGATTAGTTCACCTATATGGAATATGAGGGAGATTAGTAAAGCCCCCGCGGTCTGCAGATTGTGGAAATTGATTCGGTTGCATCGGCTGTCTTTGATTTGTGTTTTGGAGACTTTTATTTCGACTGATCGCTTAGAGACTGTACGGGTTCGGCTTGGGATAGATCATGTTGTTTCTTCTCAGTCTGGGAAGATTTGGGTATTTTGGTCCACACTTTTTTCGGTGGAGCTATTACATGATATGGGACAGGTTATTCATTGCCGGGTTAGTCATTCTTTTTTTATTGACCCTGTTCTTGTTTGGTATGTGTATGCTAGTTGTTCTATGCATGTGCAGAGAATTTGTGGGATGCCCTTATTTCATTTGCATATAGCTATGACCAGCCTTGGATTGTGAGGGGTGATTTTAATGTCGTGCAGTTTATTTCGGAGATATCTGGTGGGCATGCTCAGCCCCAGGGGACTATTGATGCTTTTAGTTTAGCATTATTAGACTGTGGTTTGGAGGATGTTGGCTTAGTTGGTTGTCCGTTCACTAGAACGAATGAGCGCACATGAAGGCGGCTTGATAGGGTGGTTTGTAATGCCCATTGGTCTGCTTTCTTCTCCCTGTTTCAGGTTACACATCTAAACCGTACTACTTTAGATCACTCTCATTTGCTCTTATCTTGTGATCGAGATGCAGTTAGTGGGCCTTCGCGGTTTAAGTTTTTGCATGCTTGGCTTCGACATCTTGGGTTTCTTGATGTTGTGCGGCAGTCTTGGGCTGACCCGGTGATTGGCGGTGGTATGAGAGTTTTTCAGCAGAAGCTTGTTCGATTAAAGACCCGCTTGAAAGTATGGAATAGGGAGGTGTTTGGTAATGTGTTCTCTCGGGTTAAGGAAGCCGATGAGGAGGTTGCCCAGAAAGAGAGGTAGTATGATCTTTCAGGTTCTTCTGCAGATTGAGTTATCTTTTCTGAGGCTCGGGCTCAATTACAGCATGCTTTCCTGTGCGAGGAGAGTTTTCTTCGTCAATAGTTTGGCGTTTGCTGGGTTCAAGAGGGGTTTGCCAATACCCGCTCATTCCATTCGATGATTCAGAAGAAGTGCCAGTTATTTCAAGCTCATCAGATTCAGGATGCTTCTGCTGCATGGATTTCTAAGCCTTCTGCCGTTGCTGCTTATGCTCTTCAGTTTTTTCAAGGGTTGTTGACTGGAGGTGATGGTCAGTTTCAGGATGCAGATTTTGGCTTTCTTCCATCAGTAGTGATTGTGGAGGATGATGTGGATTTGTGTTGAGCGCCGGACATGGATGAGGTTTGATGCGGATAGTGCTTCAGGCCCGGATGGATTTTACAGTAAATTTTATCAGTCGTGCTGGATATTATTTGCTCCGATTTATTCAATCCTATTCTTGACTATTTCCGAGGTTCGGTGACTATTTCCAAGGTTCGGCCATGCCCAGGGGCTTTCAGAGTACTTTGTGAGTCCTTCTTCCTAAGAAGGCCTCCTAGGTTTCTTGGGCAGATTTTCGTCCAATCAGTCTTTGTAATGTGAGCAACAAGGTCCTAACCAAGTTGCTCATGTTGTGATTGGCACCCCTGTTACCTCGTATTATTTCTCCTTCTCATAGTGGTTTTGTCTCTGGCCGGGTGATCCATGATAATGTGCTTTTGGTTTAAGAGTTGATTAACGATCTTGACTGCTGCTCTCAGGGGAGCAATGTGGTGTTGAAACTTGATATGGCCAAGGCTTATGATCATATGTCTTGGTCATTTATTATTCAAATGTTGCGGTGTTTTGGGTTTTCTGAGTGGTAGGTTTCTCTGATTCAGCGTACTATGTATGGCCTTTGGTTTTCAGTGTTGGTGAACGAGGTCAGCCATGGCTATTTTTAGTCTACTGGGGGCCTTCGGCAGAGCAATCCTTTGTCCGCAAGTTTGTTTATTATTGCTGTAGAGTTGACCATTTATATTCTCAGTATCTCTCTGTCCGGTATTGCTCTTTTGCGCTTATTTTTACCTCTTATTTGAGCTTTGCAGATAATATTGTTATCTTCGCAAATGGGAGCCGGTTGAGTCTACAGCTGCTTATGGGCTTTTTTAGGCTTTTTACACCATTATGAGGCGATCTCGGGCCAATTGATTAGTCAGGCCAAGAGCAGCTTTTATATTGAAGGTTCAGCCTCTACTTCGCACTAGGCTATCGTCCGTTCTGTTACGGGATTTCAACGGTGTTAGCTTTTGTTTACGTATCTTGGGTGCCCTGATCTTAAAGGGGTGGCTCAAGATCTCACACTTTGATGATATGGTTCGGAAGGTCCGGGATAGGATCTACAGTTGGGCTAATCAATTGCTGTCTTTTGGCGGGAAGCTGGTGCTTATTCGTCACGTGTTGTCCTCTATGCCGTTGTATCTGTTTCATGTTCTTTGTCCTCCTGCGGCGGTTGTGCAGTGTTTAGAGAGTTTATTCACCCAGTTCTTGTGGGGTACCTCGGATGGGAGGCGCCATATCCACTGGTGTCAGTGCCCGAAGGTTTGTTATCCGGTTGAGGAGGGTGGTCTTGGTGTCGGGTCTTTTGAGGATGTGGCTAAGGCTTTCGAGCTAAAATTGTGGTGGCGTTTTCGCGAGCAGAGCTCTTTATGGGCTTCTTTTATGCAATCCAAGTATTGTAGTACTACGCATCCGAGTCTCATGCAGTCCAAGTATTATAGTACTACGCATCCATGTAGTTTCTGGTATGATTGTTGGTTGGGCTCTTGCCTTTTAGTTTTGCATAACCCTGCAGCTGCTTCTTCAGTGCCATTATCTTTTTATTGGCAGGGTACAGTCTGGGATAGGGGTAAGTTGGAGGATGTTTTGCCTTCGTCTATAGTGGTGCAGATTTTATCGGTCCCTATTTCTAGTAGGGAGACGAATTCGGCACGTTGGGCTCTTGCTACTGATGGCCTTTTTCATTTGAGGATGCTTGGCAGCTCATGCATTCTTCTAGGCCTTGGGAGGAAGCGTTTTTAGTTATCTGGCAGCGCATATCTCATCTCGAGTTTCTTTCTTTCTCTGGCGTTTGCTACACAGGTTTTTTGCTACTGATGATGCCTTGTGTTTGAGGGGTTTTTGTATGGTTTCACGGTGCATTTGTGGTGGGGCTGGCGAGACTTCTTGACACTTATTTATTGATTGCCCTCTGGTTCGCCAGGTTTGGGTTCATTTTCATAGGATGCTCGGTATGAGAGATGTTAGATTTCTAACCCCCTGCGCTTTGCTCTTACATTGGCGGTGGTGTGCCCCTTCTCGGTCTCCTGTTAGGGTCATTCTACCTTGCTTTATCTTTTGGCAGGTTTGGAAGGCCCGTAATGCTTCTCGATTTGATTCATGATCTTTCGTTGTTGATGCAGTTCTATCAGGTGGTGTCGGATCTCAGGCTTGCGAGCTCTGCTTTTGGGTTTAAGCTCTCCCAGTTACGGGGTGTTTTGGGCTCTCAGCTTTCGGAGGGCTTGCGTATAACAGCTTCTCGTGGGAGACCGATTCGACTAGTTTTATGGATGAGGCCGCCTCCTGGGGTTGTGAAGCTGACGATAGATGGTGTTCTCGGGTGTTCTCGGGGTAATCCTAGGTTGGTTGCTTCGGGAGGTCTTCTTCGAGATCACCGGGGAGTGGTTTTAGCTGCCTTTGGATCTTTTCTAGGGCGTCAGTTGATACTCTATGCTGAGCTCATGGCGGTGTGCGAGGGGTTAGAGCTTGTTGCTTAGCTTGGTGCTACTATGCTTGAGGTTGGATTCTTTCTCACGGTTTGGTTCATTGGGATTATGCTTACTCACTTCGACGGGTGTGCTCGTTCGTCTCTTCTTCACCCATTCTGGTTGGGCATGTGCTTCGTGAGGCTACTTCTGCGGTTGATTTTTTGGCTAACTGGGCGTGCTCTCATCGGGTCAGTCGGCATTTCCTATGTCCACAGGACCTTCCTGCAGGCTTATCTGGTATTCTCCATATGGATGCACAGGCCGTTTCTCATATTCGCCGCTAGTTTGGATGACTTTCCATTTTCATTTTTCTTTTTTGGCTCATTATATATCTTTACTTTTCTTTTGGAGGTTTTGATTTATGTCCCCCTCTATATGTATGCTTTTTGTTTTCTGATTTATATTATAGGTCGGGGTCCTGCCTAACCCCCCACCTCATGGTGGTTTTTCATTAAAAAAAAAAAAGCTTTAAAAATTTTAAGAGTTATTAAAAAAATTTAAGAAAAATTATTTTTTAGTAATATTTCAACGGATAACTTATAGCAAACTACTCCATGATTAAGTGGTGGATATTTTATTGTTTTAATATTGAGATTGAGAGTCTCGTTCTTTCATTTGCAAGATGTTGATTTTCTTTCGAATTGTGTATATCAATCAGTTTGAAGTTATTTATTTATTTCAAATTTAATAAAAAATAGTAAAATAAAAAAATTGACAATTATATTTAATTTTAGATAATATCTAATTTTATATTACATTTTCGTATTCTTTTAACTTTGTTTGAACCAACTATCTATTATTTTCAGTGGTAAGTTACATTGGTCAAAAGTATGTTTTGAAGCCAGTGTTTCGAACTAAATGTTTTAAATAATTGGAATAATTTTTTCAACCAAATCTTATGTACAGTGGAACATAATTTTCTATTTTTGGTAATAATTTATAATAGTAAAAAATATGCTATAATTTCTATAGGGACGTAAATTTATTGAAAAAAATGTTATATTTTCGACTGTCTTTTTAAAATGGTTGAAAATAATTTTCAATGGCTAGTTACAATGGTTATAAAAGGTAATGGAACTAATGTTTCCCACTAAAATATAATTTTCGATGGCTAGTTATTTTCGACTATTACCAATCATATTTGACTGCTGTCGAAAAAATTTACTTTTTCTTGTCATTATATACAATTTCTCCTCATTTAACGGCACATAATATTTTCAAGTAATTGTTTTCTCTCAATGTACCCCATATAATTCCCAATTTATCTTTATATCACACCTACGCTTGCTTTGATCCTCCACATAATCGGATTGCCATTACTACGTTGAGTTCTTAATTATTTTTTTTTTCCGAGCATTACCTTATTGAAGATTCTAGATGTAATATGCTAAAAGCCATATATATCACTTAAAACTTTGCTTCAAATTATTAAGTATATAATAAGAATCATTTTGGTAAAAGATTGCTTCAGTTAACACTTTTTTTTAGGTTTTTTGAGAACCCAATTAACAAATTATTAACAAAAAAACAGAAAATTGACTAAATTGACCTGAAACAAAAATTAAATTAAAAACCTATCTAAAGTCAATGAAATTGGCTAAAACTTTTAAAATATACTAAGAACGCACTAACAAACATGTACAAAAAATTTTGAGGGGAGTATGGAGTTGATTTGCCATGTAAACTGAATTAAAGAAATTAAAGCTAAAAGTATGAAATTTTAGAAAAAAATATTTAAGAGGTCTTAATATGATGCAAAATATGGATAAATAATCATTCTCCACCCCTAAATATTAAATTTAGGTCAATTACCAAAAATATCAAACACTTTCTTTTGAAATCAACAGCCCGAAAATAATTACAAGCTCAAATATCTTAATATTTCCGTACTTGGCTATTAAGTAAAACATGCACTTTACTCAATCTCTTTCTATAAAATAACCTAGAATAAGTTTTCTATATTCAATTTTATGAAAGCATTAAAATCAGGAAAGATATAGGCTAAATTAAGAAACAAAAAAAAAAAGCTCGGTTTACTTATATTGAATTATATTTCGCATGTAATCAAATGAAAATATCTTAATATTTTCTTACTTGGCTATTAAGTAAAACATGCATTTTACTCAATCTATTTTCTATAAAATAACCTAAAATAAGTTCTCTATATTCAATTTTATTAAAGCATTTAAATCAAGAAAGATATAGGCTAAATTAAGAAACAAACAAAAAAGCTCAGTTTATTTACCTTGAATTATATTTCACATGTAATCAAACAAAAATATCATATAATCATTGATAACAGTCTTCCTTTTTTGTTTAGTCATTTGAAAATTATGGATTAAAAACCCTAAACTAGCAATCAAAACAATATCAGATTCACCTAAACAAATAAGATAATAATTCTTGAAAATTAAAAATCAATGAAACATAATATTTTTGGGAAAGAAATGGAGAAATTTTGAAACATTATTAATTAAAAATTCATGTATAGTGTTTTGAAATCAACACTTAACCAATAAAAAAATTTACTCAGACATGCCTAGATAGTCAAAATCAAATTTCATTAAAGAAAACTAGTGAAATACAGGAGAAAGAAGAGCTTATTTATTGAATATAGGGCTACGGTAGCTTGGACTTCCCTAGTAACGTCATCTTATCTTCTTGTCGTGTTCTTCTCTCTTCTTCCACTAATCTTTGACGACTATTCTAAATTTTTTATATATAAATATATAATTCTTGTTGGCTTAGTAAAATTCGTACAAGATCTTAATCTCCTAATAGGAATAAGCCTTTGAACATAGGAAATAGTGACCACACTGTAAAATAGACTGCACACCCACTTTTTATGTGGGCCCAAATACATGTCCGATCAGCCCTTTAAGAATTAGTCTTTCGGCCTGAATCTATTTCTCAACCTTAGCATAAGTTTAATGGACCCTGCTAACTTATAGTAATTACTGTTTATATGAGAAAGCTGATGTACGCAGCTGTAAGTTAGGTTTCGTCAAGTTTAATTTATTTCAAGAATGTGAATAAAGTCCAAAATTCATCTAAGAAAAAATAAGAGTAAAATTGCATTTTGAGTATTTTTCATAGCAACTTGTAACTTTTTTGTTCTTTTTTATTTCTTTACCTAAAAACTCAAATAAAACATTAAAAACTAACAAAGCTTTAAGAAGTTCATGCAAATATCTAATAACTGTAAAGAGGGCAACAAAAATTGATGTAAGATTAAGCACTTATTACGATGGCAAATGTATTGTAGATTAATTGACACAAAAACTGTAAGGGGAGGCAAATAAGTATTTATGGCCTCAAATTTCAAGTTGCCTCTACTTTTTCCAAAGCTAAAGGCAAAATGAAAGTTATAGTGCCTTTCTCTTCTTTTGTTTTTAGAAAGTTTCTAAAAAGCATTATTAGGAAAATGAGAAATGTTGATACTAAATAAAAATCAGCATTTGGTGACTTATGTAGTTTTAGGATCTTTCACATATAAATGTCACTAATCCTTGATGGTGTAGAATAACCATGTAACTGATACCAAAAAACATGATTTTCTTTTTAATTTTAATTTATTTTTTTAATTATCCTTATTCTAGATGGTATTGTTGGTAACATACCGGGATAGGCCAAGATTGTCTTAAATATTGTTTTAATTTCAAATTTAGGATCCCTAGAGCATATCGATCTTGTATCATTAAAATATTGGTTCATTTTGTTATCCCAATTATCCTGACTTTATCAAAGACAAAATAAAACAAAATCCTTTTAATTTCTAATAATTTCAACTGATTGAAGTATCTTTATGCTCTTAATACAACTTACAAACTTCAAGAATTTACACAGCAAGAAGTTGTGAATAAACACAAATCACGTCGGCCAAATCATGCTTGAGCTCGTCAAAACTTTTCACAATCCAAATTTGTCAAGAATTGAGGGCAGTGAGGGCATGATCGAGGTGTGCTGATAACTAATCATGAGGCATTGTTGGATGTTGATATTGAAGGTGTATGGTTGATGATTATAAGATAACAATTATGGTTGGTGGTTGCCAATTGTTTTTTTTTTTTTTTTTTGTCATTCTCAAAACTATGTCAGGATAAGGTTTCAATATCGTGATAATTTTTTTTTTTGTTTACTTTCTTGTTTATTTTTAAACTAAAGTTAAATTTAAAAAAAAAAAATAAAGTAAAATGGGTGTTTTGTGCTGTCTAATATGCTAGGGCTGGTCAATCTGGTACTCATATTTTTAGTTAAATTGAATGAAAAATAATTGATTGAATCGGGATCTCAATGGGATTAAAACTCATCTTGACCTGGTCCTGAATCATTAATCAAGATAAAATTTTATCCCTAACCCCTACCAATTTTAAATTAGTTTCAAAAAATTAGTATTGAGCCTTACCCTGAATAGTACGAGATCTCAAATCTTGATTGGATTAAAAAAATTTTGTGAACCCCATTTTTAGCCTAAAATTAGAATCATATAAATAGAACACTTAGCAAAAGTTTAGGTCTGTAAGTTCCTGTCTTTTCAAATTTCCACTCTTTAGCTAACCAACCCCTAATCAAATCAAATAAACCTTAACAACAAATTAAATCACAAAGAAATGACCACCAAACAAGAAGAAAAATGAATATTGAAGAATGAAGATAAAGAAAGATGATTGAAGTTGAAAAAGAAATAGCATAGCTACACGAACCCAGAATCAAAGGTCGAAGAATGAGGCCCCTAGACGAAACCAGAATAAAAAATTTGAAACTCTAAAGCATGCACATAGATATAAAAATTCAAGATGGAAGCCCTAAAACTATAGGTCAAAATCTTTTTCTGACTTTCTCAATTTTTGAGTTATAATTTTCAATATGTTTGGCATCTCTTAGTTTCTTCACTTCCCTCACTTCTTGCAGACATGCATGCATGAATGAAAAGGATTGGGTTTGTTTTTTATTTGTTTTAGATCTGCTGATTTTTCACTGCACTTATTAAATGTAGTAAAATGTAGAAAAAAAATGATTGGGTCTTTATTTATTTATTTTGATTTTTGGGGATTGATGATTTTTATGTATTAAAAATCATGAATTTGGTTTATCTTTAATATAATAATTCATGGCCGCACTTAGTTAATAATTAACAAATTTTTTTATTCTGAGCATGTCAGAGTAGCGATTGAGATTGTTCAATTTTTTATTATTTTTCTTATGCCAATAAATTTTTAATTATTTAATTATAAGTTCACCTTAATAAAAATTATTTTTCATTAAGAAGCTTCTGTGTAAGGTTCCATGTTCTGTTTGTTTTATAAATATTTGTTTTTCTAAATGATGTAATTTTGTTCATCTTGTGCTGTTTTGTAATATTAATTTTCTTTATTTGTATTCTGTTTGATTTACTAAAGTTATTTTTAATTGTTTAATTAATGATAAAAGCATAAATATTTTTATAAATTCAATGTGGTTGGCCGATTGCTTCTTTAACTGATTCGATAACTATTGTTGTAGTTAAAAGATTTTACAAAAATAGCAGCAGATGTTCAATAGATGGTGTTCAATTGCTCAAGGCGTGGATACATTTTCAACATAAATACACTTTTACTTTAGCTGTAACTTGGATGACATGTGATAAATGGTTCATTGACATGCAAATGTCTTGTTTTGTCTTCTTTTATTTTATTTGTAATTGATGGATGCACGGTTGATTTCATTATTTAGTTTATGTTGGAAATGATATATTGTAAAAAATAAAAAGCATAAAATGGCTATTTTAAGGTTGATTTTAAGCAAGACAAATATTAGAAATATGTTTACATAAATGATTCGAAATCTTTTCCATGAGCTCAACGAATTATAGAATGCTCAAATTGGTGCTTCGGTGAATGAAAAACTGCATCTCAAAGAGTACCTATTGGTTTGGAAAAATAAAAAGTGACAAATCTCATATTGGAAAAGTGATTAAGAACTAAAGGGCTTTATATATATTTACACCTGTAATGGATTGTAAGTATTGTAATGATAAAAGGGTCTCTTTACAGGTGCTAGTCTTAATTTTGAATCAATTGGATGTTGTAATAGTTGCAATTACAGGAATTAATAAGCATAATAGCAAGAATTAAAAGGCAATGAACATGGCTGTTTTTGAAAAGAAATATAGCTTAAAAAGCTATTACAAGTGAATGGTTTTGAGATCAACAAATGTGAAAATTGTATATATACCAAAGAGATAGAAAACGCCTATGTCATTTTGTGTTTTTACATTGATGCATGCTAATTGTTGGGAGAGACGACAAAATAGTCAAATTTGCCAAGAATATGATGAACTCTAGTTTCAACATGATAAACTTGGGTCTAGCTGATGTCAGTTTTAGAATAAAAATGTCAAAGGCATCTAATAGACTTATTCCCAGTCAACCACACTATGTGGATAAGTTCTTGGGAAATTTAATAAAAATAATTATGCTATGTTAATAACTCCTTTAGATATAAGTTTGCATTCGACTTAGAATAGAGGTGAGGGCATCACTCAAATAGAATACTCTAGAGTAACAAGCAATCTGATGTACTTGAAAAACTATACAAGGCTAGACTTAGCTTATATAGTGAACAAACTTGCTACATATATAAGTAATTTAGGGGCTGATTACTAGAAAGTTATAATAAAAGTGCTCAGGTACTTACGCTACACTTATAATTATGGGCTACAATATACTAGATATCCAACTGTACTGAAGGGTACAATAATTCAAACTAGATATCTTTTTATATAAGGCCAGACATATGTATAGGATGAGTTTAATGAGCAGCAAATCCGCGTGGCACTTAGACAACTTCTAGCACACAAGTCATTAAGTAAATGTAGAACACTTCTCAAACTAGCCAAGCAAGGATGCTTGCGACAAATGATAAAGAAGAGAGAGAGCAATATGGGTAAATATAATTTTATTAGTCACTAAAGAGTAAGTACAAGAGAGCTTTTAATAAGAGCTTGAAAGCTTGTGTGTGTTGTGTGTAGGGATGGCAATTTCCGGGTCCGGGTCCGGGTTTGGCCTTTTCGGATCCGGACCCGGATACAAATTTTTCATACCAGACCCGGATTTGAGCCCGGTTTTTTTAAATCCGGGTCCGGGCCGGGTTCAACCCGGAAAAATCCGGGTACCCGGATTCCGGGTTTTGAACCCGGATTATTAAATTGAAACAAAATTTTGAAAAAAAAATTATACTAAAGAAAATCAAATAAAAATCACATGACATATTTAGATTTTAAAATGAATACAATACAAATATAGAATCTAAATTTTAAAGTTTCAAAGCAATAAACATCCACAAATATAAATCCATAACATAAATCTACAATATTCAAATATTCTATTTATATTAAATTTTTTATAAAAAATTAATATTAAAATAAAAAAATCCGGATCCGGGTTTTGGATTTACGGGTTCACCTAAACCCGGATCCGGACCCGGAATATATGCGGGTTTTAAAAATTAAATCCGGATTCGGATTAAAATGAATCCGGTACGGGTTGAACCCGGCCCGGAAAATCCGGGTTCAGTCCGGGTCCGGGCCGGGTCCGGGCCGGGTCCGGGTTGAACTGCCATCTCTAGTTGTGTGTGTGCTGGTGGTTGTGGGTGTGGTGAGCAAATGTGGGTACTCACCCCTATTTATAGTGTGCTAGGTAAGGCTATGAAGCTTCCTAGCAAGTGGGGTAAGTTGCACAAATATCTCCCTAGGATTAAAATGCAAAAGTCTAGAAAACTCTAAGATATGTATAATTGTAGAAAAGTTTAGAATTTGGGCCAAGCTTGGTCGATCGTTAAGCACACCACAACTACCTACACCCTGTTGGATATATTGAAGCTCATATTACTGTAAACCTTAATATATCACTTTTAATTGGATTTAACCTTATATAAAAGTTCGCAACACATAATTATTCATATATAAATCCAACATTGGATTAAGGATTCAACAATCTCCCACTTGGGCTATATGTGTAATATTACAATTATGCTTTGCAAAAAATAACCATGTGAGCTTAACCTTACTGTCATTACCAAAATGTATCTACAGCTAATCCGATCCATTAATCACACTAACATAGGATCAAAGCGACCTTAATTATAATTATCGTAACTGGCCCATCAATGGTTATTATGTCAATATAACTGAATGATAAGAATCATAATCTAGCATAAAATTTCATATAATGTGATCTTAACATGCCTACTTCCAACTAGTACACCTTAAACTTTAGTAAAATCAAACTATACTAAAATCAGAGTTTGAATAAATCAAAATTTATTTCTGTAGAAAACAACCTGAAATATCTAAAATCACAAACTCCTATTAAAACCGAATTTCCTTTAATGACATGACACCATATGAGAAATGTGCTCATGAAACAATTTGGGTGACAATCCCTTATTAAGCGGATTCGTCATTATAGAGTTTGTGATGATGTGCTTTATAGGCAACTGTACACTTTGAACTTTTTCTTTAGCAACTAGGAACTTGATGTCTATGTACTTCAACTCCATCGAGCTCTTATTGTTATTGGAATATAGCACTGTTGACTTATTTTCACAAAATAACTCGAATGGTCTATCAACAACATCTACTATACGGTCCTGTGAAAAAATTTCGCAGCTATAACATGTTACGAGCTCTACTGCCATTGCAGAAGAGACTATAAAAGACTGTTTAACCCTTTTTTAGGAGACAACACCCTTAGCTAGTAGATGTAGCCCAGTGTGGACTTCATATTATCTTGACATCCAGCAAAATCAAAGTCAGTATACCCAACGAAGGCAAGTTGATTGGACCTCTGATAGATAATCATATAGTCTTTTATTCTCTGTAAGTACCATAAGACTCGTTTGGCAACTTTCTAATAGTCGACTCCTGGATTACTTAAATATCTGCCCAAGATCCCACTAACAAATGCAATATCTCATCGCGTACAAACTTGAGCATATGCCAGACTTCCTGCTACTGATGCATAAAGAATCTTCTACATTTCTTTCTCCTCAAAATCATTTTTAAGGCACTGACTAAGACTAAACATGTCTCCTTTAGCCACAGGAGTATCACTTGGTTTGTAATCTTGCATGCTATATTTCTTGAGAACCTTTTTGATATAGCTCTTTTGTGATAATCCAAGAGTACCTTGGTAGCGATCCAGGTGCATCTGTCTTTCTAATATAAAAGAGGCGTCACTAACATATTTTATCTAAAAATTCTTAACTAAAAATGTTTTGGTGTCATGTAATAAGCCTACACCGTTGCTGGTAAGTAAAATGTCATCGATATATACAACTAGAAAAATATACTTGTTCCCATAGAACTTATAGCATATGCAATCATCGACCAAATTCATCTTAAAACCAAATGAGACAATCACTTAGTGAAACTTGAAATACCATTGACAAGATGTTTGCTTGAGCCCATAGATGGTTTTCTTAAGTTCGTAAACCATATTTTTGGATTTCCTGAATTTTTGGCTGCCCCATATAGATCGTCTCATTAATGTCACCATTGAGAAACATTGTCTTCACATCTATCTGATGTAACTAAAAATTAAAATGCACTACTAATGCCATTATCATCCTGAAAGAGTCTTTCAAAGTAAGCAAAGAGCAAGTCTCTTTATAGTTGATGCTTTTTTTCCTTTTATGTAAAATATTTTACAATAAAATGCACATTGTACCTCTTTCATATTGCCTTTTAAAACCTCTTGATCTTAAAATCCATTTACAACTAAAAGGTTTCGCACTTTTTGGCAATGGGACAAGATCCCATACGTCATTATCCTTCATAGACTTTATCTCTTAATTCATGGCATTTATTTACTTCTGAGCGTTAAAACTTTCCATGGCTCAATGAAAATTGATTGGATCATCTTTCATCACTCCAGTATCTACCTTATGCTCTTAAAAAAATATAATGTAGTCGTCTGACACTACACTTCTCATTTCTTTAGTGGATCTCCTTAATGGCATTGATTTTTGAGGTGGTAGAGTTTGTTCCTTAGGAATAATTTCTTACATGGGGGGTCTCCAACTGTGTCTAGATCTACTGTGTCCTGAACAAGGTTAGGAATAAGATCCTAATCAATGCCAATAATACCTATGGAAATATTAATATATTGCTCTTCAAAGTCAAAGTTCCTAGCTGTACCTCCCCCCACAAACTCGACATCCTCAAAGAATCGGGTATTTCATAACTTGAAAATCAACTTAGTTGTAGAATTATAAAACTTTTACCCATGGATCTTTTAGAGTATCCAGTGAAATAGCAACTCACTATTCTTGAGTATAGTTTCTTTTCATTAGGCCTATAAGCCCTTGCCTCAGCTGGACATTCCCAAACATGCAACTGCTTTAGACTAGGCTTCTTGCTCGTCCAAAGATTGTAAAGGGTTTTGGCAGTCGCTTTAGTTAGAAGTCGGTTAAGGATATATGCTACAGTCTTAAGTGCTTCTCCCTAAAGTGATTTCGATAAGGTAGAATTACAAATCATACTCCTTGCCATGTCTTTAAGCATTTTGTTTCATTTTTCAGCAATACCATTCATAGTTGATGAACTTGGTATAGTGTACTGTAAGACGATACCACATTTCTCTAGGAACTTGGCAAACGGTCTTGAATATTTTTCACCTGAACCGTCATATCTACCACAACATTTATCAGCATGGTCAGATCTGATGCTTCTAATTCTTTTGCTACTTGGCTCTCAACTAAACCTTAAAATTTTTTAGCACATCCAATGATTATGACTTTTCATGAGGAAATATACGTTGCCATGTTGAGAAAAATTATTTATAAACATTATAAAATTTTGTTGACCATTCCCAGTAACCGTCAGGAAATGACTTACAAATATTCGTAAGTATAAGTTCTAAGACGTCTAAAATCCTATTAGCCTCAAGTCTCCTTTTGTTGATTTGTTTTCCTTTGATACAATTAACACAAATATCAAAATCTATAAAATTGAAGGGGAGAATTTCTTCTGACAGAAGTCTCTCTACTCTCTGTCTGGAGGTATGACCTAATCTCTTATGCCATAACAAAGCCGAATTCTTGTTGGTTAATTTTCTCTTTATACTTTCTTAATTGCAAGGATTCATTAAATAAAACAATTAGGTCAAGCATATAAAGGTTATCATCACCTGACAAAGAACTGAAATTAACCAGTTTTGAATAATGAAACAAATTAAATTTTGCATTTCCAAATGAACAAGTAAAACCAAACTTGTGCAAAGTAGAAATAAAAATCAAATTTCGTCTAAATGACAGAACAATAAATGTTTCATGAAGATCTAAATAAAATCTATTCTTTAATGATAATCTGAATTTTTCGATTGCTTCAACTTCATCCTTCTTGTCATCACCTACATAGATGTATCTTTCACCATCACTAGGCTTTCGACAATTTAGGCAGTCTTACATAGACACAGTGATGTGAGTGGTTACACTAGAATCCATTCACCACAGATGTCTAGGTACTGAAATTAAACTAACCTTAGAACAAACCAAACCATGCCCTTCAACTCCACAAAAGAAACAACTAATGCCTTCAAGATCATCTGGTTTCTTTAGTTGTTTCCTTTGAGATATTGTATCTGTAGCTTCCTTATTCTTCTTCCTTTTCTTAACATTGTCTTTACCCTTATATCTTATTGAAATTAGATTTATCAAGAGCATACTTATTTCTACCTTTTCATTTTTGACAAATCCCTTTTCAATGTCCGCAAGGAATTTCTTAGCCGTAATTATCTTTTTAGGCATAGAGTCCTTGAATACTTCTGGAATGGCTTCTTTATGATCATCATACACATGAGATTTGATTTCTCCCACCTTTCTAAATCCTTATTATCATAAGAAGTACTCTCATTCGTAAAAAGTGGAGGAGAATCAACCTTTAACGCAAGGTCGAGATTCATGGTATGAGAACTATTAGGAGATTCTCTTACCATGACTTAAAGTTAGAGTCATTTAGCATATAAATAGAATTAATGTCGACAATAATATTAGCGGGAGTCATAACTGAATAAATAACAATAAACAAATAAAACAGGCTCATATTAGTTTTAAAATAAAAAATAAATTCAAATAAAGGTAAACTCCATCTCATGATACCAGACACTCTATTAATATTTCATTTCATCTTTAGATAAAATATTAACTTGTAAGTGATATCCTGGTATAATAATCAAATACTGATAATAAGAAGATGTTAAACAATATCTTCCATTGGTTTGATTTATTTTTCACATATAAAACCAAATAATTATCACGTGACTATTATCATACATGCATATACAATTTTGTCAAAAGTGGACCTTCCTTTGAGCTGATCGATATTCACAGAAATTACATACACCAAGTACTAGTATCCTAAAAATAAATTAATTTTCATAAGAAAGGTCACTTTGGTGGCGTGTTGCTTCAATTAATTCATCTCAAAATATATATAACCATACTAATATTTTAATTTAAAATTGTACCAAAATTATCCCTTAAAAATTAAAAAAGGGGTCAAAGTTTAGTCAAGAGTCAACATTAAATGGTCAACCATTGACCGGCCAGGCTGGACTGGTTCGAGTTGACCCGAACCAGATCCTGAACAAGCTTTATTATTTTTTTTTCATTTGGGTCAGGGTTGGACCAGTCGGGTTAAACCGACCCGGATCCTACACCAACCCTAACCCTTATTTTCTTTTTCAATTTTCTTCTTTCCTTTGGCAGTGGGCCTAAACTGAATATGCCATAGCCAAGTGGCTTTATTTTCCCTAGTTGCACGGCCGTCGCCCGAAAGCCATCTCTTTTTCTCTTTTTTTTTTTTTGTTCTTGATTCGTTTTTCCATGGCGGCCATAACCCTGCTTGTTTCCGTCTGCCGCAGTGTGCTGTTGTGGTTATTTCCTTTTGTTGTAGCTTGGGCAATCCAGGCATTGGTTACTATCAGCCTAAACCGTTAAACCAAATGAATATTTTATTTTTTAATCCTTAAAATAAAACAGCCACAATTTTTCCCAAATTCAATGATACTAGATTCAAGAAGACCAAAACTTAATTCATTAATAAAAAATAAATTTGATTCTTAATGATTCAACATGAAGAGGCTCTTACATCACTTGTTAGAACAATAAACTTTTTGTGAAAACCATCATCTACATTCCAGAAACATTCATGTTGTATCACCAAGAGTCAATAATAAAATATACGAAAGCGTGTCTTAATCCATAATGCTAAATTACTCTTTAGATATATATGGTTTGTCTTCTAGATCAACATGTTCTCCTAAATAATCCTTTAAGTTTCTCTATGCTCATTTTCTGATGATGGGATATCAGAAAGAGTAGAATGATTAGTGTGACCAGAGGACCACAACCATTTATATAGACAACATTTCCTGTTGTCTTTAGGTATTAATATTTTATCACATCATAAAATTACCCTTAAGTATCTATACATTAAATGCCCATACCCTATTAGATACATTGAAACCTATATTACCATAAGCCTTAATAGATCACTTTTAATTAGGCGAACCCATATGACAGTTTGTAGCATATAATTATTCACATAGAAGCCCAACGTTGGATTAAGGTTCCAACACTTACTCCCCAAAACTAAGTGATAGCTCATGCTTTACAACCAATATTGCAATCTTTTGCTGATTGACAATTGGATCAAATTCTCTTGACTCAGTATAACCTATTTTGTCTTCTTTCTTTGTCACTCTAAGAGTTCTTTTATAGAGTATCATCAATTTTGGGAACATGCTTTACCTTACATCTTTTTAAGTGTGCAGTCAAATAAGAGGTTCCATTCCCATGGGCGACTACCAACTTAGTTCGACAATAATGACATTTCGCCTTTAATTCACCATTAATGCTTATCTTCAAGAAGTGACCCTAAACATGGAAAGGTGTTCTCTTTCTTTTATTTCTACTTTGTTGTACACCATCATCATTAAGGAATGAAATTTCAACCCCTTCGACCTCTTGAATGGCATCATCTTCATTATCTTCATCCTCATTAACATCCTCATGTGAAGTTGATCTTGCTGTTTTAAGTGTAAATTCTTCAAATTCCAAATTTGACATTGTGATCTAAATTAAATGTCTAAGAATAAATTTTATTGAAATGCGAAGCCTGAATTATTGAAATAATCTTGAATATTTAACTGATTTTACAATTACAACATAATATCAACTTATAAAATGAGCAAATTCTTATTGGAAACAACAAAAAACTTTAGCAGCTAAAATAATATGAAATTCTAAGTTATATTTATGAGCTTAAATGAAAAAAAAATAATTAACAGTTATAAACTTAGATTAGACGAAATATAAAAGCAAGGAAAATACAAATAACAAAAGTTGATGGCGGTAGGATTCACACGGCAGCAGCGGTAATGGCTAATGGGAGTGGCATTGTACGGTTGAAGCCTCTCTTTTTCCCTCGTGCATAACTATCAATATTCATGGTTGGATGGCTTATGGTGCACAATGCCGTGGTGGTCGGTCGCCAGCACTAGTGTGGGCATGATGTGTATATTCAACCAACTTTTGTTTGTATATTCAATTTGACCCAAAAGATAAATTAGTGTCACGGGCCGCTCAATTTTACCACCAATGGAGGCTAAATTAGGGTGCTAAGGTGCACTTATTAAAAGTTTGCCCAAAGGCAGAGTGCACTAAGCAATATGATGCACTCAACAGTGGGTCACCTCGTACAATTAGTGACCCATGGTGCGCTCAACATGCAGACAGCCCAAATTCACAAGACAAAGTGAACAAGGCTAGCCTGATTCTAGAATTCTCTACAACTCACTGACATTTGCAAATATCTAGAGTATTCTACACTTATGTATTTTAGAACCTAGGGGATATTGATGCAAGTTGCGCAAGTTGCATGGAAGCATTTAGACTTAGGCAAGCCACTCTATAAATAGGGCATGACACCCACCATTTTGCTTAACACCACACCACACAGAACACACCAAGCAAGCAACTCAAGCATACTTGTAAAGCTCTCTTGTATTCTCTCGTTTGAGTAATAAAATTTTCTTTGGCTATATTGCTCTCTCTCTTCTCTCGAGCTTTCTCGTAAGAATCTTTAGCTAGCTTGAGAAGTTTTCTATGCTTGCTTTGCAACATTTGTACTAGAAGTTGTCTAAGTGCGCACGAGGAGTTGCGCAAAATAATCATCCTGTGACATTAGACTAACTAAAATTTAATTAGTCTAAAATTTTGAATTTGATTTGACATAAAATCAAAAGCCTTATCACTGTTTAAAAAAAAAAAAAGGCATCTTAACTAATAAAATAAAATCAAATTAAAAAAGATCTTAACAAAATATTGTAACCGTACATATTGTAAAAATACATAACTTCGTTTATTTAAAAAAGAAAAAACAAAGAGCACACCTTTCATTCAGTTTTGCTTCATCATAAAAAGCTCAATCCATTAGCACCTTTATTATTGCCTCACTTCATCTTAAGAAACCCTAAATTCAATTACTGCTTTAAGAATTTATCTTCATAGCAAAATCTCTACCTCATAAGTTAATTATTACTTTAATTTATATTAACATATCATGATATTGAAAAACAAGATATCAAACAAATTGGGTGTCTATTTCCTCCATCATTTGCCAATTTAATTTTCTTTTAGTGGAACAATTGTAAAGTCATCGTCACAGAAGCAGCATCATATATTTTTTTTCTTCTAACAGAACAATTGTTGAATCATCATCATCATCTTAAGGTAAAATACTATTCACTTCATAATTTATTTGTATGTTAATTTTATTTGATTGAATAATAATTTCATCAAATTTATTAAACATAATTGGGCTCCTATAAATTCAAATATACAAATCTAATTTACTGTTGGCAGCATGATGTTTTGCTCGTTACAAAATCTATGTATCATTAGATGATGAAATAAATAGTTAATTTTCTTTATCTAATTACCATTGTATCTTGAATTCTAGAACATTTCTTTCATCCAGTTGAGCAATTTTAGATGATTTTTTCTTCTTGTAGACAATTGTGGAAACACCATCAGCTTACGGTACTTTTTATGGTTAAAAGAAAAGGTAAAATTTTTATTGTTGATGATTGATTAAAGATAAAAATTGAATTGTGTAACTAATTATATTTACAAAAGTAAAATATGTTGTATGTTGGAGCAATTTAGTCTCTAGCAGACAAAGAAAATTGTCAAAGGTCTCTATCTCCATTATGAAAAAATTAATGCATGCAACAATGATTGTGTGTTTTAGTACAAAGAGCTAGCAAATGTAGCCTATTGTCCCACTTGTAAAGTTTTAGATGGACGGTCAACAATGGGAAGGGGAAAAAGATTCTGTGGAAGGTTATGAATTTTTTTCTATTAACACCTAGACTTCAGAGGTTATTTATGTCTTCAAAGTCAGTAAGATGACATTCTGAAAAGCGTGTAAATGATGGCATCTTAAGACATTCTACAAATGTTGAGGGCTTGAAATCCTTTTGATAATATTCACGAGTCTTTTGTTAGTGATCAAAGAAATGTACAACATGGGTTGCCAATAGATGGGTTCAGTCTTTTTTGAAATATGAATCTTATTATAATGTATGGCTTGTATCATTGTTTATGTATAACCTTCCATCTTAGATGTGTATATAAGAGCCTTACATGTTTGTGTCTTTGCTTATATGAGGACTAAAAAGGTCCGGGCAATGATATTAATATATGCTTGTGACCATAATTAATGAGTTGAAAGAGTTATAGGAAGTTGGTGCATACATATGATATTTCAACAAAGCAAAATTTTTAAATGAGTTGTGCAAACTTATGGACTATAAATGACTTTCTCGCATATGGTAATTTGTCTGGATAAAGTACAAAAGAGAAATTAGTATGTCTTTATTGTACATCTCATAATTAGGGCTAGTTTGGGAATGCTTTAACTTTTAAAATAATTATTGTTAGCTGTGCTGTAAAAATAATCAACTGTGAATTCAATTAAGTGTTTGGTAAAATTTTGTTTTCAAAAGTGCTATGAGTTTTGAAAGCAGCTATGGACGTTTGATAAATTTTACTGTTAAACTATTGAGAGAAAGCAAATAACTAAAATGTAAATAATATAACAAATAACTAAAATGTATATAATATAGGATGAAATTTACTTATACATATAAAAACATGCGCATATAATATTTTAATTGTGTATTATAATAATTTTAACTAAAAGTAAAGTTTATAATATATTGATTTTATTTTTTTATTGTTTTACCTTAAAACAATTGATAATTAAATTTATAATATAGTAAAACAAATTTAATAATAATTCAACCTACAAATTGATATTAATAAATTGATATTTATGAATTGTGAGAAAAATTTGTTAAATATTGATTTTGTTTCCAATTTGTATAAATATAATTTTGATTTTAGGTAATAATTTTTAGGATATTTATAAAATTTTATTAAATGATAAAATTGATTCTCAAAATTAGAATCTAAAAGCTACTTATTCTCTGTTTTTCAAAATCAAGTGTAAGAGAGGTTGATTTTGACAAAAGTAATTTTGATTTTTTTTTTACCAAGTACTAAAATTAGCTTTTAGATTTTCAAAATCACTTTTAAGCCTTTTAAAAACAATCCCAAACGGACCCTTTTTTTAGAAGACTATCACTTACTTTATGGGTCATCATCGCCTTTTACCGAAAAAGCATAGATGGCGCAGTCAGAAGAAAGAATTTGTTGTAAGACAAAAGAAAGCTGCTCCTAAATGATCATCTGGAGATGATATAATGATAGAGCTTGGGGATCGAGGCCAATTACTTAAAGAAAGGTTGGGAAAAGCAAGTAATCATAGGGTTTGGAAAGAGCCATCATTGGAAAAAGCATTCGAGCTTCCATATTGAAGAACAATTTTATTGTACTATCACTTAGATATTTTGCATATTGAAAAGAATGTATGTGAGAGTTTGTTAGGAACAATGATGAATATTGATAAAAAGACGAAAGATTATTTAAATGCTCGCGATCTACAAGTAATGAATACAAAGCATGAACTACACCCTAAAGAGGAGAATGGAAACATGATTTTGCCTTCTACTTGTTACACAGTATTAGATGATGATAGGAGATTATTTTGTCAGTGGTTGTCAAATCTAAAAGTTCCTGATAATTACTCTGGCAACTTATTTCAGTGGGTGAATGCAGTGCAAACTAGCATTTCAGGTATGAAATCCCATGATTATCATGTGTATAAGGAAAAGCTACTTCCCCTCATTGTGTGCGAATTATTTCCTAAACATGTAGTTGAGATTGTTATTTAACTTTGTTACTTTTTCAAAGCTTTATGTGCGAAAGTGTTCATTGTAGAATATTTAGATTTTTTGTGAAAAAAATTCCCTTCACTCTTTCTAAGCTGGAAAAGATATTTGTTCTTGCCTCTCTTTATATTATGGTGCACCTTCCAAATCACTTAGTGATGGTAGCTAGAGTGAGTGGTCCAGTACAATTTTTTTATACAGTTGGATGTATCCAATTGAAAGGTTAATTTATTGTTTTTTGTTTAGCTACATATTAATCGATAATTTATTTTGCAATTTAATAAGCAATTATACAATTCTTTTTTTTTTTTTTATCGAAATTTACACAATTTGAAAACAATATGTACATAATAAAGCTCGACTAAAGGGGTCCATTGCAGAAGTTTATTTGGCGGATGAATGTTTGACGTTTTCTTCATGTTAGTTGCCTAAGATTAGAACTAAATTTGATAGACCTGATTGGATTTATGATAGAGGACAATCTTCAGTAAATATATCCTAATTGTCCACCTTCTCAACGTCAGGTAGGTTTTGCAAACCTTGTGACAAAGGAGATCGATATAACACTTCATAATGTGGCCATATCCTATATCTTGCAAAATTGTGAAGAATGTGAGCCTTTTATCCAGAAAGAAATAATTAGAAGCATCTCTATTTTGAATATAATGTTATGATTTTTTTTTTTTAAGTTACAAAACTATTAAAGATTTTATAATTTTTATTTTTTGGTAGATAACATAAGAATATGCTTTAAAATGTTGGTGTTACCAATGTGGCTAAAGTACATAAACTTGAGTTTGTTAAATGGTTTGACGAAAAGGTAAGGATAAGATAGTTAAGATAGTTGATTGAGATATATATTGTAGTTAATTTGTTTATTAAAGTCATTTTATGTAATACCCCAATTCTCTTAAGGGTATTTTAATCTTTTTATTTTTTAGTAATATTTGTACTATAGTATAAAAAGAATAAGATGCATTGCCTTGGCCATTAATGTGAGAGAGGGAGAGATTGGCCCAAAAAAAAAAAAAAAACAGAAAGAAAGAAATAAGAAGAAGAGAGAAAAGAGAGAAAAGAAAAGACGAGGAGAATCTTCTTGTTCGTATGGCCATGAGCAACACATGAAATCAAAGTAGTGTCTCTTGAATTGGATATTATGCTAGAGAGAATTTGAGGTCAATTTCAGTTCTTGATCCTTGTTAATTGCTATGGAAAAGCATGATTAGATAATGGTAATAGAAGTAGAACTTAAGATTTTGCAAAAAATATGTAGATAGTGTGTTATTTTGAAAATCTTAGTAATTTGTACAAATTGATTTTGATTCTGGATTTTATATATGTTAAATTAGATATCTTCAAGAATGTTTTGAACTTGTTTCAAGCTAATCGGATAAGAATTCAATTTATTATGATTTTTTAAACTCAAGTCCGTGAACCTGGAAATTTTTTATTTTCAGTGAAGAACGTGAATTACGAAATTATTTTACCATAGTACACTTCTTCAAAATTTATGAAATTCGGAATAGTGATTTTCATATATATTTAGTTTGATTCTAGAAATTTTCATGATTTTATTATAAAAAAATAAATTGTTTTGTATTTTTAAATCAAGTATGTTCAAAATAGAAACCTACTTGGCAGAATTGATGATATGTGTAACGTAAATTATTTTCAATAGTTTTCGAAGGAATTGAGCTATGAAATTTTAACCAATAAACTTCTAGTGTACCAGCATATGCCTTGTAAGAATTTGAGATTTTTCCAATTGGGTATTAATTTATTAAAAATCAGATATCATGGATGCTCTGTTTTGGGATGGAATATTGAGAGTATTTGAAGTTGAGTTTAGGAGATGTTTAAAATGAGAAATTTGCAGATATTTGAGTTTATGATTATAACTTGATTATATCTTATGAGAGTTTTATTAATGATTTTTAGGTCGATGATATCAATGCGCATTTGTTGCATGCGGTTGCTAAGAGGCAAGTAAACTAGACTTCTAAATGATTCACAATAAACAATATCTAACTGAATCACAATAAACAATATATATATGTTTGACATGTTGAAAAAGCCTATTTTTGATATGTACAAATATGGATTTGTATGATTTTGCTCATGTGTATATGTGATGTGTTGTTAGGTCTTAAGCGTGATTATGTATAGGTGAGAGTTCAATGGCATAAGCATGAACATGTGAAGTTTTTTATAAAAAGTATGTTTATAAATTGCATTTGTAATTTTATAATTTATACATGAACTTTGTTATTATATTAAGTTTTACAAGAGTTTTGCATTCGTCGTCACCACCTGAGACTATATGAGGGCCACCTCTCGAAGGCCGATGTACCACGAAGTACCATGTATATTGCAAAGTACCGCACATAGTGTAAAGTACCAC
Source organism: Murraya paniculata (assembly GCA_030449075.1). NCBI lineage: Eukaryota > Viridiplantae > Streptophyta > Magnoliopsida > Sapindales > Rutaceae > Murraya > Murraya paniculata. Next base: position 776,694 of record JAEVFN010000009.1, on the reverse strand, counting down.
ATGCATGATATGTATTTTATTGAAAGAAAATGTGAAAGTTTGAAAGTGGTAGAAAGAGATTTTGATGAATTTGTTTTAAAGTGGTTACAAAAGATCATGGTATGTCATTCATTTGCATTATATCTAAGTATGTATATATTTTGGTATAAGAAAAACTAGTTTGCATACTGAGCTTTGTACTTATTATAGTTTATTGTGATTCAGTTTTCAAAAGTGAGGATTGATTTGTGATGAGTCAGGAGAAGGACTTGAACTGAGGACGATATATGGTTTGGTAAAATTTTAAAGTCTTCCGTTGTTTAAATATTGTATTTGAGACTTGAATTGTTATTGATTTTAGAAATATATTTAGGTAAACAAGTGAGTAGTGGTTAGATTCGCCCCCTCAGAGTTGGGGCTGGGGTGGTACATTTTATGTGCTCTTATTTTATTAGTAGAAAATATTGGTACTTTTATTTGTAGATAACACAAGTTTACGATGATGGGCAAGTTAGTAGTCAATTATTCTCTTTGGCATGTAAACTTGAATTGCAAGTGACTAATTATTCAGGTTTTAATTTCAACAGCTTCAGATTTCTTGCAATCCACTATGGTCAAAATAGGAAGGCAAAAAATAGTGGAAACATGGTTAAGGTTGAGAACTAGGATTGTGGAGTTTCACACTATGGCAATTGAAGGAAATTATTGAATTGTATTTTACAGGTTCAATTGTGATTGTTACGACATAGCTCGAGATGGTTACAAAAGAGATCATGACATAGCTTGAGATGGTTACAAAAGAGATCGCTATGGGATAGTTACTACCAATGAAAGGCAAAACTTAAACGCTATAAAGCCATTTGTGTTAGCTCCTATGCAACTCGAATATGTTAATATAAGGGGATTGAATGATACTAAATGGAGTTTTGTAGTAGAAACAAAGCCTAGAAATCTATATATATGACATTCCAGTGAATCAAAAAGAGCCATTCCAAGAATAAGAGGCTCATTTCATTCATGATTTCGTGAAGAAAATAACGTTGATTGGAGTTTACTTGTTCATAATTCTTTTTCAGTTTTTAATTGAATTTTACAATAATTTCATATGGTTATATTATTTCCTAATTTAGTCATTTTATTATTTGTTTCTTTTTGCTTTTGATGTTGATGCCTTATTCAAAATTATTTAGAATTTAAATATATTTTAACAAGTGTAGGCAAATTAACCCAAGATAAATTAATTATCCTCATTAATTAATCTTGAAATCAATGTTATCTATTGCTATTCATGGGATACTATTTACAATTCATTGTTTATACGATATTGTTTATAAGTCACTATTTATAAGTATTCTTCATCATAACTATTTAACACATTGTTCATATTACTGTTCATTCACCCTAAATCTAACAAATATGGTAGAAATAGTAAATTGCAGAAAGTAAAGTGCATGGGTGATTTTTATATGGTTCGAATCACAATCTTACATCCACGAGGCCATGGCCAGACATTGAGCAATTCAGTAGTAATGAAAGGATTATAACGTTTTTGATTCTCACACAATTTCAAACTCCATCTTACTCTTGTTGCCACCTTACCGAATCTAAGTTAATCGACTTTGCTTAGTGAGCACCACTCATCTTTAATTATTGTTGCTGCTTCCTTGAGATTCCCTCAACACAACAAATGACCCTTCATCCTAAACAGACCAAGGTAATCATCAAAGATGTTTAATCAAGGACTTAATATGATGAAGACTCAAAGATTAAAACTTCATAGAGGTATGAAACATCATATGCGGCCAAGATAGGTTTTCTTTTTGTTCTCTGTGTTGATTGACTTTCTAATATAAAATACAATATGTGTTCTTCAGTATTCAATATATGAAATACTTCCATTTATATAGGCGTAGTATTTCACTCAAACCCTAGTAGAGGACTACTAGGATATACTTAGGAGTACAATATTCAATGCAGTAATTATCTTTATTTGGAACTCTTTGATATGTAATTGACATGTACATGCCAATCTGCTTGTATATGCCTCCAAAAATATCCTTCAATATTCCAGATAATCTAATTAAGTAAATATCTAATACTAGACAAATCTTGTAATACAATGAATAAATAAATTACAACATGATTGACACATTGATGCCAATAATAAAAACACTAACAATTTCCCCTTTGTCACCCTTGTAGTCAATGCATAAACTAACCAATTTTTTAGTCATGAAATGGTGTATGTAGAAGCAAGATAGACCACAAGTCATAACCTACACATAGGTAACAAAACAAACAAAGAACTAACCAAAACAAAAATCATTAGTCACCACTAGTCCAAGATAAAAGTCTTCTTATGTCTCAGATTCATTTGAGAAAATTAACTCTCCCCTGAGATAAACAATCTCATAACAATATATTTAGAGTGCAATAATCCATATAAAAGAAAATAATCAATAAAGATCATATGTAAATCAAACAAGCTCCCCCTTAAAGAAGAATAATAAATTTAATGAACATGTAAATAATTTCCTCTTTATTAAATTCAAATTCAAATAACAAAATACTATTCTCCCATAACGACAGAAATTCAAATAGAATTCAAATATTACTCTCCCCTTTTTGACAAAAAGTGCTAACGAAAGGTAGATAGCATAAATTAGAATTGAAAGAACATCCTAAACTAGATGAAAAACAAAACTAAATAACTAGGGGGGCACATAAATCAAAGGAATCAAGAGTAATGAGAATGCCTAATATCATATAGAGTGTGCTCAATGTGTTCAACTCGACCAAATAAATCTGGAATCATCTCCTGCTGAGCATCCAAACATTGTAGAGTCAACTGAACTTTTCTTGAAGCTTAAAATTGATGAAGGCCGGGACTAGAATATCATCATCTTTATCACAAATAACACCAAGTGACTTCAACATATAAAAGATTGATTCAATATAGTTAGGTATAAAAGTAAAGTCATAATCTTTTCAACTAAATTATAAACTTACGATGTCAACGTTTGATGAATCACAAAAAGAATGGTAATGCATGTCTCTCCTAAAAGACTTCCACATTCTTCGTAATCAAGTCAAAAGTCAAAAAGAAATTCTTGCTCTAAACAGATACAAAACTTTAGCAAATAAAGGGTCCATTATAGTATAATTTTTAGTTTGATACTTATTATGTACCGCAATCCAATGTAAACCTTGATATTTAACAGCAAGCTTTGGAACCAAAAGTCATTTAGGCCAAGTAGAATACTTGCCTAATAGTTGAGTTGCAATTATAGTCATGCCGAATTATTAATGTGTTCCTAAATATTCGTATCATCAAAATCCTCACCCTCATAATGACGATTGATTTAAGAGGTAGAAAACTCCATTATATGACCTCTCACATAAACTTTATGGAAGAAAGTAGGATTAGTCTTGTCCGCAGTACTCTCTGTTAAGAATAAGCTCAGAAAAAAGCTTCCAGTGTCAGCAAATGAGTTAACAGAGTATTAACCAATTTTGCTGAGTCATTATCCATGTCAACAATTAGTTATGCAGGCAGATTAGCTATTTAGAGTTTGTTATAATTCTCCCTCTCAAAGTTTGTTACATGTAGCTAAAATCACGCTCGTGCTTTTATTGCTACTAGAAGTTTCTGGACATGTATATATAAACCTTTGTAACTCTTCAGCTTCTTGATTTTTTTAGTAAAATGAATTCAGCCAAATAATTTTCTTTCCAAAACTTTAGAATTTTCTCTTTAACCAAACACAACATTTTCTTTAACTTGGTATCACAGCCATCTCTGTTCATAGTCATGGCTTCTTCAAGCTGAAATCCTCAAACTAACGCAGTTTCTAGAGCATCCTTTACCTTTACAACACCAATTAAACTTGATCGTACTAATTACATGATCTGGAAACAGCAAGTACTTTCCTCTATTTGTGGTAATGCCCTTGAGAGCTACATTGATGGATCTTGGCCATGTCCAGATCAATTTCTTCCTAATGGATCCAACTCTGATGAGTCCAATGGAGGAGATTGTAAGAATCCAGATTATGTTGCATGGAAATGTCAAGATTAGCTTCTACTTAGTTGGATCATGTCTTCAATGAGTCTTGAAATTCTCAGTCTCGTGGTAACCTCTCAAACTTCTTTTGAGTTGTGGAAGAATCTAGAAAAATAATTTGGATATGAATTAATGGCTAAGAAAGTTCATCTTAAAATGCTTCTCAGTAATCTGAGGAAAGGATCTTTGTCAATGACTGAATATTTTGCAAAACTCAGATCAATTACTGATGGACTTGCTTTGGCTGGGAGTCCTCTAAGCAACACTGATCTAATTACTCATCTTATCACTGGATTAGATCATTCCTACTATCCTGTTGTTGTTTACATTGAAGCAAATGTGTGTCAACATGGATCTGAGTGAAGCCTATGCTATGTTACTGACGCATGAGGCTAGACTTGAAATTAGTACGATCATCGACAATAAAGAAGCTAAAAGTAACTATATGGCTAATGTAGCTCAGACTAGTAATTTTCAAAAGAAAGGTAATGGTAATGCTCAGGGTAACTGGAACAAGAATAGAGACGGCAACTGGAATCCAAATTTTACTGGTAGAGGTGGAGGATATCAAGGTTAGAGTTCAGGAAGGGGAAGCTAGAATGGCAACTATAGAGGATTTACAGGAGGTTTTAACACTGGTGGTGTTAACAGTGGATGATTTACTGGTAATTTTAACAATAGAGGAATTAACACTGGTGGTTTTGGTAGAGGTGGTTTTAGAGGTAACAGAAAGAGTTTTGCTCAGGGAGGAATTGTTTGTCAAATTTGTTTCAAGTTTAACCACACTGTTGCTGAGTGCAAAGACAGGTTCAACATGAACTTTACTCCAAGTCCTCCATCTTAAGGTTATTTTTCAAATCAGGGACCAAGACTAGCCTATGTGGCCACTTCTGAAGGAGCTGCTGATCAGGGATGGTATCTTGACAGTGGAGCTACTCATCACCTTACTAATTCAGTCAAGAACTTAACTGATGGTAAGATCTACTATGGCTCAAACTATTTACTTGTTGGCAATGTTCAAGGGCTTTAAATCACATACATTGGTCATGCATGCTTTCATACTTCCTTGGATTCATGTATTCATCTTCAAGATATCCTATGTGTTCCCAAAATTATCAAAAATCTCATAAGTATTTCTAAACTTCTTTTCTGACAATGACATTATAATTGAATTTACATATGATGCTTGTTTTTTAAAGGACAAGGTGAAGGGAACGCTGCTGGCTTAGGGGATTATTAAAGAAGGGCTGTATAAGCTATTGTCATATGAAGAATCATCCTTCCCTTATGATACAAAAGTCTTACAACCTAGGTCTATGGTGTTAATCTTTCCTTTGAATAATGTTGTGAATTCTGTACAACCTTCTGATGGTATTCTGTCTGTGATGCTTGTCAGCTTGGCAAACTACACCAATTTCATTTCTCAGCAACTGAAGTCAGATTTAAACATCCTTTAGAATTAATTCATACAGACTTATAGGGGCCAGCCTCTATTCTTTTTATGGATGGCTATAAGTACTGCATTTCCTTTGTTGATGATTACTCCAGGTATTGTTGGATCTTTCCTCTTGTCTTGAAGTCTGATGCCTTAACTACTTTCAAAAACTTTAAAACTTTAGTTGAAAAATAATTTAATCTATCCATTAAAGATTTACAACCTGATATGGGAGGGGAGTTCAAAATTTTTATCTCTTTTTTTCGTTAAGAAGGCATTCAGTTTCGACATAGCTGCCCTCACACACATAATCAAAATGGTGTTGTTGAGAGGAAGCATAGACACATTGTTGAAACTGGATTAACTCTTCTTGTTCAAGTTAAAATGCCTATCCCTTTCTAGTGGGAAGCATTTCACACAGCCTCTTATCTTATCAATAGAATGCCAACCACAATCTTAAATAACCAGTCTCCTTATCAACGATCACATCATCAGTCACCAAATTATAATTTTCTTAGAGTCTTTGGTAGTGCATGGTACCCTTTACTCTGACCATATAATCAACACAAGCTTGATTTTCAATCTCAGAAATGTTTCTTTATAGGTTACAGCCCTTTGTATAAGAGAAAGCTGATATCAGAGCCAGTTATAATATTCAAGTCGGCTCTCAAGCCTTCATTTGCTTCTTTGGAATGTGGTATGGGTTTATGACATCGGGTAGCCAGCAATCGAAGAATGAGCCAACTGGGTTACTATGTTGATTTGCTCTTCTTCATCGAGTTTGTTTCGCATTTGGGCAGCGACAGCCCTCCACCTGCCTACGTAGGCACTGAAACTTTCATCACCTTTCTGATTTAGAGCCTCGAGATCTGATCTTTTTGGTTTGGCATCTAAGTTGTAGGAGTACTGATTGATGAACATTTGAGATAATTGCCAAACAATGCTAAACTTAAAACGATCTAGTGACATAAACCATTTCAGTGCAAGACCCATAAAACTCTTTTAGAATAATTAGATGGCAACCCCTTAGTCTTTCTCCAAAGACGAAGATATGGGCACAACATGAGACAACCTTTTTCGTTTATTTTTTAAATTCCTCTGAACGCTTTTTGTAGTTGTGAACCAGGGTACAGGAAAAAATCCTTGAATTTGATGGAAAAATTGTCAACCCACAACTCAACTTTCTTTAATCTTTATGCATACTCATCCGTCGCTGAAGGGGGAATGGGATTTGCCCAGAAGCTATAGGGGCAATGGTTAGAGATGAGCTAAAAGTGGAATGAAGGAGATTGGATGGCTTGGAAAGCTTGCAGGGTTTGGGCCGAGCAATGGGCTACATTAGTTATGGGTTGAAATGGCGAGTGCTGAGATAACGATAATGTTTAGAAAAAAACAGACTCGATGGCTCCGAGAATCGCGAATCCGAAGGTGAGCTTCCTTTCCCTTAGGGGGCTCATAGAATAGCATATTTTGAAAAAGAAGACGAGGGATTGGGTGTACAACCGTTTGGTAATTATAGCAGAGCATTGAGCGACATGGAAATGGCTAGCATAGGATTCAATTGAATGGAAAGAAATACTGTTAAAGAAAGAATGGTATTAATTAGAATTTAGAATTCTAGCTCCCTAGAAAGCCCAACATGTTGAGATACTGAACTAAGGTACGTGTCGTGTCCATCTAACTATTACAAGTTCCATGTTGCCGCCTTCGTATTCGTAACTCTAGAATTCCAGCAAGTGCCATGTTCCTTTAATTTGTTTGATTGACTTGACTGCTACCCTTTTCCTCTCTCATTGAACATTTCTCCAGCGAGCAGGAGAAAGCAAAAAGAGTTTGAGATCAAGATCAAAGTGAAAGTGGTGCTTTTCAAAGTTTAACCTTGGGCGCGCATAAATAAAAAAATGATCCCTGCATCCCCACAGGCTGGCCACATAGCACGAACTGTGGTGGTTGTGAGTGCATGGTTGGTCCTGAACCAGAGATGAGGTAAGCGCAATTGAAATTCCTGGGTGAACTAACTCATGTGAAAGCATTGAATACACAATTATGAAAGACAAGGGACATAAATTGATTGCTAAGTAGGGATCTTGTTCAGCAAGCAGCAGATTTAAAGAACGAACTCAGGGAATAAAGTAACTTTTCTTTTTATAGGAACAGTGTCTGGGTTTGTAACAGCCAAAGCCCTTGCCATGTTTCCTACGACTAGTGCCTATTCATGGGGACACATGAGAGAAGTTGTTTTTCTATAATCTGCATGCTTGAATGGCTTGATTGGGTATCATACTAAAAAAAAAACTACCTAAAACTGAGTACCAAAACTTGCCTACCGTCCCAACACAAGGCAAACTAATCATTCATTGAGCTAACAATTTGATTTCTGAAGGCAAGTCAGGAAGTCGAGTAAGGAAGATTTCAACAGCACTCTTTATCAAAGGCCTAACAAGCCCATTTGGATTGGTTTAATAACATAAATTATAGAAAGGCTAAGGAGAGCATTAAGATCTAGCATCCCCCCCCCCCCCAAAATGCATGGTGGGCAGCCATACTAGATCCAACAAAGAAAACCTTAATAAAATTGTTTGCCGAGCATCTGATGGCACACCAGTACCATATAATTGAGGGAAAGTCATCTACACATGCATCATCCTACTATTATATACCATTTATAAGCATTCTTGCGAACCTTTTGAAAATACCAAATGACAGCATTGATATTCCATATCTCCTCAACCTCTGGATTTCTACTTTGTGAGACTATGAATGTTACAAATAGAACTCTCTTTCTTTCATAGATGAGCCATCTGAAAAGTTAAGCTCAACTAGGCTTTAAAAAGCTTTTTCTAATCTTGTCCAAGCTAATGTTGGGAGCATGAATCTAGCCGAAGCAACCTATAAAGAAAGAAGGCAGTCAGACTTAACAACAAGTAACAATTGAACTGAACTTATATGAGTACTTCTTCAGTTTAGAAAAGGCTATCTGAGTACGATTGGCTTCTTCATCGTACAAAGATAGGCCTAGCTATTCAATCCAACCAATCATTCAATCAAGTCAGGACATTACTAACAGGAACTAAAAAAAGTTTATATCAATAGGGAACAGTCTACGGACTAGTAGGGAACCAGTATTGAACTCTAAAAACAACTAATAAGTTGAGTTAGATATCTCTAAAGTAAAAATTAGATGTTATATATGTAACCAAAGATACACATTTGAATCTATAAATGCGTATGCTCCTAAAGCTATAGAAAACATGCAGAAAGGGGTGATTTACCTATTATTAAAAAGACAAGGTTTAGGTTCAATGTGAATACCTCTGGAATGAAAATGGGGTACGATACTTGTGGCTTTCTACTTCCTCTCTCAAAATGAAACTGATAGGAAAGCTCTTATGTGACTCTGACTTTGAGTGTGATGGTGAAGTTGTTGCTATCCTTGTGCCTAGAGTAATTTGGTTGGGAGAACTCCCTCCCTCAATACAAGAGAAGAGGGTGCTCGAGGATCTTCTCGTGAATCAAGGGCATTCGCTACTATTTCTTCACCTATGAAATTCTTCTTAAAGAGAAATGAATGTTTTCTTCGACGACTTTAAGATTAAGAATAAGAAAAGAAGTTGGATTTTCTGATATCCCCAGGTGTTGTCACCAAAAACCTTCCCCGATTGAAAAAACGTCTCAGTCACTCATAATCTTATCTAACCATTGAAAAGACTTAAACCAAAGCAACCATTGCACCACATCGATGTGATACCTCAGCTTTCCATCACTGTTAGGTAATGGGCCGGTTTCGTACGAACGAAATCGTAACACCGGAACACCCGACCCGACCATATTTTCATAAATAATTGGTCTTTCCGATCCGATCCGGTCGAAAGACGACCGCTAGAGGATCAAGCAAATCTTCAGCGGTTATTGAAAAGTAAGTTTCCACTCGAGCGTACCACTTGACATACTCACAGCAAGAACGAACCCACCTACAAGCCCTAATTAGACGCGGACCTGTATGTCCACCATATCGAAGAGAGGAGCTTCTCGACTCATACTTACATATCCAGGTTATATCATATGAGTGTCAGAGCTCAAGAGCTCTTTAGTTAAAGTCAGATCCTGGTCTATAAACCATACTGGCTAAGTATTATTAACCTTTGACCTACTACCTACAAAACAACCAGAGGAGACAAAAACTGACTTCAAACTCTAAAACTTAACGTTCGGCTTCTAGCAAAGTGTGAAACAAACTCACTACTATTACTAAACACCTTTAGACAGAGGTGCACCACGCCTACTCGGTCTTTCTGAATCAGGAAAACCTTCACTCACTCTCCTAACGCTCACTTCAGCTGAGCAGCCTTATGACCGGTAAGCTGGGATTAGAACCATCATACTAAAGCACCCTTAGCACAATAGTCAGACAAATCAACTCTAAGGGACTCACCAACTTCAAAGTAGAGGTGGCTAACCACATCGAAAATGGATATGAAAAGGAAGAAACATAGTTTAAAACAGAGCAAAGAACAAAAGAGCATGGAAGGATGGAGGTACTATGTACGCTTCACTACAATCCAGTAGTGCAAACCAACCCACTAGCACAGAACTCACTCAACAAACTAACTCCTCAAAAGCACTAAATTCAATAGGCTTCGAGCAAGCAATCATTCCTCTAGCAAAATAAAACTAAATAAGGTACACTTGAGACAAGAAACCAAATAGGATGTCTAAGATCTAGAGTAAGAGTGAAATAAGAAACCAAATAAGTACACTCAATCTGGTATTGACATAATGTCTAGGCTAAGGGCCAAAGGAGAACTTACACAAAAACGAGACCTAGGCCATAACTATGAAATGGAAAGAAGGCAACAATAAGAACTAGAGCGCACCCTCTGGAGTAGCTACTTGTTAGACCTTTTTCTATGCCTGGTTCATAGCTTAGACTATTCCCTTACTACTAGTGCAAACCAGTACTTGAGTCACAATATGATAATGGTAAGAACTTGAGTTAGCTGAGCCATAATACCAATAGAAGCAGTAACTGCATTTTGCCCTTGAGGAATAGAGCTGAACTTAGGATAAGTGAGTATGGAGCATGGAATGTCCTTTTGCTGTAAAAGTAATTCAAACCTTCGATAATAGGCTAGATAGTTGTATTAAATCAGTTATATGGTGAATTGTTCATTTGAGATCTGTATACAAGGACAGAAAGAAAGACATTCGGCAAATATCTCAACTCCTAATATAGGGCAGCGTCCTTTTCATAGTGCAATTAGGGACAAATCGAAGCAAAGACAAGAAAGGTTCCAGCCATTACATACAGAAATTCAAGTCCTCATGAATATGATAGTTCAGGCTACGGGGAAATAGATCCAAAATTCCCCTCTCTTCTCTAGCCGTGGCCGCTAGGAATTGCTTTCGCTCTTGCTCTTCACCGGGGTGCTGGTGGTCCGGCTAAAGATTTGGTTGGCGAATGGGGTCACTACGTTCTCACTCTCATCTTTTTAGTTTTCATAATAAAAGCCCAAAGAGAGAGATTTTCCGAATGGCAATGTAGCAAATTAGTGTAAGGTTTTTTCAATTGAATATAGTGTGGATGATTAGGCTTGAGTGATGGGTTTTATCAATTGAGTGAAGAAAAGGGTCATTGTTTTTTTTTTAATTTAAATAATTAACAATGACAATCTTGTAAATAAATTAAGTTATTTTTAAAAAATATTTTTAAATAATTAACAATGGTAAATTTGTAATAAAATTAATCTTAAATAATTTAAAATTTTATAAATAAATCAATTACATTCTTAAAAAAATAATTTTTAAATATTCCATTTCACTATAAACTAAACATATTTAAACGACATGCCATTTTGAATTTCTAAAAGTTTAAATTATTCAACCATAACATTTATCCATCACTAATTTATGTCTATTCTCTATCAATCACAAATATATCATGAAGGCATGACATCTGCTATGTATCACAAAAATGTCATTACTACATGATAGACTCATGACATATCGGTGCCAATAAGAAAATTATATCATAGTTTAATAATTTTTTATTAATGTATGTCTTTTTAGTTTTTATAATTTATTATGGACCTAAATTGTTTGTACATGATGTTTTTTTAATCTTGTAGCTATCTATCAAATGAAGTTAACAATGTACCTTATTAATTTCAATTTTACTTTTTCTATTTATATATATTTTCATTCGGTGATTTCTTTAGTACCTTTAGCTAAAGTCACTTATTTAACATTTCTTAAAAATATCTAAGACGAACTTTTCATTACATTTTTTCTTGAGGATTAATGGACTATTGTTGTAATCTTAGTTGCTTCAAAACTTAACAAAATTATTTTTGATTGGCTTGAAACTTTCCGAAACTAAAGTTGAATACATATGTTTTAGTTTTGGAAATTTTGGGATGAATTGCATTTACAATCAATTTTTAATGGATTTTTCAAAATGATTGGTTGTTATGCAGTTTTGTCATAAATTACTCGTGTATCATGTTTGGTGGTGCAAATGGATAGTCTAATAGTGTCGGAATGAGCAGAAATTCACGAAAACTTTAATTTCTTTATCCAAATTCCAAATTTGGAAAATTTCATATTGATTGAACTTGTAGTTTATTTTTAATGGCTTTTCACACTAGGCTACCTTTAGCAGGAAGTTCCTTTGACAAGACTGTTTACTAACTTTTGATCTTACAAAAGACCAATCTGATAATGATATCGAAATGACCTCAAATTTTAATATTTTGTTCACACATATGTGCAGTTCAAATCTAGAAAATATCATTCCAATATATTAAATATTTTAAATTTCATAAATATTCAAGTACCCAGTGCTGCAGTATTGTTTCATAGGCAATTTTGACTTACATAGTTTTATCATGTGAGAACCTAATGTAGATTTGTCCAAATGACTTGAAATTTTTATATGTGCTGATTCACATTATTAAGTTTGTTATGCAAATTTTTGTAACATACGAAATAACATTGAATTTTTAAGCAAAATATAAAACTTAGATTATTACTGTTTTCGATTAAATCTAATTATTGATTCCAAGGGTAGGCATCGGTTTAGTTTGTTTTGGTTTTGGGATAAATCGAAATTTTTGGTTGAGAATTCAAAAAAAAAACTATTAGACATTTAAGGAAAATAAAAATTGATTTAGAGCCAATAGGTTCGACTCGATTCGATTTCAATTTGCCTTAACGGTTCTATTTCGGTTCGCTTAATAGTTCAATTTAAGCAATCAGGTTTTCAGTTCATCTTAACGATTCAGATTCCAATTTGGCTTTTTATTCAAATTTCAGTTTGGTTCCCGGTTCGTATAGTTTGATTCTTCAGTTCATTTTCTACTTCAAACCCTACACAACAATTTCCTAATTTTCAGTACCTGTACAATACATTCAGGATCTATACAATCTAAGATTTTATGAATTAATCTACAATTTCATCAATTACTACTACATTCATCAAAATATACAACCAGCTACTACCACTACCAAATCATTCATCATCATCACCAAATTAACTTAATATCATCCATACCATAAGTCCATGAGAACATAAAAAACAAAACAAAATAAAAAACAGTCAAATACCCCACAACATCTAGGCAACATCGATAACCATAAGAAAGTATTAAATCAACACAAATAAAATTGAATTGAGTAAAGTAAACATAAATATAGCTATAAAAATAATATATCAAATTTGTATAAATGATACCTCTTATTCTAAAACATCACTCAATCACCAATTTGTCCTTTGCTGCTTGTCCATTGTGTGCTAGCATTGGCCTAACAAACTCTACAAAGAAATAAAGTAGATGTATGAAAATCATTATTTATAATATCGAACACTACAAATAAATTTTCAAAAGTTAACAAAATCATGTTATTACCTACTTCAACAACTTCATAAAATTCAGCTCGTTACTCGGTTGGCTTTCTTATACGATCTTTATAAAGAGTTGATCAAACCTAATTTTAAGGGCAAATCAAGGACTCAACTGTTTTAGGAGTCAAAGAACCCCTAAATGGGTCGAGTATATGACCTCCAGTGTTAAATGCCGAATCCAAAGCAACTGTAGAAACTAAAATTACCAAAATATCTTTGACAAATTGGATACCTATGCCAATTCAAACCCCACCAATTCAAAATATCAAAATTATCTTTCATCATCTTTGTTTTATCTAATAAGTATCTTTCAACCTCATTTGGCCCACCTTATCCATCTTGTGCACTTGTTTTCATCATTTTATATTGTGTAGAAGGATGAAGAGAAAGCCAGCAAACTCACTAATCCCATTATTCTGAACCATGCAACTAGTTTTAGCAGCATTGTTTAGATCACCAGAACTATAACTTTGATAAAACTTCATCAACAACTCTTTAAAGCTATTACACAACTCCTCAATCTTCTTTGTTCCATACAAACTACTAAAACACCACATAACAAAGTTTATTTTACATTGAGGATTAAGTATTGCTACTAATATCAAGAATATGTTGACCTCCTCTAAATTATCGCCCCAATATTTGACAAACTTTGTTATCATAGGTTTGACCATGTAACTTAACAAAACATCATCACTATCATCAAAGACTTCAAATGAATATGAACTTTGCACATCTCGTTAAAAAAATTCTTAGTAGTCACACACTTAGAACTACTAAATTTCAAGGTCACATCATAAGAGATTGATAGAAATTTGACTAAGCATTGTCCTAATCATCATCCATCAATGGTTCCCCCCTATTTTTTTCTTATTGTCATTCTATCCTCTTTGTTTGCTCCAAAATGATTAACATAATGCCCATCTTCATCTTTCAATCTATCAAATGTTTTTTCAAATTTAAATATAGATCTTAACATTAAGAATGTTGAATTCCACCTAGTCGGCACATCTAACACCATAAACCCATTAGATGAGATTTTTTCTACATCAATACAAGCTTTGAATTTTTGTAACCTCAATAGAGAAGATCTAATGTATTTCACTACATTGGGAACACTATCTATTGTCTTCACCACATCCAACCCATCCTTCAAAATCAAATTTATTATGTGTGCCTAACATCTCACATGCAAGTACGAATCATTTAAAACCAAAGAATCCCAACTCAAATTTCCTAACTTCTTCTTCAAATAACTGATGTTTTTCCATTTGCACTGGCTTTGTCCATAGTAATTGTGAACAAGCTTTCAATACCCCAATCATACACTTCTTAATAAGCTTCTTAATGACCTCTCATTTATAATTAGAAATACACATCTGAATTGAAGTCCAAGTAACTGTAGTGATGCAATTTGCAGTTAACGCACTTTTCAACATCTTCTCATTCTCATATAATTAAAGAATATCCCTTGTAATTGTCCTCTGTGACGGCACATCAAAGTTTGGACAACAAGTAGCCATAAACTCCAAAAATCCTTCAGCCTCCACAAACCAATAGGGCAACTCATCTTTAATAATCATCTTTAAAAGTGCCTTCCTACAACCTTCTTTACTAAAACCTATAAAAACAAGCTTAGTATTACCAACACCCTTTTCACGAGCTGAAGCATATTGATTTCCATCCTATTCAAGCTTTATTTTTTATACACAGGACATTTCATCTTTCCAATTGAGTTCTCAAGCCAGAGGTTTCATTAACACTTTCACATACATACTCCTGTTACAAAGGTTACACTTCGCTTTTTTGTCTCCAAGTAGCTTCGAAAACAATTCCCAAATGTCTAACCTCAAACGCCTACCTTTTTTTTTTTCGCTCTGAACACTCTTCTCAAAATCGCCTTTCATAATTTCCTTTACATCATTGTTATTTTCTTCCATCGTGCACACAAAGCCTATTATAATCAATGTATAATAAACAAAAAAAAAATAATTTGCAAAGTGTGTATAAAAATGAAAATGTTCAAAATTCAAAGTACAACAACATAGTCATATTGAGCAAAATTCAGTAAATGGCCTAATGATTGTAAATATATCCATTTTTGTATGACCTTACTAATTATTATAATGAAGTATCAGCCTACCATACTAATTCAGGACTATCAAACAACTAGATGTGACGCATGACATGGACAAATTTGCCCATAAATGACAGTTTCTTATAGCTTGCACTAGTGGAAAGATTACTATTTTGGCTACAATTCATAAGGTACCACAAAATTAAAAAGTTAGGATTTCCTTCTAATTTTTATAAGTAGCTTGACTGAATGGTGGTTGTTACGTTCTCTCTCTATAGAGATAATGCACCTCCTGTTATGCAAACATCCTAATATTCTCCAACTTTGCAATTACACAAATTCTAGTTTGTTCAATTATGTTATATTTCTACATAAAAAGCAAGTTATCTCCGAAGCAAATATCCCAACCATGCCACTCGATTCTCTAAGTTGCTTTCATGGAAAATCATGACATGACAACTGCAGGCTCCCCAATTCATTCACTGATATTTCATCATATATTATAAAGTTCAATTATTTCATTTTTTGGACCTCTACACATTCGTAGACAAAAAAAGTTTGTATGCAACATCTAGCAGTAGGGCATTAGGAGTGCATTTGACATTCAATAATGACACACAAAATTGACATTCAACAAGCTTTACAAATGTAACACCCGAAATGGTAAAAGCAGACCCACACACAGCTAATAAAATTAAATACTCTTAATACAGTAATAATAAAATATAGTAAATATGAAATTAGAAAACAAATCCATTTAAAAAAATAGAGCAAGTTAAATTACCTGGCTGACTGGCTGGGGATGGAAAGAAGCAACAACGACAGTGGCAGTAGCAGCAGATTGGAGAGTTGAGACGGTGAGATGGCTGTCAAACTAAAAGGAAACAACCATGCTCATCCCTCGTTATTGGCAGGCAGCAACGATTAGTAAAGGTATGAAGCAAAGGTCATGAAACAAGGGTCAGTAGTGAAGATTCTGTTGGGATTATGTGCTCTTTAAAGTATGTAATTATTTATTTTCTGATTAATAAGATATTTTTAGATATCTTAATTGCATAAATATTTTGAATAAAGTCTATTTAATTATATTATATGTATTTTATGTGATCATCATATGGATTCATAGAAGACATAAATACAAGTTATCTTATAATTAAATAAATTAAATTCGCAGTTGATAAATAGAGTTGGGAACTCTATTTATGTTTAGACTGTAGTAAATTCATTGATTGATTTGTCTTAATCATGTATGAATTTACTGATGTAGTTTGACTACATTAAACATGATCATCACATATGAGATTTAATTAACCTTAAAATAACTGTCAGACTTATTAAATCACATAGGCATTGATTTTATTGCAATCTCAATCCTGAGTTAATTATAGTTTCATGTTTGTAATGGCATTTCATTTGAGCTACCAATGGGCGCAATATACATTTGTAGTCAAGATTACCCAGTATCTTGGTTGAAACAATTATGAGTAGTGAGATTATAGATTAACAATATAGAATTTGTACAACACATCTCTTGACGGATTTTTGGTACTTGATCATAGAATTCTCTGGCTAGAGTGTGTCAACATAATTAGTATGTTGAAAATGATCATTAGAGAAAGTCAGTAAGTGTCAAGGAACAAGATGTAATGAAATTGGTTGGACAGTTGAGATATCAATTTAATTAACGATGTGGTACAAAGGATTGTTCAGTAAAGAAATCAATGTGACATGGGTCGAATCATTATTCGAGAACACTATCCTAGATAGCATACAATTATGGAGGTCAGTTCCAATCTTTTAGTGGAGTAGATTTGGAATTAAATAATCAGGCTAGTTTAATTACAGGCCTAATTATTGTAGCCATTATTGTATGGGCCCATATGATCCCCAGGTTAACTCATTTAATTGATTACACCACTATCGGATTGATAAGCAAAATAACTAGCAGTTTGGGTTAAAAGCCTAAATATATTATTTGGTGGAAGGCTCCATTTTACAAGATGGGCCCCCTATAACAAGAATAAGTAAATGCCACTTTTGGTTTTTAAAAAGAGAGCCTAGGATTTCCACCAATGGGAATATAAAAAGGCTTATTTTTCTAAAAATAGAAAAAAGTAGCCACAATATATAGATTAAAGAAAAATAAGTTTTTCTCTCTAATCTTGAGAGAAAATTTTTTCTCTTGCTAGTTGCTTACAATAGTGATAAAGGCTCCCACACGTCAAGTGTAGATCAAACTTGAGTTATAACCTAGAAGATCGTTGGTGAAGGATCATGATAGAAGATCGTTGGTGAAGGATCATGATCTAACAATCTTGGTGGTGTAGATCGTGACTTGGGAGCCTATATTACTTCTACGAAAAAGCAAAGGTACGATTTCTAGATTATAATAATTTTATAGATTATATGAGAAATGCGATCCAATTATTTTCCGCTGCAAAACTAATTTTTAAACCAACAGATTCAACAGCACCGGTAGATTGGGATTCAGTTGCAAAGGTTCGGTTTTCACTTTTCAAGTTAGGGACTTAGGGTTCAAGTTGTGCAAGCAGCAAGCATGACCGAGTGAGGTGTGCAAGCTGTGCAGCGATGTAATATTTGTATATATATGTTTAACTTAAAATTACAAAAAATTGCCATTGATATCGATTAGGTTCGGGTTTTATAACTTTTGATCTAAAAATCTAACTGAACTTAATGTTGGTTTGGTATTTACCCATTCAATTTTTTACCTTAAAAAGTATCGAATGGAAACCTAAGAAAATTGAACCGAACTAGAAATTTTTCGGTTCCAGTTTGGTTTTGCCCAGCCCTAAGTGATTCTCTATATCTATTTCAACAACTGGACTTTCTATGCTAAGATGAGAGGCTTAAGGTCGAAGAAGAACAAAAGAAAAACAATTGTTTGGCCTTTCTAAAGGTCTCTATTTCATCCCTCTTTTTTTTTTTTAAGGTGTATTTACTTGTCAATATGGGTATAATTTTTTTTGCATTAGCTTTTAGATAAATGTGATTCTTAATTATTAATTTGCTTTAAAGTGTATTTACTTGTCAATATGGGTATAATTCTTTTTGCATTAGCTTTTAGATAAATGTGATTCTTAATTATTAATTTGCATCACATTTATCTAAACTTGGCCTTCTTTATGGATTTTCTTTTAATCAATTTATGTTCCAGGTTGGTTGCTTGCTATGTCCAAATATCATTTAGTTAAGTGATTTTATTAATCCTAGCTTACTTGAATTAATTTTCATTAATAATGGCTTGTGTATTTTTCTTTCTTTTCTCTATTGGTTAATGGGAAGTTAGTTTTCCAGTTTTTTTCTAAATTGAAGGGAGAATATAAAATGTGCAAAAGTGGTGGCCAATATCTTTGGGTGGAAATTGAAGGACATTGTACAACCAACTAATTGATAAATTAGTTTTAACATTGAACTAATTTCTTATAATATAAATATAGTGACTGTATATATTATGAAAGTAAATGTCTTTTTTATCAAGTTTATATATGCTTTGTGATTTTATATTTTCATTTGGATAGAAATAGCTAGATTGAATATATTAAGAATTTTGAGCCTTTTGTTGTGCCATGCTAGTCCCCACTTTTATTTGATATGCACATTGAAATTGAGCCTTGGATGCTAAAGCAAATAAAATTGAAAACATTTTCATCTCAAATATGAATATTTTGCATAATCTAAAGGAATATGAAAAAGAGATTGCTAAAAGAATCTCTATTGAGGTAATGTCTTAATCTTTCTTGTCCCCTATTAAATCGATGTTAAGATGAATTAATTACCACACTAAGGGACTATTTTTTTTTTTTTTTGACGTAGTGATTTAATTGATTTAATTTTAATCAGTTAAGTCATTATGTTTGATTTTTTTCAACTTAATGAAAATTTTCAATAATTAAGTTATTAAGCTATTTTTTTTTAACTTTTTACTTTATCTGAAAAGTCTGAATGATATCATTAAAAGATATTCTCCAAAATTCTCATTTACTTAATTAATTTTCATCCTTACCTCAATAAAATTTAATAATTAACATTATTACCCATCTCTAAAACTTGTAATAATTAGTGGTAGACTACTATTATTTTTATATTTTATTTTCTTCAAATTAATAGTATTTGCCTTCATAATTTTTTATGATATTTTTCATATAAAAAATCATAAACTACAATAAAATTGATTACATATACCAATTTAGAATATAAATGTTGTATTCAATTGAGCATACTTTATATTATGATAATATATGATCTAGTTTAAATTTTTTGATATGTTTATTATTTGCTTAACACTTATAATTTATAAGTCCACAAATAAAAAATTGTTAATTTTCAGATTTTTTAAGTTAATCAAACAACTTACTCTTTTCAGCAATTCAGACAAAAAAAAAACATACTATTCAGATTCAGACATTCATTTCTATTCAGAATTTAGATTAATTTAATCTACTCGAATTTCAAACCAAAAAAAAAAAAAATGCCACCTAAATATCGTACGTTTTCATACCTTAAATCTGCACCAAATTGAATTGATTTCTATTAAATTGTCTTTTTATTTGATTTGGATGTTGGCTAGCTTATAGGAATTCAAATTTCATTCACTTATGAAAAATATCAATTACGGACCACGAGTTGAACTACAGAATAAACTTTTGCTATTACTTAAGTGGCGATGCATCTTAATGAAATTAGTTATACTAAATAATGATTATGTTGTGAAATTAACTCCTATTATTTGTCTGACATAAGATATTTTCTGATCCCTCTTTTTTTTCCCTTTATATGCAGAGTCCATTTGCAACCTAAACTGATCAAAACTTTCCAACTTCAAGCATCACATCTTATGTTTAACTTATGGAAGCTTTAAACTGATTTGATTTAGTTTTATTTGATGTAATAAGTATTCGAAAATTATTGTCCATTACATTGTAAACAGTATGACATTCTTGTATTACACTCATTCTTTTGTACATAAAAGTTCGTTTGGTTATTTTTTAAAGTATTAACTTTTTTGTGTATTATAGTCTCAATTGCAAATAAATGCAAATAAATCAATAGATAATTTTCAATTTTTTAATTTTTTAATAATAAATCAACTATTGATACCATAGTAATAGTAATTGTGGATGCTAATATGGTACCGTAACATTTTGATATTATATTGTCATAATTTTAGTGATACTATAGTAATAATAATCAATGACACTATAATTGTAACACCACAAATTAATGTCGGTAGATTTTAACTATTAGATCAGTAACACAATTAGCAAATGTTATTGAAAGTACTTAGTGACACTATTTGCCTATCAAAGAAGACTATTTTTCTTGTAGTGCAATTGTATTGGCAAGAGCCTATTCCTTTAAAAAAGAAGAAGTAAAGAACGCCTAAAAATCCAACAACAACTCATGGCAAGAAAGAACCTGCAAAATGTTGAACCATAATAAAGAGACATAGAAAGTAAAGAAGAAAAAAGATACACCTAGCAGAAAACTTTTTATTATTCCATAAAAGAGTCTAAGACTTAACCCTGAAATTCTAGTGGAGATGCTAATGGTCTGTTATAGGAAAAAAAGAATTGCAACCCTAACCATCAAGGCACAAAAAAATAGTTGAACTTTGATTTTGCATAACAACAGGATAATATAATAGAGATAGGACTTTCACATGTTGTAAAATAGACTAAGGACAAAGGCTAAAAAAATTATAGTACAACCTCTAGCTAAAAAAATTACATTATGTAAATTGCCTTTTATTTTACAATACCATATTTTAAATAACAATATTTTTTTGTCATTATGTTTAGCTATTATAGTTATATTTTCATTTTGCAACATCATTGTTAGTTATTAAAACAATTTACTAACTATTCAATTTTTTGAATTTATAATGGATAAATTTAATGTTTTATATTAACAGGTTTGGATTATGGCTCCTGGTACTAAACGACATCATTGAAATTCTCCTAAACAAAATCAGATGTTGCCAAGATCTAATCCTACTTCAACTGATTCTTGTGAATCTAGAAATGGAGATGGTATACTTTCTAGGGCTTAACACATTTTTTGAAATTCATTTGTTGTTCCTTCTATATTAGTTTATTATCTTATTTATTTCGCCTGGACTTTTTATCATGGAATTAACGATATTTTGATACTTGTTTGAAATAATCTTTTAATTTAGCTAATTGAATCACATACTTACATCAATTTGAGTTTACAGAGCCTATGTTGAAGAAGAATGTTCGTGGGAAATCGCGGGGAGTTGGGTGTGAACGGATTTTACATTTGTCTAAAAGCAAGTTGAATGTGGACTTTGAAGTTGAGGATGGAAGACCCACTGGCACTTATTCATCTAGGTTATCCACTGAAATAGGCATCATTGTAAGGACTTTTGCACCATTAAAAGTTTATCAATGGAGACAAATTCCTCTTGAGAAAAAGAAGGAAATGTTTGGTCGAGTGGCGGTAAATTCTTCTAACTTTTAAATTCAGTAAAAAATTTATTTTACTTGCTCGTTTACTATTTTAATTCCTTATGATGATCATAGACCAAATTTGACATCGACACCAACCAGCCACATGTTGTAAGATTCCTTAATGGTGCAATGGCACGTAGATTCAAGGATTTCAAGTACTTCTTGAAGAAAAAGTTCACACAGTATTTTAATTTATCCGAAGCATTACAAAATCGCCCTGAAGAAGTTGTTAATGAAGAAGATTGGGATTACCTTTGTAAACGCTTTGATAGTGATCTATTCAAGGTATAAAGAAAAATCTTTTACAAATTTCATGATTTTTGATAATTTCTAATATACGTTTTCTATTCTGATTGTAGCAACGATCCAAAATTTATGTGCAAAATCGCAAGAAGCTAAAATATGGCCATCGAGGTGGATCCAAGCCTTTTGTACAACATCAAAAGGAAATGGTATAACTAAAAATTTTATAAATCTTATTTTCCAATGACTTATAATTGAATTTAGTAATTACTTTTTAATATTGTATATATAGGCTAAAAGACTTGGCTACACACCAGGACCAATTTCTTTGTTTCATGACACCCATTGGAGTGCATGTAAAGGTTGGAGCAATGATGAAGCCAGAGAAAGATATGTAAGTCTATTCATTTTATCTATCATAGCACTTATCCATCATCAATTAGTTTATAATCTTAGTTTAGATGTGATTTCTATATTTAATCACTTCATGAAAAATTTTTATATCAGCTTCTTGTTGAAGAAATGAAGGAAAAAAAAAGTTTTATTGTTAATCTCCGTTGAGCAATTTGGGATTATTTTATATATTCATGCTTAATGTATTGGCTTTTTCTTAGGTTTGCTAGTTTTGTATATTTTTCCATAGATATGGATAGTTAGAAACACATATATTAAAATTCCTAGGAAATACATACGAGGGAAATGAAAAAAATGACATATTAAGTTGTAATATTTAGCTATTTTCATTAGCGAAGCTGACTCGTGCCTGTTATTACAATGCTTGGAATTATTGTTTAGAATGTTGGAAAAAAAATGATGATTTTCAATTAGCCAATGAATGTGGTGATTTATATATAGCAACTGTAGCTATAATTATAAGAAACCTGTATATTGTATTAGAAGATGTTAGAGCTGAAGTATCAATCCTTGGTTGACCTGTCCCTATTATTCTAATGCTTATAATTATATTAATGTGGTTAAAATTTTTCATTTTATTGTCTATATTGTTGAAAGAAAATGATGAATTTTGGCTGGCCAATGAATGGGGATTTGAATAGAGTTACAGTAGCTATAGCTATAAGAAGTGGATATTTTGCACGAGAAAATGTTAGAGCTAAAAGAACAGTCATTGGCTGAAGGATCTGAATCAAGATCTGAGGCAGAAATTTGTGAGGAAGTTCTTGATAGGAGTTCAGGATATGTTAAAGGTCTTGGATTTGGTCCACTTCCTCAAACGCATGCTTCATTCAAGCAAACTACTACTGAGCTACAACAGAAGCTTGAGTCTCAAAATGAAGAGATCATGAGTCAGCGCACACAACATCAAAGTCAAAATGAAAAAATCCAAAGTCAGAGTGAAGAAATTAAACAACTGCAAGAACAAAACTGCGCAAATCATAGAGATTTTAAAGAAGCTGCCACTAGCTGGTGTGAATTTTTCATCCATTTCTATTCCAACTCTATGAGTGTTTGTCATGTTTCTACGAATCTTATTAAGCTTTTTGTGTTACTGCAATTTTTAAGCAATAGGCACTTTCAAATTTTGAACTTTTTTTTTATGTTATTAAATCTTGGAGATTTATCTATTTTTGATTCACTATATGATTTAGTTCTTGCCATTATTGACCAAATTAAATGATCTCCGCATATTTATTTTGATGTTCGAATTAGTTGCTCAAAGTAATTGTGCAACATTATAAGACTATTAAGTAATTAATGATCTTATGTTGGCCGATGTTCTTTCAATAATATTGTGGATAATGGTATATCATTTCAGTGACCAATACAATTGGTCTCAATTTAAATGACCAAATAAATATTTTTATGCACTAAATATACAGTCAATAAACAATATTATTATCAACTAAGATAATTAGTCACTCAAATACATTTTCATCAACTGAGATAATTAGTCACTCAAACAATTATTCATTGACCAAGACAAACGGTCACTCATATATATATTCATCGACTACAAACATTAGACACTAAAAAAAAGTTTCGCGACCATAATAATTAGTCAAATAAAAACATTATTTTCGACTATGTAAAATAGTCACATAAACAATTTAGTAGTGACCAAACTTAATGGATACGGAATAGTACCTTCAATGGCTAATTTACTGTCATTCCAAAAGTCAAAGCGGACTAATTTCATCGACTTCAGTGACTGTGAAAATAGTCTTAAATTAATACCTTTAGCGACTCAAATAGTTAGTCAGGTATTCGAAGATTCTGTGGCTAATTTCGCAACCTTCTAGTCAACGAAAGGCGACCCATTTAATTATTATCAGTGACTAATATAATGGTCACTTAAAACAGTGGTTAGTGACTATGTTAGTTTAGTAGTAAAACCTTTCCACGACCAACATTCTGTGTCTAGTACGTGACTAAAATTAAAAAGTCACAGAATAATTTAGTGACTGTTTGTATATGTTTTTTAGACTAAATTTATAGTCACTAAAACACAATTTTCTTGTAGGTCTACCAGTGAAAAGGAAATGCAAAGTGATACAACAGAATAGGATTTCATTGTTATAATTGTTTGGCACAATGTGTGAAGCTAAGTTTCTAGACCAAGAATGGATTCTATACCGAATTCAAGATATTGTTTTCTACAGGGAAGGAATCAGAGCTCATATTGGCAGCATGACTGCAGAATGTTTCTATCAATGGATGTTGCAGGAGTAAATGTCATCCAAGTCTATATTGCGTAAGTGGTTATAATCACACTAGTTTATTGTGTATTTCAAATGGGTGTTCTAGTTAATGGACTTTAACATTGTATGGTTTCATTCTCCCGAGTAAAAGAGCACTAAAACCATTTGGATTCATTCATCTAGTTCTAGTTTTTGTAGGTGAAGAACATAATCTTGCGTCATCTTTTGACCTCAAAGCATGTGGAATTTGTGATCGATTAAGAAACACAAAGAAGCAACAATTCATCTTTATGCCTTATAATCCCTAATATGGTACTTCAATACTTTTTACTTATGTTAATTTTCCTTCTTGTTTTAATTTATTAAAATTATTGCCTTAATATTCCTTCTTTTTTTATAGCTATCATTGGGTGTTGGTCATATTTGATATTCACACGACTAAAAATGATTTATAACTCTAAAGTATAAGAGTATCTTGTTATAACATAACTCGGTGAGTCTGAGGTCAATAAACATAATTTAAATAGAAGTTATTTAATTTAAGTGAAACTATGGAAATAGATTAGTTAGGGTTATGGATCAACTCTTAGTAGTAAGATATTAATAATTTATTTTACCAAACTCCCTTATTTGTCTACAATAAGTCAAAATTTCAAAATATAAAATGTGGATAAAATTAAATAGAAAATAACTTAATTTATATAATTAAATATTAAATTTAATTAAATCATATTTTTCTACTAAGAGTTTCTCTTGACCCTAACTATTAGTATTTAGCTAAGCATGATTGAAATAAAAATAATTATTAAAAGTAAATTATAAATAAAAGAAATAAAAACAACTAGAATTGGAAATAGAACTAAATTTATTTATGAAAATAATTTATATAATTGAGATAAAGAGATGAGGAGAAGGATTTGGAGAGAACGAAGTGAAGAAAGGTGAGAGAGTTATAGAAAGGGGTTCCCCGACTCTATTTATACTAGTTCATGGTCAATTCACACCACACACATAAACAAAGCCAATTATTTCATGATCATAAATTTGTTCTACTAACCAAAGATAAACCCAACTCAATGCACTCAAGCACTTCCAACCTATTTTACTAATAATTACCGGACCTAATATGGTAAAAACTTATTCTACTAATAATTACCACACTTAACATGATAAAAACTTATAATTTCACAATAATATTTGCAAATCCTCCTTGACAAAGACTTAGCTTTTCTGAACTTCTGGAATCCAAATTTGCAATTTGTTTATCTCTTTGTAGCCTCGAATTACATGAAATTATTATTTTACCTAATAAACACACAAAAATACACAAAATCAAATATTTAGAAACACACTC
Source organism: Murraya paniculata (assembly GCA_030449075.1). Classification (NCBI taxonomy): domain Eukaryota; kingdom Viridiplantae; phylum Streptophyta; class Magnoliopsida; order Sapindales; family Rutaceae; genus Murraya; species Murraya paniculata. The sequence continues at coordinate 750,492 of JAEVFN010000009.1, read as the reverse complement.
AGAAATTCATAATATGTTACATAATTAGAAATATAAATTATAATAAAAGCACAAAATAACATTTTTACTCCTTAGTAAACATACGATTTTTAACATTAATCATATCCCCCAACTAGCTTATTACTAGCCCCTAGCAATTAAAGCACTATATTAAATTGAGATTTACAAAATTCACATGTAAATTAATAATTGTTCATCTATCTTGTAAACTACCAAATAAAAAACTCTCCCAAATTTCATTATTTTAGATTTTTGTCATTCACATCTAGGATATCACCAAAGCATCTTTTGTGCTCAAGAGATTAACACAAAACCTATGGGGCTTCACTAAAAGAAAACAACATTTTCTTTCTAAAATTCATTAGAAATTCCATCTTTAGGTGGTAGATTATTCATACATATTTTATAATATTACATTTTAAATCCATGTAGCGAGCTTTGGGCCAGTAACTCCTGGACCATGTTGCCTTAGGGCACTGGCTGTTAAAATACCCCTACGGATTCAATTAAAAACATTCAATTTTTTCTTTTTTTTTGTTTGGAAATATACATTTTCTACTATCTTAGATATTGCCTCTAACAAATCAAAAGAACTAAATGCTGTAAAAATTTTAACTTATAATCCACCAGCATGTGTCACAGTGTGTGTGTGAGAAGAACGATTTAATAATACCTGTTGAATAAATAATTGGCAAAAATACTTAATTAGTGATAATCAAATGGAGATCTTACAAATTTGAGTAATTCAAAGAAAAAGGAACAAAAACCACTTACAATGCATTTCAAAATAATACAAACTGGACTGTCATGATACATCTCAAAAAGTAGTGACTTACATAGCTATCATAGACAATAAAAAAAACTTTGTTGTTTTTGGATTTTTTTTTTAAATTGAAACACACATTTACAATTTTCGTCAACTATCCCCTCCCCTTAGCCTATTCTAAGCATTATCCTTAACGATTCGAAATTTAAAGTTATACTTGCAAAAAGGTGAAAAAAAAAGAAACATAAATAATAAAAAGAAGAAGAAAGAAAGATCACAACTGAACTAACTGTAGAAGATGCATTCTGGAGTCGCTGCACTCTATATCTAGCCATTTTCAAATCAAATTCATCTGAAGTTAGTATTTACAACTAAAATTAGAAAAAAATCACCAGGGCTAAGACATTCCACAACTGTCAACTATTCCCTTCCCCAACCAAGACAAGATGTTGTCTTCAATGTTTTATAAGAAAAATGTATATATAGTTTAGAAGACTTTACTTGACTGCTACAAGAAAATATTTATAAACAGAGAGTTAAATCTAATTTCCACTTCTTGGGTTATTGCTACCATCATTAGTCAACCAATCTAACACCAAGGTTCTCGGATCTTTCTCTGGTTTGTAAGCTTGCAAAAGATCAAGTAACTCATTAGCAGTAGAAGCACAAATAAAGAGTTTTCTCTTTGAGAATAGAATGAAATGATTCTTAATTGCATGGTTACAAAATGCTATCAAGGCATCATAAAAGTTATTAACATTTGATAAGCCCATAGATTTTTTATAGATGTTCAAATGACCCAAGATGCATATGTAATCAGTGTCTCCAGAGTTATAAGATATCCTTGCAAGAAAATGAAAGCTTCAGTATGATTCAACATTTCGGATATTCTCTCTTACATACTTGAGACGACTAACTCTTCTCTAACTAGTGGGCTGGACAAGCATCCCAGAGGTTTTAAGGCTTTTGGGATGATACCTGCCACTTAGCTTCCTCTAATAAAAACAGCTTCTGAGACAAGCTTTTATAACCCTCAGTTACCCCCTTCATGTACTAGGTGTAGTTTTCTCTCTACTATACCATGACCAAGATTTACAGCTGCATGAACAAACTTCTTGAACTTTCTATAGTGAAACCCAGAAAGCATATAAATGTTCTTGAATTGTATACTCGACGTTGCTGCCACTGGAATAATCTTCAAAAACAAGTTGTGAGTGTTGGAAAAAAAAAAACTCATATTTAAAGATCTTAGTGACAGGTATAATGATACACAGCTGTAAATGGGTTGGTATATTTGTCAAATGACATGTAAAGCTTGTGGCTCAATCATTCAAAAGTAAGAAAGAGTAAATATTAAAAGAAAATGAATATGATTAGATACAAAATTACAACACCCAAAACAATAATGCAAACGATAAAAAGAGCAGTAAAATAAAAGGAAGTGCATTGATAGTTGTGATTGTGGCTCACATTTTCCTCTGCTTTACATCCAGTAACGACTTGAATGCCCTTTATTGGTCGAGTATAAGCTTCCCATCCAATTTTCCTATAAATTGACAAACAAAATCTTTTAGAGTTAGATTTCCAAGAGTAAATTGACAAAAAAGACTTAATCAAAATTTGGTGGGTCGCTCAAATTTATTTTAGTGGTTTCTTCATGTGGTTAGTACAGATATGGTTTTAATTTTTTTATCATTAACTTGAAATGTAACACCATTATTTGGATTCTCAATTTCTATGGCCCCTTATGGATATACATTTTTCACAATAAATGGACCACTTCACACTTTGACTTTAACTTTCTTGGAAACAAATGAAGATGAAAATTATAAAGGAATATTTTTTTACCAATCTCAAATTTTTTCTAAAAAAATCTTTTATCATGAAAGGCATTGGTCTTGTATTAATAATTCTTGAATTTTCATATACATCATTCCTCAAGTTCATTCAAGTGCAAGTTACATATATTTCGGCATCATCAAGATTTGAATTAAAAGCTTTAATAACCCAAAATGATTTATACTCAAGTTCAACTAGTAAGTGGCAAAGTTTACCATAAACCAACCGATAAGTTGACATTCATAAGACATCTCAAATGCAGTAAGGTAGATCCAGAGTGCATCAATCAATTGAACAGACCAATCTTTATGGTTTGGGTTAACCACTTTTTTGAAAATTTGTTTTATCTCCCTATTTGCTAATTCAACTTAGCCATTTGTTAAGGATGATAAGGGATAGTAACTTTATGTGTAATTCTATATTTCTTCGTTAAGGACTCAAATGACTTGTTACAAAAATACTTACCTCCATCAATGACAATGGCTCGAGGGATTCCAAATTCACTTAAAAGATTTTCTCTTAAAAATTTAATCACAGTTTTGCTATCATTATTCTGGAAAGAAATTGCTTTAATCCATTTTGAGACATTATCAACTACAACTAATATGTACACAAATCCAAAAGATAGTGGAAATTGACCCATGAAATCAATTCCCTAATAGTAAAATATTTTTATCTCAAGTTTGGGATTTAAGGGTATCATGTTTCTTTTAATAATTGATCCCAATTTTTGATAGTTTTCGCAAGTTTTAAAAAATTCATATGTGTCTTTGAATATGAGAGGCCAATAAAATCTATATTGTAAAATTTGAGCAGTAATTTTTCTTGAAAAAAAGTGTCCACCACATGCTTTAAAATGACAAAAATTAATGACACTACTTACCCTATTGTTAGGAATACACCATCGAAATTTTGATCTGGGTAATATTTGAACAAGGATCATCCCAACAAAATTACTTTACATCAACCAAAAATTTCTTCTTTTCTTGAGTGTTCCATTGCAAAGGAATTTTACTGTAACAAGGAAATTAACAATGTTAGCATATTATGGCATTGAAGTAACATAAAATAAAAATTTGTCTAGAAAAGAATCATTGATAAGTGTTATGTCAGAACATAATTCAAATGTCGGTCTTGATAAATTATCAGCAACGACATTTTTGACACCCTTTTTGTCTTTGATGCTGAGGTAAGTAACAAAACCCAACAAATTAAGGTTGATTTGACTTTCTATTTACTTATTAAATATCTCACAGCAGCGTGGTTAGTAAAAACAATGGATTTGAACCAAACAAATACGAATGAAATTCATTTAATGCAAATACCACATCAAGTAATTCTTTTTTAGTTGTAGAATAAGTCATTTAAGCACTGTCCAAAGTCTTACTTGTATAATAAACCAGAAATGGCTTATTATCTCTTCTTTGTCCTAAAACAGCATTAACAACAAAATCACTTATATCACATATTAAGTCAAAACATAAAGACCAATCAGAAAATTGCATAATAGGTCCCGATGTTAAAAGACAGATTATTTTCTCAAAAGATTTTTGGAAATCATCAGTCCATTTAAATGTTGCATCTTTTAATAGAAGGTTACAAAGTGACTTAGATATGACACTAAAGTTTTTTATAAACCTCCAATAAAATCCCCAATGTCCTTAAAAGGATCACACATCTCTAATGTTTTTGGTTGTGGCAATTTAGATATGACTTCTATTCTTGCTTTGTCAACTTTAATTCCTTTAATAGATACAACATGACCCAAAACAATTCCAGCAGTAAACTGAAACGACCCGCCCCGAACTCCTGGGCGAGTCTGTCTAGACTCATCCAAAACTGTACTAATCATAAACTAATTAATAAGGATTCTACCGAAAATCCGGCAGAATCTTCCCTGTAAATATTATACTCTCGACCTGCAAGTGTTACACACAAACACTTTAAATAATTCAATAGACAACCAACTTCAATGCTCAACAGTTTCAGCCATAGTACTGAATGTTATCCAAGATATCTATAAAGTACCAAAAGGCTACTATACATTGGTCTATTCTTAGTCTCAAAAGAATAATACAAAAAACATTATACAATCTCAAAATGATAGAGTTTATCAAAATGCCCTAACATAAAGTATCTATAACTTCTAGTATAGTGTGGCCAAAAACTCAAAATATTTACAGTCACTGGGTTGAGTTCATGTACCTGCAACCTTCTGTGGGGGGGAAATATAATAAAACGGGTGAGTATAAAACTTAGTGAGCTTAGTGAGTGGATAATAGTTTTCTTTTAAAAATGTAAATTTCTGTTAAACAATTCACTTTTCTCGAAATAATGTCAACAATTATCAGAAAAATCTCAGTAAACTTATGAAATTTAAATCACGCACTGATAAATTCATAAATGCATAATACTGCATAACATCAAAGAAATCACATTTATCCTAACGAATACTAAATATCAAAACTATTATGAAAACAAGTACCTAAGGGAACAATCTCGTCATATCTGGCCCTCGACGAACATTCAATGACGTACTATCTAGGTACCGTCATGTCCCGACCACCAGATAGACAGGGAAGTACCATCTCATATCTCATCATATCTGTGCATGCATATCCAGTCCCCAAAGGACAAAAGCGCCCGAGCACACGGCCTAAAGCCTCTGTGTGTACTCAGACGGGCCCCAAAGGCCTATATATCATCTGTATCTCAATATCTGTATCTCGTTATATCCGGCCCTCGACGGACTTGCAATGGCGTACTATTTGGGTACCGTCATGTCCCGGCCACCGGATAAACAGGGAAGGGTATTGTTCAATACTTTTAAATACAATCTTTAAATCATGCCTTTCTTTCCATGAACACATGTAAATCAGCTTTTCTTATATTCAAAATTCAAAGTCGATGCCGCAAAACAGTAACCATACACTTTTTAATAGCATATCAATATGTGAATCAAATCCATTTCGAGAAAATCATTTAAATCCGATCATTTAAAATACTTAATTCACAAACATGCTTTATTATTATCATAAACTATGAAAATAGGTTTTGTATATTCCACTCATAGTGACAGTATTCAGACTCGGCGGTCATCCACGCCCGCGGACTGATCCTCACTCGTGGGTCCTCCTAAATCAACGAAAACGGTATAATTACTTTCCGTAAATCTAAAATATAAGTAAATTTACACAATACAGTTCGAAACGAGCATTTATCCATAATGTACAACTTCCGTGTTAATAAAAGTATGAAACTACCCTCGCATCCATAACTCAATCGTGGATTACCGAATTACCCTTGGAATTCGAAATTACCAATTTATCCTCAAATCTATGAATTACGAAATTATCCATAAAGTTTGAAATTACAAAATCCCTCAAAATTATAAAATTACCGAAATGCCCTTGCCGGTCAACGGTGATCGGAACTCAAGGTACGGCGACCAGGAAGCTCAGGTTAAATTCTTTGGACCGAGCTGAGCCCAACGATGCCGGCGGTGTGCTCCCACGCGCGGCGACGGCACCGAAATCTAGCTCGATAGCCGCGAATTCTCGAGGGATCGACCGGCGGCAAATCAGCTTCGCCGGTGGCTGTGGGTGGTCGGAAATGGAAGCTGGTGACGTGAGGAACAAAACCCAGGTGGTGGCGCGGCCGGAAAACTGCTGAATCGCTACAAATCACTGCGGCAAGTCCGCGGTAAATTCAAGCTTTGATCAACGGCGTTCCGGCGGCTTTTTGGCGGCAACGACGGCAGGAAGCTGACCAGCGGCTTGAGAGCTTCCGATCGATACCTTCCTTGGCCGGTGAAGTGGCCAGAAAATGGAGATATGTCCGGGTCGGGTTCGTGGGTCGGGTCGGGTTTTGCTGGTCGAAAATCTCTCTCTCTCTCTCACGCGTGTGTGTTGTGTTTTGTTTTTTTTTTTTTTTACCATTTTCTTCTTTTTATTTACTTTTAATCGTGTCATTTTTTTTTTTTTTTATAGAACAAAAGTGCATATGTTACATAAACCATGTAATGACATTTTCCCTAATTCAACACAAGTTCTTTTCAATGTGTTTTTTTGAAATGTTTTCCAAATTATCAAGGCAATCATCAAAATAATTCCCGAACACAGTCATCCACAAAAACCTCTAAACAATGTTCAGTCATATCACTAAAAATACTTGTATGCACCTTTGAAATATCATAGAACCATTACAGAGTCCAAAAGGCAATCTTTTAAATGCAAATGTTCGAAATGGACAAGTAAATGTGGTATTTTATTGATCCTTAAGTACTATAGGAATTTGATAATAGCCTGAATATCTATCAAAAAAGCAATAGTAGAGATGTGCAACTACTCTTTCTAAGATTTGGTCAAGAAATGGGAAAGGAAAATGATCTTTTATAGTGGTTTCATTTAACTTTCTACAATCGATGAACACGCACCAATTAGATGTAATTCGTGTTGGGATTAACTCATCTTTTTCAATTTTAACAATAGTGATTCTAGATTTTTTAGGCACTGCTTGTGTAGGACTTAACCACTTACTATCAGAGATAGGGTAGATAGATAAGTGCATATTTTCTCTATATTTTACTATTAATTTCTCTATCTTTTCTTGTTTTGATCTTAAATATTCTAATTATTTAAGTTATTTTTTAATTTAGTTATTTTTATTTTATTTTTTTTTTGTAGATTTTATTCTTAATTTAATATTTACTAGTTATTATATTATTTTGTTTGATAGGAATTAATTGGAGATTATGGATAAAAAAGGCATGAAGAAGTTCAATTTAGAAAGCAATCGAGATTAAAATGGAAATCAATTGAAAGACAAGAGAAAATAAAGACAAGAATCAATGAAACCCACGGGCAATAGCAATATTAGGACCAAAATTGAAGACAGTTTCCTTAAGCAACCAAGATGATGATGCATGCAATCAATTAAGGTGGAAAGCAAGCAAGCAATCATTGGACATGCATTACGAAATAAAGAACTGAATTTGGCATTAGCAAGTGCATATGCATGGCATTATATATTATGAAAAGCAAATTGAAAAAAAAAAAAAGGAAATGGCCACATTTGAGCATGCACTTGAATTGCCTAAGCTAAAGTCGGTGGGTGCGTGGCTTTAAATTGGAATTAACTGCATTAAATTGGAATTAGAATCCAAATTGGATTTGGCCAACCTTGGGCATTATAAAAAGCCAACCTTTGGCTTTTGAAGAAACGCACAATAAAGGCAGAGAGAATAGCCACAAGAAGAGAAGAAAAAAAAAAGAAGGGGAAGCAGCTCAAACCTGAAAGCAGAGTCAGCCTTTTGAATTAATCTCTATGACTCAGCCTTTTGAATTAATCTCAATGACTGGTTTTATCAACTCTCTTATTCCCAATTCAATTATGTTAGGTTAAATTTTCTATTTGGTTGAGGATAATTCAAATATTTAATTTCTATCATTCAGTTTATTTTATTGAGATTCTTATGTTCTTCTATAATTAATTTTATGATTTTATTCTTATCTTATTTGAGTGGCCAATTAGATAGGATTTAAATAAATTCTATTGTTATATTAAAATTCTTGATCCGTAATTGTCTTGATATTTTAATCATTAGTAGCAGGTTGGAATCAGTGATTTCAATTAGAGAACATAAGTTAGTTTAAATAATTCAAGCTTGTGTTTTTATTACCTAGATCAACCTAAATCGTTCTCTACTAAATGCTTCCATTATCTTAAATTTAAAGAGTTTGTTTTAAATTATTTAATGGTTAGAGATTAGGTAAAGAGCTTGTTTTGCCTAACAATACATTAAGGAAAGATAAAGATTAACAGAGCTTATTATTGTCTGCGGTTGATAGTTTATTAAAAATTGATCATAGAATTGATATATTATGTGCATTTTTGGTAGTGGCGAAAGATCCTTTGACCAAACTTTTCATCATTATTATTTCTTTCTCCTTATTTGAGTTTTTATTAAATTATTGTTTTCGTAATTTTACTTTCTTTATTCTTGCTATTTATTTAAAAATTCATAAACCCCCCTTTTATTTATAGTTGTCATTTTCTTTAATTAGATTAATTTCTATTATAAATTATTATTATTATTATTATTTATTTTATTTTATTTTATTTTAAATTCTGCTTTAGAGTTGATAATAAATATAACTAGCATAGTTTTTGTGAGATCGAGCCTTACTTGCTCGATACTAGTTGTATATATCATTAGTAAGGTTTCAAATTTAGAGTACCCTAACGATACTACCATAGATAATTCTCACATCAAGCAATTTAAGAACTTCTATTTTTACTACTTCTTCATGTGTGGGTTTAATCTTCTTTGAGATTGTTGACATTTTTTAATATTTTCTTGCAAATTGATTCTATGTGTGCAAATTAAAGGATTAGCGATTTAATATCATTTAAAGTCCACCCAATTGCATTTCTATGCTTTTTAAGAATAGATAGTAACTTACCTTCTTAGTTGATTGTTGGAGTAGAAGAAATCACAATAGGATAAGCTTGTTCTTCTCCAAGATAAGCATACTTTAATCCTTCGAGTAAAGGCTTCAATTCCAATTTAAGTGCTTCTTGTTGTCCTGTTGTTTCAACAATTCCAAGCTCTTCAAATTTTGGTTTTTCATCATCATTTTGTAAACTCTAAGCAGAATCAAGCAACAAATTTATATTAGAAATATCAAGTTCAAGTTGTTTATTTGATTCAATTGGATTAACCAAAAAAATATCAGTAAGTTAAGAAAAATTCCATAAATATTTTCCTCTATATAAGATTCAGGCAATCCCTTTTGTTCATCAATATCATCTTGATTCTCATTTTCTTCATTAGGTTCCCTACACATGTTGAAAACTTTCAATTCCAGAGTCATATTTCTGTAGGACAAATTCATTAAACCATTCCTACAATTAATCAAAGAATTAGTAGTTGCCAAAATGGTCGGCCCATAATTATAAGAATTCGTTTATAATTATTCACAACAGATTCAGTTTCTAAGACAATAAAATCCACAGGGTATATAAATTTATCAACTTATACTAAAACATCTTCTGCTATTCCTGTTAATACTTTAATTGACCTATAGGCAATCAAAAGTGTAGTTGAAGTTGATTTTAACTCACCAAAATTAAGTTGAAGATAAACTGAATATGGAAGCAAATTAACATTAGCACCAAGGTCTAGTAAAGCATGTTCAATTTTATGATCACTAATAATACAAGAAATAATAGGACAACTAAGATCTTTATATTTCAGTGCATTATTAATAGATAGGATGGTACTTACTTGTTCAACCATGAAAGATCTCTATCTTACCTTTGATTTCCTCTTGACAATGCATTAGTCCTTCAAAAATTTGGTATATGAAGGTACTTGATTAATTGCATTTAATAAAGAAATGTTAGAGCTTGTTCGGTAGCGTTTTTGGGCCATTGTTTTCATTTTTGTTTTAAGAATACAAGTGTAATACATGTTCGGTGGGCTGGATTCAAAAAATAAATTACAAAACAAATAATTCAATTCACTTTAACAATTATAAAATTGAAAACATGTTTAACTCGTTCTCTATATATTACAAATTAAATTCAGAAATAAATTATAAAACAAAATCCAAAAGCTCTCTCTCGGTCTCTCATCATCTCTTCATTGATTTCACAGCTCTCTCTCTTTGTCTCTTCATCGATTTCACGACTCTCTCACTCTTCTTCTCTTTATCCCGGTCTAATTGTTACTTGCGTCTCCGAATACATATTTATTGTTTTTATCATTTTCAATTCGGTGTACAGAACGCATATTATTATTTTCGATTTTAAAATACAGAATACAGAAAATGATACCAGACGCATACTTAAATTCGAAATACAGCAACTGCAAAATATTATTTTCATTCTCATTTTTATTTTAAAAAAATACAAATTCGAAAACAATACCGAACAGGCCCTTAACTTTCACTTGCTTAAAGATTTCATAAATTTCAGAAGTGTGGTTTGATTTCTTTGGCTTATTCAATGATTGCAGAAATGGGGATTCAGATGAAACAATAGTCATCTCTTCACTAGGTGTAATTTTTTTTTCTCTTTTTGTCCTTCCTTACCCTTTGAATTTTCACTGTTTTCATGTTGATAAGGTTCAAGAACAGGTCTTTCAACAACCTTACCACTACGAAGAGTTATAACTAACTTGACTTGGCCCATGGCTGAATTTTGTTGAACCTTAGGATTTTGTTGTAGTTAAGCTGAAAATTTATCTTTTTCTTGAATTGCGATTACAGAAGTAATTTTAGCAAGAGTATATTTCAAATCAAAAAAAGTTTATGCATTTTGATTGTTAATAACATCTTGTTCTCTAATGAATGAATGCATTGTATCATCTAGATTTTTTCATGGTGTGGAACATATGGTTCGTAAGTCTAAGCATTTTGAAAATTTGGTGGTGGTGGCGCTTGTGAAGATTGTTCATTATTATTGTTCTTTCAACTAAAATTTGGATGATTTCTCCTATTAGGATTATAACTTTGTGAATATGGGTTTAACTTATTCAAAGTGTTAGTGGCATTAGCATGACCATGAGACAGTCTTTAAGTGCACGTAAAGTGAGACAATCTTGACCTTTGAGTGAAATGATCATTAGAACTACAAACATTACATAAAATTTCTTAAATAGATTTTACTTGATCACTTTTTGTATGCTCTAAATCTTCAACCTTCCTAATTGGGGATACCAATTTTACTTGTAAATCATGATCTTCCCTAAAGTTATGGATTCCTCCACTGGATAGAGACAGTTGGGGTTATTTATCAATTAAAAAGTTCCAATAGTATCCCAATGTTGCGCAATCTAGTACATCTTTAAGATTTTTATCTCTGAATTCGCCATTACACATCATTTCAACAACTTGTCTACTTTGGAGTGTCAAGCCCTCCTAAAAATAAGTGACTAATCACCAAATTTCAAAACCATGGTGTTGACATATATTATGCAATTCTTTAAACCTATCACAACATTGCTATAATGTTTCTCCATTTTTTTCTTTTTTGAAAGAAGTGATTTGCCTTTCAAATGAATTGGTTTTATGAGAAGGAAAGAATTTTTTTAAAAAATTATTCTTGCATGTTATCCCAAGTTCTTATTAATTTAGATCCAAAGCTTTATAGCCAAGTTTTACCTTTATTTTTTAATGAAAAGAGAAAAAGTTTTAATCTAATTATGTCAATGCCACAAATTTCTTTTTTTTTTGTGCATATATATATCACAAGCTTCCTCAAAATCTCTTAGATGCAAGTATGGATTCTCAGATTCTAAACAATGAAATATTCGTAAAAATTAGATAATACCTAATTTGAAGTTGAATCGAGATGCTTTTAAAGGAATACTATACACGACGGTGCTCTAGTTCTCATTGGACTCATGTAGTCTCTCAAAGTTTTTGGTTGATTCTCATCATGTGCATTAGGTTGGGAATTGTTGTCTCCTTGATCAATTTGAGGATTAAGTTTGCCAAGATTTTCTTCTTGGATCTCTTTTATGATTGGTGGCGGTGATTGAGATTTACGAATTAATCTACGACTTGAAGTTCGAAACCAATCTCTCATGTAATGTTGATGATGTGTGTGCGGGAAATTATGTTGTAAAGATGATATACAGACAAATGAGTAACATATGAAAAACTAACTAAAATTACACAAATTAAAAAAATTAAAATCAAACTGAAAATTAAATAAACAAGTAATATAAATGTACAAGAAAAAATGCCAAATAAAAATAAATAAACTGAAAATTACTCAACCAAAATTAAAATAACTAAATAGGCGGTTAAATCAGCCATATAAACAAATTAATGAAATTAAATAACAATTTAAACAGTTAAACCAACCATATAAATTAACAAAATGAAATAAACATATACATATAAAATGCAAAATAAAAAAGCAAAAATAAAATTGCAGAAATTTAAAGAAGAAAGAAAGAAAAGGAATACTTACCTCAAAATAATGGCCTTTTAAAAAAAAAATTAAAAATCACCAGCTAACTAAGTGATTCATTCAAATTATTAAATCTTTGTTGTAAATTTTAAAGTCAATATGCACATTTATTTGGTCCAAGTTGAGTCCAAATAAATTCAAGTTGTAGGTCCAAATATTATTGTTATGGGAAATTTTGACCATGGACCTATTTCAAATTTTCCAAACTTTTATAGTCAAACTGCAATTTTTAAAAGTGTAGAACATAAAAGTGTAGTATGAAAGCCAACTTTTTGAAAATTTTTATGAGTGGAGAAAAATTTAAGAAAAGAAGAAGGGGCAAATGAAAATTTAAAGGAAAAAGGGAAAAATAAAAATAAGAGAAAAAAATAAATTCTTTTTGACTCAAAAGTGATTTATAACTCACAAGTATAAAAATGTCTTGTTATAATATAACTAGTGAATTTGAGGTCGATCCATATAGAAAAGATTTAATTTATTAATTTCTTCTAATTTATCTAAAAAAAAAATTTAAATACAAATTATTTACTTTAACCAATAGTTAGGGTTATGGAACCACTCTTAGTAGTAAATACAATTTAATCAATTGCATTATTTGGATATTTTTTGGAATTTTCCATTTCGCCATCTTATCAAGGGGAATAACAAGTTTTGAATATGCCGTCAACAATGCTTTTGTTGTGTAGTAATGAGAATAAAGACTTATTGGATCAACTCGAAGGTATAAGTAAACAGTAATTGCATGAGCCAAACAAATTGATTAAGTTGAAATACTTTACAACTGCACGTTTTGTCCATGATGTTAATAAGACCCTCCTTCATACCACCTTATTTAACCTGAAATTTATGGTTAGAGACATTGAGAACACGCATTTTACTAGCAATATCTTCTCTATGATCGTATATTTTTTGTGCCCATGTTGTAAGGCGAGTTGTCATCGACTCGGCCACTTTCTTCTTATCATAAAACTATTGTTGCATTGTAAGTCTAAAGTGTTCAACCAACTGAGTAATACGAAATTTTCTTAGTTCTTTCATTAAAGCATTCATACTTTCTGCAATGTTTGTGGTTAAAATGTTATACCGTTGATCTTCAAAATAAGATCAAGCCCAATAAAGCCTATGTCCTCCAAATACTTTGCTGCACCTGCGTGCATACTCCACAACCCTTCCATTTGTTTTTCAAACTCTACGAAATCATACATTTTCACTGCTTGTAGAAGACTGATCTAAAAGAATACTTCCGTAGTTTCCCAAGATTCTTAAAATGTGACTTTAGATTACCTTCCAAATGATAAAAACAAAGGTCGTGTAATACAGTAGGAAATAGCTTATAAACTGCTCTGCGAATAGATGTACAGTGATCAGATATAAATGCCAACTCTAGCAAGTCTCCAATGACTTCATGCAACCTCATCATGAACCAATCCCAAGAGGCATTGTTTTTTGAATCTACAATCCCAATAGCTATAGGATACATTTGGTTATTCCCATCCAAGCATGTTGCAATCAACAAGGTTCCTCGATATTTGTCTTTTAGATGAGAACCCGTCCACTGCAATCACTCGCCTAATTGACTACATAAAACCTTTAATGCACAAGAATAAGAAAATAATACAATAAAGTATTATCATCATCCACCGCAAGCCGAGTTATTGTACCACTATTTAGTTCTTGCAAGACATGAGAATATTTGGGAAGTAAATTATATGACTCTCCCGGGTCTCCTCGTATTGACTTCAAAGCCTTTTCCTTACTCTGATATGCTTGCTAGTATGATAAATTAATTCCATAATCATTCTTCATATCTGAAATGATATCCTTTGGAGTGTATATTCGCTTAGCATCAACAAACTTTTACTTGATAATTTCACCGACAACTCGATTGTTTGCTTGACGATGACCATTATGGAAGATATTATTTTGACAAGTATACACCATGTCATATCTCTTCACTAACCACTGTACATTCTCCTTGTCATTCACCCTCGCTGCTCGAAGTCGTCATTTACATGTCTTCATAGCACAACAAGCCTCCCAACGTATGCTTGTGGACCTATCCACGTTGAACTCAAACTTGTCTCTAATTGCAACAATGCTAAGCTATGTGTATAATTGTTCCTTTGTGCTGAATAACTGCCCAACATAAATACTACATGAATTACAACTTCCAGCTGTAAGTGTATCTGAAGCTACCCAATCTGATGGCATAACTGGATCCTCCAACTGTAGCGGGTCAACTACAGTTGATACTGGTGGCCGACTTCGGCTATGTGACCTACGGGTAGAGGGCTGACTTTGACGTAGATCATTATCTTCTTGAAACTAAGGCATTGCTTCAATATCATCTAATGGACGATCGCAATTTACGTCATCATAGTCACGGAATGGAGAGTAGCTTTTCGTAGTTGGAAACTTTCGTTCTTCAGTATAGGGGAAGAAGTCATTATCATAGTTTGGCATGGATCCATAGCCAAATGTGCACTCAAAGGATGACGATTGGGTTGACGGCATCAAAGAAGTTGAAGTTTGTTAAGACGGCATTAAAGAAGCTTTGATTATAACTTTAGGCGATATAGTTACAAAAATAGAAGTCCTACCATAGTTTATTGGATCAGAGTTCATACGTATAATAACGTTTACCATTTCATCATCTAGTATGTCCATCGGTAAAGAAGCAGTGGGTTGCATAGGACAGTTTATGCCCCAAACTGTTTTCACTGTCATAGAATATTCGTCTAAACTTAACTTCGACACTTAATATATCCTAGCAATAAACTGTTCAAAAGTTGCATCATTTCGAAGTAAAAATGCTTTAACTTTTCCTTTCTTATATTCCATATGACATCAATATAAGTTTCCCATAATCCATCATAACACATCTTAAGCACAATTGTTGATTCCATTAAACCTGAAGCAAATTAAAATAAATATAATTACGTTCCTAAAACAACAATTTTATTTCTTTATAAATATCATTAACAACAAACAATTAGCATTAAAAATACAGCTACATGAGCTGCCCCCATTTGGACGATGGGTGCCATCGCCTGATTGATGGAGATCATCGTTCGCCATCGCCAGTGAGAAGTGTGAGGCAATGCCTAGCAAGCAAGAACTGCAGGCAAAGGCATCCATCTCCCATGAGATGATTGGTATTGCACTTCTCGCGGGCAATATCAGTTAGAAGTACGGGGCGATGGATGCCATCGCCTGGGCAATGCCACCTGTTGCCCGCAATCTAAGTTTCCTCTACATTCATAGAAACGTAAATTTTACCAGGCTTTTCTTAATTTTTGGATTCACACAAACAAATTTATACCCACATTGTAATAAAAATTAATAAAGATATCCGTTTCCACAAAACCTATATAAAATTTAATTAACCTTACAATCTAAATTTCAAAAAATACTAACCTTAATTCCTTCTTGACCTTTTTTCCTTTTTTGTGTTGTTTGATTTTGTCTTCAGTGCTAGTTGACAATTATTGTTTTATGCAGATGAAATCGGAGAAGTTTTGTGTTTAGTTGTTGGAGGGAGTTTGAGAAGTGAAATGAGAGGAGCTGTTTGAAGTTTGTGTTTACTTGTTGAGGTGAAATAGTTGGCATAAAATGAGAGAAGAGCTTTGGGGACGGGTGATTTAGTCTATAACAAGTGTGTGTGGTTTTTTTTTTTTAAAAAAAAAACCACCCAAGGGTGGGGGTGTTAGGCGAGACCCCCTTACCTGTAGATTATTAAAATAAAACAAAAAATACATATGGAAGGGGACATAAACCAAAACCTCCAAGCAGAAGAAAGAGAACAAAGAACAAATGGAAATGGAAACCAATTACAGTGTAACTCATCAATGCGAATGCCCAAAACGTCGCTTGCGGTACTTACGACCTTTCCTAGAACGAGAGGAGTGCGGACCAGCAACACTGAAGTCACGATGATGCCCCCCGGTACCCTCAGGCTCAGAAGCAAAGTACTCATCAGCTACAAGATTGTTCGCGGAGCTAAACTCCTCGTCTGATTGAGATGGGAAGTTTGGAGGAGGAGAGTGAATACCCATAGCCGAGGAGCGAATAGCAGCGACTGTAGCCTGGAGAAAAGTAGAGCCGGGGGAAGCCCTCTGTACACCAGCATCTCAAACTCGGGAACGTCCATGCTCATTCGAGCGAGCATCAACAACAATAGTCGCAACGGGAGCCATAGAGGCCGAAAGCTGACCCTGAGTCACAGGAGGCTGGTGATCAGAAGCAGGTGCTGCAACTCGTAATGGGCCCTGATCATGGGTCTGGGCCTCACCAACAGGCTGCGTGGGCTTGCGAAGCCCGGGGTTAGCAAACGTAGCAGGAATCCGCAGAGTGACCAAGATGCCTACACGAGGAAAAATAAGCTGGCACCCGCTCAAAGATAACGTCCTGCCAAAATCCGGAATCCCCCTCTCCAATCCATATACGAGGCAACAACGGCTTCGAAACATCATACTCCACCAGAACTCAAGCTATCGACGGCCGATTAACCGAGGCCGTGGCATGATCAACACGTAATGGTGTACCAATGGCAGTCGTAATAGAAAATAAAGCAGATTTGCAATGGATAAAATGAACGGGCAAGTACAGAAGTGATACCCATACCGGAACAATAGGTGACTCCTCCGAATAGCAGAAATCAGTGCTCCACTTAAAGATGCGCATGCCTCGACCATTAACATACCAAGTTTGGTGCACCCACACATGCGAATAATCTTCTTCCAAAGAGAGTTTAATCAACACATGTCGGTTGTCGAGCAAGGAGACTTGACAACTTCCTTTCAAACCCAGAGTGACAAAGAACTTCTGAATATCGTCCATAAAAGGCCAGCCAAAAGAAAACTTACCAACCAGAGCCAATTTAAATCGCTCAGCCATGGCTTGTATTTCCGCTGCTGTAAAATGGATGGCGGGCTCGCCACGATAGAGGGAAGTCAGCTTAACCAGAAGTGTGGGCTCCATAGAGCCAGTAACTGCATCAAGGAAAGACTTATGGGGCCTAGGGGGAGCGGTTGGGTTAAGGATGGCTGCGGGATTCAAAATCGAGGCAAATGATGGCTTAGAAATTGAGGGTTGGGTACGGGTGGCATGGTGAATATGGGCAGATTTAGGTGCACTAGCCGTACCAGCGTGAGGGATAGGTAATGTAGAGTCATAAGCTGAACTTGGTGGTGGCTGGTTAGAGGGAGGCACCCCAAGCTGAGGCAAACCCAAGACTAGTGCACGGGGCAGATCACCATCCTTAGGCCCTGGGCTCGGCTTAGTTAGGTTTTGTGGGTGGTGTGGGCTGTGTGGGGGAGCTTGCACGGGCTGTGGAGGTGGCTGGGGCATGGCCGAAGCATCACTGGCCGGTGCGGACGGGTGTGAGGGCTCGGTTTGGCATGGAGCGGGAGGCTCATCCGAGAGAGGCTCATTCGAGGCGTGAGCCATTGGTGGCTTGGAGACAGCTGCAAAGGGCTGGATTATACCACACGCTGCGGCCAATAGATGGTGAGCATGGCTGCATGCATGCTGGCTGATGTTGAGGGAGACACCACAAGCTGCAGCCAAAAGCAAAGGGATATTGGAGGAGGGAGCCACGGCCTGTGGTCGAGACGATGGGATGGTGGTGTTTTGGGGAAGATCATCCGACGGCAGCGGGGGATGAGGCGCGGCCAATTGAGGCCCAGAACCAGCCGCCATGCATGCGGAGGGGGTGGGGGAGGAAATCCGAAGTTGACACAGGTTTGGGCCACAGGTTTCGCGCGACTGACGCTGGTCATCGGAACAGTGGGCACCATCGAGGTCAAAAGTTGCCAGCAGTGCCACAGCAGCACCAGAAGTGGTTATGGTGGCCGGAAAACCAATTCGTTTGGAAGGGACCCGTGTACGTGAGGAACGACGTGGTGCATGGGGGGGCTGGTGGAGGAACTGCTCAAGCTGGGGGGGTGGCCGGCAGTGGGGGGATGCGCCGGTGGTGGCTGGGGACCACCACCGGCGGTCGGGGAAGCCATTCTGGTGGCAAAACAGTGAGTGGCGCCTATAGAGTATTTTAGGTTTAGGGTTTGTAATGCATGGGCTTCCGAAAGTTTTGAGTGAAGGGAATTTTTTTCACTTATAAGTGTGTGTGGTTATTATTTTAAGAAATTGTGGTCTATGACCAATTTCGATAAACGAGTTTTTGAAAGTGACTATATGGGAAAATTTCCCAAAAAATAGACTAATTATGAGTACAAGTAATTTTCTAGAAAAATCCTCAAGTATGTTTAATTCTTATTTGTTCTTAAACATAATTTTATGATGAAGTGGGGTTCTGTAAGGGATAATGAAGGATGCCAGTAACTTTACGGTTTCATGTAAGCTCAAGCCCAACCTAATCCGATCCTAGGCATTCAAATTTTGAACCCAGCCCAAGTCTTTTTGCAATCCTCATTGGCTTCTAACAACACGTTAGAAATGACTTGAGTGAAATAATCAACGCATTCATGTAGGGTGGTGGATAGACGTATTTATCATATTATGGAGATGATAGTCATGATACATATGATTGATAGGTATTAACAACATTCACATAAAGTTAAAAAAAAAAATGGTTAGGAATTTTTAATTAGATATTGCGAATTGAGGGTCCTTCATCAGTTTGAGGGGAAATATATTCTAGTGCAGCGATTTTCTAAAAAAATTGTGTACTCTAAAAAAATAAGGTTATAGAGTACTATACAGTTTGGGTATTGTTAAATAATTTAAAATTTTATTAATTTTTATTGATTCTTTTATCTATTTGATAATGTTTAGACAATAGAATTTGGTATTATAGGTGAATCCGAAAAATAAAAATATATTAATTATGAATAAATTTTATAGAAAATAAATTTTTAGACCAAGTTAGAAATGATTATGATATTGGTTGTCATCTGTTTGGACAATTAGGCTATTAATAGAAAAACGAAAAAATGGAAACTATAGTAAAAAAAAAATTTGTTTTCATATATTTGAATTCCCGTATTTATCTCTATTTATTGATAAGAGGAAAATTAAATTACTAATTACCCGATTAATAAGAGAAAAACTTAAGTTTTAGCAAAAAAAAAAAATGAATTGGGTCAATTTTTCAGATAAAGGGTGGGGCCATTTTGCACCACTATTTCGTAAAATAATCAAAAGGAATAATTTTTCATTACTTGTTCAGACAAACCATCGACTTCTCCAAATCTATAAGTCACCACCAAAAGCGACGAGACAACCATTCTCTCTCCTTTGAAATTGATGCAAAAACCACAGCCTTTACACTTATAGGGTTTAAAGGGTACCGTTTCTCGCTTCTACTCTTCTTCGATTATGGCCTTTCAAGGGAAGAAACTTATCAGTGATCCCAATGGTTCGCATTTTTCTCCCTATTTATTTCCTTTTGATTTAATTTGTCATTTTTTTCTACTTTTGTTTCGGCTCTTTGCGCTCTCTCCGGTCGCCACAAAAAATACAATGTGAAAATTCGAGTTTTATATTTTTCTTTTTTTGTTAATATATAAATTGGTTCTAATTTAAAGCTATTTTTGTCTGCGCGAGTATTTTTATTTAATTTTCTTTTTGCATGTTATCAGAATGTGGATGATGACCTAGTTTTTTTTCCCCCCCTTAAACATTTTCTTGGCGACAGAATCTGACTGTAAAAATTCATAAATTATGGGCTCTGTTTGCTTGTGTGAAAGTGAAAACTCGTAAGATATGAAATGAACATTTTTGACAACGCTGTTGTTTTTTATTACATGTGATGCTTCTGTCTGTTTCGCTTCTTTGATGAACAAAAGAAAGTCTGTGCAATGTTGTTTAAACTACCATCAGGCATCGAAGTGATGACTTATAATTCCAAATGATGATAGAATCAAGTAGAATAGTGGGTTTAGTTTCTTATTTGTGGATAAGAAAGAAGAAATAGCTTATTTAAATGATGGTTGCAGATGTGGTGACTGAGTTCATTGAGGGTCTTGTTGAAACTTATCCTGGTCTGCAGTTCTTGGATGGTTTTCCGCAGGTGAATAAGTTTTCTATGTTCCACTTGTGTGCTTTCAAACATGGTTGTTACGCTACTCATAGTTTGTCTCCTTTTTTGTGGTAATACAGGTGAAGGTTGTATTACGTGCTGATGTTTCAAGTGCAACATATAACAAGGTTGCAGTTATATCAGGTTTGATATCTTCAGGCTGCAGTGCTTGATATTCTTCCAGTCATAAGCTTGAAACAATTGTTTCATATTTGTGCTGTGATTGCCTTTCCTCAGGCTGTTATAGTTTTAACCATAAAAATGGACAAATTTTTTTTTTTTTTTTGGCAATAATTGCATATAGATTCTTAATCTATTTACTGCTGTGAAAGCATGACTTTATTAGAAATGGATCTCCTATATTTCTCACACCTATGCTGGTAAATTGTTCCTTTAATCTTGATCTATCAAACCGAAGAACTATCACATTTGTGAATTTGATAGCGTAGAAACAGCAATATGTCAGATTGTTGGCCACAGGAGGCTTGGGATTTTGACCTGTCGAGGTAATGAAAGATTAAGCACTTTATTTAAAATGCAAAATATACAGCATTTCACGTTGTGTTTCACAAAAATATAAGAAAATCTGAAACATTGTTTTTTCTGATAGACAGTTTACCTGATACCTAGTCATCTGTTTAAAAGCTTGTCTTATGATGTCCAATTCAAAAGTTTTGTTACACGTGAAGGCTCAACCCCAACTTATATTTCCTAGGCAATCTGTGAATCTTAATGGTAAAACAATTTTACACTTAGAGATAAGGGGGCTAATAGATCTAGCTCTGAACCATATTATACAAATCCAATATTATCTAGTACATTGAGGCCTAAACAATTCTGTATTTAGACATTGCCAATTTCAGTTTTTGGAACACCATGGGGACTCTTGCTAATGGAAAGAAAAATTATTTGAAAATTAATCTAGTGTTAGAGAGTTGAATTATGTCTTTCCTGATTAAATGGTTGGCATGACATGCTCAAGCCATCAAAATTTTCCATCATCCAAATTAGTATCTCAACATGCTGTTTTTTTCTTCATCTTCTCTACACTCTTCTTGATTCAGTGGGAATGATGTCGTCATGCTTTGATACCAAAGATGTGGGAAACAATATTTCATAACTGTTATTTATTTATTTATTTTTAGGTTACAGTTTTCCTATGTTAATTAGCGGACTAAGCAGCATCCCTTTCCAGGAATCTCACCTAGAAACCAATGGCGTTACTTCAAAGCAAATTCACATCACAGTAGCTAAGAGATAATCTATTTTAACTTATTCATTCATGCCAAATTACAGATTATTACTCAACATGTAGATAATGTAGGGCTCAAGGCTATAAACTATCAAGAACCTCTTAATAAACCTGGGAAATATATTACGATTCTTTAAACTTACAAATTGAAGATCTTCTGACAAAACTTCCCATATAAGACTGTTAAAAAGTTAAAGACAGCTTTGAATTATTATCTTTTTCTTTACTTCTTAAATAAGACTTTAGGATTCGATTAACTGAACTTGTGTGACTCTCACTTGTAAGAACACTCTTCGTTTGATGGGCTAAATTCTGGCCCATATCTGAGCGAAGTTGGGCCATTTGGGTTTTAGACTTTTCTATATTCCTTTGATCAAGTGGTTGCAGCCACTTGTTTTTGTCAAATGCTGGATTTTCATCGTATGGTTATATTGGTCATTATGGGGGTCTTTATTATCTTGATATTGTTTGTGATGCAGGTGGTGGAAGCGGACATGAGCCTGCACATGCTGGATTTGTGGGAGAAGGGATGCTGACAGCTGCAATCTGTGGAGATGTTTTTGCATCTCCTCCAGTGGATTCAATTCTAGCTGTATGTTTTATTGCTTCTTATACGTTTATCTTGCTAGTAATTCTGTGAATTATGATATTCAGTTGGTTTACTGATCCTGTATCATTTAACTTCAGGGCATTCGTGCTGTAACCGGTCCTATGGGATGTCTTCTTATTGTCACGGTATTGTTATATCAAAAGCACTCAGGTGGCAATTTAACAATTAATTGTCTTATTGCATTCTATAAGTTTCTTCTTTGGTGCTTTTTGATTGTATTACGGTGAGAATTGGAATTACCAATTATGATCCCAATGAATACTTATTTGGCTTTTATTTCTTGATTTATATTTTTGCAATCCGGATGTTAACAGAATTATACTGGTGATCGTTTAAATTTTGGTTTGGCTGCTGAACAAGCAAAATCTGAAGGTTATAAAGTAGAGGTATGTTCTTAAAATTTATACTCAAGTATAATAAGATATTAAAATGATGATGATATTCTTTGCATTTGCAGATCGTTATTGTTGGAGATGATTGTGCATTGCCTCCACGTCGCGGCATTGCTGGACGAAGAGGTTTAGCCGGGACTATTCTTGTGAACAAGGTTCTCTCTTTCCCCTCCTGACCCACAACACCCACCGCACACACCTCCCCCCAACCCATTACCTCATTCCTCTTCATATATGCACAAAGGTTGTTTGCATGTTCATTCACTTGCACACATTATAGGCCTTCTCTTGTTTGTGTTTGCAAGAGTCATCCTTTCCTTAGTTTTTCTTCTCTCCTTTAATTTATCATGACATTACTTGACTTGTTTACTTTCATCTTCAACCAAATTTATTTTTACGTAAGGTCCTTTTCAGTTGCCATATGTAATCCCAATGCATTTATGCGCAAAGTGCTTCTTATTATAATATGAAAAAATCTACTGCTGATTTCTGATGCAAAAGGCTTACCATGTTGTCAATTTTTAGTAGTATCTAGCAGAAAGAAAGACAAAGTAGACTGATTTTGCTATTCTGGCATGGTTTTAGACTTATTTGCTTTCAGTTTGTAATTACTATTAGTGTTGTTGAGCTTTTCTCTGGGTTGCATATCACAACTTGATGACTTGTTTGAAAGACAACTGCTTTATCTGTTGTTTTATATGTATTTTTACTAAGTCTAGTGTGTTTTTAATTATTACTCTTTGCAAGAGACAGATTGCTGGAGCCGCTGCTGCTGCTGGCCTTTCTCTTGCTGATGTTGCTGCGGAAGCAAAACGTGCATCTGAAATGGTAGGAACGATGGGTGTTGCATTATCTGTCTGTACACTGCCTGGGCAGGTTACTTCAGATCGTTTGGGCCCTGGAAAGATGGAACTTGGTCTCGGAATTGTGAGTTACTTTCAATGTGGCAACTCATTTTTGAAGTAATTACTGTAGCATTTATATGTATATACTTAAAAAAAAAATTGTTGTTTTAATTTGTTCTGGATTAACGAGAGCGAATTCCCTATGGCCAGATTTTTTGAGTTCCATCTTCAGTTGGCTGTTTATGATAATATGCATTTTATTTGGTAGCTGGCTATTTTGGTGGAACTCTTTACCAAGGCTGTAGCTTTTATTTAGCCATCAGACCCAAATTTCGCCTCCACATTTACATTGACTTATAATAAGATAAATTTCTTTTCAGCATGGTGAACCTGGTGCTGCAGTGGCAGATCTTCAGCCGGTAGAAGTGGTTGTTTCTCATGTTCTTAAGCAAATATTGTCGACGGTATGCTGCAATATCTAAGCAGATATCTTCTTTTTACATAATGACTTTGTTTTCTGCCTTATAAAAAATAGAAATAATATGTATATATGTTTGTGTGTGTGTGTGTGTGTGTGTGTGTGTGTGTGTGTGTGTGTTTGTGTGTGTGTTTGTGTGTGTGTGTGTGTTTGTGTGTGTGTGACTCATTATCTAGTAAGGGTTTCCTTACTTTAATGTGATAAGAAACAAGTAAAAGGCAGGAAAACACAAATTTAGCTAAGCATTTTCTTCGAACAAATGTAGAACCAGAGTGTATGGTTTTATGTCTATTACCTGTTCTTCCTCCTGAATTGGGACCTATTATTTAGATAGATGACGGTATATGACTTGAGGACTTGTCTGGAAGGCTTGAGAAAATATAGTGTCTAAACCCTTATTGCATTAATTTTTGGTATGACTTGTACTTCTTTTTCCTCCATGCATATGACGAAACATCTTATAACAGAGGATTGTGAATTTGATGTTCTTTTATCCTTTTTGATCAATGCATGAACCATTCGATGCAATATTTTACTCCAGAGGTTACTTAATTTGATGTTCTACTGTTCTTGCTGTTCGATCTTTGCAGGAAACTAATTATGTTCCAATAACCCGAGGTAATAGAGTGGTGCTCATGATCAATGGGTAGGTCATTGACCCTCTTCTATGGTGCGGGTAGAAATTTTCTTATGATTTTACTGTAAATTTATATATTATTGGTAGAATGAGCAACCTTATATTATATTTTTTATGGGGAACAATAGGCTTATACTATTGTAATGGTGGATGTGCTGGAGTGTAAAAACTGTCAATAGAAACCACAATCATCATGGGAGATATCTGGATTTGTACATACTACCTGTAAGCCTAGAGTATCTGAAAATTAAAAAGCTGATACAAAAAGCTCTCCAAAGAAAAAATATACCACAATGTGGGAAAAGATTCGGTAGCCTCTTGCATTTTAGGCTTATGAAAATGAATGAGGTGTCTTGAAACTCTAATTTGACACAAAAGCCCAAAAGAAGCTTGAATGTGTACTCTAAAATAAAATTAGTTTCTCCCTCATTTTTAGTTTAGCCTTTGTATTTTTCTCTTGTTAAAATTGATAGAAAAGCGCCTATATATGTTCAGGAAGCATATGCTTTCTCGGTTGTGGAGCTGAACTTGTTGTTTTTCATGATGAGGCTGTAAGATGTTAACAATAATAGGAAATTTTAAATTAGTATGGTGTTTGAAGTTAAAAACAAGTTAATATTTTCCTGGATTTTTTTTTGGTTATTTATTTTATTTTTTGTTGTGCGTTGTGCTTGTTAATACTTTTTGGATTTTATACAATTAACCTTATGCAAGTCAAATTATCTTGCCCAATATTTTTGCTAATCCGCTCTTTAGATTGGTAGTGGTGAAACCTTGGATCAGATTTTGATTACTTTTCCCGTTTTGCAATATTCCCTTGTTTGAACATTATCTCCATATTTTCATAGGTAATTTTTTAACTTAGCATGGCTTTAAAAGATTAAACAATAGTCCTGGAAGTCAGTTTTAATCAACAGATAGCAAGATAATTGATCTACTTTGCCAAGCCGTATGCTTGCATTTCAAAGAACCCACCCATAAATTATATATATATTTGCACGGTTCGTCTGGAAAGAAGTGTTTTTCTGATCTTCTTAATGACTTACCTCTAGCAGAGAATAGGGATCTAGGAAAAAATTCATTTGTTTCGGATGTAATATTCACATGTCATGCCATTTAGCGGTGCTGTTTATGCTCTGAAGGATGATTTTAACCTTTAGAAATCATTCACTTCTACACAATTTTTCTTATAATGATCAATTTTTTGATTGCATTTCGTACTCATGAAGGCAGCACTCTTGGTTACGAGGGATGGTTTCACAATATTTTACTCTGTTGCCTGCAGTTTAGGTGCCACTCCTGTGATGGAACTGATGATTGCAGCAGGAAAAGCAGTCCCAAATTTGCAACTGGAACATGGACTAGCTGTTGAAAGAGTGTACACAGGATCTTTCATGACTTCTCTTGACATGGCAGGTTTGTTTTTGGTGCTAACAGCATTAGGTTGAAGTGATGAAACAAGGAATCTCAGTGCTGGTTTCTTTCAGGATTTTCAATTTCCATCATGAAGGCAGATGAAGTAATTTTGAAGCATCTTGATGCTACAACTAAGGCTCCTCATTGGCCAGTTGGTGTGGACGGTCAGTGATATGTGATGATAGTTTATTCTTTCTGTGTTCTTGTATTTATTTCTGTTAATAAAGATATCATGTCTGAAACTTCCCCAATGGCCAAACTGATTTATATGTTTCACTGTTATAAAGTTCACATATCAGGTACATTACAAAGAAAATTTCATTTATCATGCAACTCCAGATAAAAAGAAAAAGTTACTTCTTATAGTGATGTTATCTTCATTGAGCTCAGGGGTTCTTTACTTGCAGGTAATCGTCCACCGGCCAAGATTCCTGTTCCAATGCCACCTTCTCACTCAACAAAGAGTGACGAGGTTAGTTTACTGTTTTCAAATGCTTTCCTTATGAATAGAAAATGGCAACCTTCATAGTGTTCTCTGCAAGATGTTTCCTCCTCACAGGCTACCGTCCGCATCTGTTGCCACATGAATCACATTTATATGGCAGTGCATCAGTTAATACAAGTAGTCTATGTTGATTAGGAACTGTATAGGTAGTAGCTAATTGCTCCTTTGGTTGTCTCTTGCAATGGAGCTTCACATTTGCAATAGGTTCCTCTTATCCAAAAAACAGGGATGTAGATTAGTCAGAGATGAGATCAGATCCCATTCTAAATGTTTATAGGCATGTACTCATAAATTTTCATTTTGGTTGTAGGAATTTAATAAAATCTCAAGCTCTGTGATTCAAGGTTATCAGTGGTGGAATACAGTCTATGCATCTAACCTACTTGTTGGAGATTTTTTCCTTATTTTTCTTTTTTTCATTTTAAGTTCCTAGCAACAAATTTTGTTTTGATTCCACCCTCTTACATTTTAAAAATTTAGAAAATCTAGTAATTCTACACTCGTAACTAGTTTATTCTCTTGTCTTTGGGAAAGAAAAATAGGTTTCATACAACAAATATTAAGTGATCCAAATTATGTTTGTTAATGATGGACAATACTTTGTTTAATGTTCCTTCATTTCCTGTGCATCTGATTCTGCATTGAGTTAGAAAAGTAACAGGTTACTAAAGGACTTGTTTTGGATGTAAATACATAGTGATCAATTGAAGAATGAATTGATGAATTTTCAAGCTTAAAGAGCGTTGGAAACATTTTAAAATAAAAGAAAAAAAGTGATAGACAGTGGATAAAAGCACAAAATGCTGTTTCTCACTGTCCTAGATCTATTCTGATCAAGAAATTTCAATACCAAATGGAATGAATGGCTTTGCTTTTTATTTGAAATAAGGAGAGTTGTGCTTATGTCTTTAGTAAAATAGGCTGGTGCATGATAAAATTAAGATGTTTGAAATTAACTCTGAAATTTTTTAATTTTTTTCGGTCGTATCAGTGTATTCAGTTGATTCACACTTAACAATTGTGTCAGTTGCATTTTGTATTCCGTAGTTTTACTCAGTTTACAATTTTATATGTCAAATTTGAGGCTTTGAGCAGATTGGCTTTATGATGAGTTAAACAATATTAATTTGTTTATTGTTGGTTTCATAATTGCCTATTGCTGATAAGTTCAATTTGTTTGTGCATTGTCTCATCTAACTGACCATGCTTGCTTTTGGTTAGTCATTAGGTCGGCCACCACAGCTAAGTCAACAAGGCCATGTACTTGAGATGACTATTGAAGCAGCAGCAGAAGCGGTTGTCAATCTTAGGGACAGATTAAATGAATGGGATAGCAAAGTTGGTGATGGTGACTGTGGGTCAACAGTGAGTCCCGTCGAACTCCATTAGCATCTTTGATTTAGTGCCTGGTTTTCTCCATCCTATGTCAATTTTCATTTATTTTTGCAGATGTATAGAGGTGCAACAGCAATTCTAGAGGACAAGAAAAAGTAGTGAGTTTCTAATTCCAGCTATTTAGGAAAGCTTCACTGAGGAAATTAACCTACCCTAGGCACATCTATGGCAAATTTTGGGCCAAAAATCATTTATCATTTTATCCCTCCATTTTCTTGCACTAGTTTTTGAACAGTATTTATGCAAACTATATCCACCATTGCTTCATAGTCTTCAAAGAGGAGACACCTATAGTGTTGTGGAATAGAATCTCAATTTGTCATGGGTCATTCTCTAGGGAGAAAAAAATTGCAACAGAATTGGAGTTCCCAAATTTTTTACTTAAAATTTGCTTTTATAGGCCTTGCTATTTATATTCATCTATTTTAATGCTTGCTGTTAATCCTTATCTACATGTAGAGTACTCTATTCTCGAAATTACAAAAGAACTTTGTTAGACTGACTAGTTTGTTTCAAGACTTCTTTTGTTGCTGATCCAGAATGGCTGATTTCTGGTTTTAGCGTCTCAGTTGAATTTGGTATATGGAGGAACAAGACTTTTTTTTTTCATCCAATATATCTTTTCCTGTTTTGATCCCATAGTTCTTTCCCAGTGGTTTATCTGAGTTTTCTCTTTATATTTTCTACTTGTTTGGATGATATGTACACAACTCAGAAGTGTGTA
Source organism: Murraya paniculata (assembly GCA_030449075.1). Taxonomy (NCBI): domain Eukaryota; kingdom Viridiplantae; phylum Streptophyta; class Magnoliopsida; order Sapindales; family Rutaceae; genus Murraya; species Murraya paniculata. Next base: position 721,611 of record JAEVFN010000009.1, on the reverse strand, counting down.
TGTTTAATTTTTAATTTTTAATTTACTTGCACTGGAGAATATACGTACTGTCTCCCATGATGAAGTAAGGTTATTTATCCTTGAGGTTTAGCGGTCAAGTTTGGTGGTAATTTGAAAAACCACAATCATGTTCGAGTCTCAAGAAGTTTTTGGGGTTGAGAAGATTTTATAGAGAACAGGATTTTAAGATAATGGAGGAGATAATAATGGTAATAAGGGAGTAATTTTGTTTCAATGGAAGTGGGGGTTGTAAGTTCTGATGAGTTATAGAAGAATTTCTCGAGGATGAGTATTAAGAAGATTTTAGGAGATAGCCAATAACATTTTTGCTGCAATAGAATTAGGTTTTATAATAATTCGGATTAGAAGGTGGTCTAATGTTTAAGATCTATTCAGCCTCACATTTAAGAGATCTTATAATATCAAATTCAATTTCATACTTTTCTGTGATGTTAAAGAAGATGGTTATTGCAAGATTTTATTCTTATAGAATCATAACTAAACAATATGTTGTCATCAATCGCTTTGAAGATTTGCAAGGATGATCACAATTACCTTCTTAAAAAGTTGATAATTGATGAGTTTGCTTTGACTAAGTGACTGTGAGATTCTATGTTGTCAAAGTTTGTAGTCAAAGAGCAATTATTCAGCTTATGAAATTTTTGTTTTTGTTTGTTATCTAGAAAAGTGCTTTTAATTTTTTTTTCCATTTTTAGAGGTTTATTATTTAGACAAGTCTTGTTTCATTCATATTCCTAGTCAAGGAGTGAGCCTTTGAGTAGTTCTCCTATATAGCAAGTGATATCTACACTGAAGTAAGTGGTAACATAGCTAGTCTTTCTATCCTCTGAAGGCAGATTTGTGGTGGTTATTATCTCATTTGGTATGGAATAAACTCTTAGTTGAGCTTTTTCTTGTTATCTCGTGTTGTTTAATTGAATCAACAATATTTAACTTACTATTTCATGAATATTCTCTAAGCAAATTTATTAGGAATCCAAACTTGTTTACAGCATGGGCGTGTTCGTTTTTATGTGAAAGAACAAGAGCCCTCTGGAATTTTCCTGATTTTGTCGGAGAGGAGTATCTGAAGATGAATTTTCTTATTTCAAAGTTGATTATTTTTTCTTATTCAATTTGTTTTGGGCTGAATTTTCAGCTCCAAAGATTTATTCATAGCACACTGCTTCATTTATGGTCGATAGTGGTAGAATGAACTGTTGGCACAAGCCATTAAGTTTCTACAACAGATTTTTAATATGAATACATATGGTACCATAGCGTTTATTTAAAACTATCGTTCAGGTTAAATGTGTTCTGTCTTGGAGACTGAAGAACTAGGGATGTAATTTGAAGACTTTTCCTGTCATCATCCCCTTGTATATTATTATTAGGCAAGTTAAGCCTTGAGTAGTCAGCTCAGAAAATGTCCATGAGGACTAATGGGGTAGACAGTTTAGAAGTCTTTTGGAACAAACATATGGAATCGCAAGGAAAAGATAAATACCATGAAGAATATTGATGGAGATACTGGAAAACACGTTGTTAGAACTTGTCAAGATTGTCCTAGACAGACACCGTAATGAAGAAGGTTGTATAGCCAATCTCAAGTAGTTGTTTTAGATTTTACTGAAGCTTTGTCTTTTATTTTGTATATTTATCTATAGGTTGACTTTGCTACCTTTGATGTTATGGATTTGCTATGTTTATAACTTCTACGATGGTACAATATTTGTCTATGACACTTGAATTTTCAGTCTATAATACTGGCTTGCCAAAGGTGGCTCTTGGATCACAATGTTTTCATGCAAGTTAATGTTTAAGTCCTTTTCCCTTTAATAGCTTACATGATGAATCATCCTCTTCTATTTCCAGTTATCCTTTGAACGATGCTGCGGAAACAGTGAATGAAATTGGAGCGTCTATTAGGAGAGTTATGGGTGGAACAAGTGGAATCTTGTAAGTTTCTTTCCTTTCTGTCTACCGTTTGTGCTTGGAGCTGCATGTTTTTTGATATTTACTTTTTACTGTATACCTCAACCATTGATATCTATGGTTTTACATGTGAAACAGGTACAATATATTTTGTAAGGCAGCATATGTGAAACTTAAAGCAAATTCAGAGTCAGGCATAACATCCAAACAATGTGAGATGATTTTCCTCATCAAGATTGTTTCATGCTAGTCTACCATGACTAATGACTCTTTTGATTCAGGGGCTGAAGCACTTGAAGCTTCCATTGCTGCGGTCAGTAAATATGGTGGAGCCACTGCTGGCTACCGCACAATGTTAGACGCCCTGATTCCAGCAGCTGCAGTTCTTCAGGAGGTCTGTAGCTGTAATAAAATTTATTATGACTATCCTATGCTGTATCTGATATGCTATCATTTTTGGTGTTGATATTTTATGTTGCAAGCAGAGGTTAAGTGCTGGGATTGATCCTTCCACTGCCTTTATTTTATCATCTGAAGCAGCAATAGCCGGAGCTGAGTCTACAAAACACATGCAGGCACAGGTAAGTTTATTGTTGATTTCTCTGAACATGTTTATGTTGACAGTGATGCAAGTTGCCAATTAGCAGCAAGAGCTTCAGTGATCCACATGGTTATGGTATAATGCTAAATGTATCTTCTGAAGAAATCTTCAGAGTGTCCCCAGCCAGTTTAAATATCTGAATGCTATTGATTAGAAGCTGATGACAGAAAATCATCTTAAAGAAAGCTTTTACAAAAATTCTAAGAATGATGGGAAATAAGAAAAGTAATTGTATAATTAAGTTATTGTTAATGTAATCAAGTTGAAAGCTTTAAATTTGAAGGGGGGAAAAAAAAAGGTTAGTTGAGTCAGCCAAGTAAGATTAATTCTATTATGAATTTATTCACACGCTAAATAGAAACAGGATTCTTTTCCTATTGAGTGGGACATTAGCTCAAAAGCATGCAGTTAAGCCTCATTTTGCTTTTGCCTTTTGGGAAGCTGCCTAAGTGTTTGGTAGAAGCTAGCAGCATTGCATTCACAGCACCGCTGATTACGGAAAAATGATAACTCTAGCTAATTAACTAATTAACTTTTACTGAAATGATAACTAATTAACTTTTACTTTAACAGTTTTTTATGAACTCCTGTCAAACTTTCCGTTGACAAGTAGAGTTTCCATTCCACAGCTGAGCTGCTGTGGCTTAAAAGCAATGGCACCGCAAGACCAAATGGAGCTGAAGTTTCCCAAAAATGCTGTAGGCTTAGATGTTATAGTTGTATTCAACCCACAATTAAATAAGTCAGAGTTGGACCTGGATAAAGCCAATGTTTTACTTATGATTGAGGATGAATGGGCGAATAATCCCTTTCATACTTTCATGTATTATCTTTTTCGTGTTTTGATTTCTGACATGTAGCGGATACAGGCTGGCCGTTCCACCTATATCTCTCCAGAGATCCTTGCATCAGTTCCTGACCCTGGAGCGATGGCCGCAGCTGCGTGGTACAGAGCAGCTGCCTTAGCTGTCAAGGATATGTACCAAGGTTCATGACCTCACTTGTTGGCCTCTCTTTGCAATTCATGCTGGCTTGTGGCTATACATTTAACCCAGTAAATTTTTATCCATGGGTTTATACCATCATCTAACTGATAAGGCTAACCGCTTATGCATATTTTATGCATAATGCTGAGATAGCGAGTTTTCTCCACACATGTTCCCCAAAATTTTTAGAGAAATGTAACGTTGAAAGTCCGATTAACTTTATTGAGTATTATATACATTGAAAGCACATTGTTGTAACTTATATATCCCAAACAGCATTTTTTTTGTGCATGTGTTGTGAAAGGTAACAGCATATAGCCTGCCTCTTGGGTGTAGCTCGGCTTATTGTAGATGCGATTTATGCTCAGGGCCATCCAAGTTTAAGTAATAGGAGTGGGTGAGGTTTTCATTCCTATCAAAACCTTAATGTCACGGGATAAGTTTATTGCGCAGCGACTCATGCGGTGTATAGATAACTTGTAGTACAAAAGTTACTAGGTAAATTTAAAGAATTTCTCAAGTTAGTCAAGTAAGGATGCATGTGACAATGTTAGAGAGAAGAGAGCAATAGGGACAATGTGATTTTTATTACTTGAACAAGAGAAAATACAAGTCTTACATTAAGCTCAAATAATGATATCATAGGCAAAAGCATACAAGGCCTGATTTTGCTTTCTAAATGTCTAATCCTGAAAAATAAATATAGCCTGATTTCCCGATCTTTTTCTAGTATAGTTATGGCAAATATGTTCTTCAAGGCACAGTTTTACGGCTTTATCAGATTTTAAAATCCGAGCAGAAAAGCATGCGCGCGCAGACACACACACACACACACACGTATATATAGATATTTTCATTCTATAATATGTGTAAATTCTTCTCATTTAAAAAAGTAACTTACAAAAAAGTCACATTATTTTTTAAAATTTAAAATAAAGAGAAAGTATAAACAATTAATCAATTTTATCTAATTTTTTACACGTCTCTTGACTATTGTTGATCATTAATGGTACTTATAATTTAATCCCACTATTTTATTCTATAGCAAAAAATGACTAAATTGTCCAATACGTGTTTTTGTGGCATAAGTTTAAATAACTAATGAGAATTTAATTGATTAACTGTTCAAATGTCTTCTTTATTTGAAATTATTTAAAATATTTTTTTTTTCCTTGAGGTGGGTAGGTTTACAAAAACTGAGGGTGGAAAATATCACCACTCTTGTTTTTGCCCCCAAAAAATCATGTTTTTGGCAGTTGGCCTATTTCACTGTTATCTTGAAAAATTATCAACTGACCTTCAAGTAACCAACAAACGCAATTTTCTACTGTGCAAAGGTGGTACTTTTTACTTATTTTTTACATTACTCGTCAATCCCACGCATATAAATGAGTTTAGGTTGATCAAAATTAATACAATTATTAAATAGGTTGGGCTCGAGTCATATGTCTAATAATTGTGTTACGTTCGAGCTTAGAGTTTTTGACATGATAATTTGTCTATGACAAGATTAACGGTTCGAATTGATTATATTATACAAATTTTTTTAATTCAATAAAACTACATTATACTTTTCATATTTTAAAAATCTTTTATTTATATTTTAAAAAATTTAACTAGAGTTTAAATAGGTAGTACTACATGTTTTTCTAGAAAAATATTAAAAGGCAATCAGAAAAAAATGTATTAAATTATAGTAAATGGGTGATACAATTATAATATGATAATAAATGGATCGGATTATGATTTGAAATTCTTGATGCAATTAATAAATAGGTCAGATTTATATTAGCTAAAATTTGGCGCAACCAAGGGTGAAGCCAGGAATTTTTCTTAGGGTGAGCTAATTTCCTTTTTTTAATTGGTACTATATATTATTATATGAAGTGGCTAGGAATTTAAATAACTTTGGTTACAATTTTTCCTTTCAATTTCTTTGTAGTTGTACTTAAGTAAATAATTAATAAATGAAATGTGTACTTTATTTTCTAACGTGTGGCTAATTTATTTTTAATCTATTTTAATTACTGATTGACTTTGGCTGCAATTTTTGTATGATGATGATATCGTTATTGGGTTTTGAATTTTGAGACTTAAATTATTTAGTTAACATGGGGCAAGGGTAGATTTTTAAATTAAAAAAAAAAAATTGAAGGTGGGAAACGAAAGCACCTTGGGTGGGTATGATGGGCTATTGAGTTCTGAATTAAATAAAATAAAAGTCATTATCTCACACAATTAATTCTTATTAAGAGAAAAGAACTTTATTCTATAATTCTATTATTGTTAAAAAGATATTAAAATCTCTCTTTTTCTACTCACACAATTCAAATGATATAAATTTTCTTTAAAAGAAAAATTACTCTTAATTTTACTACAGAGTTACATATTAGAGTCCAATTTATATTTCTAACTGATAATATACGCAATTGATTTCTCTTTTTTTTTCCTCTTTTTGGAACTTCATGGTTTATTTTGTTTTTTATTTTAAAAATAATATTACTTGTTCTTTTAGCATAAACTGTTAGATCTTTAATCCAATGTTATTGGATCCTTAATCTAACATTAGGTTTATATATGAATAATTTATATATTGCAGACTGTCATATAAGATTAAGTCCAATTAAAAGTGATCTATTAAAATTTTCGGTAATTTACACTTTAATGTATCTAAGAGAATGTGGGGCCTTTAATGTATAAATACTCAATGGTAATTTTTATTTCTATGATGGGCTGAAATATAAATACCTAAAGACAATACGAAAAGTTATCTATATAAGTATTTACGGTCCCTAAGTTATCTTTTTATTCTTCACTGATATCTCATTATCAAAGAAAATGTAGAGAGAAGTTTACAGGATTCTCCAGGAAAACATGATAATGTGGAAGTCAAACCACACGACTCTAAAGAGCAGTTAAGTATTGTGGATTCAGGTACACTTCTGCATATTCATTTATTGATTCGTGGCAATAAAACACAAATTTTCTTGGATTATAGATAATGATTTTCACCGAAAGATTATTGTTCTAACATAAACAAATTTTGTTTTTCAATTCTACAATTGACAATTTGTTGGGTATTTATTAAATCTTTAATATTTTCTTTTATATTGATGAATTAGATATGATATTAAAGAAAGATATAGAGTTTACAATAAGATTATTGAATTGAGTGAGCGTGTTGAATGGTATTAAGAGTAAAAGTATTCTATTAACTTAAATTTAATTGAACTTATTAGTAAATTACATTTGAAGTATTTTTGTAGTAATATTTCCATTAAAAGCTAGGGTGTTCAGTGAAATTTAGAGTGCAAAATAATTCCGACCATTCTTTTTGCATACTGAAATGACTAAAATTAAAAAAGTAATTTTAATTTGAAAAAAGTCCATTGGAAAATTATACGGGACATAGGCTTGGCAAATTTTCATATGACTCATTAGCATGATATGAACCCACATGATAAAAATAGTTGTTGGGTCGGTCTTTATCGAGTCGACTAGTTAACATATCAACAAAAATTATTTCTAAAAAAGTAGTGATATTTAACCCTCTTATTATATCTCGCCAATCTTTATTTTTCACTTGACCCTATTAAAATTTTAAACTAATCTTGGTCTCTCGACATACCCCACTAAATCTTGAATTTACCCTTATTATAATTTTTATCTTTTCCCAAACACCCATAATATAAAACTTATAAAATTTATTTTCAAAATGGGAAAAAACTTTCATAATCACTATAATCTCTCTTTTTCTTTTTAAAAGTTTTATCCATTATTGCTAGATCTATAAAAAATAATTTGATACTTCTTCATCATCCTCTATTGAATACTATAAATTAATTTATTTCATGATTATAAAAGTAGAGTATATAATATTTGAAAAGAGATAATAATTTAAAAAGTTAAAAGAAATTAGGGTTTAAGAAATTAGATTAGCTTAATTAAATATTAATAAAAAATATCATGTGGGTGCACTTCGAAGTTATTTACCCTTTTAAGTCATTTCATAAGAGGATAAAATAAGTATTAAAATAATAGTGATTAGTGGGGACTGATGAAATATAATGAGAGGATCAAATATCACAATTGAATTTGAGCTTAAGTGACCAAATCCATTAACACTTAATATTAATAGTTTAATAAATTAAAAATAACTTAAATCATAAATTTTTATATAGAAATTAAATTAATTTTTTTTAGTATTATATGCAAAAAAAAAAAAAAAGAATTGACTAGTTATATAAAGTTATCACAAACCGTAAAATTTGTAGCTATTTATTGTAAAACTTGGAGCCGCCATTTGACTCATTGTCGATTTTTTAGGTTAATACAAATTTTTTCTATGATTTATTTCCTCTTAAGATTTTCATCACTGATAATTTTGCCTAGAACTAAATTGTTGATTATTTGTGGACTATATTATTAGATCTTGTTAGACATGAAACATGTTAAGATTTTCTTTTGTTTAGTATTATATTTTTAAAAAGGCTTAAGTGTTTTACACTAAAAGAATTTTAGGCTTATGTGTTTTAAACTAAAAATATATAACAATCACTTTGGATAATTATTTTAAAATTACTAAAAAGGATGGATTAAGTGGATCGATTTTGAAAACACAATAATGATATTGAATGAGTTTAAATTTATATATATATTTTTAACCCAAATGAATTAATCCCTAGTCTCATTAATCTACTAGGACACAAAGATGACCCATCGTCAGGCCTTAATGGGATGGGCAAAATTAGAGGGCCTGTATCATGTTATTATTTATGTTTTGCCTGTTGGACTCAAGTGGGACCCTGTAAAAGTGGGATTCTGCAACGTTGCAATTTTTTTGTTTTGCTAACAATTGACCGACGGGATGGGCGGCACGTGGCACAACATGGCATGGCACGACATGAGCACATTATGGTAGGGTAAGTAGCGCGGCACGACATGCACACCGACTGGCCAAAGCTTAAAATTTTAGACATTTGAGCTTTAAAAGTACGGGATAATTAAAAATAAGTTATAGTATAATTCATGAAAAAAGTACGTAATAAGTATGATTCATTGGTAGGTTAACACATGACTCGTGAGTTATTAATAACATGTGGGCCAACCAGCCAAAGTATATCAAAATATAATTTTTTAATGAAAAGTAAACATAAAATATCACGAATTTACAAATAATTTAAAATTAAATTTTTTTAACATATTTCATTAGCATAGGTTTTTTTAAAATTAATTTAAATTTTAGTTCAAAAAAATACTCTAATTTTTTTTATGTTTATAATTTATTAAATGAATAAATGATATTATGATTTTAATAAATAAAATTCTAAATATTATGATTTTATAAGTGATAAATCTAAAATTTTATGACTTATTATAATTAATATCTAGTAGTTGTGATTTCTTGTACTCGTTATTTTAGGATTGTAATTTTAATTTTTATTAGTCATTACTATGGTCTATGCAGTCAGATTTATGTATTGTTGTATTATAATTAATTATTGGGGAAAAAAGAAATTTGGACACGCGTGAGCTCATACCGTGGACCGTTGTAGGCCTGACAAAAAAAATTTGGACACAGCACGGCATAGCCCGTTCACTTAGTCGGCTGGCCGTGCTGGCCGATGGGCTCTCGTGTGCCTCACTTTGACGGGCCGTGGCGCGCCATCTCTACTAACACCTGTCCACCGCTAGATCTCATTTTCCCAAAGAATCCGTTTCCTGCCCAGCGTGGAACGAACGAGTGGTCTGGTTCAACTGAATAACCCGCTAGTGGCATCACAGACACGCCACACAAAGAGATATTTTAGTATTTTACCTCTCCTTCACTAGCAAAGGCCGTCGCTGAGAGTAAACTACAAATGACAGAGCAACTTACGGACAAACAGATCGCTGAGTTCAAGGAGGCTTTTAGCCTCTTCGACAAGGACGGCGATGGTATTTTATTTTTTTCATTTACGTTTGCTTGCAAATTAATTAATTTCCAATATTATTATTATTATTATTGTTATTATTATAAATATTATAATTATATATATTATATTTTTTGGTTTTTAAATTGTAATTGTAATTGCAATTGTGTACAGGGTGCATCACGACCAAAGAGTTGGGTTCAGTGATGAGATCTCTGGGACAGAATCCCACTGAAGCTGAACTACAAGATATGATCAATGAAGTCGATGCTGATCAAAATGGAACCATTGATTTCCCTGAGTTTTTGAATTTGATGGCTTGCAAAATGAAGGTCACTTCCCAATTCTACACTCTTTACATATCTTATCTGCATCTTTAGGACGCCATGTGTTCTTCATAATATGTTTCAGTTTTAAGTGTCTCGGTTGAGGGTTTGTTTGGAGTTAAGGAACTTGTGGCTTTTAATCCGAACCTATTGACAGGGGATTGAATCGCCTAGCTGTCTGATTATGTGTTGTTAATTTGTGAATGCTAATTCTCAAATCGAACACTGCAAGCGCTTAGGTTGTCTTAGAAACACTGAATCAAGAGACCCTAATCACATATTCGATAAAAAAAACAACTAGAAATCAAGATCAGAAACTAGATGCAAAAGCAGATTTAAGTGGTTCAGCGCCTAAGTGCCTACACCACTGACGAAAAAACCTGCATGCTTTCGTTAGGGCCTTTACGTGCTTGTGGCTTTCAATCTAAACCTATCCGTAGGGGATTGAATCACCTAGCTGTCTGAGTGTGCTGGTTGTTTAGTTAATTTGTTTGTGTTTAATACAACGCTAGTGCTAAAAATCAAGCACCCCCAGACCTTAGATTCTCTCACAAACACTCAATCAGGAAACCCTAACAACAGATTTGATCAAAACAGCAACCAGAAATCTAGAACAGAAACTAAATGCGAAAACAGATTTATGTGGTTCAACACCTACATTCACTGAAGTATTAGGCTGCATGCTTTGATTACTTTTGCTTACACAAGGTTTACAAATAAAGAGGGAATTACAAGGAACAAGCTGGTATAAATTTCTCTGTCCAACAACTCCCTATAGCTTTGTTGAGATCTAAGAAGTAGCTGTATCAACCAACCTTGAATGTTTTTACAAACATTTGACCCTTTTGACCAGAGCCAATCATGTGTCTTGCATGTTTGTATTAAGTGAACACCTAATTCAATTTAAAGTGCTGTCCTTTTGAGCCTAATGGTTCTGGTACGGACGTACTTCAATCGCTGGTTTCTTAAGTTGATTTTGGATGATGTCTTCTGATTGTTGGTTTACCAGCTTTACTTCTCGTATGCTTTGTCAGTCGTTTTAAAATGACTTGTGAGTGATCATAAAACTATAAACAACAATGTCATTCGTGCTGGTATTGAGATTCTTCAACAATTTTTTATTTATTTATTTTCAGAGTGAAGACACTAGAAGCAACTAGTTTGGAGATATTAAGGCCAGGAAGTTACTTTTCCCTGGCACAACAGTAACTTTTCAAGGATGTGTGCTGCATCATCATCCTGTTAACTTTTTACTTTCACTGTCTTGTAATAATGAACTGCAGCCAACATATCTAGATTTTCTTGAGAAACATCCTTACTTTAGCAAAGATACACAGAATACTTTCCTGGTGTTGTAACAATGCTTATATTGCTTTATATTTTGCGTTCTAGTATGTATTAATTTGATTGACAAATTTTCTAGACTAATCGGAATGCTGCCAAATGTTTTGTATTTGTTCTTTTCATATTGTTTGGGTAACTGAGGATCTGCATTTGGTAGCAAGTTTACTTTTACTGCACTTATTAATGTTTATCACTCTCATGAAGGATACTGACTCTGAGGAGGAACTGAAAGAAGCTTTCAAGGTTTTTGATAAAGATCAGAATGGATTCATTTCCGCTGCTGAGGTATTTCACGATCAGTTCTATTGATTCCCCCTTTCATTTTTTCTAAAATCAATTGTAAGATGTATTGAAATAATTAGCCATTTATAGGTGTTACTTGAAAAATAGCATTTATCGTACAATAAAATTACTAAGGAAAGGACAGGAGGGATAGATAATGAAAAGGAGAAGAACAACGATAGATAAGGAAGAAGAGACATGCTTAACAGGACAAAGGGAGAAATAAGTTGAATTCAGCATTTTGTACCAATCTATTTGGGTGTTTCTAGAATTCAACTTTTTACAATTCCCTTAAGAATAAACAATGTAGATTACAACTTAAATTGAACAAAAATGATATGAGAAAGAGAAAACAACGAAAGAAGAAAAGGAGACTTAGAATGTGATTGAACTGAATATCAGGCATAATTGTTATTTTGTCTCTGTGCACACACTGGGGAGAAGTTGAATTTGGCATTTTGTTCTAGTTGATTTGGGTATTTCTAGAAATCAACTTATTACAATTTCTTGAAGAAGAAACCATGTAGATTACAACTTAATTTTGACCTAAAATGAAATGAGAGAGGCAGAGCAAAGAAGGAAGAAAAGAAGATTTAGAATGTGATTGAACTGATATATCAGACAAAATTGTTATTTTGTCTCTGCACACACGGGTGTTTGGGTGTCTGCATTTTTAGGGAAAAGTTCCTCCTCTCAATTTCTTTGCTAATGTTCATGGTTCATGACTTGGTAATCATGCAGCTCCGACGTGTCATGACAAATCTTGGAGAGAAGCTGACTGATGAACAAGTGGAGGAAATGATTCGAGAAGCAGATGTTAATGGTGATGGTCAGGTGAATTATGAGGAGTTTGTGAGGATGATGCTGGCAAAGTGATCTGGATTATTTTGTTTTGGACTTTGTGGGGATGTAAGATATATCTAATGCATAAGTATATTAACTCAGTGGTAGTATCATGTTCAGACATTTTTTTTAAGTGATGTATAGTTTAATTTGCTTCCGCAGTATTCTTCGTTAATTTGGGATTTGTTAGCTATTAGCTACCATGCTTGGTTGCATGAGCTAATTTTACTTCCCTTATAATATGATGGTTGATGGGATGAATCTTCTTTTATGGTATGTTTCCAAATTGACAAATGCTTTTAATTTGTTCAATTATGTGTTATTATGATGTTGTTTTGCCACTGCTAAGTGGCTAGATTTTTATGTGGAATGATAATGATCTGCCTATCAATTTTGTGGTTCAAATTACATGGAAAGGTAGGGCATCACAGATAATTAAGTTTTCTAATACCTTTCTATACAATTTTGTAATCTGCATATTTGTAATTAAGAGGCTAGTGTATTGTGTGGTTAGGTACGTCATATCTAAACAAGCAGGTTTCTTTCTTCTAAATTTGCAGGATGGTGATAATTTTTACTTACTTGACCTTTTAATTTGTTTCGAACATCCACTTGAATTTCCGTAGAGGTTGGTACAGAGCCAACTAGGCTATTGACCGATAATCAAGCGATACTTTCTTATGTATCTTATAGTGCTTTAGACGAGCTTAGAGTCTGTTTGAGACTCTGGCTTCCAATCCATAGTTGCTCTTGTGGGTGAATGGATTGTAAATTTTAGAATTTTCAAAGTTTAACCGAGTAACTTATTACTAATATACGTTAAATCTTCCATCTCTTAGCGACAAGTATTTGAAATTAGTTCTTATTGCATTGCTAATTGAGGCATCTAGCTTAAACCTTATAATTATCGTAATCTACTTAGCATTCTCAATGATAACTTGATTGTAGCACACTCTCACTCTCCTCAATTGCTCTTCATAACCCATTAAAGCAATATGATTTGTAAGCTTGGCCGTATAAATGATTTCTAAGCGTTCTGCTCTTGAATGTCTATTGCATGTTGGCCGTATAATAATTGTGACTCGTAATGACTTTACGCTATTGAAAACGCTGTAATGTTCACCGTACTCATTCAAACTTATCGGTAAAAAATCTTGGGTCGGTTTAAGCCAGGACCGGCCGGCCCTGGCCTAGGCCCACATGGGTTGGCCTTGGATAAGGGCCTAGCCAAAAAGTCTGAGTTTAGCCTCGACTTTTTAATTTATAAATAAAAAAAATATTAAATTTAAATAAAAAACTTAAAAGGTTAAATTTATATTTTTATTAGTATTTGTAATTTATTATATTGTGTTATTAATTTTTTACATATTAGAATATTATTTTATTATATATTAAATAATTATCTTTAATTTAAAATTTTTTCTTTATTAAAAAATTATTTTATAATTAATAAAAATGATCAGGCTTGGCCAAGCCCGATCCAGATCCGGCCCAAACTTTTTGAAGGGCGTGGACTTTGTTTCAATAATGTGGGCTCAAGCCTACAAATTACCCACCCTAAACTTGTCCCATATAATTATTGCCTGAGGTTTCAGATTATTATTTATCGTCCAGCTCTTTCAATGTAATTATTATTTGTAGACCTAGCTAATGATTAAGCAAGACGCAGCCTGTCATGCAGCGACGGCGCGTACTTGATCATTCTTTTATATACACACATACACTAACAGACCCAAAAAAAAAAAATTATTTTTAATATATTAAAATTTTCCTCAAATTAGCTCATGCTAATTCAAGAGGGGAAATTTACAAAAGTAGCCAAAAAATTTTGCCAAATTTTGAAAATAACCACACCAAAAAAATCCTATCATAACTAGCCAAAATTTCCTTCTTCATCATAAACTACCCTCACAACATATTTTCCCCCCCAAAACTCACGTTACTCCACCGAAGTTCAGCATCTTCAACGGCGAACGGCGAACGGCGAACGTCATCCGGCAGCCGGCGACGGCAACAGCAACACCAACGGTGACAACGAAGTGAGTGGCTTTATATCGAACCGGATCCACCATAATCAAGCGGAACCGAAAACGAATCCAAGATTTTCGTCCATTATCAAACCGTAGGTAACAAAATTCAAGCTTTTATAATGATTAGCGTGAAATTGATTTGTGTTGTGATAGATCTATAGGTTGTTGGAGTGTTATGATGAAGAAATTTTCATTAGAATGATGAGGTATAAGTTGTGCATATCAAGTGTTTGATAAAATTTCTCTTAGACAATTTATGTTTAGTTTTAATAAAATCAATGTTTGATGAGGGGATTGTTGAGTTGTATGTGTTGTTTTGAGTATATGAAGTACATTTAGTGATGGATTGACGAATTGCAAGGATGGGTATCGCACGGGTCGACCGGCGCCGTGTGGCACGCACCGCGCGCGCGAGGCCTCCTCGTGCGCGCGCGCGCCAGCGGTGCCCCGTCGCACCTACAGCCACTGGCTCTAGGTGCGACAGGGGCCCTGTCGCACCCTCGTGCAGGTTTTTTTTTTTTTTAAATGTTGGGGGTTTTTCATACTTGTAATTATGTTGTTTGTAACACATTTATGTCATATGACTTTCGAAAAATGTAGTTTGTAATCTTATTTCTTTTGTTTTTTTTATGGTTTTAGGGTTGATGGATTCCGTTGTGCTTCAATTGTGTTACGATGGTTGGTGGGAGACGTTGGCAGATGGCCGTATGGAGTACGTGAATGCTAAAAATACTGCTTTTTTGGTTCGGAAAGATTGTACGTTTGATCAGCTTTTGGCAAGAGTGTATGAAGTATTACAGATAAATCCTAATGAATATACTATGACGATGAAGACAACTTTGAGGTCTAGCAACACAATGTATCGTGCATGTTCACTACCTATGGACATATTTAATGATGAAATGGTAAATGTTGTATTACATATGGCCTCTGACGTGGTCAACTATGGATGTATCCCTGTATTTGTGACCACATCTCCTCGAGTTCCGGTCGAAGATCTTGAGCCATTTGTGGAAACTGAATCTTCTTTTAGAGCAAATGACTTTGTCCCCGATATTGAAGAAGAGGTGTTACCACAGCCGATATTGGGGCAGCAACATTACTCTCCACTCCATGAAAACAATATCTTCGTTGATGAGAACGGTAATACAT
Organism: Murraya paniculata; assembly: GCA_030449075.1. Classification (NCBI taxonomy): domain Eukaryota; kingdom Viridiplantae; phylum Streptophyta; class Magnoliopsida; order Sapindales; family Rutaceae; genus Murraya; species Murraya paniculata. The sequence continues at coordinate 706,200 of JAEVFN010000009.1, read as the reverse complement.
TTGCCAATGCTGAAGAAGAGGTTTTACCAGTTATGACATCGTTAGAGCAACGGTACTCTCCATTCCACAACAATGACTTCCTCCACAATGATGATCCTGTTGGTGACGCCAACAACACAGAAGTTAATTATGTTTTTGTAGAACCCTTTAATAGTGCGAGGCCCACTGTGTCCAATAGTCCTATTGATAATCGGAGCATCGGTCATTCCGATATTCCTAGCAATGATGAGGATGAGCATGAACATGATATTCCCACTAATAGCAGAGATAGCCGATCTATTCCTCCAATGGCCCGTTCGAGGAGAAAGGCAACAGTTGATCCCCTTGTGACTCTTGCTCCAGTTTTGCCTTCAAACTTGGTCGGTCCAGACTTAGTTAGAAGTTGTAATTCTGCTAATATTAGCGTGGGTACGCTATTTACTGAAAAAAATGAGTTAATACTAGAACTACGGAAAGCTGCCTTGAGGGAGAAGTTTGATTTTAAAATTACACGCTCCACAACGTCACGCTTTGAGGCCACCTGTTCATCGGAATTATGCAATTGGCGTATTCGAGCAACGAGAGGTTCGAATGACCAGAGTGTTCCTTGGGTTGTGAGAAGAGTTGATAATGTACACACATGTTCTAATGAGGTATTGCCTAGTGGTCTTCGACAAGTCAGAAGTCGGGTTGTTGGTCATATTATCACCGATAAATTTATTCAGGATAAGCGGATATACACTCCGAATGATATCAGAGCAGACATGCAGCAGGAATACGAGGTGCAATTAACATACCAGCAGGCATATCGGGCGAAAGAAGTTGGCCTCGAAATTATACGAGGGAATCCTACAGAGTCATACAACTTGCATCCCAAATACTCTCACGTTTTGACCAGAGCAAATGAGGCTACAGTTACTCACCTACAGCAAGATGGAGATGATAATTTCCTTTACTACTTTCTTGCTCTTGGATCTTCCATCAACGGTTTCATGCAGTACATCAGGCCAGTAATTGCTGTAGATGGTACTCATCTAAAGGGGCTATATCGTGGGAGCATGTTTGTGGCAACATGCCTGGATGGAAATAATCAACTGTTTCCGTTAGCCATTGGGGTAATGGATTCGGAAAACAATGATGCTTGGGAATGGTTTATGACAAAGCTACATGGAGTGATTGGCGACAGACCAGAGTTAGTATTTATCTCTGATCGGTGCACTGCCATTAAGAGAGCCGTTATGAAAGTATTTCGCACTGCTGGCCATGGTATTTGTTTTTACCATGTGAAAGGTAACATAAAGGCTAAATTCAGAATGTCTAAAGCTCTTTGGGCTGAATTTGAGCCGGCCTTTATTAATGCAGCAAAAACATACGGACACGAAGATTTTAAAAAACAACTTGAGGGGTTGTGGATGCTCCATTCGGCGGCGGCTGATTACTTAGAGAATAATGTGGGTACGTGTAATTGGGCAAGGTCTGAGTTTGAAGGTAGGAGATACAGCATCCTCACCACCAACATCGCAGAGAGTGTGAATTCATTTATGAGGGAGCCACGAAAATTTCCGGTTACTCATCTTGTTGATCACTTTAGAAAAACATTGCAACAATGGTTTTATGACCGAAAAATTGTTGCTGAATCAATGAGTACTCGCCTCACAACATGGGCAGACGAAATAGTTGCTGAGAGGAGAATTTTGGCGGAGAGAATGACCGTTCGTCCTATATCTCAGCATCGATTCCATGTTCTGGGTGGTGGTATTAATGAAGGGATTGTTGATCTATGTAACAAGACTTGCTCCTGCAGAGTATTCGAACTGGATCAGCTTGTCTGTGCCCATGCAATAGCCGCTTGTCTGACCGTCCGAGTTGATTACATAAGTCTTTGTTCTAACTTTTACTCACAGGAGTCGTTAGTCATGGCATATGCGCAACCTGTCGAGCCTGTTGGCGACATGCAAGATTGGGATATTCCTCAGGAAATTCGGGACATGGAGGTTAACCCACCAATCGAAGCACCACCAGCTGGTCGTCGTCCAGAGCTCAGAATACCTTCTATTGGTGAGGATGCAAATCGGAGGACTGTGAGATGCGGGCGGTGCAACCAACCGGGCCATAATCGCAAGAGATGCAAAAATCCCATCGCTTCAAATCCAAACTAGTCGCATCATTGTTTATGATAGTTGACTTTGGAAGTATCATCTTTGGTATCTCTTCGTGCGACTAGGTGGCCTGTCGCACGAGAGCCAGGGGCTCTCCGTGCGACGGGCCAAGGCCTCGCGCGCGCACGTGCGCCCTGTGGCACGCACAGCGCGCCCGCTTGCGCAAGCCCGTGCGTGCCACACGGCGCCGGTCGACCCGTGCAATATCCATCCTTGCAATTCGTCAATCCATCACTAAATGCACTTCATATACTCAAAACAACACATACAACTCAACAATCCCCTCATCAAACATTGATTTTATTAAAACTAAACATAAATTGTCTAAGAGAAATTTTATCAAACACTTGATATGCACAACTTATACCTCATCATTCTAATGAAAATTTCTTCATCATAACACTCCAACAACCTATAGATCTATCACAACACAAATCAATTTCACGCTAATCATTATAAAAGCTTGAATTTTGTTACCTACGGTTTGATAATGGACGAAAATCTTGGATTCGTTTTTGGTTCCGCTTGATTATGGTGGATCCGGTTTGATATAAAGCCACTCACTTCGTTATCACCGTTGGTGTTGCTGTTGCCGTCGCCGGCTGCCGGATGACGTTCGCCGTCGCGTTCGCCGTTGAAGATGCTGAACTTCGGTGGAGTAACGTGAGTTTTGGGGGGGAAAATATGTTGTGAGGGTAGTTTAGGATGAAGAGGGAATTTTAGCTAGTTATGATAGGATTTTTTTAGTGTGGTTATTTTCGAAATTTGGCAAAATTTTTTGGCTACTTTTGTAAATTTCCATTCAAGAGATTGCCCATATATATATATATATAATCTATTGACATTTACACCAGAAAGTTAATCAATTTTGTGATGTGTAAATAAGATATTTGGTTGAATCTATTTCCAAATATGTGATGTATAGCATCTAGGCCGAATTTATTTTTAAATATTTAGAATAAAACCAATATTCATACTGCATACGGGAGGATTCAAACTTTTAACCTTAAAAATGAGACAAATAAATGTTCGGCACTTAACTGAAGTGTGGTATGCTTTGAAATATTTAAGTTACAAATAAATACAAATAACAGGCTTTTTTGTTTATGTAAAGTCGTTGCACATTAAGCTTATTTTCTATTCCTTAATCAAAAAGTAATCTTAGTAACCGAAAAAAAAAAGATAAAAATCATTGTGGATGTCATTTTTCATCTTGCGTGGAAAAAGTACTAGAGTGAGATCAAAGCAGTGTGGCAATCATTTATTGTATGGTAGAATATTCTACACAAATAATTTGGCTTGGCATAGAATTTCTTGTAACATCCACCGATAAGGTAGCTGATTTGGGATAAGATATGTCTCAATTTTTAAAAAAATTGTGATAAAGTTCAACGTAAACTATTAAGGTCCGTTTTAGATTATTTTTGGAATGCCGACAGTGATTTTAAAAAATTAAAGTTAATTTTAATATTTAATAAATTTTTTTAGAAATTATATTTCACAAAATCACCTTATTCTACATTAGATTTTAAAAAGTTGAAGAGTAGTTTTTCAAAATTTGATTTTAAAAATAAGTTTTATCCTTAATACAATTCCGTATATATTCTCATATATATTGTAAAAATTCAAAATTATCCTTATTAATTGAGAAATAAAATATAGTGAGAATCAATTTTATACTTAATATAATTACGTATATATCCTCATATATATTGTAAAAATTCAAAATTATCCTTATTAATTAAGAAATAAAATCATTAATATTAAAAAGATTATTATTATTACCAATTATATTGAGATAACAAATAAAAAATAAAGATTAATAATATAAAATATTTATTTTGTTTATCAATTACTATATACACACAATAAAAAATATTTATATACATGATTACAAGTGTGAACAAAAATTTATTTAATATTATGTCTAATTCAATCATTTACATTCTTACAGCAGTTTAAGAATAAAATTTATAAAATACATATGACTGCTTTTAAAACTAGAACTTTTAAAAATAAATTTTATCATGTGTTTAATTGATTCTCTTTAGACCAAATTATTTCTACAATGCAACTAATTATATTTAATTAAAAAACTGCATCATTACCAAACTATCCTAAATTAATTAACAAAGTTTCAATTTTAGAGACTAAACTTAACTTGAATGGTCGATCAAGATCCTAAAGCATCACTTGTGTCAAAATTAATTAACGTAAAAATGTGGTGCCAATAGATATATGGCCATTTATATATATGCCCATTTGATGAATATGACTTCTAAACTAAGTATGCATTTAATTATCGCCCAAATTAGATTATAGCAGAACAAGTCAATCAAAGAAAGATCATGAATGAGGTCAAGTGGTGAGGGCTGTTGCCCTTACAATTTGTGAAGGTGGTAATTCGAATTTTATTGTAGGACTAATTCTTTCTTCAATTATATTGTGTAATTGAGTAGAGGTGGCCTTTTCCATTACTAAATGTGTTTGATTGAGTGGAAGTAGTTTGAAAATACTAATAGGTATATGTCTGATTGTAAATGTTAGTAGTTAAAAAAAAAAAGAAGATCACAAATGAATATACATCAAAGATCATGAATGAGGTCGAGTGGTCAGGGCTGTTGCGCTTACAATTTGTGAAGGTAGCAATTCGAATTTTATTGTGGGACTAATTCTTTCTTCAATTATATTGTGTAATTGAGTAGAGGTGACTTTTTCCATTACTAAATGTGTTTGATTAAGTGGAAGTAGTTTGAAAATACTAACAGGTATATGTCTGATTGTAAATGTTAGTAGTTAAAAAAAAAAAGGAAGATCACGAATGAATATACATCAAAGAAATATCATGAATGAGGTCGAGTGGTCAGGGCTGTTGCTCTTACAATTTGTGAAGGTAGCAATTCGAATTTTATTGTGGGACTAATTTTTTTCTTCAATTATATTATGTAATTGAGTAGAGGTGACCTTTTCCACTACTAAATATGTTTGATTGAGTGGAAGTAGTTTGAAAATACTAATAGGTATATGTCTGATTGTAAATGTTAGTAGTTAAAAAAAATGTTAACCGATAGTGTAATACATTAGTGTTAGCCATCCCAAAAGTTTAGATGGGAGAGTATATCCTGATCTATCATTTAATGATATATATATATATATATATATATATATATATATATATATATATATATATATATATATTAACACTATTTTAAATTAAGATGTCAGTAAATAAAAATAGTACGATAATAATTATCGCCAAGGTAATTGACATGTGTGTGCATCTTTTTTTTTTTAAGAAAAAATAATTCTTTCTTCTTTTATTCATAGAAATGCATAGGGTGATAGCAGTAGAGTGCTGAGAATTAAAAAATTAAAAATAAGTGTGATCAATGCCTAATCTAAGAATTAAAAAATTATCTTTGTATGATCGAAATATGAGTGTTACCGTTGTTATTATTGCATTCCATAAGCTAAGTGCAATTTTGCGTGGATATAAGGATTTTTTTATTTAAAAAGAAAAAAGAAAAAAAAAAGAATCTAATGTATTCGTTTACTTCGCATTCTAGTTAAAATCATTAAATTCTAGCCCTGCCTAATTTGTGGTCCAAAAATTCATCATCATGATGAAGATGTGGACTGAAGCTGGCGGATACAAAACTCTCTTCAAAATGGCTGTTTTGATAATAAAGAGAGGAAGTATTGACTACTTCCACAGCATTGCTACACAATAGTTGACAGTCAAGAAGAGAAAATTTTTAAAGTAAAAAAAGAAGAATAATAAGTTTCAAATTGATTTTTATTCATAAGAGATTTTTGGTGAGAACAATTCTTTGAGAACAATGCTTGGACCATTTTCAAACGTTCTTAACCAATAAAAAATAATTTTAGTTTCCATAATCCAAAAATCAATTTCCACAAAATCCTCAAAAGTATTTTGCATTTTTTTTTACCATAAGCAAATGAAATTTATAAATCTAAATATAAAATAACATAACTCTCTAAAATAACATAAACATCATGCGTTTGAATGTCCAACTAAATTAATCGTTTAAACAATAGAGGGCCTGTGAACAGTATGGGGTTATCAAATAATTGACGTTGGGAACGGAGAAAAAATGCCATCGGGAATTTCATAATTAATGGGAAATTTTTACAATGCGCTCTCCTATGTAATAAGTTGGCACTGTATATTGTAACGGGCTGCTCAAATAACTCTCAAACGAAAATTAAATTGGCATACGGGGATGCACTTAATAAAAGTCCGTCTAACAGCGAAATGTACTCAGTACGTGGGTGCGCAATGTTGAATAACGGGATACGCTTAGAACGTGGGTTCGCTCAGTACGCATAGGGGATTGTGCTTAGAAGGGAGGGCGCTCAGCACAACAGTGACGTACGCTCAGCAGTGGGGTGCGCTTAGCGCTAGGCCTCCTTACACAACTAGCCAACCGTGGTGCGCTCAGCGATCATGTTAGCTTGGCCCAAGCCTTGGCCCATCTTCTAGAAATCTTTACACACTTGTATAGATAAGCCACTTGTGCAACTTTCCAACTTGTGCAACTTGCTCCACTTGCAAATAAGCCTTTAGAATGGGCAACTATCATCTATAAATAGGGCATAGCAATTAGCATTTGAGACATCACCCACCAACAAATAAATTTGTAAAGCTCTCTTGTAAAAACTCTCTCTTGAGTAATAAAGCTTTCTTTGGCCTATATTGCTTTCTTTCTCTCTAGCATTCTCTTAAGCTTTTGCCGCTTAGTTAGGTTGATAAATCTTCAAGGTTTACTTAACGACTTTGTGCTAAAAAATTGTCTAAGTACCGCACGGATTGTTGTGTATTAAACTCATCCTGTGACAGTATGTATGCATGCATTCAGAAACTCTACGGCACTTCTAATTTAAATCAGCATTCCCTCCATGAAAACATAAGAGGTGATATCTGTCCCACCCACACTAGTGAGGGAGATATTTATCCTAGCTACAACTTAAATTAGAATGGGAGATCAGCCCAATAATTATGAAGAAATGTTAAATGGCCAAAAGTAAAAGAGAATGACGACAAAGACGGCAATATGTACTGTCCATTTTGTCTTGTCTTCATTTTCTTTATGATTTTTTATTAAAAAATAAAAAATAATAATAAAATGTTAGTGAAAATCCTTATCCCCTTTCACCTTATCCTCTTTTACAAACCAGTCCCATGATCTGTTATCACAAAAAAAAACATAGTCCTGCATTTAATGATGACAACAGAGCTGGTTCTCGCATCAACCGAGGACGACAATGCCGATGACAAGGTAGTTCTCCAATTGATGAAATTGTTGTTAGTTAATTGGTAAATTTATCTCTCATTGGATTAAAAAAAAAAAAAAGATTCTCGATGTGTTTTTTAAATTTAGATTGTTAGAATTTTTTAATTTAAACTGTCAGAAAGTATTAAATTTTTACTAAACAAAAACTTTATAAAAATTTCTAATTATTGAATCTTAATGCAAATGTTAATTACTTTGCAGAAATGAAGAATTTAGGAAATGAGCAAGCATTTGAAGAGTTAGAAGAAATAGGAGCCAACAATGTAGTTGAAAATAGGGGTGGGCATAAACCCACAACCCATGGTTTACCTAAACCCAAACCAAATAAAATGGTTTGGATTAAATAAATTATTAAATGGGTTAAGTTTGGGTATGGTTTACCCATAGCTCATGGATAAGTTCAAGGTGGCATGTTAGCAAAAAATAAATTAAATAAAATAAATGGAAACTAATTAATTCTAAAATCTCGCATTCAAATTGAGCAAATCGACACCAAAGTATTAATTATTAAGCCATTAGATTATGCGATAACTTCTTTATATATTTAATTATGTTTGGTATCGTGTTTGACTTATCTTCCTTTTGAAACTCAATTTTCTTTTTAAAGTAAAACATCCATCCCTTAATGGTTTTTTTTTTTAATGTGCGCTCCACTTTCTGTTATTTGTTTATTTATTAATTTTTTTTGGAAGTTTTTACTTCCAACATCTCATTATCTTAAAATTAAAAAGATTTTTTTTTCTACTATAAATTAAAAAGATTGAGATGAGATTTTATACTAGAGTTTTTACCATGTATCTTGTAATATATAAAATAATCTAACCACTTACAAAGAAAAAGGGATTTCCTTTGACATAGAAAATTTTAGACAGACCAAATTTTAGAGTTTAAGTCCTTATTATTGTTGGGTAGTCATTATTATTGTTTTAAAACTAATAATTTATAAATTAATAATCACTATTATATAATAATTTTTTACAATCTCCACTTGAGTTAAAAGGCTAAATTAATATTTAATAAATTACTTAGACAATATTTTTATGAAATCCTCTAATATAATTTTATAGTCTTATTTGTATTGTAACTTACTAAAATTAAAAATTTAATTAATTATATCATTTTATTAAATAAAATATGATTCTATTGTTATTTTTAATTAAATTTAAATCTAATTAGATTTCATGTCTAATTTTTCTTACTGCATTTAAAATTTTGGAGCTTTTTCAAATTACAATAAATTTTAGATTTATTTCTCGAAAGATTTAAATTTATAAAATTGAATAATTTAATTTAATTTTGATGGATTGCTTTAATAATTGAGTTGAGATATCTTATCTTGTTTTGATTTGTATTGACATTGTTAGAATTTATGTTGTAATATGGTTAATATTTAAAGACGAAGTTATTGTAAAATCTATTATTTATAATTTTTTATCCACTATTTTCTTCATATTTTAATATTAATTTAATAATTAATAATAATTAATAATTATTATAATTTTGATATAATTAAATTTATCAAAATAAAAAATATTTTTAATTATAAAATTCAAACCAAACCCAAACCAAACCCAAATGGATTGGTTTGGATTGCGTTAAAAATATTTGGGTTGATTTGGATTGGGTCTAAATTTTTATAATTTAGTTTGGGTCAACTTAAAATCCAACTCAAACCAACCCATGCCCACCGCTATTTAAAAATATGCAACCAAAAAAATATGAGCCAACTCTTGGGATGTTGTTGATAGTCATCAGGAAATGTTGGCATATTACATATCCTATGGTAAAACAAGAGAAGTTTCCCACAAACAAAGCTAGGTACTTCCTTTACAACTGCAAATTAGCACAAGTGTAAAAAAGCGTATTGAAATGAATAATTGTGTAAGGATTAAAATTGTCCAAAATTTCAATCTATTATTGTTTAAGTTGGAGGGCATCAAAATTTCTTATTCTTGGAAAAAGATTGTAGAAATCTTGCTCACAAAGCAAGGCAATTATAACTTAGCGAAGGAGATGCTATGGAAATTCTAAATTACTTACAGAAAAAGCAAGAAGCATGTAAGTGTTTTTTCTTTTTTTTTTTTTAAGCATTGATTTGGATGAGCAAAATCCATTAAAGAATGTATTTTGTGTAAGATATGAGTTGGACATCTTACAAATATTTTGGAGACATCATCACAATTGACACCACATATCTTATAAACAAGAATGACATGCCATTCAAAGTTAAATCATCTTAGTTAGTCTATTTTATTAGGATACAGACTAATTTCACATGAGGACATAGAGACATTTATGTGGTTATTTGAGGCATGACTATCATGCATGTTTGGTTCTCCTCCTATTGGTATCATTACAGAATAGCACAAAACAATGCAAAAGGTTACTATTAATCATCGATGGTGGTTGTGGCATATAATGAAAAATATTCTTAAGAAGTTAGGGGCTTTTAAAGAATGTGAAGAGATTATTTCTTCATTACTTTTTGCTGTTACCATTTGCTGAGCTTTGCTGTGTTTGAGGAAGCTTGGCATCACATGATTATAAAATATGATTTATGGGATAATGGTTGATTTATGAGATAATGTTTGAAGAATAGTCTTGGACAGAAATGTCAATAACTCAACGAAGTGAAAGTATGAACGTATTTTTTGATGGGATTGTTAACTTAAAAGAAAATTTGAAGCCATTTGTAGAGCAATATGAAAATGTATTGAGAAGGAAAGCTAAATTAGAATAGCAAGGAGATACCTAGTGTTTTAGTAAAAGGACTCCATTTGTAACAAAATACGAGATAGAGAAGCAAGTTAGAAAAGCGCACACCATTTCCAAATTTCAAAAATTCCAACAAGAATTAATTCAACTGATGTATTGTAATATACTGGATTCTGTGGGATCAATATATAAAATCAACAAATCATATGGGCAAGGTAAGTAAAGAATCTTTAAGATTATTTTGAAGAAGCTGAGTGTGAAGTTAGCTATATCCATTTAGATTATTTTGAAGAAGCTGAGTGTGAAGTTAGCTATATCCATTTAAAGTTTTAGTTTAAGAGGATTTTCTGCAGACATGCCCTTGTAGTATTTATGCATAACTCTATTGAATTACTTTTAAAAATATACACATTTTATTAAGGTGGATGAAAGATGTCAGGATGTACCGTAATAGGGTGAAAGTTAGTTACGATATGCGGAATTTGTCCACTCAGTGAAACAGGGATGACAAAATGTGTGAGGTTGCAGACATAATTGCTCATGATGAAAATAGTTACAAATTTGTATTGGATTGGATTGAGAAAGCAATGATGGATCTTCTCAACTCATTGTGAAAGTGACGAAACAATTGTCACTAGTGACATAAGCCGTAAGAGCAACAATGTTGAACGAGTAATGAATGATCTAGTTGCTAGACATCGTAAAAGTCATCCACCTTGTCTAAGGAAACAATCTTCAATTCATAAGAAACCTATATAAAAGAACAAGGTGGCTCAAAAGAAAAAGGTTTCTTCAAGTACAAATATATGTTTTTAATTTTACTTGATCTTAGTTTAATTGTCTTTCATAATTTTATAGGACTTACAAGAGAATCTTCCATTGTTTTATGAGCCCAATGAAATCTCCATACAAGAGAGCAATATGGCCATTGCAAGTTTTGTGATTTTTTATTTTAATCTTTTCTTTTATTTTGAGGACATAAACTAAGTATAATGTTTAATTTTAAATTTTTGATAAATATTTTACATATATTTTATTTTTTGCTTAGGTACGCATATACCCATCCCAAGTTGGTGGAAAATATTTATCAGTCATTTCTTTATAATTGGCACACAGTAAGTAGTCGTCTTAAAACCATAATTTGTTAATATATACTTATATTTTAATACTTCTGAAATGTAATATGATGCTTATTATTGTGTATTATAGCAATCAGTCCCACCATATGCTTTGTAGTCGCATTATTCTTCTTGTTTGATGACTTATTAAGAATCTCAAAATGGAAATTTCCAACAATTACTACATCAACAATGTAATGATGATAACAATCACCGAGACTAATGTTTGACTTGTCTTTTGTTTGGTTTTTCTTTCTCTACCTTTTTTGTTAGATTAAGCTTAAAACGAAACATTATAGTGATGAATTAATGATATATAAAAATTATGACAATATATAAAGATTATGTTTCTGATGACATTAATCATCACACTAAAGTTGTTTTTTTTAATAATTTTGGTTGGTCCAAATGGTTACAAATAGAATTACAATTCTAAATGAGGAATACATAACACAAATCACAGTGAAAATAACATTCACTTTATTTAAACCTCGTATTTTATACATAACAAGAGGTACAATCTCTTCATTTATAAAAAATACAAATTGCACTAAGCAAAATACTACAATCATTTCTGGCTTTGTTAGTTTGCACAACTTGTTCGCATGTAGGTACTTTAGTTTGTACCCCTTGTCACATGTTTCCATGATAGATTTTGTAGTTTCTAATGTCTTAGATCTCTTAGGCAATTTTTCATGCATTTGCTTGTACTCATTGTGTCCTATTTTGGTATCCAGTAAATATTAATAATAATAAGATGGGATATTATTATTTGTATACCTAAGTTATTTTCACATATCAAGTCAGTACCATGGTTTGGTGAAAACAATATTTTACTACCAAACGTTTACGTTGTTATTATTTTATCACTATTCCGTTAAAAATCAATTAATATTTAACAAAATATGAGTTAAAAATTGATTTTACCCCTGAAGCATAGAAGATGACTTTACCCTTTGAAGAGAAAGAAATAACAAAAGATAAAATTACAAAACGAAGGTATTGATAAGTCAAAATATAATCATCCAAAGTGGTGAATCATACTGTAACACACAACTCTACTTGCTATGTAGCCATTTCTAAAGCCATTAAATACTTGACCTCCATTGCTAGGGCTGTGCTCATCCGTTCACCCACCGCCAAAATTAGACACCGCTCAAATTAAAAGTCCCCACAAATTAAAAACCCCAACTAGCTCCATTAATCGCATCATCCAATCAAAATACACCAAATAAAAACAACCAACAGAACAACAACATTGAGAGAGAGAGACAGAGAGATCGGAGATGGAGCATTGACCATGAGAAAGAGGGGATGATTTCGATTTCTAGAGCTACAATTTTTTTATTTTTAACTATTTACCCAATGGTTGCATGACTGATTGTTCAAGGCCTTTACAATTGCAAACACGGTGTTTTGGCTTTAACTGGAAAATACCTTAAATGTCCTTATGACGTCATCAAATTTTTAACCATGTTAATGAAATGATGGTAAAATGCCTAAAAGCATAAATGTTTGGTGGTAAAATATTGTTTTCACCAAACCATGGTGGCATGGTACTGACTTGACGTGTCGTAATAACTTCGGTGAAAAATGGTAATATCCATTATAAGATTTATGAACATTACCTTTGAATACATTTGCCAGCTTCTAGCATTCGGGCCAAGTTATTTGGTTTGGTTTTTATATTAAAAAAAAGAAAAATCAATCAAATATTATGCATCAAACCAAAATAGATATGTTAATTTTTTTTTTCAAAATCACGAAATGGAATTAGAATAATTGTCATCCACTATACCAAATCAAATTTTAGATTGGTAAATAAAGCCAAAGCATTATAAAGAAAGTAGAAAAATCAATATAAAATCCAAGCACAATAGAACCGACTCAAACAATAAATTAAATAGAGGGTTGTTATGTTAGACACTAGAAAACAATTTTTTTAAAGAAAATTATGATTTTTATGAAGAAAAAATTGCATAAAATCTCTTTGGCTCATTGTGAAAAGCCCTACAAAGCCAATGAATTCACAATCCTATGAAAAATCTAATGAACAAATTAGCAAGCTTTTATGATTTGCTTTGTTAGGCACAAACACAATATTTCAATTATGTAATTTTTCTAAATAAAATGAAAGGAGTGCTATACATTAGAACTATTTAACCATTTATACCACAATGATTCAAAGAATTGTCATAGATCAGATAATTGAAATTTTGTATTTTCAATTATTTGACAAAAAAATTAATACAAAAATCGATCAAGTACGAATGAGAGAAAGAGAGAGTTAAATGGGACTTACGCGATGACAGCAATAGGGTGGTGGCAATAGCTTTGTTGACTCTGTTATGCATTAGCGTAGGTGGCGGTGGCTCTATTGGCTCCTTTATGCGCTAGTATGGTGGCAGCAACTTTGTTCTTGCTATTGAGCAGCTCTGTTCTTGTTTTTTCCCTTTTTTTCTCATAAGTGATTATGGGCCTGGTTGGCTACTTACAAAGGGGAACGGCAACTCTATTGTCGTCACTAAGTGCTGGCCTTTTTTTTTTTTTTTTTAAAGAGATTGTAGCTCTGATTTGTAAAGGAAGTAAAATGAAAAAGACGATAAGGTATTAAGGTTAGATTTCACTGACATTTTATTGTTTTTTATTTTTTTAATTTTTTAAATAAAAAATCATTCTTTCCTATTTTTGGCCATTTAGCAACTCTCATAATTACAAAGACTCAAATTGGAAGCATGAATGTTCCCAATAAGACTATGAGACTATTGAGTAAAGGTAGTAATTTAGATTGTGTTATAATAAACTTGAATTAGGCTAGTCTTAGTAGATTTATGTTTATAAATATCATTAAATTTGTTATTGTAAGTATTTTTTTTTTTTAATGTTATCTTATGTTTTTTGTACATAAATTCAATTAGAATTACAGTATTCAATTTTGGGTTTTATTTGTATGCATCTTTAGGGCAATCGTCTACACACATATGTATATACGAAGTCATTATCTTTTTTTTTTTTTTTGAAAAAATTTATTTAACTAAATGACAACCCGTCCCCTACCCACCCCGAGTCATTATCTAGAAAAAATTCTCCTAAAAGCCGTATTTTTAAAACACAAAAAAGTGATAATATTATTAAAATATAAAAAAAATACATATTTCAATATATTGGAGATTATGTTTTTTTATTTGCAAGTGTATTAAATTGTATTCTTTTTCTATTTGAGTGGCATCCTCACTTTAATGCCATTTAAATATACAAAAATGCAGATTTCAATACATTGACAACTTTTTTTTGTCCATTAATGTATCGAAATCTTTTTTTTTTGTAGTAATAATAATAGTAAGGTAATTCTTATAAATGGTAATAATTAATATTATTATTGTAATAGTATAATAATAATAATGATAATAATCTTAAGTGCATTTTTGTAAGTTGTAACAATTCAATGTGATTATAAATAAAACTAAACACATCAATGAGAATATTATTGAGTCTGATTCTGATTTTTACAACTCAAGTAAATAACTTATTGTTATTCTTCATTCCTATTCTAGCTCATTACGATTACTGTCCATTTAAACACATCATTAATGTAATATAGCATATATTTTTTGTAATATACAGATAATTATTACTATGTGAAGACAAGTTCTTTAAGATGAGATCTAAAAAAGAGTTATAACCTATTACTATGTGAAATTCATTCTTACTTATAGCTGACCAAAATTGGACTATATATATATATATATATATATATATAGAGTAAAGATCCTATATCCTCCCCTTGGCTCTGATACCATATATCGTCCTTCCGATCCTATATCCTCCTGGTATCAGAGCCAAGGGGAGGATAGTGTAATATAGAGTAAAGAATTTGTGTTTTTGAAGTTTGCATTAGATTAAAGTCTATTTGTGTGGTGAGTGTTACCTTAAGGTGCCTAGGTAGTATTTGGGTGTAAGTCCCACAGGGTTAAAGGGCAGTAAGACCAAGTCTTAGTCTTGGATTGTAGTCACACTTATAGATATAGGTCTGGTGTAGGTCTAGAAGATATGGATTCTCTGCTCTGTAGAACATCGTCATTTTCTAGCTCTTCCTCTGGGAAGACTAGTGATTTAAAGAACGTGGTTAATTCAGAAGAATTTATAATTGAGGATTTTGATAAAGCAATTGATTGTTGGGAATTACCAAAGATTTCTAAATACTTGATTTACAAAACCAAAAAACTTGATTTTTTAAAAAATAACTATGTCATAAAGACAGAAGAGCGTGACATCACTCTTTCAAAGCCTTTTGAAACTATTCAACTGTTTTCTGAACAGTCTTTAAATGTTTTAAAGTAAAAGAAATTTAATTATATTCATATTGGTTTGATTCAAGTAGGAATAAAGCCGTTGACCAAAGAGGGTCTAGATACTTCCATATTAGCCGTCCTTAGGGATGCAGGATTCATCTCTTTTGATGATTCTTTGCTAAGTAGTGTTGAATCTAGCCTATGTAAAGGTCCTATTTCGTTTAGCTGTTATCCAAACATAACAGTTTCCCTTAAAGATAAGAACATTCTGAAAAGTATGATTCTACAGATCAAGACTCATAATTATCATATGATTGAAGGATTTGTACCTGTAGCCATAATTTTTAGAATTTCTTATAAAGCCATGATTTCTGCGTTTGCAAATACGCCACATAAATATCAGTCAAAAAAGGAAGAAACTCTTCTTTTGCAGACTGATCTGTCTAAAGCCAACACTGTCATTCCTAAAGCAATCCAATGGAAGGATGTCAACCTTCCAGAAGAATGGATTCTTGATGGAGCTGCTGAACCAAGTAGTTCCAAAGCAGGTTAAGCCAAATACAGAGTTACAAAATGTGACTCAGTATTCTGATGGTAAAGTCAAACTATCCTTTAGGAGGTCTACGTCATCTAGATTTTCTGATAAGGATTCTTCTTCTTCATCTATTCCTCCATTGGAAAGGAAGAGAAAGAACCTTCTCCTCCTACCTCTCCTACATTTTCTGCTGTAACAGAAAATGTAATTAACGTCCTTGAAAAGGATTTTGAATTAGACATAACCCTTCTTCATAAAGACTTTTATTCTGAAAACAATAAGGATAAAAGACTTTGGTTTTTCAAACACTTTTTAAATCAAAGGAAAGAAATTTAAGAACTTTATTATGAGTTTGTTAACTTGCATAAAGTTCATATTCTATTCTTTGACTGGTTTGAAATGTATGCTTCTGATAATCAAATTGATTATCCTTTTAAAGAGTCAAATCCTGTCACTATTAGGAAGACAAACCCTGTTTAGACCCTTACAGATAGTGGTAGGACTACTGAATCTGAACACCCTCCTCTTAGGAGTATCTCCATTGACCATGGGGAACCCCCTGTTCAGATTAAAGCCTCTCCGTACAAAATCCCTAAACCAAGGAATGTAGAGTCAAATTTAGATAGTATTATTCAACAGAATAATTTCTGTAATACTAATCTAAATACCATAGGAAAGCAGTTGACTAGGATAGAAAGTCATATCCAACAGTCGACCATAACTGTTTCCCCTATAGCAAAGCCAGTTCCTACAAAGTCTGATTATGAGAAAAAGCTTAAAGAACCTATTTTCAAACCTTTCCAGGTTTCGAAACATAGTCAAAAGCTTATTTATGAATCAAAATCAGATTTTGCCAAAGCTATTAAAGAACAACTTGACAGAATAGAAGCTTCTTCGGCTGCTTCTACTTCTAAAGTTCAAATAGCTCCGGATACTCCACAGTCTAGCAAAATAGGAGTACTAGAGTATGACCAATCTTCTATAGCCACCTCTGATGCAGAAGCCTTTAGGGAAGAATCTATAGAAGAACCTAAAGTCAATAAAGTCTATTGGGAGTTAGCCTTACCTACTGCTAGGTCTCATCCTGATCTCATTATAGACAATAGGCCAAGTGCATTAAACCAATCGCGATTTAATGCATCTTCTATCTATAAGTGGAATATAGACGGTATATCTGAATACAACATCCTAGGATTGTAGCAACAGATGACCATAGCTGCTAATGCTTATAAAACCTAGACAGGAACTTCTGACCAAGAAATAGCAGAAATCCTAATTGCAGGATTTACTGGTCAACTTAAAGGTTGGTGGGATCATCCCCTCACCAAACAGCAACAATTAGAAATTTTAAATGCTGTTCAGGCAAATGAGGATAGGACACCTATTCTTGATGAATATGGTAATCCTATTCAGGATGCAGTTGCTACCCTTATTCTTACCATATCTCTTCATTTTATAGGTAATCCTTCTCGCCTTAGAGACAAAAATACTGAGTTACTACATAACCTTAGATGTAGAAAACTTAGTGATTTCCAGAGCTACAAAGCCACCTTTTTTACTAGACTCTTTCTAAGAGATGATGCAAATCATATTACTTGGAAAGAAAAGTTCTTAGCAGGTTTACCTACCCTTCTACGTGAAAAGGTTAGGAATTCCATTAAAGCCCTCCATGATAATCGAATTCCTTATTATGAGCTCACCTATGGTGAATTAGTCAGCTTCATCAATAAGGAAGGATTAAAGATTTATCAGGACATAAAGTTACAGAAATGACTTAAATGGGAGCTTAGAAAATCTAAGCAAGAATTATGCAGTTTCTGTAAACAATTTAATTATGATCCTTTCAAAGCTTCTACTTCTAAAGATTGTGATGGTAAGTGCTCTTCAAGAACTTACAAAAAACATCACAAATCTAAAAGGTTTAGAAAACCCTTTCAAGATCTTAGAGAAAGAGAAACTTTTTATAAGAAGCCCTCAAGGCCTTATAAAAAGAAATCTTCCTCTAAAAGAAAGGATTTTAAAGCAAAACCTTCTTTTAACTATAAGGAAGCAACTTGTTTTAAATGCGGAAAGAAAGGTCATACTGTAAAATATTACAAAGTGAACAAAAAACTTCATGAGCTTGATCTCGATGAAGAAATTCTTTCCAAAATAACAGCTCTCCTTATAGATTCCTCTGACTCTGAGTCTTCAATGACTGGAGACAGTGAGCCTCTGCAGGTTGATGAGTTGATTGACTCTGATACCTCCTCTGTTAGTGATTCAGATTCAGAATCTGAATCTTATTTAAAGAAAATCAATGTATTGACTAAAAAGCAAGAAACTTTTCTTGAATTAGTCAAACATATTTCTGACCCCACTCTGCAAAGAGAGTATTTAGACAAATTACTAAAAACTCTTGAGCATGGTGGCAAAGCTGAGTCCTCTAAAGTCCCTATAGTTAGGAAAGGTGCTTATGATCTTACTGAAATTTTGGATAAAATGAAGTCAAAGAAAGTGACTCCTTCCATTCAAGATCTTCAGAGAGAGATCAAAGAAATCAAACTTGAAATAAAAAGTTTGAAAGAAAAACAAAAGACTGATTCTGATACTATCCAATTGCTTTTACAGAAGCAACTGGAAGATCATTCTGATAAAGAATCAGAATCAGATCATGATGATACTGGTGAAAACCAGAATTTAGATAGCATAGAATCATTGCCAAATGATTTTTTGTTTGTTTTAAAACAGATCGCTACTAGGAAGTATTTGATCAAGATCACCCTAGTATTTTCTAAAGATTTTGAAATTGACACTGTTGCATTATTTGACACTGGTGCCGATTTGAATTGCATCAAAGAAGATATTGTGCCCAGAAGGTTTCATGAGACAACCAAAGAAAAGCTTTCTGCCGCCAATAATTCAAAATTGAGAATTAGTTCTAAAGTTGATGCTTCTGTAAAGAATGATGGTTTTGAATTTAAGACTTCCTTTGTTTTGACAAATGATATTCATCATGTAGTCATTCTAGGAACTCCATTCATAAACTTGATAACCCCTTATACTGTCAACTATGATAGTATATCTTTTAAAGCAAAGCATAAAAAACTTGTTTTTCCTTTTTTAGAAAAACCTAAAACAAGGAATTTGAATGTTGTTAATGCATGTTCTGTTTATCAAAGCCAAATTAATGTTTTATTAAAAACAAAACATGACGATATGGTTGATTTAAAGAAAGACCTAAATCTATATAGGATTGGAGGTCAACTTCAAGATGATTTTATAAAAAGAAAGATTTCTGATTTCAAAAATCTCATTGAAAAAGAAATATGTGCCAAGTTTACCATCTGCATTCTGGAATAGGAAACAACACATGGTAGATTTACCTTATGAGAGTTCTTTTGATGAGAGACAAATTCCTACTAAAGCCCGCCCAATTCAAATGAACTTAGAATTGGAGCAACACTGTAGAGATGAAATTAAAGATTTAGAATCTAAAGGACTTATAGTTAAATCTAGGTCTCCCTGGTCATGTGCCGCTTTCTATGTGAATAAGAATTCTGAAATAGAAAGAAGAACACCTAGGTTAGTTATCAATTATAAGCCCTTAAATAAAGTCTTAAAATGGATTAGGTACCCTATACCTAATAAAAAGGATTTGCTTCAAAAACTGCATTCTGCATTCATATTTTCAAAATTTGATATGAAATCGGGTTTTTGGCAAATTCAAATTCAACCTAAAGATCGTTACAAAACTGCTTTCACTGTTCCATTTGGACAGTATGAATGGACCGTTATGCCATACGGTTTAAAGAACGCGCCTTCAGAGTTTTAAAGGATTATGAATGACATTTATAACCCTTACTCTAAATTTTGCATTGTCTATATTGATGATGTGTTGATCTTTTCTCAAACAATTGATCAACATTTCAAACATCTAAAGACTTTCTATTTTGCCACTAGGAAGGCTGACTTAGCCATTTCCAGTTCTAAAGTATCTTTATTCCAAACAAAGATTAGGTTCCTAGGTCATTATATCTCCAAAGGAACCATCACTCCTATTGAGAGATCACTTGCATTTGCTGATAAGTTTCCTGATAGGATCTTAGATAAAATCCAATTGCAAAGATTTCTTGGTAGTTTAAATTATGTTCTTGATTTCAGTCCTAATATCAATAGGATCTCCAAACCATTGCATGATAGGTTAAAGAAAAATCATGTTGCCTGCACTGATGAACAAACTAAAGCTGTTAGATTAATAAAGGCTAGTGCTAAAGAAATTCCATGCTTGTTTCTTGCAAACCCTGCATTACCTAAGATAGTTGAAACCGATGCATCTGACTTAGGTTATGGTGGTATTCTGAAACAAGTAGATGATAGTAAAGAACAGATAGTTCAATATGTTTCTGCATATTGGAATGATTGTTAGAAAAATTATTCTACTATCAAAAAAGAAATTTTATCTATTGTTTTATGCATATTTAAATTTCAAAGCGATTTGTTAAATCAAAAGTTTTTGCTTAGAATTGATTGCAAAGCTGCAAAACATGTTTTAGAAAAAGATGTCTAAAACATTGCATCTAAATAGATTTTTGCACGATGGCAAGCTATTTTGAGTATTTTTTATTTTGACATTGAATTTATTAAAGGTGAAAAGAATTCTGTTCCGGATTTTCTAACCAGAGAATTTCTTCAAAACAGATAATGCCTCCAAAGAAAAAAGATAAAGGCAAAGGGATTCTTAAAGAACCCATGCCTCCTACCCCCTCTAAAGAACTTCTCAAAGAACCTAAAGAAAAATTGCTGTCCTCAGCAATGCCCATAAAGTCCTGGATCGACATGGTCCAAGAAGATGAAGCCCAGTCTAAAGCCCTTGCCTCGGAAGAACAGGTAAAAGAATAGATGACTTCCATCTCTAAATCCCCTGAGCTTTTGCTCACTTTACAAAGTATTTCTCAAAAAACTCTTTCTCAGAAATCTGAGGAAGAAAAATCTATTTCTAAAGAAGTTTTAAAACCCTCTCTTTCTAAAGCAATTGTTTCTAGTGAAAGTTCTTCTTCCCAGATTGTGGTTTCACAGTCAAAACTTTCACAAAAAGCTTCGGTTTGGTTTGATAAAACCTATCAACAAAATATTTTATCCGTTGAAGATGGGTTTTACCATTCTAATCCATTTCAAGCTCTTTCAAAGACTTTTCCAAAAGGCTGGTTTTTCAAACCTTGGGATTTAACAAAACCCCAACCTTATTATCAAAGCATTTTAGAGTTCACTGAGTCTATTAAGTTTAAACACTTCTTTCTTAGTGAAGCCCATTCTGAACCGGCCTACTCTACGGCCACTATTCAAAAAGTCTTAAGCCCAAAACAATGGGGTGAATAACTCCATAAGTCTAAAGCCTTTCCTGCCAACTTCAAATTGTGCCCTAACCATTGCTTGACGTTTTCTTATTGGGATTACCAACAAGCTTGGTTTAATACCTTTTTTTATCCAAAATCTAAAGAAAACCCACTCTTGGTTATTTTTCTTCAATTCGAAAATAACCATTCAAAGTCTCCCAAACTGGTTCCAACAATGGTGGAACTATTTCGGTCCAAGCCTCGAAATACTTACTCCAAATGCTGCAACCTGTTTAAACCTCTTTAAAACCCATTACACTCCTTCAGAGTCTGAGAAAAGATTTCCTCATTTTCTCTGCTTCTGTACAAAGTTTTTCCTTCCTTAGGTCTGGATGTGGAGCCTTTGGTACCATAACCAAGAAGCCCAAATTCTTCTACAAAGAACTTTCAAAGTCAAATGGTGGTCAAAGTTTGATGAACAGTCAAAATTGACCGAATCCATAGTCCTTAAGTGGCTTTCTTCTTTTGGTCACTTAACCCCTTCTATTCAAGAGACTAAAGCCCAATCCACATTCCTCTCTCAGAAGTCAAAAGCCCAGTCCATGCTGGCCAGCGCCAAAACCGAAGAGGAATATTTTAAAGTTATGCAACAGCTTCTTGCCACAAGATCTGCATCTTCAGCCGTCAGCTCTGTAGATGATGAAGAGGAGCCTGTTCATTTCCTTAGGAGATGAAAATAAAGATGACTGTTTCGTAATTTTTACTCCTGTAAAATATTGTAAATAATTATTTATGCTTATGTAAAAAAAAAAAAAAAGTAATTCACTTTTCCTGTATTTTTCATTATTCTAAATATCTGTAATGTTGGACAACTATCCTCCTTCACTCACTATTCCCATCACGGGAAAAAAGCTGTGGGGACAAGTATCCATTATTTCTTTTGTAATCTTCTCTTTTTGTCAAAGCTGCGTGGCCCCTACCCACGTGAAAGAAGCAGCATCCAAAGTCTTAAAGTAGATGCCTTCTCCACTTTTCGGATCAAGACAAATTATCTTTCGGTGCTCTTGGTCCACACGTAAAGATTGCATTATTTGATTTAAAGTTGTAAAAGACGTTGGGTATATAGTTCCCATTTATTCTCAGTTTGAGGACGTCTTCTTTTTCCCCTCTCTCTCTCTCTCTCTCTCTGGTTTTGAAGATCAATCCAGGTGCTAAATCATTTAGCCTTTGATTTTCAAAATTATTTCTAAAAGCATTCAGTCTTTCAAGAACCAAATGTAAGCATTTGATCTTGTAATTTCATTTAAAGCATTAAAGTTTGTAATCAAAGCATGTATATTTCATCTAAAGTTCTGTAATTTGTTTAAAGCTCTATTTATCTTTCAAGCATAGATCTAAGGGTGTATGTTTGAATGTATGACTGCAGACTGATCTTTTATATCAGATCTGCCATATAAACTGTACAACTCCTCTGAGGCATAGAGACCGGATCTCTCCCCTCAGTTGTATCTTCTCTTATTCCTCCATTCCTTCAGAGCACCATTTCTGAGATTCCAGATCTGGTACTGTGTTTGAGCCCCTAGATCCTGTTGCTAGGCTTGATTAAAGAATAAAATTGGATTAATTTGACTTATTTGGTTTAAAGAAAAGGTATATCGGCTGGAAACCAGAATGTTCGGGATATTGATCTGTTCTAAGTCAGATCTAGTCCCAACGACAGTCATTACTGCATTGATTTGGTCTAACAACGCCACGTACCAATAATTAATTTGCTTATATTAATCTAAAGTTATTTATTTTCCTGAACACTATCGTCCTTCTGATCCTATATCCTCCTGGTATCAGAGCCAATGGGAGGATAGTGTAATATAGAGTAAAGAATTTGTGTTTTTGAAGTTTGCATTAGATTAAGGCGCTTACCATCATACTAAAAGCTTAAGCTGTTAGTGGAGGCACTACTTTAATCTTATAAGCACCATCCCCAAGACCAAGTGTGCATGGTTTGAACCCTTACCTCCCTTCCCCCCCCCCCCCAAACCGGGTTACTGGGGGACCCGTAGCTGGTGGGTCCCACGCACCTGGGCCCACAGTACCTGGCCAGAACTTTGCTGGAATATTACGCAGGCGTCTGGACCTTCCCAAGGATTGGAACCCGTGACCTCGGCTCTGATACCATAAGGCGCTTATCATCCTACTAAAAGCTTAAGCTGTTAGTGGAGGCGCTACTTTAATCTTATAAGCACCATCCCCAAGACCACGTGTGCACGGTTTGAACCCTTTGCTCCCATATATATATATATATATATATATATATATATATATATATATATATATATATATATATATATTATTTATTTATTTATTTATTTATTTATTTATATGGAGGTTATTTCTATATAAAGTATCACTATAGAAAAGTTTTATCGTATAGAAGGAGTATTAATAATATAATAAAAATATTATTAGTTAAGTTAGTCAACTAACACTACTACCTGAGAATTTCAACACTACTGGAGGACAAAAGCCAACTCAACAGCATCTGATCCTGTCTTTTCCAGACAGCAAACATAGGATTCTCTTGTGAAATAGTAGTAGATCTACCTAAAGTATTCGAGAGAAACTTATCTGGACAAATTCTAGATCCATCAAGAAGACTTTTGAGTTCATTAGCTCGAATTAAGGAGAAAATTTGAGATTTCCAGATTGTGTAGTTAGATCAATCAAGTTTGATTGGTATTGTGAAAGTAATTGATAAAATTGATCAAGAGATATTTGTGTTTAAGCTTGATGAAGCCATAAAACTGTTTGATTATGGCTCTGATACCAAATCAAAGTTTATTTGATAGTTTGATGTTGTTTGGCTTCTAAGAGAATGAAGAGAAAGCTAAAGAATTTGAGAGAAAATTTAGTAAAGGCAAATCATTGTATTGTATTAACCTTAAATGTCATTACAGAGTATTTACATACTAATATCCAGAACATTCTACACATAGTTAATACATGTACAAAGACTAAGCTAAAGATTAACAAACTTTTCAACTTAATAACTGATTCTAATACTAATTGTAACCACTTCGCTAACTCCACCAAAAGGAAACATATTATAGTTACCAAATTGTTGCTCTAAATTAGTCCACTTTGTTGACTCAGTAGCCACATTAGCAGTTAGTGGTACTAGTTAACTAACTTAATTAACAATATTTCTATTATATCCTTAACAAAATCAAAGTTTATTTGATAGTTTGATGTTCTTTGGCTACTGACAAAATGAAGAGAAAGCTAAAGAATTTGAGAGAAAATTTAGTAAAGGCAAATCATTATATTGTGAACCTTGAATGTGATTACAAAGTGTTTATGTACTAATATCAGAACATCTACACACATTCAATACATGTACAAAGACTAAGCTAAAGACTAACAAACTTTTCAACTTAATAACAAATTCTAATACTAACTATAACCACTTTGCTAACTCAATAGCCACATCAGCAGTCCGCAGTGTGAATTAACTAACTTAACTAACAATATTTCTATTATATTCTTAACATCCCTCCTTACGCTTAAGGCTAGGAAGGACATTAAGCTTGCTACATATGTAAGCAAAATGATCAAACAAGAAAGGCTCAGTGAGGATGTTTGCTAATTACGTAGGATTAACGAGAGAATTAGAGATTTCCAGGTCGTATGTTAGGTCGACCAAATTTGATTCGTGTTGTGAAAGTAATGGTGAAATTGATAAAGAGATTGTGTTTAAGCTTGATGAAACCCAGGACAACTATTTCATCTAGATCCTCACTTGAGTTTGAATATAGAGCTTTGGTCTTAGCTACCTCAAAAGTTTTGTCGCTCACTTATTTGTTTCAAGAGCTAAAGGACTCCCTTACTCAAGTTTCTTTTCTGTATTATGACAACAGAAGTGCAGAAACTTTGGCAAGCAATCCAAAATATCATTCACTTTAGTTGGATCTTTATTTTGTTAGGGAACATATTGCATAGAAGCAGCTCTCAGTTGATCATGTTTCCAATTTTAAGCAATTAGCTAACATCCTCACCAAGCCTCTCTCGTTTGATCATTTTGCTTACATGTGTAGCAACTTTAATGTCCTTCCCAGACCTTAAGCTTGAGAGGGAAATGTTAAGAATATAATAGAAATATTGTTAGTTAAGTTAACTAACTAACGCTGTTGAATGCTTTTTATTTGGTGTTGTTTTTATTTTCTGTTTCTTTATTTTCTACCTTTTCATTTTTTTTTTATTTTATGTAATTTTCTTTGGTTTTTTTTTCTCTTTTTTAATTTTCAATGATTTTCCTTTCTGGATTTGTTTGTATTTTTGTGGTCGGATGTTGTATACCTACCACTTTTGAGGTTCTTTCAGTGCCGAAGATGGTATTTTTTCAGTCTTTTTACCAAGATCATGTCAGTGTTCATATTGGGATGATATACCTGTATTGGAGTCGTTGAGGGGCTCTAGTAGTTGGTGCATTGAGATTTCGATGGCCTGGGACAAGAATTAATGATCAAGAGGCCTTTGAGAAAGAGGCAATTTTATTAGTTGTTTGTGTTTTGTTTTAATATTGTATTATGTTGTATTGTATTGTTTTGTTTTATTGTATTGGTAGAAGTTTTAATTGCATTAGCTGAGATAGGTAGGTCAGTTTCGTAAAATTCCTCTAGTATTTAAGTAGTTTTAATAGGTGAATTCTTTTCTCTCTTTTCGATTTTTGTAATGGTCGATAGAGGCCACATTTAGTTTAGGCTTGAGTTTAGGTGTTGTCTTATATATTGTACTTAACCTTGATGTCGTCGTTCATTTATGCCATTTGTGTTGTTGTATTGTTGCCCATTACTGGTCTTTGAATGAAATTCATTCTCTTCAAGAAAAAAAAAATTGCTGACTGCTTATGTGGCTACTAAGTCAGCAAAATGGTTACATTTAGTATATTATAATCTACTATTAAGTTAAAAGTTTGTTAGTCTTCAGCTTAGTCTTTGCATATGTATTAGATGTGTGTAGAATATTCTGGATATTAGTATATAAACACTTTGCAATCACATTCTAGGTTAATACAAAACAATGATTTGTCTGTAACTTTCTCTTCATTTTCTAAGTAGCCAAACAACATCAAACTGTCAAATAAACTTTGATTAGGAGAGAGTCAGAATAAATTTCATACTACTATATTGTCATTAATTGAAAAAAATAAAGCTCCTCAATGTTTTGTTGGTTATTAAATGAATAATCGTGCAAGTACAAATTAGTAATCAATGAATTATACAAAAAATATACATTATTTAAATTCTTCAAAAAGAGTTAATATCTGATGTCAAGAGATTCAACTAGTAAAATTTTGGGGTAGAGAGAGTTTGGTTATCATCCATGCAATACTAATAATAATAATAAGGTCAACAGTTTGATAATTATTGATGGAACTGATTGATGCAACAATTTTAGTTTTTAGAAGGTAGAATTCATGATGGATAGAGTGAGATGCAAGAATTCTTTTTATTTTATTAAATCTTGATTGAAGGAGGGAAATCTTATAAAAAAAAAAAAACTAAAAAGACACTTAAATAGGGGGCCATTAAGAGTTGGGTTTTGTCTGCATGTGTTGTGATCGCAAATGTCTATAATGATAACTTGAACAAAATAGAAGAAATTTACAAGAAAATAAGTTAATTCAAGAGAGCCTAAATCTCTAGAACAAATATTGGTTATTTGAGAAACCAATAAACTCTCAAATAAAACATTCGCGTTGCTAAAATAATAATACTCATGACACTTTTTATTGAATTACATCTACCTTTAAATAATAAGGCTTGCTTAATATTGCAAACCTAAAAATTAGTAAATACTAAGCATATTCTGACATCATGCACCATGACTTATGCATGATTCCACAAAAAAAAAGTGTAGCTACTTTTAACTGATTCAAAATTAACTAACAACATAAGATGAAATAAATAAAAACATATAATAAAGATGATTATTATTATTATTATTATTATTTTGGGAGAAGTATCAGTTGAAATACTAGCTATGCAACCCAAAAGGGGGGTGAATTGGGTTTCTAAAATTTGAGCAGTGCTTGAGTAAAAATTAATGCAAATATAAAATAATTAAAAAACAATATCTAATAAATAAAGCAATCAAAATATAAGGAGTGCCAAACTTGGCCTACGTTCACACCTCCAAGCTCGTCGAGCTTGAGGATTCTGCTAAAATTCTTATAATTGACTTCACAGGTGTCAATCAACATTTACAATAAGAGATTATCCCAAATCTCTTCACCCAAGTGTTTTCCACATTCTCAAATACTCAATTTGATGTTTAAAATGAAAAGTGCACAACTTTTTCTTCACACAATATATGTGTTTATAAATGAATGTCCAAAGTGTGAATCGATGAAGGATTAACAAGATTTTAGCACTAGCAGGATTGAATACTGAATAAATAATAAGCTGAATAATGATTGTAGAATTCGTTCTAATTTGAATTTGATTGAGTCTTTTATAGTTGGAAAAGAAAATTAGCCATTGTTGACTTTCTAGACATAATCGGATCACGGTTAACTATAGTCGAAGCACCATTTTGACTTTGTACAAGTGATCGTTATGCTGAATTTTGAATAATTAGTTCATCGTTTGGAGTTGTCGGTTTGCTATTTAATTCCAGAAACCTACAGAACATAGTTAGCTAGCCGTTTGTGCTAAACGGTTCATCGTTTACAAAATAATTCCTCTCTGGAATTTGTCGGTTAGCCATTATCAGTAAACAGTTCTCCGTTTTCAATTAAGCTGCTCTTTGAAATTTATCGGTTAATCGTTTTCTAATAAACGATTCACCATTATTCTTCTAAATAAAAATTTTAAAACTTTCTTACGAAAACAGTTTGCCGACTTAGGATTAACGGTTATCCGTTTATTTCCAGAATCGCATTCTTGTCTAAGAAACTCCGTAGGGCTTAAAAATTTATCATTTAAAAACTCTAAATTCGTTAATCTAGTTTGTTATCATCAAAATCAATATTAGACAAATATGTATGTTAACATCAGTATGCTTGCAGAGAATGATTGCATAACATTAGTATGTTTGCAGAGAACGACTGCATTAACATGCAAACTTCATAAATATTTTAGAAAACATTTGGGTGGATTAAAATGCAACAATCTGAATAAGATGCAAGAAATTAATAGTATGAGCATAATACAGCTAAGTGGTAAGGTGGGGAAAATAATAATAATAGTAATATAGCTAAAGTTGCTCAAATGGATGAAAAGGAAAGAAATAAAATCATGAAGAATCCTTATCTAAATCCCAAAAAAAAAAAAAATCCAAAATGCAAGTGGGCATGCATGTTTTCAGATCTAAACTTTACTCTTTTTATGAATCTTTATTTATAATATATAGACAAAGGTAAAGCTCCATTTTTCCTTTCTTTAAATTTATCTCACTCAAGTTTGAGTTAATTAATAATTAGACTCAGTTCTTTATTTTGTATTATAAAGATTTGATTGTTGTTGATAACTATCATATTACATGAATTTTTGTTGATGATCATTACTGCCTAAAAATAAATAGTCTAAAGTGTAATAAATCTTTTTTTTTTCTTTTTTTTTTATAAGGACTGATATGATCTTTAATATACATATTTTTAGGCGGACCAAGCCACAACTCTAGTCAATTATTTTGTAAGATGTGTTGTGACATATGGATGAACCCCTTTGAGGTACAAATAGCAATACAACTCTTGACTTAGCCCATTTACTAGGGCACATATGCCCATAAGAGATTGCACTCAGTTTTGGGTTAATTTACAAGGCCTTAAAAGCTCATATCTGCACCTAAGCAGGAAATTATGTCATGAAATTCTCTTTTGGAAATCCAAAATTACTTGTCTGAATAAAAAACCTTACCTTTAGCTCATTAGGTGTGTACGACAGCTCATGTTACACTGCATTGTATTACATTAAAACATTATTATTATACATGTTTGGTTGCAACTTTTTAATTGCATTGCACTATATTAAAAAAATAGCTAATACAATGAGGCATAAAATAATCCCATGAGAGATTAGGGCTTAGGTTGTGTTACATTAAAATATTATTCATATTTTAAATTAATTATTTTACTTTTATTATTTGGTAATTTATAATAGATTTAAATTTATTAAATATTAATTTATATTTATATTAAATAAAATTGAATTTTAGATAATAATATAAAATATAGAATCAGTAAACCTAAATATTTAATAATTAAATGATAATATATTATTTTACTTTTATTACATAAAATTATTTTAATTATTTTAATTATTTTACTTTAAATATGTAAAAAGTATTTTAAATATTTAATCATTTATTATTTACTAAAATAATAAATTTAAAATAAATTTAAAATAAATAATTATATTTGACATTAATAAATAAAAATTAATTTATAATTAAATTGAAAATTAATATTATGTTGTATTATATTATTTATATTTATAATATTATATTATTTGATTATAGTATGTTATTAAATTATTTTCGTGTTATAAAATTTAATATATGAAAAATAATTATAATAATTAATTTCAAAATTAAAAGATAACACTAAAGATGCGTGTACTAAATGGGGATCCAAAAAAGTTGGAATCAAAATAGGTAAGGATTAGAATGGAATAGGATAAGAAACAGAATAAATTGTTTATTTGAACTATAGAAATTAGAATCAGGATGAATTAGATTGTTATAAATTATTAAAAAGTCCTTAATTAAATATTGTAATAATTATTATCTTATATTTTATTATTGTAATTATTTATTCAAAAATTATTATGATTAATACATACTGCTTTAGTTAATTAATATATTCAAAATAATGTAAATAATAATCTTATATTATTAACAACACTTTTTATAATAATAATAATAATAATAATAATAATAATAATAATAATAATAATAATAATAATAATAATCATAATAATCATAATAATCATCATCATTATCTTCTTCTTCTTCTTCTTCATCCATCTCAAAAAAATTAAAATCGGAATCATCATCAACAACAACACCGGCAACAATAAATCATCATCTTGACATCAGCACCATCATCAAAGCAGACACATGACTATTGGAGATGAAACTAGAGACAAAACTGAGATGAAAGTGAGACGCAGAAAATGGAGATGAAACCGAGATGGAGACGGCCCAAACGGAGACGAAACCAGCAACAGCTGCTGCTCCATAGTCTGCCATAGTCGACGGACGAACGACGACGGCAAAGGCACTTGATTTTGGTAGCAATGGTAAGATTTAGTTGTGCTGGTGATCGGCTAGAGTTCAATCGACGAGTTAGGCATTTGCTGCTCCTTTTTTTTTTTTTTTCTGCTATTTATATTTTTTATTTAAATGGAGGGTATTTTGGAAACTTTAAAATTTGAATTGGTGTACAATTAGAACTCCTTAGAATGGGAGACTGATTCGCAACCCCCGTTTTAAAAATTAATCTTCATTCCCAAATCTCAAATTGGTGTGGGCCATACAATTTCAATTCTAATTCAAATTCCTGTCTCTATTTTGTGAAATAAATATGGTCAATGATTTTGATTTTGGATTCTGATTCCCTAATTAAAGAAGTAAACACATCACAAAATATTAATAAATTTAAAAAATATTAATTTATTTTAATATTAATATAAAATAATATTATAAAATAGTATTATATATAATACAGTCCACAGTACACCAAATATTATATTGAACTACAATGTAATATAAAATACCCTAATATAATATAGATAATACAATATGTCAAACGCAACCTTACTGCAAAAGTGTGGATGTCTTGGTGATTAAGAAGACATCTAGAAGCTGCCTACTGAACAAGTACGAATCTTATTTCTTTTGGAAACATGGGATGCAATATCATGGTTAAATGAGTTCTCATGATCTGGAATTTTGTGTTAAGCCCTGACCATCTTAAGAGCTAAATATAAGGTATTTGAAAAGATTCTATGCTCATTGAAATCCTAAATTTGGGTTCAATCAATTTAGCATACCCTGATCCATTGTTTATACCATCAACTTTTATCCTAGGCCACCTTAGAGCATTCCCTAGCTACCTTAGAGCATTCCCTAGCTGCCAAGATGATCAATAACCTCTGATAAAATCTTAATTGCCCTTTGTAACCATCTATATAGCCGATACCTCAGGCGTTAAGAAAGCGTTGAGGCCATACATGCTTCATGTTTGGTGGGAAATGGATGCAGACCAATAAGTCCAAAGATTCCAGGTCACATTTACAACGGCAGATCCAAAAAAATAATTTGTTGAGGGTTAAATTACATAACAACAAGATATGAAAATTAAAATTTTATGAGTTAAAAAATTTATAGAGATTATTTTAATGGATTTAATGTGGACTAAATTAACTAATAGTAAAATTACCCATAGGCCTTTATTTTTTAATTTTTAATTAACTTAGATAATAACAAAAATATACCCTCAAGAGTCTAGAATTAATGGCAACAAAAGTTGTGTCATGAGGTATTTTTCAAAGTTTAGAGATTATACAAACATTAATCTTAATATAGAGACTAAAACCTTCTCAAAATTAAAGTTTAAATTTTATGGGTTTATTAGTTTATATGGTTAATTTTATAAATTTAACGAGATTTGTTGGGGCCAATTAATAACTCATGCAACTTTCTCTTTAAGTCCCCACTGATCAAGAGGTGGATCCACCTCTGGGCCTACTAGTTTAAAGTATTTCTTATTAGATATGTATTTTACTTTAAATTGTACACATATTTTATAATTTTGTCATTTAAGTATTTTTTATTTAGATTGTAATTTTAGTTTATGTTAGAGTCTTAAGTTTAGAAGGATAAATATACATCTTTTGTAACATTGGAAAAAGAATTGATTTATAATCAATTTTAGTTTCATATTTCTCGGCATTCTTAGAATAAACAGATTATCGAAAAAATCCTTACTTTTGCATCAATCCATCAACTTGTTTTAGTTATACCGGGATTATATAGCATTATTGTGCCAAATCATCATATATTTCTTTTTCATTTTATAAGAATTTGTCTAGGCTTACGTCATTAATAATTTAGATCCACTGGATCTCTTGAAGATATTTTTTGAGAAGAAAAATAGCAGTGGCCTGTAAGGAGATTTTATATTCAAGAGGATTACTTAATGGGCAAGCAAAGTATAATGTAATTAAAGCGGTGAATTCAACAGAAAGTGTTGTGATTACTTTTGTTCCACGTTTGGAAATATACCCTTTGCTCTTAAGCTTGTAACATATGAATATGGGAAATGATGTTTGCCCCGGGGTCAAGCCCCGGGTCAAACCCCGAAACGGCTTGACGACGCCGTTTCATATATTAATTTTTTTTTGTTTTGATTCGATGTAAACGACGTTGTTCGACTTAGGTCATTTGCAATCGAGCTGCTTCTTCCTCTTTGTCCTCTTCATTTCACCCATTTCACCCACATATCCATGCTTGAACTTAAACGAGTTTCGGCATTGTCCTTCAAAGACAAATTTCTGCATTTATGAAACAGCGTTTGGCTTAGATAATTTGCAACCCAGCTGCTGTAAACAACGTCGTTTGGCTTAGTTAATTTGCAACCCAGCTGCTTCTTCCTCCTCTGTGTTTTCTTCATTTCACCCACACATCCATAACCCAACTGCAAAACGATTTGGCTTAGATCAAGCAAAAGCACAAGCTTGAACTTAAACGAGTTTCGGCATTGTCCTTCAAAGACAAATTTCGGCATTTACAGTGGCTGGGTATGGGTGATGGTGGCTGTGAGTTGTGGATGGCGAATGGCAATTTCAGCCGCGGATTGTGGCGGATCGCGAATGGCTAGACCTCAGCCGATGAAGGAAAGGCGAAATACTTGGGAAACAAAACGTGGCTTGATCTAAGCCAAATCCTATCGCCTATTTGGATTAGACAGTAATTTATGGTTTTATCTATAGTTGGGTTATGATTGTGCGGGTGAAATGAAGAGAACGAAGAGGAAGAAGCAGCTGGATTTTTTTGCAAGTAAATTATCTAAGCGAAACGACGTTGTTATAGACCGAATAAAAATAAAAAAATTAATATATGAAATGGCGTCGTTTCAGGCCGTTTCGGGGTTTGACCCGGGGTAAACATCAGCGCCCTATGAATATATACGTGTTAATTGACAAAGGTTCCACATCGGAAATTTAAATAGGTGGCATGCTTTGTGACGTACATTAAGTAAGAAGCAAAAAAGACTTGAATAATAACCCCTATACAAACTTTTATATTTGATGCCTTCTTTTAGTTCAAAATTTATTTTATTTTATTTTATTTCAGCTTATTTATGACAGTAAAGATTTGAAATTGGTTCATCGGTATATGTTGAGAGGGGGAGAGAGAGAGATGTTATCTCAAATAATTATTACAAAATCTACTGACTCTACGTAGTCAAATTTGGAATAATAATGTAAGGCAGGCTATGTCCGTAGGGCAGGCCCCTCAAGAGTGAAGACTGAAATGAAAATAGCACAAAGCTATTATGCATTAGGCCCATCAAGCCTGCAAATTCAGATCTGTGGCCCGTGGCCACATCTCGTTTAGGGGTCAGTGATGATCACCTCGATAGAAAATTTTCAAAGCAAAGAAAATTTCTGAATTAAAAATTCGTTGTTCTAACGATTCTGTAACAATTTATTGACATTCAGTTCTATGTCATTTAGATTTTTTTAAAAAAACTCTACAGCTGCAATATCAGGTATTGCGAGAATGCACGTCAAAGAAATTTGTTGACTACGTACTAGCTTAAAAAAATAATAAGAAATAAAGTTGATTAGTTAATATAAAGCTGTTTTAATGATTATGTAACAATTTATTAACATTCAGTCCTTTTCTACGTCGTTCAGATTTAATAAAAGAAAAAAAAAACAATTCTGCTACTGCAATAACAGATATTGCGAGAATGCAAGTCGAAGAGATTTGTGACTACGTGCTAATTTAAAAAAATAATAATACTAATGAGAAATAAGTTGATTAGTTAAAACCATATAATTTTTTATGTATCAGAAAGAAAGCTTTTACTCTATTTTTTTGTTTAATGACTCAAGTGCTTAGCTCTTTTCTTTTATTTTTCCTTTTTTTTTTCCAATCAAATGATAAGAAAAAATCTAGAAGCCATGATAATTCTAGGATTATATATTCATATCAGTAGTTAGCTGTATGATAGGACAAGCCAGCCAAAATCAAAATGAAGGCAAGTTAGGTTAATGATGCTTGTTGAATGATTAAAAGAATCGGTGGATCCCCTTATTATATAAATTATTCTTAAAAAAAAAAAGAAAAACAGTTTAATGATTATAAGTTAGGAGTTTGTTATCATGTTAGCCATGCTTGCAGACTGATTAATGGTCGCAATCTAAGGGCTGTCATGTCCGTACTACTGCTACTACTACTAATATTATTATTATTCTTTGTTGTCTCTTATTTTTGTTTTTTTTTAATTTTTGGTTCTCTAGTTTTAATTTGTGTTTGTTTTTGTCCTTGTAATCAGGATTCACCAGCTAACAAAAGTCTCAAATGGTTATAATCAATTCAATTTTTTTTTAAAGCATGTACATATAAAAGCATGTGATTTAATAAAAGATATTATTAAGTGCAATAATATAACTTACAACGATTTGCCCAAGGGCTAAAGCAAATGTAACATCGTCCATCAGAACCAAATTTGAAGTATATATAAAGAAACTTCTACCTTGAAATAGTAACCCAGCGGCTGGCATAAGTGTGAAGGATTAAAAGATGTTTTCTCCCTTCGTCTTAATGGTTCTCTTTGAAAACGAAATGCGTCATTTTTTTTTTTGTTTTATTGGCAATAAAATTTCATTCCATTAATGGTAAAACAAAAATTTGTACCCAGTACACGTGGGTTACAATTATGCTTTCTAACTTATATTTATAAATGATTCCTGCTAGCTCGGAAATATATTCAAGTTCTTAAATCAGATACATAATTGTTTATAAGTAATTACTTAATTACTTAAAACGTTAATCTCTAACATATGTAATTTTTCGTAGTAATATCTGCAACCAATATTCTTATTTACAATGAACATTTTTAATTAATTTAGAGTTTTACTTGAGCGAGTATAATTTTATGGAAAAGTTAGGGTCAACAATCGACATTTCTGAAAGACTAGCAAGACAATTCAATAGAAGGGATGAATTAGGCACAGAAAAAAAAAAAAAAAAAGAAATTCAACTTTTTTGGTTGGCAAACTATTAAATACCATTTTAGATTACCGATAGTTAAAATGTATCTGAACTTGAGAATGTATCTGATTATTAAGGTATCGAGTGGCAATTAATTTTACGAAAATCCATTAAAATTTCATGTATAAAACACAGCTAACGCATCAGTCATAAGGAGTTGGCTACAGGGGTCATGGCCACCTTTGGTCCTAGAAGAGCTTTGCCACAGTTTGGTTCATCGAAGTAATTCTAAAGACTATAAAATAGGTTTATATAGCTACAACCAAAACTACTCGTTAGACACATATATTCAAAAAATTGGGCGTAATCGGTTAGCTAGTGACTTGTAATTGCTAGTTGTCTAAGAAATGATAGGCATTCCAAAATTTTGTCTGAAATTACAATTGTTAGGAGTTATGCACCGATTACAGCATTTTGGTGAACTTTAGAAATCTTGCGCTTTAGTCTGCCCATAACTTTGAGAAATTACAAATGGCCCCAAAGCTTTAAAATGTATGTAGTTCAGTGCTTGAGCTTTAAAGAAAATACTTTCGTAAAAAGAAACTAATTTCATTTTTTCAAAGTAAGAATTAACCAATTTGGATCCAGCT
Source organism: Murraya paniculata (assembly GCA_030449075.1). Classification (NCBI taxonomy): domain Eukaryota; kingdom Viridiplantae; phylum Streptophyta; class Magnoliopsida; order Sapindales; family Rutaceae; genus Murraya; species Murraya paniculata. Next base: position 669,896 of record JAEVFN010000009.1, on the reverse strand, counting down.
CTGGTGCCTCTGTGACACCATACCCCCACTTTTTATATTTTGTTATTGGCAAATTACGAAAACTTACATTTAGTTCAGTAACTCTAACTTCTAAAATTACTCTTTAAAGTTCAAATACGTTGTCATCAAAAATTTTTTATTCCTAAACTATCCTCAGATAACGAATACATTTATGGGTTTAATTAGGCTTATCCTTTAATTTTTAGTTTTCAACTATTAAAGTTATTTCATCATGTACAAAATATAATTCTCTATGATAATAAAATCTAAAAAGTTATATTTTATAATGGGTGTTTGGGAAGTGAGAAAATGAAGGAAAGTTGGGGGGGGGGGGGGAATGAGAGAGAGAGAGGAGAGAGAAAAAAAAAGAGAAAAGAAAAGAGTAACGATTAAAAATTAAAATGATGTTAGTGAGTATTGTCCCATGGCCTATGCAAATACAGTTGCACCTAAGAATTGTAGCTTTAAATTCTTCACGCCTAGAAGCAGCTAAAGGTTTAGTGGTTGAAATAGAAAGTTTGAGCAATTTATTTGTAATCATGACAATAAAATTAGTAGTGATTATATGTAGTTTTTTTTAACTTAAAATTATTAGAACCAAAATGAGAAATACAGTTTTGGAACCAATCGTGATGGTGATTAATCTTTTTCTACCTTAATTTTAATAAGGGTACAATTAATTTTTGTATGATCAAAGTGGTTAATGATTAAATAAATAAATAAAATCTAATGAATGAGAATGGACTAATCACATTTCAAAATTTTGAGAGCACACTAACAAATGTTAATTTATTTAGTGTGCAGTCAAATTTATCCTGTGCTAAATAGTGGTTGTTAAATAATGCATAGATCTATTATATATTAAATAATTAATATATATTAATGCAAATTTTAAAATTAGTTATTAAAAAAGCCAAACTAGGTAATGGACTTAAGTGTAAAAATTTAAAATGATTTGGAGTTATGTGTCAAAATGTTGAAACTTTTATCATTTTTTTATGAGCTAGCAAACAATAGGGATTGTAGAGTTAATAACCTATTAAATCCATCTAAGCCATTAAATAACTTTTATGTTAAATCTGATGGTTCATAATAGTTGATAAGAAAATGACAAAAAGTGGGGTTATAGACTCACAGGGACACCGTAGCCGGACCCAATTTTTAAAGCCACATTTTTTAACAAACCATAGTGAAGAAAACATGTTTAATAACTGTGGTGAATGTAAAGCATAAATGACTTTTAAGTTCATATTTATTAAGGATTCTTTTGACAAACTAGATTCATACAAGAGTGTTAAAAGGAAATCTTACTTAATCTAGTGTCTTGAATTTGAATCTTGAATCAGTGAATGTTTTCCATGAATTCTTGTTCTTATGATGATATTCCTTTGATGTTCAAAGCTCCGAAAATCTTCATATCATCAATTTTAGCAATAACACTATGTTAATTAAGAAGTCACAATATTGTTATCATCAAAATCTATGCTTATGAAACTTTAGGGCTAAAATCATTGTGATATTTTTAATTAATTTAACGATTTTTTTTCCATGATATTACCTTGTTAATTTGTGGAAGTTATATATATTTTTTTCACGTGTGGTCTCATCCAAAGCTATTTAGTCTCACTAGAGGTTCTCTATATGTATTAAATTTAAATGATTTATTTTCTTAATTGTTGAATGATTTTTCAGGTACATGTTCATTGAAAATTAAAATAGAAAAAGATTAACTTTATTAGTAGCTTAGGGCTCATTTGAAATTGATGTAATCAACTACTTATTAACTGAAATTTGATCAAAATAATGATTATATCTCTCTTTTATAAGTTTTTTTTTTAACACTGATATTACAATTAGACAACTATTGATATTTTACTAGACTACTACACTGATATTGTGACTAATTTATATTAAATCTTATGAAACTGCCTAGATTTTTATCTTCATTAATATTCGAGAGACATTTATTTTACTCATTTTTGTAAGAGAGAAAACTATCTTCACTTAATTGAATAAGGAATTAAACTCCTCATAATGTTCTATAGGGGCTCGAACTGCTGCTTTAACGTGTGTGAGAGTAGCTCCTCTAACCTCTCGGCCTTTGGCGGAGTCTCTCTCTTATTTTACCCATCTAATTTTTTTTTAAAAAGTTAAACTATTAATGAAAAGCCACAAGATGTCATTTCCAAATGGGCCTAAATTACTTCGATAGATCGTTATCTTACAGACTTATACTTATGTTAACATGCATCTTACATTAGGCATTAGAAGAAAGATTTGTTTAACTGTTACTCAAAATGTGACTCAAAAAAAAAGACATTGATCCCTTACATAATGATGTAAATTACATCAACAAATTGTACCAAATAAATTAAGTGTAGTTCATTTGATATAACTTTGTATTAACTCTGTGGTTGATGTAACTTACACGTATAAGGCCTAAAAAAATAATATTACAGTAATTGGAAAAGTCTAAAAAGGTAAGTAGCAGCAGTAACATTGAAAGGTAAGTGAAGTGCACATGGTCCACGAAAAAGGCGAAATAATAAGAACCCATAAAAAAGCTCTCACAAAATGAAAATCTCATAACTTTGGCCTTTTTGTTTTGGTTTTCGCCATGAAAGGTATGTAACTCGTAACAGCAACCACAAGCAGCAGCGATTAAATGAATGAAAAGGGCTTTGAATGGTGTCTGCAAAAATAGAAAGATGCTTTGCCTGTGCTTGTTCTGTGGCTATGGCCCTGATTCTGATGAAAAAGATCAGTGAGAGATATGAACGAGAGTTTGTTTGTGTCTGTGGGTTTGAAGCGTTGGGGGGACGAGTAAGCCTTGTCTTTAAACCTTACAACTATGGCACTGAAAAACATGGTGTTTTTACATTTACATTTATTTGAGGTGACCAGAACTGCAGCAGCCTGCAGGGAGAAAAAGGGATAAGTGATTCCTTTCTCTCTTTCTTTATATTATATTAATTTCGATACATACATTTATGAAAAAAAGCATGAAATGATGTTATCAAAGTTTATTAGGTTTTAAATTTTGGTCAGAACTGATCTTTAATGCTGATGAGAAATGGGTCACCCTCCATTTTTCTGCCCTATTCAGACAACAAAGATCTCCAAATAGTCCAAACGCATAATCCAAAACTACCAAAAGTTGAGGCGAGAAAAAAGATAGTGTTTCTCTTTGCTCATTCAATGAAATAGTTTCATTCCGTAAACAGTGATCAATTATTCAATATTTCAGTTCTCCTTTTTCCCCCTTAATTACATTAGAATTACTAATAAAAATATTCAAAGTCTACTTGAACCAATTCTGTATTTGATTCTGTCCACATTTTTTAGTTCAAATCTAAAATTAACCTCCACAATAGACACTAAAAAACTCTAATCTCTATTAATAAAGAGTGAGTAAGAGAGTGATTTACCATTAAATCATTGGGTGAATAATTAATTAACATTCAACCCATGCATCAACCAGATAGTTAAGTTTCAGTTCCATTGGACAAATTAGTGAACAATAACATCACGCATATTTAGGAGTCCTCACTCCACTAATTATATTTCAATTGAGATATAACCACAACACCAAACTTGGTATATTAATAGTTAAGTAAGAAAAAGGAAATCAAGAGAAAAACAAATAAAAGGAAAAGAGATTAACATAACCTGGAACTAGCTAGAGAGATTAGTTTGAAAGGTTAACAGTTTTTGCAAGATGATGATTAGTTCGATTATTATGGTTGTCTACTTCACCTTCGGTTGTAGCAGAAGACATGTAACTCAAAACCAGAGAGTTCTCATCGGGAGGCAATCGTGACTGGAACTGTTGTTTGCAGGCATGACAAGTGACACGCAGAATAGTTGAATTGATTTGTTTCATTGCATGCTCTCTTAAAGCCTGAGCCTTATCCAGCTCAGCTTGTGCTTGTTGCCTAATTCCCTTGGCCTTAGCAAACTCTTGTTCAGCCAATTCAATCTGCCTTTTTGCTGCTTGTCTTGCCTCTTCAGCACAGGCCTTTTCAGCCATGGCTAACCTTAACTGCTCGCGTGCTTGTTCTTTTAGCCTTGATGCTATGTCCATTGCTGGTTTACCATTTGTCGTGCTACTCAAATAAGTAACACTCGATTCATTTTTCTCGCTGATATCTGATGACCCAATTGAGAGCTGCAACTGAGTAGAATGATTATTATCATGATCCCTCTTAGGGGAATCATCTGAAACATCAATGGGGTTTGACGTGGTCAAGAGTTGAAGCTCCAAATTGTGATATTTCACATTTCTAGTGGATTTATCTTCTTGATGAATACGATTCAAGAACATGGTATCAATTGTTGGCAACTTTGGTACCATCAAATTAGACCAGTGAGATGCGCTGAAAATGGTATCACTGGAGGGGCTTGGGCTAGAAGCGGTTCTCGATAAACAAGCTGCTGGCTGCTGCTGCAGCCCTTGCTGCTCTGATCCGATATGTCCCTTACTACAAGCATCTTGGTGTTCAATGAAACTCTCAACTCTATAGAGAAGGACCAAAAAAAAAAAGACACTTTATTAATTAGTTAGAACGTTGCACATATTTAATTTGAAAAGCTTATGATTCCATGCACTACAAAAGTGGAACAAAGAAATTTTCAAAAGGGCTTCATCTAGGTGTCGTTATCGATAAATGAGCATCTAATACAACAGAAGGAAGAGATCAAGTCATTAATACATCGAGAAACATGAAAAGATGATTATAAAAGAAACGTTTTGAAAAAAGGATTGACTGAGTTAAAAAGGAAAAAGGGAAAAAAGAAGGAAAAAAAAGTTAGTAATCGTAAGTGGAGAGCTAATCATTCAAGACACACATAGAGGCACAGTTGATTATCACATATTACAAAATTAACACCTTTGTTTGGGCTTTGGGCTGCTGCCAGCAAATTAAAAGGGATTCGAAAACTGATCTTTCGGTTCGGAACCGTGTTCAACGGCCAACGAACAGTAATACTAGTAGTGTTAATTAAAAATGATCGAGATTAAGGTCCAATCAGTCAAAAATGACCTAAGAGGAGAAGAGGAGTAATTAATTAAAAAGGATATATTATAGAATGAATAAGATATATATATATAGACAAGACGATGCCAACCTTGAGAAAACGCGGCCACAATCGCAAGAATGACCACGAGTACCACAAGTTTTAAGATGAGCCTTGTAATCGGACTGAACAGCATAGCCTTTAGAGCACTTTTCACAAACCCATTGCTTGTGATTGCTGTGCTTTCTCCGGAAGTGCTTCTTGATACCTACCAAATCACCAAGAGCATGGCAAGGGTCATGGTGCAAGCAACTAGGTTCAGGGCATACAAAAACGCGCTTCCTTACAACGGGGGTCTCTCGCTTGAGAAGTTTCCAAGGAACTTTATGTCGCCGTCTGTGCATCTGCAGGTTTTGGTCTCTCTGAAACCCCTGGTTACAGATCTCGCACACGTAACGATCCGATTCGAGTAGTGTTTTTGGCGACAGCGAAACCACTTCTGCATCTGGATCTGCACCAATTAATTTATGAGGCACCTACGATTATATATAATTAATTGAACCCAGAAAAAACGAAAAATAAGATCTATCAATCACAACAACAACAACAACACACACACACACACGTTAACAAACCAAACCTGGAGTTCCTGCTGGTCTTCTTTTCCTCTTATTATGGTTAATTCCATTTTCTAAACACGAAAAAGGCTCTGAAGAACACGGTATAGCCGAGGGAGAATTATTAGCCAACATGGGTTTAATACTGATTGTACTATGTTTTTCAAGATTGAGCAATAAGATATATTGAGAGACAAAGGAAAGCTATAGCTAAGAGAAATTAAAAGTGATTTTCTTTTCTTTCTTTCGGTTGATCATCAGCTTTCTTTTAACTTCAGCTTTTTGTTTTTGCTATCTCAGCTGCCTTTCTAGCATTAACCCTCATCTTCATCAGGTATTTGTTTGTAGAGGGTACTTTAAATAAACTTGTTCAAAAGGAAGGTATTGAGAGAGAGCCAATCACAATGCTCGAAACTCGATCCCACTCGCAGAAGAGGATGGGCCAGAATGACAAAACATCCCCTCGCAAACATACAAAACACTCGTAATAATTCATCTCTTTCTCTATACAGTAAATTAAATAAATTTTTGCATGCATAATTGATAAATACACTCACCCCCACCTCCTCCCATATACACGTAAGCTCCCCGTTTTTTGTCACCCTCCGGTTCCAATTTCATATATATCCTTAATTTGCTAATTCGTTTGATTACCAAAATACCCCTCATTGCTAAGTAAATTAATTATGAAGCTCCTTTAAAGCGCTTTGAGGATGTTAAGTCACCCTCAAGGGTAAAATAGTCATTAAACCCATTTGGTGTCCCCATACTTTTTTGCTTTTCTTTCTTTATTGAAGTGGGTACGTGCACATCAGCTTTAACATTCATTTCTCTAGAGAAGTTGGCTATTAATTAATTATACGAAAAAATGTAATTGGCCAAAAAATGAACCAAGATATCAGATTGAGCTTAATTACTCCATTTCCTTCAATTAATAAAATATTGTGCATGCATATGTAGTGCATCATTAATTGAATCCTCAAAATGAAAAGGAGGTTATTAACGGATGACGGATCACTTACAACTAATTAAATAAGCATATTATTGGTCAAATTAGACAGGTTCTTCTAAATTTAGTACAGGATATCATCCAATAATAATTCTGCGCAGTCTGATTTTGTTTCTCTTCCAAAAAATAAAAATAAAAATAAGAAGAGAGAAGCAACTAATAGGAATTTTCAAGTACCTCAATCAATTCTTCTTCTTCTTCTCTTCTTATTAATGGTTAGGCTTTTGATAGTAATCATCTTAATTACAATTTGCCTTCTAAATTTCTTCCTTATTTTATCTTTTTTAGAAAAATATATGAAAAAACCAGATTGGTGATCATTCCGTAACTATTATATGTTTTTTCTTTCTCATACACAAATACAAATTAAGTGTAAATTGAACTTAGTTATTTGGTGGTCGCTACTCAAAAGTTATCTCTATAATGTATTTGATATACATTTATAATTTAAAATTTTAAAAATTAAAAACAATTTATTCTATAGTTGATTGTTAAAGTACTTATATTATCTTTATTATTTATCTTTATTATCCATCTAATTATTATTTTAAAGACCACTTATTTTTATTTCATAATTAAAACTTTCATTTCACAATAGCTTTGGTTTAGGAGAGGGATTTCTCGATCATAGTCTACTTAATTGCTTCAGTACAGAAGATCTCGCCTGGTTAATTAATTTTGTTTAATTTCAAAGCATTGAAAGCTTTTAACACAATTTTTTACTTCTACCCATTCTCTGATTTTTTTTGTTTAATTTTTTTCCCTGAATATTCCTGTCCTTAATAATTAAAGCTTAATCTATAAATGTTATATGTGAAGCGGAAGAAATAAATCTAGATATTTAATTTGGCTAGATATCTCTGAGTGTTTCTGTTTCCAACCGCAATTCTTGATACATGCAATGGCATATACATATTTAAGAGGGCACATCTTACATAATCTCCTGACACGTAGCTCAAAAATGGAATGTACCAGATCGTTGGAGCAGCTGATCTGGCGTTCTCATTCCATTCACCAGCTATGCTACGACTAAGTAATGCAGAATTATCCACATGAAGATCGCAGACGTTGGCGGCTCTCATCATCTTGTTTTTAATATGAAAAAAAGTGTTGGATATTTAATTCAATATTGTTAGATCTTTAATCCAGTTTACATGTGAATAATTATGTATTGCAGACGGTCATATAAAGTTTTCGATAATATATGCTTTAATGTATTTAATAGAGTGTAGGCATTTAATGTATAAAGACTTAAAAAGCAATTTCAATTTCTATGATGGGCATAAATAAAAAAAATGTAAAGATAATAAGAAAAATTGTCTATATAAGTGGTTATGGTCCCTAGAGCACACATATCATTTTATTTTCTATTGACATCCCACTATGAAAGAGAGAACACCTTTAGGAAAACGTATTGATTTGGAAAACCAACAACACGACAATTAAGCATTATGAGTTTAGGTATGCTTTCACATATTTTGTTATTGATTTTTGGTGATACAACATGAATGTTTCTGGATTATATGTGATGGTTTTCATCAAATGATTTCTTGTTCTAATAAAAGGGATTTATAAATTATTATGCAGGTTGGATATTTACATCTTTAAAAATGTTGGCTTGAATCATCCCAATGATCATTTTAAAAGGTTTAGATGAAAATGAGAAATCTGACTGATTAATCAAATACTAATTCTTATTTTTAATTTTGTTTGAACTTGGGTTACCATGAGCACAAAATTTCAATGAACTATGATCCACGTTGTATTGTTAATATAAAGTACATTGCTTTGCTAATAAGATTTTACAGTTCAAGTATGCATATGACCTATTAGAATTGGACGCCCATAATGGGCTGGCCGGACCCAATATTAAAGATAGCAAGAAGTTAAATTTTGGTTGAATTCAAATATGCATCGTTAAGTCTATTTGAAATCAATCAAACACATTAAGTAGTATATAATTATACCTACGTACGTAATTGAGAAAACAATGGATTAAAAGAATATACAGAAACCATAGAAGTGAGACTGTGACTAAGGGAAAAAAAAAAAAGGAAGGCAGTGGCTCTTGATTTATCAATTGACAGGATTTTTCAGTCTTGTAATTATCCTTTAATCATTAACAATAGTGACATAACTATGTTACGATCCACTTTTACATCAACCACCAAAAGAAACAATTTTTTTTTTTTTTTGGCTTGGTTACAACATTTTATGATTGATACATAAAAATTAACATGACCATTCGAAATAAAAACGTATAACCTTATTATATTAAGGGATAATATCTAAGCTTCAAAATTTGTAGCATCTATTTTTTTTTTTTTTGGGTTAATGTAGCATTATTGTTTTAGAAAATTTCATCTGATGTGAACGTCCGTATTAAATAACTATTGACATTTTTCGGTTAAAAGTATTATTGATATTTTTCGGATAAAAAGTATTGGAACTAACTGAAATGTATTGAACCTGTCGAGTGTATATGATGCAACGGCGAAGCAGTGGATCGGTTCCGTAAGTGATGAAAGAATCTAAGGAAAGAGTAGATAAAACTCCGACACCAGGGATGTGGCCTCTTGTTTGGTGGCTGCCGAGTTACAAAAGCGTTGGGACCCACAGCCGAAACTTGCCATAATTTCACCATCTACCTACACGCCCTTTTTTATCTATTAAAAGATTAATTATAATGAACGCCAACAAACCCCAAATATAGAAAAGTTCATAGAAATCTCTCATGTTACGTAATAAAATATTTAGGTTAAAAGTATTCGGTAATAAAAAAAAATAAAATATAAAAATTCATTAATAATTAATTAAGTAGCTTAGCAAGTAGATTAAAAGTACGATTAGATTCGGGATCGGGAATAATTGAGGAAAATGATTGCAAAGGACACTCACTTGTGATGCTGCATGTGTTTGAGAATCAAAATTTCATCATTCTTTCATTTCTTCTTCTACTCATTCACTAAAAAACGCCAACTGATGACCAGATTTCCTTTTTCTTTTAATTTGTCTTTATTACCATCATCACAAAAAAGAGCGCAAACCAGAACTCACAAATCCTCTCTCCCCACCGTTAACAATAAAAAAAACATATTTAGGTCTAAAATTAATGTGGTTCAAATAATTTTTTTTTCTAGTTTATATTGTTTGTATATCTTTGTGTGTGTGTTTTTGTTTTCTTTTTTATGAAACTTTGATTAATTCGTACATTTTATTATTATCTAAAATAATAGATGGACAAAGCTCAAAGTCATTTTTTAGCTAATTCCTTATTTCTTCCAAGATTCGAATTTTACTTATCAGACAAATAAACCTACTTGAAAACTACTTAACCGTGCTCTTTGAAGCATTAAAGAATACACTTAAATACTCCAAGTAAACACTCTTCACCTCAATAAATATTCATAAAAAAAAAAAAAAAACACTTGGGCAATCAGTTAATTACATTTTATTGCCTAATTTATTTTATTAATTTAATTTCTCTTTACCATGTCTGGCATTAAGGTTGCATGAACATAATAAATATAATTTTTTTTTTTTACATTTTAAGGTAAATTGTCGATTACTTCAAAACGATTTCTTAGTATTGTCTTTTGATTTAACTATTAGGTCCTATTTGGTATTGAGATGTTATGGATCAAAACTATAGCTGAAGTAAAAAAAAAAAAAAAAAGCAAGTATAAAATAAATATTGATAGTGTATGGTAAATATGAATAATAATTTTGACAAAAATAGTAAATATTTTATAAGTTTATCATCATACAAGTGTGAGATATAATTAACGTAACTTCTAAATCACAGTAGATAGTGTTTACGAAGTACTTTCATATTATAAATTTTAAGTTATAACTACCTGTCCATAATACCAAATATGGCCTTAATCTCCAATTAAACTAAGAAAATGATTTTGTAACATGATACCTCATGAAAATTATTGAATTGTCAAATTTCTATTACTTTCACATGATTTCATTTAATAATGTTGATATAGGTCATAAACTAAATGACTAAAATATTATGACACAATATATTGATGCAGAAATCTGGTCGAGCTTGTTATGACGAGTAAGTTGCTATGTCAACACTTAAATTTGTTTTAATGGGGCACAGTCCTACCCTTGAGCAAATACTGACGACCACGCACTCACCACACTGCTCACGCTTGCAATAACAAGGAACAGTCAGGCATCCAGTAAAAATCCTCTGATGCTTAACTCAGTTCTCAGGTTTTTTAGAAAAACTTATGCCACGATTCTCCGTGACTTAATTGTAATTATTTTTTTCTATAAAACTTTATTTTCCATTAGGAAATATTTAAGAGAAAGTTCTGGAATCAGTGAAGCAGAGTTTCCCCTAGTCCCAGTGTTTTACCTCAATTTGAATTCATAGAACTTTTATCGAGAGCCGAATGTGCCTCACCGTCCTTGATTCATGGATATTAATAGGTTGGTTGAATGTGTGGATTGGGTAATGGGTGGATGTGCCAATTACAAGATAGTTGGGGGTTGACGTCTAACTGTCTGGGCATGGGCATCATTCCCGATATTTCTAGGCAACTCGCTAGCGACCTTTGACTGAGTATTTGGATTGATCTTATCATGGCTCTCCTTATAGGTTTGACTGTTCTCAAACGATCGACCAGATTTTTATCTACTTGAAGCACCACTCCCGTGAGAATTACTTTTAAAGTGAGGAGATCACATTCTGCTCGATATATATCGGGTAATGACATTTTAATCACCCTAACACCAGTCCCCTAGTTTTTAGTGTTAGGAATGAAGTGAGAAAAACTAGAAACTAAAAGTATACTCTGTTAGTTGTAGCAGTCTGGATGGTCGAGGTCGTTAGCACCCCTAAGAGTCGAGGTCGTTAGCACCCCTAAGAGTAGAAAGTGTGATCGAATGTACCTAGCTGTTTCTGGTCATAAAAGAAGATATGACCAGGAGTGGATATTTCTATTTCCACACTATCCTCACTAATCTGACCCTTGTCATCTCACCTTAAATGCAAATGATATGGCTTCTTCTAAGCCACTTGTTTAAATTTCAAAAAGGGTGGCTTCACGTTCTCAAGACGTGTAGAACTCTTCTCCTCAACTAATGCGCCTGTCCCTCAAAACACCTCATTTTCTCTTTTATTAACTAAACCATTAAATCTGAATTTCCCTCATTTAGTAAGCCTATCTTTCCCTTTCTCTTCCCAAAAGCAAGAAGCTTTTTCAAGCCAGTAAACTCGCCTTTACCTTCATCACCGTGACTGCCAATTCACCGGTCTTAAGCCACCCCAGTTACTACTTTCTGAATTCATCCCTGGTTGTTGTTGCATAGATCTATGCTATTCTTTCTTGTTCGAGTGTCTGGATTTTGTTTCGGTTTCTACAATGTCTAAAAGAAAGGGAAATATTATTGAGGTTAATAGTAAGGATGAATTGGATTCCTATCTTAATATGCTGAGAGGGCCTCTCTTTGATCCCCAAACCCCCTAGAGAACGTAGGTCCATCTATTATTAGGGATGACCCTAGGACAATGATACACGAGGCTTCCTCCTCCTCAAGTAGGAGTAAATTGAATCGGGATGGTGATGGGGAGGAAATGAGTTTTGATAGGACTTCTAGTCCATTTAGAGTAGAGAGCCTCAATGAGAAGGGTAGTAGCGAGGAGGATGCCCTCGAGGAGATCAAACCAGCTAAGAAAAGAAAAGTTAGTTATAGGGTTAAGGCTAAATCTTATCCCATAGATTACATGAGACGTTACACCACCCAGAAGGACTTGGATAGGCTAAAAAGGTTTATAAAATTCCTAACGATATTCATCTTGTAATTCCTAGTAAAAGAGACACCCCTAGCCGTCCCCCAAAGGATGAGTAACTCTATATCTTGAGTGTTTTAAATTGGGCGTAAAGTTACCTCTTCAACCCAATTTTGTTAGGGTGTAGGGTAGAATGCATTTGGCTCTTGACTAGCTCAATCCAAATGGGTGGAGGGTGCTATTTGGTCTGTTTGTGTTGTAGAGAACATGTGAGTTGAATGAGCCCACTGTCGATGAGATAAAGAATCTATATCAGTTGAGGAGTAGTCCAAAGAATGCTGGCTGATATTACTTCATGTCAAGCTCCCCAAAGAGAAAGCTCATCTGCAATTGGAAGAGCAAATTCTTCTTTACTGGGGGAAATTAGGATCAGGTAGCTCCTACACCTGATGGAAATGTCCACATTCCTTCTCGTTTTTGCACCCCAGGTTGTCTACTGCACTGTGCATTTTAGGTTTATGTTTACTGATTTGTTTCCCTCTCATCTTCTCTTTTGATTTTTTAGATTCTTGAAGCCTGGTCTACAACATCGAAGAGGAGTTATTACTCCGAGTCCAGACTGCTTTAGTTAATGCCTGCTCGTGCAAAGATCTTTTAAGCAACACTAGCCTTGTTGAATCCCGCTTGGTAGAAGCAACAATTGATATGGGCAATAGAATTCTCAGCGTTATGTCAAAGAAACACCCTTAGGCTAAGGGCATTGATTGTATGACCAAGTTCATGGAAGAGTAGGATCAAGGAGCTGAAGGCAAAAAAAAACCCTAAAAAGATACTGATGTGGCAACCTCCACTGCTGCTGTTGAGGTTCCTCCTCCTACAGAACAAGTGAACCCTCCTCCATAGGACCCATAAACAATGTTTGCCCTGTACACCATAATTTTTGGTTTATCTATGTTTTTGGGCTAGTTTACATGAATTTTTTTTGTATATTTATGTCTCAAGGAGGCCTCGAGACTTTACATTGACCTTTGAATATTGGCTCAACCCCTTGTTTGCTCACCTTTGCTTGGCCGAGTAGGATTAAGCAAACCTCAAATCTTAATTTCATGTTGACCAAGTTCTAAGATTGGTTATTTACCTTGAACTATTTTATTTACATGACTGCTTGCTCGTCTTCTTCTGATTGGACTAGGTCGGGCAAACTTTAATTCTTCATGGCCTCAAGTTGCTTTGGAACCTAAAGTTCTATCTACCGTACAAACATTTTGCCAATGATTACCTATTCGTCTTCGCTAAATCGAGCAGGTTCTAATAACTTTTGTCTCGCCCCGAGGAGGCTTTGAGACTTTAAATATACTTTTGCCTTAGAAAATATATTACAAATGTGTGCTTGCTCGTCTACGCTTGATTGAGTAGGTTTTGGCAAATCTGACTTTTATCTCACTTTGAGAATGCTTTGAGACTTCAAACTTACTTTTGCCTTAGAAAATATTTTGCGAACATGTGCCTGCTTGTCTACGCTTGATCAAGCAGGTTTTGGCAAATCTGACTTTTGTCTCGCCTCGAGGAGGCTTTAAGACTTTCAAGCCTTTGTTTGCCTTAGAAAATATTTTACAAACGTGTACCTGCTCATCTATGCTTTATCAAGAAGGCTCTAGCAAATCTGACTTTTGTCTTACCTCGAGGAGGCTTTAAGACTTCAAGCCTTTGTTTGCCTTAGAAAATATGAGGAATTATCTAAATGGACTTCGTCGAACACTTTTCATTAAACACTTTAAAATTTACAAGAAACAAACTAAGCATGATCATCGCATAATTACACCTGAATTGAACATAAACATTGCAAAAAATAAATTCAGAAACTAGCTCCTTGCAGAAAACACTGGAAATACTTTTTTAAGTGCTTGGCATTCCATGATCGTTTGACCTCACGACCATTTGTATAAGCTAACTTGTAGGCTCCTAGTCTGGTTGCTCGCATAAGTCTGTATGGCGCCTCCCAGTTGAGCTTGGCTCTCTTGTGCCTTAATTAACCCTTTGTAACATTTAATCACCACTCTTAAATTGTCGCACTCAGACATTTTTGTTGTAATACTAAGCAATCCTCTGCTGGTATCAGCCATTTTCCTCGAGGTTGCCTCCCTCTTTTCAGCCATCAAATCCAAGTTCAATCATACCTGCTCATCATTTTGCTTTTCATCAAAGTGTTCTGTCTAATGTGTACCCATTCCAAATTTCACGGGGACTACAGCTTCATGTCCAAAAGTTAAAGCAAACGAGATTTCTGCAGTGGTTATCTTGTGAGTGGTTCTGTAGGCCCACGGCACACCAAACAATTCATCAACCCACGCCTCTTTGTTTTCCCCTAGAAGAGTTTTTGAATCCTTTTTATGGTTTTGTTAGTTGTCTCAACCTGACCATTTGTCTTTGGAACAGCTTAACGCCTAAATTTCTATAAAATTCCCAGAAATTGTGGTTGTCAAATTACCTCTCATTGTTTGCTACGAGGGCGTGGGGAATCCCATATCTACATATAATGTTTCTCTAGATAAATTCAGTTGTTTTCCTCCTTGTTATCTTACTGAGGGCCTCAACCTCCACCCCTTTCGTGCAGTAATCAATTGCTACAATGGCATGGTTTGTTACTCCTCGCCTTTTATAGGGGCCCTTTTGTAGGTCCTGGTCTTCTCATGTGCATCTTGATGCATCGTAGGCCAAAAGTATCCTTGCCTTAGAATTTTGAAAGCCAACAACCTTGCTCCCGAGTAGTTGCCACAAATCCCCTCATGTACTTCTCTCATCACATAATCTGCTTCGTCGTCATCTAAACATCGTAGAAGGGGCAAAATATACCCTCATCTGTATAATACACCATCAATTAAAGCGTATCGAGTTGCTTTACACCTCAACTTTTGGTTTGTTTTTTGTCTGTTGGTAACATACCATCCCCAATATATGAGATGATTGGATCCATCCATGAGCTCTCTACATCTTCGTTCATTACCTCTGCTACTTCCTCAATGATTAGGGTGGTCTTGATTTTCACTGGAACAAATTTTGGCATTTTCGTATCCGAAGTTACTGCCATCCTTGCCAAGATATCTGCTCATAAATTTCCCATCCTCAATAACTACTCAATCTTCTCATCATTTTCTTGGAAATTCTTGTTAAAATGATTGGCCTTGAGCTGAGAATCTTCTCTAACCTTCACCTTATCTGCTCGAACTGCTAGCGCCAACCTTAATCGTGCAATAAAGGCATCGTACTCTGCCTGGTTGTTGGTAGTTTCGAACTTAAATTTCAATGCATAAGAAACCTCTTCTCAATCTAGATTGAGCATAATGACTTCTACTCCTTATCCCTATTCTCCACACGATTCGTCCACAGTAACTAGCCACACTTCACTAGTGTTTTCACCCCTTGATTGTTATCAGTCTCTTTATTTGGTTTCGTGCTTTCAACTACCAAGTCGGCTAATGCTTGTGCCTTGATTACAGTTCGAGGTTGATAACTAATATCAAACTAACTTAATTGTACAGACCATGTTACTAGGCGTCTAGAGGGTTCTGGCTTTTGTAATGTCTGGCGGAGTGGCTGATTTGTCATTACGACCACTAATGAGCCTAAAAGTAAGGTCTCAAATTTCGAGCTACCATAACTAGTGCCAGTGTCCACTTATCCATCTTTGGATATCTAGTCTCAGCGTCCAATAATGCCTTACTTGTGTAATACACAGAATGCTGGACCATCGTCTCTTTCTTTACCAAAACGGAGCTTGTGGCCCACTGAGATACCGCCAAATATAAGTACAATATGTCACCTGCTTGTGGTATTGACAGCAGAGGGGCTTTGCGTAGGTGCTCCTTCAATTGTTAGAATGCCTCCTCACACTTAGGGGTCCATTATGTCTTCTTCCATTTCCTCATGATTTGGAAGAAGACGTGACACCTATCTATAGCTCGTGAAATGAACTTGTTCATCGCGGCTAGTTTCCCTGTGAGGCACTGAATCTCCTTGAGTGTGCTAGTGGACCTCATTTCTACGATAGCCCTTATCTTTTTGGGATTAGCCTCAATCCCTCTGTGACTCACCATAAATCCTAAAAATTTTCCCGAGCTTAATTCGAACACAAATTTCTCAGGGTTTAACTTTATCTTATACTTTTTTAATAGTTCAAAGGTCTCCTTTCAGGATCCTTAGACTTGGTGATCATGTCATCCACATATAGTTCCATTGTTTGCATAATAAAAGGTTTAAAAATCTTGTTCACTAGCTTTTGATAAGTCGCACTTGGATTCTTGAGTCCAATGGGCATCACCCTGCTGATAAAAGCTGTGTGCTCATGATCTTGCTCATACATGTGTATTTGATTATAACCCAAAAACGTATCCATGAAACTGAGTAGGCCATGACCAGCTGTTGAGTCGACCAACTAATCGATCTTAGGTAATGGGAAGCTATCTTTTAAACATGCATTGTTGAGGCCTGTGAAATCCACTCACATTCTCTATTTCCTGTTTGTCTTCTTCACCAAGACAGCATTAGAAACCCATTTAGGATAATCAATTTCCTTGATGAATCCTGCTTTCAGTAGCTTTTCCACTCACTATTTATAGCATCATACCTCTTCTAGTTGAAACATCTCCTCCTCTGTTTCACCAGCCCTCCTTCCTTACATATTGCCAACTTGTGGCACATCATTCTCAGATCAATTCCTGGCATATCATCATAAGACCAAGCAAATACATCTAAATGTGCTAGCAAGTAATTTGTCCTCCCAGGCTCGAATTGATCTTTAGAGTCTTGTTTAAATCGCCTTGCATGAACTTAACTTCCTGTACATCTTCACCAGGTTCGTGCCTCTCGTTCTTAGATTCCCCTTTCCATCCAGTGAGATTATCTGCATGGTTTCTTTAGCTGTAGTTACGTAGTAGCTCCTCGCAATCCTTTGGTCTCCTTTTACCACACTTACCACTCTATTCACATGATATTTGAGCGCCAGATAGTGGGTGGATATGAATGGTTTGTCAAAAATCATCTGGTAAAGGCTGCTTTCTTCGACAACTAAAAAATCCAGCATCATTATTTTCAAGCCTTAAGTCAGCAATTGGTGTGTTCATCCTCCAAATAGGGGTCAACCTACAATCCCCATAGGGGTCAACCTCCCTCCTCCAAATTCCTTCAAAGTGGTATTGGTGTGTTCAAGCCTTAAGTCATCGATTCGCATCTCCTCAAATGTCGATTTGAAGAGGATATCCATGAAGCTTCCTGAATCCACAAGGATCCAGTTAAACTCTCTACTTGCTACATTGGCTCTTATCACCAAAGTTTCTTTGTGTATAGAATCCCCTCCTCATTATCGTCTGTCCGGTTCGTTGATGGCATGTTGAAAGAGCACCTCCTAGCTGGTCATTGCATATCTCCCGTAATTCTAGCAAATTCCAATCAAAAGCTTATATTATTTTTCTTAAAGAAATTATATTGTGCGACTAATATAAGTATGCTCGCAAAAAATAGAAATTGCGACAAATTAAATGGTCACAAGAAAAGTTCTAAACAAAATGATATTTAGTGACCATTATATTTGTCGCTAAAAGTGTTATTTTGCAACCAAATTATAAAGTGGTCGCAGATAATTTTCCTTCATAAACTTAACGTGACGAACTTGCGACAACATTTTTTTTTTTTTTGTCGTGAATTGTTATTAACAATGAATTAGGTATTATTTGCGACAAATTTGTTGTTCACCAATGACCATAATTCTTGCAATGAACTTTAGTGGTCAAATTTACTCCAAAAAAAAAAAAAGAGAAATTAAGGAGGATTTAATTAATCAATTACCCAAACTTCTTCTTTCTTTGAATTTTTTAAAAATAATATGGATTCTCTATTTTTACTTTTTGAATCCTGGTGTGTTTACACAAATTATAGGGGAAAGTATCTTCACCCCTTTTTTGTTATTGAAAAACTGATAAAAAAAATCCCCTTGAGGATGGTCTAGATATATCATTTCTCCGGGCCTCATGTTTTAGAGCCCATAAAAAATGGATATTGTTCAACTTCTTTATTGTGTCTTTTACTCGGCCAATGCATGGTTTCATTACATCAAGGTAAAATAGTAAAAATCACAAATAAAAGAACTGGTGTCTATATAATACATATCTTATCCAATAATTATTTATAATAAATATAATTAAATAATTAAATAAATAAATATAACTTTCTAAACAGTTAATTTTTATGTATTAATTTAAATAAATGAGATTTTTTCTTTTACTATGTGATATTTTGAAACTTTAACTGTATTATTCTAACTTTATTTAGACATTTAGTTTATTTAAATTTTATTCAATTTTGAATTTGATCGGTAGTAAAATTATTTTTATATTAAATTTTTTTATTTAATTAGTTCGTAGAATAAACAGAATTAAAAATTTTTAATCCATAAACTAATCCGCAAAATGATGGATTGGATATGAATTGGGTCAAATCCGCATCCGATCCGCAGACATATGGATTAGATTTGGATTGAATTCGTTAATCCGTGGATGAGATTGGATTAAAAATTTACAATCCGTAAAATCATGGATCAGATATGGATTAATATCCAATCCGTAAAATCCAATCTGCGAACACCCCTATGTATAAGTACTACTTTATTAGTATGATCATTTTAACATCAAAATGTTTTCTTGCAAAATTTATTATTTCTAAATAATGTATAAGTACTACTTATTAGTATGATTATTAATATTCAATTAAACTAATAAAATGTATTTATGTCATGTGGGGAATTGAAAATTATTGAATTTTGTTTAAAAAATAAGTACTACTTCTTAGTATGATTATTAATATTCAGTTAAACTAATAAAATGTATTTATGACGTGGGGAATTAACAATTATTGAATTTTGTTTAAAACATATTAGATTATAGAACATGAAACTGAATGGCTAAATTATTAATGGGAGGACAGAATTAGCACGGGAAGGGGATAATGATACGGATATATATTTATACCAGGACATATAAACAATAAAGCAAATAATTGAAAGAAAAATAACGAGACTATGTATTATGCGAATGCATTTTTAAGCACTTGGAAAAAGTTTTTGTTCATTGTGGTCTTTCTGAAACATCACAACATCACACGTGGGGTGGGGAAGGTAAAAGATGTAGTTTTTCCTAACGTGATTGTTATAAAGTCACAAATTGTTAGAATAGCCATATCAATTATCAAACTACCACTTTGAAAACTTGCGCTAATTTGATTGCCAATTATCATGAAACGTAATTGTGATAAATATAGACCTACCATTTTCTCTCTTACTGAGTAATGTATTTGGTTTTGATCACTCTCAATGATAATAATTTGGTGAAAATAACAATATATATATAGCTAGCAAGACAAATGATGATGGAGAGACGCGTGGGCGGTTGGTGGTGGGATCATAGTATAATTTTAGTGCAAGTGAAATCTTTCAGAGCATAATATTCTTAAATTGTCTTGTCTTAAGAGGGCCCAGGTGGCATTTTCTATGTTAATTTAACTCTGTATGATATCATTTGTTTTCTCTTGGAATAAGGATGTCCAGATAGAAGCCACATGTCTTTTCCTGCCTCCTCATTTTCTAGGTTGCATCAATAACAAATAATGCGTGGACAAGATTAAAAAAACATGTACATCTGTGATTTTGATAATGTGTCTGTATCTTTGAACAGCTTTTGCAAAAGACAAATATATCTTGTTCATAATTCAATCAACCATCAAGCATTTCTTGACCAACGTAAATAAGGCAGTTGAGGGATGTCGCCCGGGTACGGCACCTTCATGAAATTTTAAGTTTTTCATTTGTTTCCCCATTTTATCGCAGTTATGTAATTCAAAGATCAATACATAAGTTTACGATTAAACGATCAAAATTCAAAACTGAGCTATTATTTGTTAAAATCAATCATTTTTCTCTTGATGTTTCAAAACCCAGCAAAACTTCTCGTAGTTAAAAAAAGAATTTGTTAATTTTCATATTTTTTTATGTCACAATTTTACTCCTAGAAACTTTCATTTATCAATGGTAGATTTCATCATAATATGGGTAAAATAATAAAAGAATAAAAAAAGTTGAAAGTTGACTAAGTGCCTGTTTAAAATTATTTTTGAGAGGTTTATAAATGATTTTGAAAAATTAAAAGTTAATTTTAGCATTTGGTAATTTTTTTAAATCACATTAGATAAAATCATCTTATCTTACAGCAGATTTTGAAAAGTAGAGAAAAAATAATTTTAAAATTTGATTTTTGATAATAAGTTTTTACACTTAATGCAATTTCATATGTATTCTAACATATATTATAAAAATTCAAAATTATCCTATTCAATTAGGAAATAAAATCATTAAATTTAAAGAGATTATGGTTATTACCAATTATATTATAAAAAAATAAAAAAAATTAAAAATATTTATTTTAGTTGTCAACTATTATATACACAATAAAAAATATTATTTATTCATGTTTATAAATGTGTAAATAAATTTTATTTAATATTATGTTCATTTCAGTCACTTGTACTCTTATAATAGATTAACAACAAAATTAAAAGAAACATATGACTGCTTTTAAGATTCCCAGTATTTTTTAAAATAAATTTTACTAAATATTTAACTGATTCTTTTCACAGTTAATTATTCTTATAATACAGCTAGTAGTAATTATTTTAAAAGTTACAAAATTACCAAATAAGGTATAAGTCTTTTAAATGATAAGAAGATTTTGACGGATTGTAAAATCTCAAGGAAAAATGATTAATTTTAACAAAAAAGGGGGTTGTGAATTTGAGCATTTTCCCATAATTTAGTAATCATTCACTAAAACCATCTTATTATTTGATCATTCACTATAAAGAGGGATGATTTTGACCATTTTTTACTCCCCTTGAAAAGAAAGAAAGAAAAGTAAATAAATTAATAAAAAAATTTCGTAAGCATAAAAATACGACCGATCAATGGATTAAAAAGAACCTTCAGTAATGAAGGAGCAGAAACTTCTTCGAACTATAAGCCAAATAAGAAAGAGACAGCCATAAAATTCCAGCGAATTGTACAGAAAAGTTGTCACTTACAAGCAAAAGAAGTTGGTTACTTATTATGGTTCTGTTTGTGCTTGTGCTTGAGTTTGTTCTTTTGCCCAATGCCATTATAAACACATTCACTTCTCTCTCTTTCAACGATTCCCTATTCTTTGATCCAATAAGAAAATAAAAAAGCAAATTGGGTTAAAGTTCAATTATCCGCTGAGACAAGGAGCGTGGGTTGTCCAAACTTTTCCTCTTTTCCTCTTTATCTTTTTGGTTGTGATATGTACCCTTTTATGGAAGATCATGACCTTTTTTGTCACCATGTGCTTCAAACATGGTAGTGGATGAATGATGATCATCTCATTCTCACACGAATGACAAACACCAATAAGTATTGGACAGACACACACACGTATCTATATATACGTATACATTATTATAACCTTATACCTCTATATATGCATAAATATTATAACCTTCATAAATTAATAGATTTGAACATATCAAATCTATTAATTAAAAGAGGTATTAATTAATTAACAAACAAATTTATTAATTTATAGCTCAGAAAATTAAACCTGTAAGAACATACACTCAGCAAGTTGGGCAGAAGGAATGATATCAAATACCTACCTCCTGCACACAAAGACATTTGCTGTTGATTGTGCCCCAATTTCCTTTCATTTAGGGTATTCAAACTATTAGGTGGTCTTGAACTTCTCTCAATTAGCTCAAGCGGTGAGACTTTCTCTCATACTTGTGAAGTCACCACTAGCCATCTCCTGGACCAATGTTTCTAATAATCTCTCACTCACACGTTGGGCATTGTTCAGAAACATAGACACATGTTCTCCCTATAGATTGTTAGGCTGAAATTGTTAGTGAACTTGGACTCTGATACTACTGTTAGGTGGTTATGGGTTTCTCTCAATGCCAAAACCTATCTCACGGGCTAATGATTTTTCTCACACTTATGAAGTTATCACCAACCACTTCTATAACCAATGTGGGATAACCTCGAAAATACCTTCCCCCACATAAGGCTTTGGTAAGAAGCATAGACACTTGTCCTCCCTATTCGATTGCTGGGCAAGATTGTTGGTGAACTTGGGCTTTGATATCAGTGTTAGATGGTCTTGAGCCTCTCTCAACCCTAAAAGCTAGTTCAAGGGGAGAAGTTTTCCATTACATCTATAAAGTCACCACTAGCCCCTTTCACAATCAATGTAGGATAACCCTAACACAACCAGCTACCCTTTTCTTTGATAAATAAACCCTCCCTTCTCAATCAATCTTCTCACTCTATTTCTAATCTCTCTCTTTTACCCTTGAATAGTGAAAAGAGAGAACTTCTAGATGCAGCAATCAGGGCCTCATTTTACCTAACTCTATATATCATTCCATTATCTTAATTCATTGAATTTTATCAATCCAATCTATTGAATATTAATTAATCCATTAAAAATTCACTGTATTTTACCAATGTAATCAGTTCAAAGGTTTCAAATTTAGAAGAAATGATTGCTAACATCATTGAAAATCCTGCTAATGAAAAAACTAAGGATGATACAATAGCATTGGAGCCTGTTACATGCAAGAAAGCAATCAAAGCATAAAAATTGCTTCATAATTTGTTATTGTAATTTGAGAACGAAACCATAGTATTTCTAAGTACAATAAGAAAAGCTAAAGATGAGATCCAACTAGATTTAAATTTTAAGAAAAATAAGTAACAATATTTAACAAAATATCATAGTAAATTATATCTATAGTGCTAGCAAATCATTAGTTTATAATATGAACGAGACCACAATTATAAATGTTGGAATTATGTGTTCATATTTTTTTTTTTGTATTTAATAGATTTTCCAATTAATACAATAATTGAGATATTCTTGAAATATCTTAATTGCATAAATAATTTGTATAAGATCTCACTTAATTATATTATATGTACTTATGTTATCACTATGTGGATTACCAGAAGACATAGATATAAGTTATTTTATGATTAAATAATTTGAGTTCCTAGTTGATAAGTAGAGTTGGATGCTTTATTTATGTTAGACTATAACAAATTCATTGAATGATTTATCTTAGTCACGTGTGGATTTACTAATGTGGTACCACATCAAATCGAGTCGCATATGAGAATTAATTAACTTTGAAATGACTAGTAAACTTATTAATTCTCATAGGCATGATTTTACTACAATATCAATCTTGAGTTAATTATAATTTTATGATTGTGATTGTTATTTCATTTGAGTTTACCAATAGATGTAACAATATTTATAGTCAAAATTACCTGGTATCTTGGTGAAAAAAATTATGAGCAGTGAAATTATAGATTAATAATATAGAATTTTTACAACACATCTTTGCTGGTTTTCTACACTTGATCATAGAATTCTCTAATTAGAGTGTATCAACACAATTAGTATATTGAAAATGATCATTAAAGAAAACCAATAAATGTGAAGGAAAAAGAGGTAACTAAATTGATTTGACAATTTAGATATCAATTTAATTAATAATGTAGTGAAAAAGATTGTTAGTAAAGAAATCAATATGGCATGGATAGAATTATAATTCAAGAATATTATTCTAGGTAGCATACAATTATAAAGGTTAGTTCCAAAGTTATAGTTCAGTAGATTTAGAAATAAATAATTATGCTTATATAATTATGAGCTTAATTGTTGTAGCCACTGTTGTATGTACTAAATGATCTCCGGATTAGCTCATTTAATTAAATGCACTATTATTGAATTAATAAACAAGATAACTAATTCAAAAGCCTAAATATATTATTATTTAACAAGAGGCTCCATTTAATATGCTTATATATAAGGAACCTTGTATTATTTCACAAGGTAGGGCCAACAACAAATATAAATAATGCACAGCTTTTGGCATTAAATTATCTTTTAATTTAAATCAAATATTTTTGATTTAATAAAACTAAAATAGATAACCAAAGAACATAGTGTTTCCATTAAAAAGTGTAAAATGCTTGCTTTTTACAAAAAAGGCAAAGAATCCACAACATATAGAACAGAAAAAGAATTTTTTTTTTCTCTAACTTTGTGAGAAAAGATTTTAATTACTAGTTGATTTGAGTAGTAAAAAAGTCACCTACACATCAAGTGTAGTTTGAACTTGACTCATAGCCTAGAAGGTTGTTTGTGATTTATGGTGACCTAATCGATTGGCGGTAACGTAGTGTAACCTAAAAAATTATTGGTGATTAGTTCATGACTTATGAACCTAAATTACTACTACAAAAAGGCAAATGTATATTTTGTCATTTATAGTAATTTTATGTTGCGATCCATTGATTTCTATTACAAAACATATTTTAAGCAATAATATAAGGGTTTTAAAAAAATATTATATTATTAGTTTATCGAAATATTAATTTAGACTATTAGACCAAGCTGGGATTGTAAAAAATTATTATGTAATCTAGGTTATTAATTTACAGAGTTGCACTTATGTGTTGAGGTTAAATACTTTTTTAGTTTTAAATAACCATGCATTTAACTCTTTTATTTTAAAAATTTCTTTAAACATCTTCGATATTAATTCATAGTTGTTTTTTATCTAACTAATATTCAAAAGTAAAATAATATTTTTTTAATAAGAGTAAAATAGTATTTCTATCTTTTTTTTTATAAGCGAACTCAAGGTAGAGGGGAAAACTTTATTAATTAAATAAAAAATCTACTTAAGGAGACATAAAAAGTCTTATCTCTGAAAAGAATCATGCTATAGAAGTAGAAAAGAAAACACAATGAATGTCACTGGAAACAAATATGAACTTTTTCAAACTCTTTGCTCTCCTTCAGAATCAATATTGGTGGAATATGACGATGAAAGCTTTTTACTAGAATGATGCATGTGTTAGAATGCTTAGTAGAAGCATAAGCTCAGGTACAAGAGACATAATACCTACCAAGAGTGAGAGACCGAGATTTGAAAATGCATCAGTCACACTAACCCCAAATTTCAAAATAGTATTTCTATATAATATCATATAAAATTAAAAAAAATCATAATATCATATAAAATTAAAAAAAAATCCTAACTTGAAAAAAGTAGAAAAAAAAAAGATTATAATTAAATATATTTAAGGGTAAATGAGCATAGCCCATGTCATCTGGAGAAAATGATATCAAAGATGTTTCCCTCATGTTTAAAACCCATCCAAACCACCATGAAATCTAGTAAGTGTCAAATTTATTATCATTTTACAAAATTTTCCTTGATGGATGTAAATCTTAAATATTTGATACAACAAAAGCTTAATGTTCTAATATTCTGTTGATTCTTAAGAGCACTAGAATAAAGGAACGGTCTAAGTTCACATCGATTCAAAAGAATACATGAACCTAGGTGGTTAACATTCATTGATTCCGTAGAATATTGAGAATTAACTAAACTAAAAACTTACACGAAGCTTTCAAAACTAAAGATATTATTGAACTCAAATGTAGAGTTTATTCCAAGAAATAATCAATAATAAAATAACCAAGGTCTATTTGTAAAAGTTATAAAAGACACTTATTTATATTAACTATAATTTATTCTAATTTGACTAGAAACCCTGTTTTAATAGGACTTATACCTAAACTAAGAATACAACTCAAATAAACAATACCTAAACCATAAAATTTAACTCTAAATAGGCAGCCAAATGAAACTAGAATACAAGTTAATTAAAGTATTCCTAAATATTTTAAATTTCAATGTAATTAGGATTTCTTCAATTTTTTGCTTTGCATAATTCCTACCATGGTAGAGAAAATACATCGTTGAACTTTGCTTGTTATAGTCTCTAAGAACATCTTCATGTCTACAAGGATTAATTTTTTAAATAGATCTTCGATGTAGAAAATGAACTTTGAATTTTCCAACTTTTGTAATAATGTCCATCCAATCACTCTAATATTGTAAAATGAATTCTTCTATCAACAAGTTCTCTAACATTACCTTCTCACATTTTTGTTTTGAATTTCAACATGTTTGAGGAAAATTATTTCTTCTCATAATCGACTAACCGTTAAATGATAGCACAACAACCTTTTTTTGTCTTCTTTAAGCAAATCAAGAGAACCATATAAGATTATATCAAAAAGTACCTCTCTTTGCTCCGCAAGATCATAAGATATATCAACAATTACCTCTACTTGCTCAACAACATCAACATAATCATCAAATTTTGGCGATTCATCTGAATTAGTTAGAGGATCTTGAGAAGTTGAGGTAATGGCCAATCAATACTCTCTTTGGATGGAGTAACATTGACATGGCAAAGTCATAGTTTTCCTTAATAACATTATCTTCATAACTTGCATCATCACAAACAAGTTCGTCAAACCATATCTCCACTTATATGCAAGATTTCCTATTTTGAAGTTCTCTAAATCTTGAGTAATCAATCACAAAGTCCTTAATATTCTAACCGAAACATCTTCTTTGAAGTTGAAATCTTCATGATGACGCTGTGGTTTCATGATTTAGAACTTTTTTTTATGGTGTTTGTAATGAGATTAGAAATTTTAGGGGTAATACTATAATTAAAAAAAGTACTAGGTCAAAACTATAAATAAGTAAAGATAAGGTTATTGGCGATGGTAATCAAAAAATTAGATGAGGATGGGGTGGGTCTAGAAGATTTGAGGATGGTAAGTATGATGTGGTGGTGGTTTGTTCGAAAAGGCAATAGTTTGATTGAAAGTTTGACACAAGCATCGACAGTTTGTGTTGGCTTCGATTTCGATGTTCGGTACATCGACCAACAATGGTGAATTGTTAGAAAGGCCGTGCTTATGGAGAGGAGTTTATCGATAATGGTGGTGCATGGTGGAGGTGTTGGCTAATGCACGGCAAAATCCAGCGAATGAAAGCTGTGGCGGTGTACGGCTTTTGGTGGTTTTGCCAGTGATTTAGTGGTGGAAAGTTTGCATTCACAACTAGATTTTGGTAGTCTGCTTCCTTTAACTATGATTGCTGTGGTTGACCAACAGAAAAAGAGCTGGACCAATGGCGTGGAGGTTGGGGATAGCAGCTCTTGTGGTGATTATGGTGTGCTGTTTTGGTTTTTCAAATTGTCTATTTTTTTTTTTAAAGCTAAACTGGATTAGGGAATAAAAAAGAGAAAGGATAGGTATTGAGGACAGTTAAGAATTAGGTTTTTAGCTTTGATACTAAATTAATGCGGTGGAAGTTTAATATTCTAATATTTAGTTGATTCTTGAAAACACCAAAATAAACGAGCGGTCTAAATTTGCATTGATTCGAAAGAATATTATAAATTTAGGGGGTTAAGAATCGTTGATTCCACAAATGCCGAGAATTAACTAAACTAAAAAACTCAAACAGAGCTTTCAAAACTAAAATATTGTCGAACTCAAATCTAGAGTTTATCATAAGAAATAATTAATAACAACATAAACAAAGCCTACTTGTAAAAGCTACAAAAAATACTTATTTATACTAACTATGACGTATCTTAATTTGACTAAAAAACTTATTTTAATAAGACTTATATCTAAATTAAAAATACAATAAAAAAGCAATGCCAAAACAATAAAACTCTAAATAAGCAACAAAATTAAACTAGAAAACTAATTAAAGTATTCCTAAATATTATAAATTTCAATCTAATTAAAATTTCTTCAATTTCTTGTTCCGCATCAATGTTTTACGAATCTGAATCAAATAAAACGGCTTATATACCTCTTAATGATCAATTAATTTAATGATAAAATGCAAATTAGACAATGTTTGGGTAGTAATGAACTTGGCAACATTTCAAGAATAAAATGCGTAATAGAATGTGTATTTACAACTTTTTTTTTTTCAAATCTTGCCCATAATTTTCATTTTATCATTGAATCAATTTTATAAATGGTGTATAAGTCATTTTCACTTTCTTCATATCCCAAAATATTTCAGCTTTAGCATCACCAAGAATAAAATTGTAAAACGATAAATAAAGTTGACACTTAAGAGAAATTAGGGTAGTTTGGATGAGTTTTAAAATACTAGGGGTGTCTCACTTACTTTCTCTAAAGAATAAAAGTGTTTGGCTCATTTTTCCTGAAAACAAATATACAACAAAGAACTTTTATGTAATTTTAAAAATACAGGGGCTAACTAGATATTTGGATCGAACTATAGCGATTCAAGTAGCATTTTTACCTTTTATCTTGATCAACTTGCTAGGCTTATATGGCTAGGGCAGGAATTTTCATGAAATCAACGCCAAATGAACGACACGTAGTGTTTCAAGTATTTGGCCATGATCTGAGTACAAGAGCATAGAATCTTCATGGTTCATTTGGTTGGAAAAGCCTTCAATTAAAGAAAAGAGAAAAACAAACAGAAAGTGACCAAAAAGAAGTTGCAAGTGATAGCAAGTCAAAAACACTAGAAAGAAGGAAGATAAGAAAAAGTGTTAGTATTTACAAAAAAGCAAAAAAGTTTCCAAGAATTGACACACACTTTTGCACAAGAAGGATCGAAAGAAGAGGGATTTGTTATGTACGTGTATTATATAATGAAATATAATTAATAATTTTTCTTGTGTTATGAACAAAGAAAATGTATTATTAATGAAGAAAAAAGTTAGTCCCAACAAACCCTAATCATGAATGGAAATGTTGAAGAACTAGGGCCCTTCAATTTGGGCATCTTTTGATTAGAAATTTCTGCAAAAGTTGAGTAGTGATGGCTCCGGAAACAAACCATGTGAGTGGGGAAATTTATCTTTAAATCCAAAAAGAGAAGTTTGCCTGTGCAAGTCCAAAAGTCAAAACGCATCAAAACTCAAAAGATCAAAAGTCTCTTCCTTTTATAAAAGAACCAACGAGCAATCATATATTTTAGCCTTTCATTTTACGTAAGCAGTGAAACACAAGTTGGAACTCCCGGCCCCACAAACCCTTGATGATTTTGTTCACTTGCTGTAAAAACAACTCTACTTGCAACTCAGATTCATTATCAGCTAATTAAGTTCCAACCTTATTATTGAAAAATTGAAGAAGTCCCGACAGTACATCTTTTTTTTTTTTTTTCGCCTAAAAAAATGTTGTGCAAATTTTATTGTATTCGCAAACGTACAAATCTATTGCAGTGTAGATTTCTAGTGTGAGTGTTGATCCCACGAGGAAGTAGATTTAATCATTTGTAGGGTTAATCTTTCAAGTTTGTATGTGGATTGATAGGATGTGATTTTTTAGCAAGATTTAAATTAAAAAGATAGGGGAAACAAATTAAAGATGAAACAATACAAAATAAGCACTTGAATTTTTAGATTCACACTCAACATTTCACCATAGGCTTAATATTCCTTTTTAAATTTCAATTAATCTATGAAGGGGGTATTTCCACTTCTCATAGGTTTAACTCTAATAAATAGGGTATCAAGTGCTCATTGTGCCAGGAGAAATAATCTTATGTTAAATGGGTGTCAAGAACACGCTGTGCCAAGTGATAATAATCGTACTGTCGACAATGTGACAAGATTGTCCACTAAATAACTTAGACTTATTTTTTGTCAACACTGAGTCAAGATGGACCAATAATACTAGAGGAAAAGTTTTTCTCTAATTAATAAAGTGTAAAGTGGTCATTGTGCCAAACAGTAATAATCTTGCACTAGGAAGCCGGTATACTAGTACAAAATCTAGACAAGATTATTATTATCTGTCAACGATAAATCAAAATAACCTAAATAAATTAGAGAAAGAGAAAGTAAACTTACCAAATTAAGCCCATGGATTATGTTAAGACTTCATCTTCAACCCAAGCTTGAAAAAAAATTAGCTACTCATTTTTGAACTAGGGGCAAAATAGAAATTTTATTAAAATATGTAGAAAATACAGGATAGAGAGGGAATTACAGAAAATAGAGCTAAAAAATGAAATCAGGGGTGTCAAATTAGGAGGGAGTAGTCCCCTATTTATAAATACACTGAGTAAATCATGGTCATCGGATAAAAATAATTTGGACGCTCAGGATTGCGCCACGTGGCAAGCTTTGATTGGATGTAACACATCATCAGGGCTGTCATTCCGTATATGTGTATGTATCGTATACACGTTTTTGGTCCACTAATATCCTGCCACATCATCAGTCAACACAAAAGTTAACTTTTTGGTCCAATAATATATCGCCATGTCATTAGTCAATGCCACATCATCCGGTCAAAGCCACATCAGTATTTTTCGATCGAATAAGATGATGCCACATCATTGGTCAACACCGCGTCAGTTGGTCAAAGTCGTGTCTAGGGATGGCAATTTCCGGGTCCGGGTCCGGGTTTGGCCTTTCCGGATCCGGACCCGGATACAAATTTTTCATACCGAACCCGGATTTGAGCCCGATTTTTTTTTAATCCGGGTCCGGGCCGGGTTCAACCCGGAAAAATCCGGGTACCCGGATTCCGGGTTTTGAACCCGGATTATTAAATTGAAACAAAATTTTGAAAAAAAAATTATACTAAAGAAAATCAAATAAAAATCACATGACATATTTAGATTTTAAAATAAATACAATACAAATATAGAATCTAAATTTCAAAGTTTCAAAGCAATAAACATCCACAAATACAAATCCATAACATAAATCTACAATATTCAAATCTTCTATTTATATTAAATTTTTTATAAAAAATTAATATTAAAATAAAAAAATCCGGATCCGGGTTTTGGATTTACGGGTTCACCTAAACCCGGATCCGGACCCGGAATATATGCGGGTTTTAAAAATTAAATCCGGATTCGGATTAAAATGAATCCGGTACGGGTTGAACCCGGCCCGAAAAATCCGGGTTCAGTCCGGGTCCGGGCCGGGTCCGGGTTGAACTGCCATCTCTAGCCGTGTCCGCTGGGCCCTATCAAGATTCTAGAATTACGGCACTATTCATGTATACAGTACTGTTCACTTATACGTTATTTGTTTCATGTATACGGTACTGTTCACATATATGATTCTGCCCTTTATGTCATTCCTGCCAAAAACACTATCCGTTTTGTTGTCCAACCTCTTGTTAATCATGAAATAGCCAAAATACCCTAAAATAAATAAAACACTCAAATTATAACAAGATACACACAGTTAAAGTTTAAAGAGTTTAAATAAATAAAAAATAGAAATGTTAGTGAGACTTAGAGTATAAAATAACAATTCTATCCTTTATAAATATGTATTTTCCAGCACTCAACAAAAAGTTAAGGGAGTGGGTCAAGCTCAAATAACTTTTATTTTTCTCTTATCTCCCCCAATACTCAAATTCGGGTGATCAGCTGTTACAAACCTCATACTATTACCAACCCGACAATACCCTTGGGGGTAGTTGCGATAGTACATACTTTATTTTTATTCTTAATCTTCTTATATAAGTTTCTTTGTATTTTGTGAGAATGGCCTTGTAATATATAAATGTACATGATATAAAATTTGAAGAAAGAAGCTGTTCGTAGAAACTTCTGTTGAAATTCTAAAATGCGAACTAGATAATAAGTGAAAGTTCAAAAATAGGCGTGCACTCTTTTCCAACCAACTGTTAATTTATTGCATTATATCTACATTCACTAAGGGTCCGTTTGGGATAGTTGTGTTGCCGTAACGCACTTCACCCCATCTTCTAGAATGTATAGGGGGTAAGCTTAATTGCCCCAAACGGACTCTAAATTAGAGTGATATATTTATTCAATCCATTGAATTATTATATATATATATATATATATATATATATATATATAGACACACACACACAGTGACACAGATATACACGCACACAGAGTTCTACTCAATTATGTGGAGCCCAACACAAGTGCTCGAACTAGAACGCTTGCGCTGCGCCCAAATTGAGATAAACATATAAAATGAATAAACATGCTTAATAAATAAATAAATAAATGAATGAACAAACATGCATTGGGGCAACATACGTAAATTGGTCGAGCCAGTCCATTAAACTTTTGGGCCATTCATGCTCGGTGTCGAGCCAGGCTCAGTTCTTGAGAGGTTGGTCGAGAAGAGCACTACCAACTAGCCTATTAAACTAAAATTTTACTTTTTAAAAAATTATTTACTGACCCTCAATTTGATTGCTTATGTACTAAATTTTTACAAACCTTTTGTAATTTATTGCGTTTTAGTGAATATTTTTTTTTTATTATTATGGTGGTTAAAATTTGAACCTCTTACAAATTTGATTGGATTTTTACAAGGGCTAGGACTATTTTTGCGCTCTAAAAATATTATTCTAAACACCTTATTACTTTATATACTTATAAATTAAATTTAAAAAATTAATTTTTACTCTATATACTCATTAAATTGTCAAAAATTTCTATTTAGATTAATAATCTTTATTTATCCTGCACTCATAAAACTATTGAAACTATTCAACATACCAGTCTGCTGGTGAAGATAATCAAAATAGTATTGCATAGAGATTTACATGTTTAAGAATTAATTTTTCTTCCCAAAATGAAAAGTAATAAAACCAAAACTCATCTTGGTGTATTTGCTTGCTACATATCCGAAGGCCGAAGCCATTGATATGTAAGCGAGCTGTTTTGAGCAGTGTGATTCTTTGCTCACCAAGTCTTAATGTGCGACTATAAAACATTTTTAAAAAAAATTAATTTCAAGGGTTATTCCATAATACCATAATCAAAATCACGGTATCAATAACGTAATTAAACATAAATTATGTAAATAAAATGTAAGATATGTAAATTTAACATAAAAATTGTAAATTAACATTAAGTGTAAAACAAAATATAAATTATGTAAATCGAACATAAGGCTTGTAAATGAAAGATAAAATAAGCGAGTTAACACATGAGTGGTAAATTGATGTATTTCTGGTAAACAAGATAAAAACTTATAAATATAACATAAAGCTTGTAACTCTTAAGTGTAAAATAAAATATAAATTAAGTAAATAAAACATAAGACTTGTAAATGAAAGATAAAATAAGAAAATCAACATAAGAGTAGTAAATTGATGCATTATTGATAAACAAAATAAAAACTTATAGATATAATACAAAACTTATAAATCAACATTAAATATAAAATAAAACATAAATGATGCAAATGGATCATTAGACTTGTAAATGAAAGGTAAAATAAGTAAATTAACATAGAAGTGGTAAATTAATATTTTATTGGTAAATAAAGCAAAATCTTATGAATATAAAATAAAACTTATAAATCAACATTAAGTGCAAAATAAAACATAAATTAAATAAAAAATAACACCTATAAATAAAATGTAAAATAAGTAAATTAACATAGGAGTGGTAAAATGATGTATTATTGATAAATAAAACATATATTTACAGATATAATATAAAACTTGTAAATCACATTAAGTATAAAATAAAATATAAATTAAGTAAGTAAAATATAAGACCTGTAAATAGAATGTAAAACAAATAAATTATAACATACGAGTAGTAAAATGATGTTTTATTGGTTAACAAAACATAAATTTATAGATGTAATATAAAGTTTGTAAATCAATATTAAGTATATATAAATTATATAATTAAAATAAAAGACTTGTAAATGAAATATAAACAAGTAAATATTATAAGAGTTATTAAAAAAATAAAAACTTACAATATAAAAAAAAAACTCATTGTAATATTGATTACCTTATGTATTTACTGTTTTTGTTTCAAAATTGAATAATAATAATTTTGTGTTTATGTAATACATATGATGATATATATGAAATTTTATTAAGGATAAAACTTATTCTCAAAATCAAATTTTGAAAAATCTTTTTCTTATATTTTTCAAAATTATTTATAAGATAGATAATTTTGCATCCTTCTAAACCTTCTTGATAGTAACCCCAAATGATCATTCAGTATAAGTAAAAAGTAAAGTTTGAAACTATATGAAATATGTATAAAACTAAAAATTAGATCAAAATTTATTGATATTTCATCTGTATCTAGTAATACAAGAATGTATTTTTATTTTTGTTTTGACTTGATATGCATCAAGAAAAATAATTTTGCTTAATTATCTTGTACAGTAAACAAATACTATGATAAAAAATTAAAAAAAAAAGGTTTATAAATGTCCTAGCATGAATATAGAATTTATGGTTAAACCAATTTAATAAAACTTATTCCAATTGTTTTCAATTCAATTGATAAGAAATTTTTTTCTTTGCTCAAATAAATTAAATAAATAAAATATTTTTTTATATTAAAGTTTAATGTTGATTTACAATTTTATATTATTTTTACAAGTGTTTATTTTGTTTATGATTTTAAAACACCAATTTACCACCTTATATTAATTTACTTGTTTTACTTTTTATTTATTAGTCTTATGTATAATCTACAAAATTTATGTTTATCACGGCATTGATGCTGTAATTTTAATTACAACATTATAGAATTTTTCTAATTTCAAAGAAATTTGGCCTAACATCATTATTATCATTATTATTTTGAAGAATCAAAAGGGGATTTGATCATTGTTCAACTTAGTAGAAATTTCGTCTAGCATCATTATTATTATTATTATGATTTTGAAGAATCAAGAGGGGATTTGTTCATTGTTCAACTAAATTAGTATTGTTTAAGATGCTGAAATAAAAAAAAAAATTAGAGTTTAAAGAAAGATAATTATAAAGTGAATGGGTGTGTAAGATGAGTATCCAAAGTAATTATTCTATATTGGCTGATAAAAGATTGTCCTTAATAGTAATTCCAATCATGGTTTTTTTTGTAATAAATGATTTTATTAGGATTAGAGTGTTCAAAGTAATTTTTAGAGTGCAAATAGCTCCAATTCTTTTACAAATTTACACCAAACACTTGATTGAGATCATTTATATTAAAATTAAGGCTATTCTATGATTTTTAACTACAGCGAAACAAAAATACCGACTACCAGAATTGTGTTTTAAAAGATTAATAAAATTAGTACAGACCTTACTAGATTCTTATTAGTTTTGTGATAGTCAATTTTTTGTCTTAGGTATCCTGGCAATAACATTTTACAAAACTCATTCTCTGGATAAAAGGAAAATAAAAGGTTAAATCTTCAATTTCTCCTCCTACTAAAAATTGTTCTTTCTCTTTTGTATTTTAGTAACGTCTTATTTATTAAAATAAAGATGTCTTTACTAGACAATTCTTCTATAGACATGTATATACATTTAGCACTAGGTGAATTAAGCGGTTACTTAGGACTTCATATTTTAGGAAGACTGTAATTTTTTAGCATTTATTTATTAATATACTCATTAATGATTATTCTTATAAGATTTCAAAGATTTTTATTCTAAATTCTTATAAGATTTCAAAGATTTTTATTCTAAGTTATGTATTTAGGAAAGCCTAATTTTTAGCCATCTTCCTATTACCACTCCCATTTATGAGTATCCAAAAATTGAAAAAAAATTAATATAAATTCTATATTTGATAATCTCTGTCATAAAAATTTATTTATTTTTTTATAAGAGTTCCATATTTGATAATCTTCATGGTATAATTAATTATTTTAACCGTTAATAATATTTTGCTAATCTATCCATAGAAAAAAGTCTCAAGAGCACAATTGAAAGAATATTTTCATATATATATATATATATTATTGACGTTATTTCTTCAATATATATATAAAATACATTCATGGACCACGTACATGGAAAAGAATCAAAAAATAATTATACGATATTCAAATATACGAAAGAATAAGAAAAAAAGAAAATATCTTGTAATCAAGAGATAAGATTGCTCAATTTGCATGGATATCATACATGCCTAACATGTCTAGAGAGTCACCAAAACTTGCTGGCTATGCCTTTTGTGAGGACTTGGCTAGTTGTTCTTCAGACTTCACAAAAGAAAAGTTAATAATTCCAGCTTTAAGTTTCTCTTTGCTGAAATGTCTGTCAACCTCTACATGCTTTGTCTGATCATGTTGAATCAGATTATGAGCAATTTCTATAGCTGATGTATTAACACAATACAAATTCATTGTTTCTTTGGAGTGAAAGCCTAAATCTCTCAACAAGTTTCTCAACCAAAGTAACTCACATATCCCGAAAGCCATTCCTCCGTATTCAGCTTCTGTACTAGATCTTGCTATTACTTGTTTTTTTCACTTCTCCAAGTCACAAGGTTTTCCGTAATGAAAGTAAAGTACCCTAAAGTAGATCTTCTACTGTCTGCTGACCCTGCCTAATCTGCATCAGTATAGCCTTCTACCTTCAGGTGATTATGCTTGGTGAATAGTAATGCTTTAGTATACGTTCCACAACGTCTACGTGAGGATTACAAGGAGCATGAATAAACAGACTCATTACACATACCGAATAAGAAATATCTGGCCTAGTTTGAAACAAATAAATCAATTTCCCAACAAGTCTCTGGTACCTCCTTTTATCACGAGAAGTTGCATCTATATAATGAAACAACTTGTGATTCTGTTCAATAGAAGTATTAACCGGCTTACAGCCGAGAATTTCCATTTCAGTTAATAAATCAAGAGTGCATTTTCAAATACCATGCCTTGATCGAGCTACTTTAGTCCCAAGAAAATATTTCAAGTCACCACGCTGCTTCATCTCGAATTCTGACGCCAAGTCGTTGCAAATGATCAATCTCATCATGACCATCACCTGGCACCACTATATCACCAACATAAAAAATCAAAGCAGTGGTTTTACCATTTCTAAGCTTAAAGAACAAACTATGATCAGAGTTACTTTGTTTATAACTAATATTCTTTATTCACTCGGTAAATTTATCAAACCAAGCTCTCGGAGATTGCTTCAACACGTGCAAAGCCTTCTTTAGTTTACAAACCATCATTGTAGCTGAGTACTTTGCTATATCTGAACGAGGATCTATGAGCACTTCTTCTGTAAGATCTCCATGCAAGAAAGCATTTTTCACATCAAACTGAAGAAGTGGCCAATCTCGATTGGCTGCCATTGACAAGAGCACTCTTACTGTATTAAGTTTAGCAATTAGTGCAAAAGCCTTTTGATGACCAATCCAATAAGATTGTGTATACCTTTTTGCAACTAATCGAGCTTTCTATCCTTCAACAGTTCCACCTGCCTTATGTTTGATTGTAAATACCCATTAAACCCCACGTTCCTCCTTCCGTTAGGTAAAGACACAAGTTTTCAAGTGGCATTTTTTCTGTTAGTGCTGTCATTTCTTTTGCAATTGCTTTGGTCCATCTAGCATCTGCTAAAGCTTCTTATAATTTACTAAGAATAGAGAAAGATGATAACTGTAGTACGCAAGACACATATGACTTGGACAATTTTTGGGAAGATATATAATTACTAATGGGGGTATATAACTATGATTTTAGGATCATGTTCACATCCAATGGGTGGTACGCCATAGATAGAACCGAGTGGAAGGTGATATTGGGACGATTGTAGAACCGAGTGGAAGGTGATATTGGGACGATTGGGACTTAAGGTTAATATTATCAACAAGTGTAGGATTCGAAAGTACCTCTGATGGATTCTCAAGAGAAGATTGACTCGATATTCTATTGAAGCGCTAGGAGTCGATGCCTCTGATGAGTTCTTAGGAGAAGATTGGCTCAATAGGTCTGTTGAAGTATAAGAAGATGAGACTAGAATACTCTCTTAATCTAAGCTATCTTGATCTTTTACAGATCTTGTACCACCTGTATTTTAGTACTAGTGTATGATTAAGATTTAAGTACCTTTATTTTTTAATTTATTAATCACCAATCACATTAATAAAACTTGCTCATAAAAAGATCAAATCAGGAGAGGATCCTAATTCAAGAAGATGACGTATATCATGGAGTGGTTCTGTTTTAACTATTATAAATGTCTAGCTGTCTTCATGTATGCCTGTCTCAACGCCTTCATCAAGAATGGAATAATTAGAAGTATTTCCTCTAGTCATTTAATTATGAGATAATGAATATGAAATCAAGTAAAAAAATTGCAAGTCTTTACGATTAAGCACTTTATCTCGACTCTCTGCTTGAAGTGATGAATCAATAGTCAATGATGGTAGAAGAGTTCTGATTAGTATATTTTTGTGTGTTTATTAAGTAAAATAATAATTTCATGCAACTCGAGGTTCCAAACAGATAAATTAATGTTAAATTTGAATTCCAAAGGTCTGTAAAAGTTAGTTTATTATCGAGGAGGATCTACAACTTTTATTGTAAAATTAGAAGTTTTTTACCATGTTAGATGTGGTAATTGTTAGTGGAATAAGTTTTTACCATGTTAAATGTGGTAATTATTAGTGGAATAAGTTGTGTGTGCTTGAATGGATTTGAGTTAGGTTTATGTTTGGTTAGTGGAACAAATATACGG
The DNA here is from genome assembly GCA_030449075.1 of Murraya paniculata. Taxonomy (NCBI): domain Eukaryota; kingdom Viridiplantae; phylum Streptophyta; class Magnoliopsida; order Sapindales; family Rutaceae; genus Murraya; species Murraya paniculata. The sequence continues at coordinate 631,043 of JAEVFN010000009.1, read as the reverse complement.
CCATGAAATAATTGGCTTTGTTTATGTGTTGTGGATTGATCATGAACTAATATAAATGGAGAGGGTGAGAACACCCTTCTACACACCTCTTTACACCTTTCTTCACTTCTTTCTCTCCAAATTCTTCTCATCTCTCTATATTGTGTTTTAATATTTTTATAATATATTATCAATAAATAAATTTAGTTTTATTTCAAATTTTTAGTTGTATTTATTTCTTTTAATTATGTATAATTTAATTTTGATAATTATTTTTATTTCAATTATGCTTAGCTAAATAATAATAATTAGGGTAAGGTGAAACTCTTATTAGAAAATTATGATTTAATTAAATTAAATTTTTAATTATATAAATTAAATTATTTTCTGTTTAATTTTATCCATATTTTATATTTTGAAATTTTGATTTATTGTAGATAAAGAAGGGAGTTTGACAGAATAAATCCTTAATATCTTAGTATAAAATATAGTAAAATGGTATTTCAACTTATTACGGACAAATTGAATTTTGCCACTCTAAGTAGTTAGTTTAATAAAACTAATTGGAAAATAATGATAATTTATGTAATTAATCTTTTTGGCAAATAAAATAAAGAAAAAGAATTTATTAAATTATATTTGTTACTAAGAGTGGATCTATAACCTTAACTAATTTATTTACATGGTTTCACTTAAATAAATTAAAAGAAAATTAATAAATTAAATATTTTCGTTGTGGATCGACTTAAGACTCACTGAGTCATATTACAACAAAACACTCTTATACTTAAAAATTATAATCACTTTTGAGTCATGTCAAGTTCCTTTTCATTAAAGACACATCCATGGAAACATAAAATTTTCTAGAAGATGGATGATAACATCGGTAGCCTTTTTGATTCGTCCCATACCCAATGAACACACACTTTAAGGCTCGAAAATCAAGCTTAGTATGTTGATGTGGATGTAAGTGAACATAGGCCACACACCCAAAAACTCGAAGAGTTGGAAGAACAACTAAAAGAAGAGTACAGTGATCAGAGAGAGCATCCAATGGTTTCTAAAATTCAAGAGACGAGAATATGTATGATTTATTAAGTATACTGCTGAATTCAAAGCCTTTAACCACTAATCAGGAGGGACTGAGTGACTTCCAATAAATGTCTATTTTTTCACTCTACAACACCATTTAGTTGATAAGAATAAGAGTAGGTTGTTTGATGAATAACCAAATTCATGAACTGTGTCAATTCTTGCTTGAAGTACTTACTCCTATTGTCAGAATGAATGCCTTTAATTGGAATACCAAATTATGTAATCACCATATGATAAAAAGACGAAGGAATAAGTGAGCATGACTCTTCTGCTTCAATTGATAAACCCATTTCATCCTAGTGCAATCATCCACAAATGAAATAAACCATTTTATTTCATTATGAGTAGAAAGTGGTGCAGGACCCCAAACATCTAAATGTATTAATGAAAAAAGAGTATTTGCTTTACTATCACTCAAATGAAAAACAGTAGGTAGCTTTTTACTGTTACGTAAGTCTCACAAATAAAATCTGAAATATTACAACCACTAAATAAAGATGGAAACAATCTTCTGAGATAACCAAATAAGGGATGCCCTAGTCTTCTATGCCATGACCAAATCTCTTCTCTTTTCCCAAGTTTTCATTCACCAAGTAAGCTTGCCCTTTTCTATTGGATTGATGAAACCCATGTTCTAAATAGTACAACCCACTACTTTATTTACTACTGCCAATCTTCTCCATAACAAGGAGAAGATGTTCTAAAAGATATAGTGAGTAGGAAAAAATAGAGCAACTTAGTTATGAGTATTTTTCAACTTTCTGATAGAAAGAAGGCTACAATTTAGTATGGAACAAACATGACATCTTTGATAGTTAATGTAGGAGATAGAGGAACTATATCAACTCTAACAACTGGAGATGATACACCATTGACATTGGTAATGGTAGTTTTTGAACACTTAGGTGATAATTGACTAAACTTATGATGGTGATCACAAGTCAAATGATCTATTGCACTAGAGTCAATTATCCAATCACTATTTTTAGTAAATGACAAAAGCTTAATAGCAGAGTTAGGTACCTGACTTGGTAGCAAATTAAGTAACTATAGTTAGATTCTTTTTTGGGCTAGAATTATCCACCTTAGAATTGTAGGACACTGGAGAGGCCTTCTTCCCTTTTGGATGCCAATCTGGATAGCCATGGAAGTTTGAAGCATGTATCCACCATACTATCACCATTACAATCAGTAAACTTTCTAACACCCTTTTTGGAGGTGCATGTTTTTTAAGAAGCCATCATAGCCACTTCATTTATCGTTCCTTCAAGTACAGGATCTTAGTAATTAGCTTTAGTAGAAACAATGGCATAAGCAATTTTTATGTTTGGGAGTGGTATAGCAGTAATTGCACAACCACGGACCTCATCTAAATGATAGTCAAGTGATGTGAACCTCACAACAATAAGTGAGCCCCTGCACTTAATGAGGTTCCTTTTGCCAAGGATAATTCTAATTCTAATTCAAACAATCATAAAATAAACAACTTGACCCTTTATATATAAAGATAAGAACTAATGGTATAGGTAATATAGGGTTGATGGCACAATAAAAAAAAGAAGACGAAGATTGTGAGTAATAAGTCAAGAAAGAACACCACAAGATGAAATTATTATAAGTTTTGAAAGTGTTTTGAAGAACAAAAGACAAAAGTTCTCACTATTATTATAAACTCGAATTTGAAATTCTCAATAGGATTACACGGGTTTATATAATTAAATTTTAGTAATGGAATAAGATTTTCCTTATTACTAAATATAACTTGAAGTAAAAAGAAAATAAAAGATCTTAAAGTAAAAAGGAAATAAATGATCATATTATTTTTAAAGTATAAATTAAATAAAATATCTCAAATTAAAAAGGAAATAAAAGATCTAGTTTCCAAAATAGATTAGGAAACAATGCTTTTGCCCGATTTTCTTCCTAATTTGATAAGGTCTTGTTTGTTCTTCATGCAAGTAATTCCAAATCATGTTTAAAAGCATGGTAAAATTGATAAAGCGTTAACCATCTTGAATATTCAATTCAAGCAGATTAGTATCTTGAACAAGACATGAATTTGAGATGTGCTCAATTAATTCATTTAATGCTTCCCTCATTTTCTTGGTTCTTTCCCTTATCACTAGACTTTCATGGATGTTCAATAGATCTTGCGAAGCTTTAACAACCTGGCTCTCATCGTTACCCCTTTCTTGAAAAGGGTTTGTCCTTAAATCTTCGCTTACATTAAAAGAATATAAATCAACAACATTAAAGCTTACACTTACATTATACTCATTAGAAGATCCAACTTGTAAGTGTTGTCATTGATCATTTCAATCACTTGAAATGGTCATTCTCCCCTTGTAAGTAGTTTTGAATGCCTCTAAAGAGGAACCATTTCTTCCTTATATGCAACCAAACCTAATCTCTAGGATCAAATATGACTTTCTTGCCCCTTTATTAGCTTGGTTAGGATATTGTTTAGTTCTCTTCTCAATGTTTTGTCTTGCTTTTTCATGGACGTGCATAACAAAGTCAGCTTTCTTCTTTCTATCTAAATTAATTGGCTCATCCATAGGTAAAACAGTTACATCCAAAGGAGCTAATCAATTAAAACATACACAATTTCAAAAGGTGAAAATTTAGTTGTTGAACGCACACTCCTATTATATGTAAATTCTATATGTAGCAAACATTCTTCCCATGTTTTCAACTTTTTTGAATTATAGCATGAAATAAAGTGGATAAGTTCCTATTAATACTTCAATTTGTTCATCAATTTGTGGATGACAAGTAGTAGAAAATAAAAGCTTAGTTCTTAGCTTACAACAATAAGTTCTCCCAAAAAAAAAAAAAAAAACAAAAAACATCAGAACTTTACATCCCTATTTGAAACAATACTTTTAGCCATGCCATGCAGTCTCTTTGTCTCTTTGAAAAACAAATCAACAATATGTAATGCATCATTAGTTTTATGACATTAAACAAAATGTGCCATTCTTGAAAACCTATCAACAACCACAAATTTACTAATAAAAGTAAGAAAAACATGATTGATTAATTTCATGAAAGTACTAGGTGCATTGGTTAATCCAAACAGTATAACTAACCACTCATATAACCGATATTTTGTTTTAAATGTAATTTTTCAATCACCACATTCTCTCATCCTAATTTGATGGTATCCACAATTAAGACCAATTTTCGAAAAAACTTAAGAACCATATAATTCATCAAGCATGTCATTTAATCTAGGAATGAGATGTCTATATTTTACAGTGATATTGTTGATGGCATGGCAATCAACATGCATCCTCCATGAAATATCCTTTTTAGCCACAAGCAACACTGGAACAGTACAAGGACTCCTGTTCTCATGCATATGCCCCTTCTCCATGACTAAAATACATACTGATGAAACCCTTTTGATTTGCTTACTAAGGTGTTTCCAATAGGTAAGTTCAAGAAAGCTTTGGTCTTAGTTAAAGTTTGCGGCCTCTAATCATGTTGAGTAATTGGTGAAGGGGGCTCAGAATGAGATGCTTGATTTGAGGTGGAGAATTGCTGACTATGTGGTGAATGCAAATAGACACTGTAGAAACGGCACCCCTTTTTGTTTGCCTATTGATTTGGCTTAGAAACAAACATGATTAAAACGTGAGTTACTTAAATTTCCAAAATGACCCAACAAGTTGGTGATGGATTGCCTTGAGCTAGAATGATTTAAGTGTTTTTGTTTGTTACTTACGTGATTGCTTAAATGATTCAAGAAAGTTTAAAACCATTATGCCATGCATTACTTGTTTGTACAAACTAGAAATAGAGTTTGTTACAGAACCAATTTTGAAGCTAGTGATCCAGCTAACTTCAAGTGTGTGTGAAAGTCATCACAGCATGTTATATAAGAGAGAGAGAGAGAGAGAGAGAGAGAGAGAGAGAGAGTCAAATCTTGTTCTCGATATTATTTATTACTCATTGTTGTTCTCGTACTTCTTGCTATATGTGTCAATGTGCAGGTGTACGTAACAAGTAATATACTGATGAGTATTCAGATAATCTCCATAGGAATTGATATTATCGGACTTGCTACAACAATCTTAATAGTGCAATTTCAATCTAAATTAAAATAAAGTAATGAATGAACTAAAAATAAAATTAAAAAAAAAAGACAAAATGCAATAAAGTAAATTCTCAAATCAAACTAAGAGATGTATTCAATGGGAAAGAAGTAGTTGAGTGACTAAACTCATTAATGGTATTGACTGTTTTTTCCAATTATGATTCAATTGCTGCAGCATCCACTATGGCACTGGGTAGAATTCCTCATGCATCCTCAACTATCGCCTATTGGATATCTTATATCGAAATGTAACCTAACAATGACCAGTTACTACGCTAATATTAGATATAGCATTAAGCGTTCTTGGTTCCAATTGCCCTACAAAGTGAATCCCTATGTCTAGTTTTTCACTAATTTTAGATCAAGCATGACCCTATTCAAATCGAAATTAACTCAACTTGGGAAACTCAATCTAAAACCATATATTGTCTTAATTTGTTCCACTAAGTCAGACTTTTTTAAGACTCCTTCTTAGCTAGTATCCACTAAATGGGTGGTTAGCCGAAAAAGGAAATTGTAATAAGTAAAATCAAGACAAAATGCTGCAGCAAATATAGACCAACATGCAAATATTAGTCAAATAACCATTAAGCTTGTTTAGCACTCAACCACAATGAACCACAATAAATTTAGTTCAGGATTTGCGATGAAACAATAACAAGAATCATTTTAGCCATCAAATACATTCTCATAGATAAAAGAAAACAAGAAAATAAAGATGAAGGATTGAGTTCCGCTTGATCCTGCGATTTCTCCTTCTTTTTCTCCTTGACTCCCTGCTGCAGTCCTCAATTGTCTCTTTTTCTCCATTTTCTTTGTGTTTTTTTCTATTATTTTTCTCAATGACGGCTCCCCCCTTCTTTTCATGCGTGCTCCTTTTTATAACTTAAAATTAGGGCAACTAGAAGCTTACAGCCACATGTCTTCCATTTTTGGAAACCTTGGATCGCAATCTTTTAGTTAACATGTGCAAAATCTCATCTGCCATTGCTGTAGGGTTGCTGCAGCATCGTCTAAAACATCTTCACTGTCTCAGACTTGTTTTAATTCCTTTGTAGCCAAGTTCTTTTGCCTCCTTTACAAGTCTATTGTAGCGGCTTTTTATCCATAAAATTTGAACTTCTTGGTCACCTAAAATTACACATAATTAGTATGTGTCTTTGTAACCAAATTACAACAAAAACATATCATTTACTCTCTAAGTAATATCAATTTAAGTCTAAAAATGTCATGATAACCCTCATTTCATAGAGTTATCACTCATACTTTTTAAAATTCTTCATTGAATCATTAATAAAGCTCTATGATGGCTTTACTCGTGGATATAGGTCTTGTAAAAGATTGAACCATGTAAATTTATTTGCTCTTATGTGTTTACTTTGATTTTTATTTCCAAATCTTTGTTACAACTCCAGAGAGTGATACTTAAGGTTCTTTGTAACCAATTGATCAATTCTCGTATCAAAATTGATTAAAGTGTTGCATCTTAGTGGTCTTATCAAGCAAGCTGGGTGGTAGAGTTGATCTTGTTTAGTTATATACACAGATCAACTTCAACATTTAACGAATAAAAGAATTATAAATTATCAAATGTGTTAACACTGATTTTTGGCCAACTAGAAAATTAAATAATTGGGATGATATAAAAAATAAAAATAATTTATGTAGTTTAGCACTTGGCCTACATCCACAGAATAGAAAGAGCAAATTTCATTATTCAATGAGAAGTACAACGGAGTCTTTTTTTGGCTTAGCTATTTGCCTGTACCCTCTATTCCTTAAGGGCCCTCTACTTATAATACAATTTTAGGCATCCAAAGTCATTAACATCTCCTTCTTTTAATAGACTTTACCATGTAATTAGAGTTTTATTCGAAGTTTATATTTATCTCTTTCTCAAATTAGGCTTTTATAGATTTTTTATTTTTCTTTTGGGTTTAGATAACGAGTCCTTGATTCTTCCTCTACAACCATTATTACTTTGGCTTCATGACCTCATGTTTACGTCATACCCTTATGCTTCTTGCTCACAAATCCTCATGACATCTTACTTTTATCATGCTTCTTTTTCTTATAACTTCATGACATCTTGTTTATGTCATACCCTCATGCTTGTAGCTCATATATTTTTATGATATCTTTCTTATGTCATGCTTTTTGCTCTCATATCTTCTTGAGATCTTGCTTATGTCATTCTTCTTACTTCAAGCTCACATATCCTTATGACATCTTGCCAATGTTATGCTTTTTGCTCTCATATCTTTATGACATCTTACTTATGTCATACTTCTTGCTTGCAGTTTATATATCCTTATGACATTTTATTTATGTCATGCTTCTTGCTCTCATATCTTCATGAAATCTTATGTCATGCCTTTTGCTCGTGTATCTTTATGACATCTTATTTATGTTATGCTTCTTGCATGTATACTTTTTGGTTTTCTCCTGACAACAAATCAACCATAAGAAATATTGGTATCTATCATTTTACTATTGAATCATTGCAAAATATTTCGGTTTACTATATTTTCATTAACATTGTTAGTCCAACATTGATGTATGTTGATGTTATAAAGGAAAAAAATGATTTTACAATCAAAATCAAGATAAAATTATCTTTTTTTTTAAATTATAAGGGCAAAATAGTCATTATTAGATAAGATATAGCCGCAACTCATTCATCTAAAGCCAAACGCAGCCAATTGACAGTCAGAGGCTGACGCCAACGACACCTTCAATCCCAACTAGTAGCCTCAGCTTACATGCCTACTCAAACATAGGCACACATCCTCACCGCCAACAAACTTACTGTTCACTTAAATTCGATGACAGCAAGACACCAATTCTAAGACAGTTAGGATTGAAGAAGAAGAAGAAGAAGAAGAAGAAGAATAAAACATGACAAAGAAGAAGAAGGGATAAGAAGAAGGAATAGGGATTGGACTATAAGCACACACATTGAATTTTGGTTCCTTTTTTTTTTGTTTTTAGTTTGTATTTACTTGAAATTTAATTAATTTTTTAAGTAAGAGTATTATTGGTATTTTATTAGTCAACTAAAGGTAAACTAATAGTGTTCATGAAATTACAATAAAATGAAACGCTTTACAAAGATTTAGTAGTAAAATGATAGGCATCAATACTTCTTTTAGTCATTGGATATTTTACATTCTTATAGTGGTTATATGATAATAACCCATAAAAGTATAATTAGATTAATTTTCTATATAGTTTTTGAAAAATTTATACATCTATTTTTATAATTTTAGATTAATTAGGTTTTGGTTATTGATTAGAATTAGATAAATTTTATCATATTTTCTAAAAAAGTCATAAATTTGTTTGTTTAATTTTAGGTTAATTAGGTTTCAAGTTTAGGTTTGGCAACCACTAGATTTAAAATTACAGTTTAGATTGTTGTGATAATTTTCATTTATTTTTTATTAATTTTAAAATTGTATTTATACCTACAATGATGATAGAATGTAGATATTGCTTTAAGGTTTTCACTATAAGTACAAAGATGTAAAGGGTAATATAGTATTTTTGGTAGGCAAAGTGAATTTATAGAGAAATTTAGGTGTATGTTGAAATTTGTTGAAATATTTGGGTGTCATGAAAATTAATCTATATAAAAAGATTGAGTTTTGACTTTTTATCAGTTAGCTGCTTGTTCAGAAAATGTACAATTATAATTTTGTCCTTTTGGCTATTGAACTAACATAGACATAACAATATTTGGGAAGTAAATTAAAGTTTACCCAATAAAAAAACAAAACAGTGAAATAGAAAGAAAAAATTTTCACAGTTGCTTATTCGTTATCTATTAAAGGATCTCTCACTTTATTAAATTAAGGGATAAGGTAAAAGAGAAAGAAATATAAATTCTAATATACTATAGGATAAATTATACTATATTAGAATATACTATAGGACAAAATAGACAGTATTAGAATATGTGTTTTCTTATGTTCTAGTTTATCTTTTATTTTAATAAAGTAAGAATCCTTAATTAGAAAATTAACCACTCTCTCTATATATAATAATTCTTGAAGTCTATATTTTAACAAAGTAAAGATGTTATTATATTAAAAAAAAATTTGAATGTTGTCTATTGAAATTTGTGTTTTTTTTAATTTTAGTAGCAGATGTCCATACTAGAGAATGATTACCCCTTTTAATAGTCATTTACTTTAATATGGTAAGGGATAAGTCAAAAGATAAAAGAATATATATTTTAAGATACAACATTGGAATGTATGTTTTTCTCGTCTTTTAACTTGTTTCTTACTTTCATAAAGTAAGGGGATCACATATTTGAAAATTATTATATATTCTGCATGTTAAACATCTAAACTACCCTTGTGACATCATCAATTATAAACAACAATTAACGTTTTGGTGGACAACAGATACTAGGAATGGGCATCGGATCGAGTCTGTTTAGATTCTGTGAGAACTTAATTTTTTTGATCGGATAGCTTTTGATTTTAATAGAATCGAAAAATTTGAATAAAAAATGAATCCAAACCATCATCGATCCAAAAAATTCTGCAATTCCAGTTCGATTTTTGGTTTTTTATTATGCTTTTTATTTTCATACTTATACAAAAGTTTTCATGGATTAAAAGAAAAATCAAATTCATCACAAATACTATAAATATGTTCCAAATTCATCATAAAGAATCTAAAAAAATTCACAACAAGAAAACTAGAATTGATTTAAAAAATAAATTTGTATCGGCTTGTTAGAGAGAGAAATTGTTTGGAGATTTAGCAAATATGATAATTTTTTGCTTTTATCTTCAATTACTAATAACAATAAAAAGAAAATCTAGAGTCAAAATTTCTCCAATCTATCAAGAGGGAGAAATTGATTCAAAACCATAAATCTCATATTCATCAATAGTCTTAAAGATGCAAATCTAAAAGAAGATGAAAATGAAGAAGTAAGTAGAAATAGAAGAGGAAGAAGTTGATAACTCTAATAAATGAGGGTTATCATGACACTTTTAGACTCAAACCAATATCTTAGAGAGTAAATAATGTGTTTTTATTACATTTTTAGTTATATTTTGCATGGTTGTGTTTTAGAATACTTTATACTCTAATTATGTGCATAATTGTAGAGAACCAAAAGGCTCAAGCATTATGGATGGAAGCTACAGCAGCAAACTTGCAGAGATGCCAAAAGAACTTGGTTGCAGAGAAAATAAAAGAAGTCTGGAATAGATAAGATGCTGCAGCAATCCTGTAGCAATTACAGCCAAGATTTCGTGTGTATTTACTAAAAGATTGTGATCCAAGGTTTTCAAAAATAGAAGACATGCCGCTATAAGCTTTTGGTTGCCCTAATTCCGAGGTATAAGAAAAGGAGCACGCATGAAAAGAAATGAGGGGTGAGAGAGAGAGTCGTCATTGAAGAAAACAACAAAAAAAATAAAATAAAAAGAAAACAGAGAAAAAAAAGATTTGAGGACTATAGCAGAGGAGTTGAAGAGAAAAAGAAGAAGAGATCACAAGATCAAGCAGAACTCAATCTCTCATCTTCATTTTCCTTTTTTCTTTTATCTATAAGAATGCATTTGATGGCTAAAATGATTCTTGTTACTGTTTTACTACAAATCATGAACTAAATTTTGTTGTGGTAGAGTGTTAAACAAGCTTGATGGCTATTTGACTGATATATTTGTGTTGCTTTGGATTTGCTGCAACATTTTGTCTTGATTTTACTTATTACAATTTTCTATTTCGGCTGACCACCCATTTAGTAGATACTAGCTGAGAAGGAGCCTAAACAAGATTTGACTCAAAGGAACAAATTAAGATAATACATTGTTTTAGATTGTGTTTCCCAAGTTGAGTTAATATTAATTTGAATAGGGTCATGCTTGATCTAAAATTAGTAAAGAACTAGACATAGGGATTCACTTGTAGGGTAATTGGAATCTAGAACGCATAATGTTGTATATAATAGTATCATAACAACTGGTCATTGTTAGATTGCATTTAGATATAAGATATCAAACAGGCGACAACTGAGGATACATTAGGGATTCTGCTCAGTGCTATAGTAGATGTTGTGGCAACGGTACGGTAATTGAAAAAAATAGTCAAAACCATTAAGTGAGTTTAAACACTTAACTATGCCTTTTCCATTGAGTTTGTCTTTGTGTTTGAGCTGAGACTTTACCGTATTGCATTTTGTTTGTTGCATTTTTAATCTAGTTAGTTTCATTAATTATTTTATTTTAATTTAGACTGAAATTGCACTATTAAGATTGTTGTAACAAATCTTGTAACACTAATCCCTATGGAGATGATTCAAATACGTATCAGTGTATTACTTATTATGTACATTTGCACATTGGCACATATAGTAGTAAGTAAGAAAACAACAACAAAAGTCAAAGGGGAAGAAGAGGTGTTGGTGGCAAGGGGCTATGACAATCTTGAAAACTCAAGATTCATTGAATAATTGATTGGATCTAGTTAGATTGGGGCTACAGCAAATCAGGTGGCATGATGAAGAAGCAAAGTTGGCCGGTGGCTATAAATTGGTGTTGACTTGCTAGAGATTTAGGGTATGATATTTGAGTTAGGTTTAGTCAGTTTAAGAGATTATATGTGTGTGTGTGTGTGTGTGTGTGTATACATATATATGAGTTATTGAGGACTATTATAAATTATGAGCTTGCCTTTTATGGCCCCACATATAATGCCACGTGGTTATATTTTTGGTAATTATAAAAATATTCACATTTTTTTACATCGGATCTGGTTTTGAGATGTTAAACTGAATACCAAACAAATTTCTTCAATTTTTTATCAGTTTAACATCATTGGTTTTTAAAGATATAAAAACTGAGTTGAACTTGAAAACTTTTGGATCTAATTTGGATCTGCCCACCCCTAATTGATACAAATTGTAAACTTAAGATGAAAGATTTAACAAATTCAAACTGTTGTCATAATTTTAGTGACCGAGTAAACTTAAGGTAGATGGCTGATAAACTTTTTTCTATAAACATATACAGATAATAATAATAATAAGAGTAACAACAACAACAACAATAACAACAACAACAACAACAACTCTCTAGTGAAGACATATTCATTTTAACAAAGTGAGGATATCATTAATAGACAAAAAACTCAAGATCAATTTTGGAAAAAACTCAAGAACCATATAACTCATCAAGCATATCATCTAATTTAGGAATGGAATGTCTATACTTGACAGTGATATTGTTGATGGCATAACAATCAACACACATTCGCTATGACTTATTCTTTTTAGGCACAAGCAACACTAGAACAACACAAGGACTCATGCTTTCACACACATATCTTTATATTCTCATTCACCTATCTTTGAAGTTCCCTTGTCTCTTCGGGATCACTTTTATAGGCAGGTCTATTTGTAAATGATGTTCTAAGAATGAAGTCAATTTATTGCTCAACGGCCCCTGTTGGTGGTAAACCATTAGGTATCTATTTGGGAAATACATCTTCAAATTCTAGTAAAAGAGAAATAGTAACACTAGGCAAATAAGGATTAAGTTCAGTAGTATTTAAATAAGCCTCTTTGTATAGAAGTACAATCACAGGCAATTTAAAGCTATTCTAATGTCATTCTCCTTCACATATAGATATACTTATTTTCTCTCTTTTCTTTCGTTATTCACTGAAACTTCCTTTCCCTTTTCACTCTCTTTTTATTTTTAGTCCCTCTTCATTTTAAATCCTCATTTTAATTTTTTGGATTACTCTCTTTCAACCTCACTTGTTCATCATATACTTGTCTTGGGGATAAAGGTACAAGAGTAATGGACTTTTCATTAAGTATAAAAGAGTATTCACTGGTATAGCCATCATGATGACGTGTCTATCAAACTACCATGATTGCCCTAAAAGAATATGTCCCCCATGCATTGGCACCACATTAGATATAACCTCATCTTGGTACTTCCTAATTGAGAATAAAACAAGCACTTGTTTGTTTAATTTAACTTCTCCATAATCATTCAACCATTGTAGTTTATATGACCTGAGATGTTTCAAAGTTGTCAAATTTAATTTTTCAACTAAATAGGTGCTAGCTACATTAGTACAACTCTCTTAATCAATAATCATACTACCTACCTTATCATGGCATCTAGTATGAAATATGTTTTCATATTGTACCTTTTCAACTTCTTTGATTTGCACACTAAAAGTATTTTTTATAGCCAAAAGCTCCCCATTAACTAGATATTCAACTTCACTGGCATCCTTAAAAGGTGGCATGAACTCATCATCAGATCCACTATTAGTCTCAATATCCTTATCATCTTTCAAAATCATCATTCTTTGTTTGGCCATTGAGATGTAATATGGCTTGTTCTTAAATATTTAAAACATTTGATATCTATTTCTAGTAGGTTGGAATCAGATTTACCTTGGTTTAGTTCCAATTTGATTTCCATGTTGAAGAAGACCTTAAATTTTACCCAACTCGTGTGGAACCATTCTTTTCAATTATTGCTCCACTTTTATGGCGATATGTACCATGTCATCTAATTTAATTCCACCACATTTACAATATCATGGTTTAAGCCACCTAGGAACCTAGCCATAGTAGATTCTCAGTCCTCCTCCACATTGGCTCAGATCATGTCTGTTTCTATATCTTTTTGGTATTCAATAGTTCTAAACCCTTGAGTAAAGCTTTGTAAATTCTGAAATAAGTTTCTATAATAGTAGCTTGGAATAAATCTCTTCCTCATAATAGCCTTCATCTCTTTCTATGCCTCAATAGGCCTTTTATCATTTTGTCTCCTACTCAAAACAAGTTGATCCCACCAAACAATAGCATAGTCAACGAATTCAACGGTGGCCAACTTTACCTTTTTTAATTTAGAGTAGTTGTAACAATCAAACATTAATTTTGCCTTATTTTCGCACGCTGAAAAGCTTTTGGATCATTTTTGCACTAGAAAGATATAATCTTTAACTTAATGTTTCCAAAATAGTTATCAACCCTATCTCCATATATAACCTCTTTCTTTTTATTCCCTCGCCTACATCTGCTTAAATTAATATGAGGAGTACGATATTTTTCTTCTAGGTCTTCCCCAAAGTCATCTTTATCAGCATACCCATATAGATTCCTCTTTTCTTTGTTGCACATAAGGAGCTTCAAATGGCTACCTCTTTTGTGAACTAGACTTAAATTTATCCATTCTCCCTTTCACCTCATCAAACCTCAATTCCAAGAATTTAAATATATGCTCTAAAGACTTAAACAAGAGTTTAAAGTCTAACTTTTCTTGAGCATGATTAGAAATAGATTTATTTTTGTCTTGAGACATATTTAATAACCTATAAACAAAAGTTAGAAAACTTCGCAAACACTCCCTTATGTGTTTCCACTCAAGATTGATAGCACTCAAACTTGTGTTTACTCAAATATGGCATTTACCCTCTTATCAACACACACTCTCATGCCTTTTTTCACCCTTTAATTTTCTCTTTTAGTTCTTTATAGAATTCAAATGAACTCAACCAAAATTCACTTGTAACAATCCAAAAACAAATCAAAACTCAAACAAAGAAAGACAAAGAAGAATATGAATCTTGATGCAATCAGGATTGCCTTTTCTTCTTTTTTTTTTTTTTAAGTTAAATTGCAGTAAATTAGAATAGGCAAAACATGAATAGCAAGCTACCTTTTTAAATTCAATTGACTTTTAGAATTTTCACCTTTTTTTGGATTTTTCTTTTCTTTTTGATAGCTTTGAATGAGAGAGAATAAAACTTGAACAATTAAGGCAAAGTTGGGGAAGAGAAGAATTAAAAAAGGTAGGTTTATAGATTCAAACAAAAACTAAGAAACAAGAAACAAAAGTATGTGAAATTAATTAGAGAAACCAAATAAAGTCAAAATGGACTAGACCTTATTTAGAACCTAAGCTCTGATACCAATTGATGTAAACCTTATAATGATAAGTGAGACCCTGCATTTAATGAGGTTCCTTTGCTGAGGATCATTCTAATTTAAATTCAAACAATCATACAATAAAGACCTTGACCCTTTATCTAAAGATAAAGTAATATAGGGTTGACGCGACACTCAAAAAAGAAAAGAAAGATTATGAGTGATAAGTCAAAAAGGAATGCCACAAGATAAAATCTTGATAACTATTGAAAGTTCTTTAAAGAACCAAAGAGAAAAGCTCTCACTATTATTATAAACTCAAATATGAAAGTCCTAATAGGGAAAATGGGTTTATATAGTTGAATTTTACTAATAGAATAAGGTTTTCCTTATTTTTAAATATAACCTAAAGTAAAAAGAAAATAAAGGATCCTAAAGTAAAATGGAAATAAAAGATCTTATTGATCCTAAAGTAAAAAAGAAAAAAAACAATCATAAACTGAAAAGGAAATAAAAGATTTTGTTTTAAAAATAGATTAGGAAACAAAGATTGTGCCTGATTTTCTTCCTAATTTGATAAGATCTTGTTCATTCCTCATGCAAGTCACTCCACATCATATTTTAGAAGCTTGAATGACATTGACAAGGCATTGACTTTTTTGAATACTCAATTCGATAGATTAGTATCTTGAACAAGGCATGAATTTGTTATGTGTTCAATTAATCCATTTAACGATTCCCTCATTTTCTTGGCTCTTGCATTTGTCATTCGACCTTCATGGATGTTTAACAGATCTTAAGAAGCATTAGCAATTTAGTTCTGATCAGGAGTGACTGTATATATTTATATGTATGTATGTATGTATGTATACATACATATTTAGGCTTCTAATAAGAGATCCCCCACTTTAGTTAAAGTGTGGGATCCTAATTGCAGCGGTTAGATCCAATTACTTATAAAATCTACACATAGTGGGCCCTACCATGTGTAGATTCTAAAATGAAAAACAATATCCAATGGCTAGAATTCAATACTTTAACTAAAGCATGGCATTGCTCATTAGAACCTCACTGTATGTATGTGTGTGTGTGTGTGTAGGTATCCAATTCCCTAGGGAATCATGTCTTGCCACACGTCCCTATCAAGTACCTAGATAATATGACATTCTGAAAATACTTACACACATGTGCGCGCGGGTACACACACACACAATAAGTGAATTCCTTACTTTAATAAAGTAAGTTGTGGTGTTTAAAGACATTGTTTCTAGAGAAGTAAATGGATTTTCAAGCTAGATTTTCTTAAAGCCTACTGTTTTTTATTTTTTGAATTGCTTTTCGCTTATTTTCAACTGCTTCAGTTTTATAATTATTTAAAGGCTCACTATGTCCCCTCCTTCCCCCACCCCTCGAACACCTTAACACCCCTAATAAGATGTAATTGTTTCTTTTATTTAGAATAAATTACATCTTTGTAGAGGTTTATCAAAGGCTGAGATACCACTATAGGGGCATATGTAATAGGATTTGTGAATAAATATTTTATGAATAAATATTTTGAAGTCTTTTTTATGTTAGTCTTATTGTTGGTGGTTTGTTAGTTTTTTACTACACCTATTTTTAATAATCACATTAGCTTTTCTAGTACAATGTAATTAGTTGCAATATAGTAAATTATATCGTCCTTAACAATAATGTGAGACAATATTGCTTGTTATTTGAAACGAAAGTAATTGTCATTGAATAACCTTTTTTGAGTTGAAAATTTTTGGTCATTAAATATCAATTTATGTGACTACAATATGTCGTCGTGAATGCTTTCTTTTAATGACAATTTAAAGTAGTCACTTTAACCCTTTGGATACGAGATAAGTAGTCATCAAATAGTAAAATATATTGTAATTAAAAATAGTGTGAGACTATATTATTTGTCATTTGAAACAAAGTCATCGTCATGGAATATCATTTTTTGAATCATAATTTTTTGGTCACTAGATATCAATTTATGTGACTATATTGTGTTGTCATGAATGTTTTCTTTTATTGATAATTTATAATAGTGACTTTAACTTTTTAGATATAGTATAAATAGTCGTCAAATAATAAAATATATTGTGATTAAAAATAATATGAGACTATATTGCATATTGCTCGTCATTTGAAACGAAATTAAATGTCATGGAATAAAATTTTTTGAATCAAAATTTTTGGTCACTATATATCAATTTACATGACTACAATATATCATTGTGGATGCTTTCTTTTAATGATGATTGAAAGTTATCATTTCAAACTTTTGGATACGATATAGATAGTAAAAAATAATAAAGTGTCTTGTAATTAAAAATAATATCAGACTATATTACATATATTTTGCAACAAAAGAATATGTCACAACATGTTAATTTTTCTAACCATATATTATAGTTGCGAATGCTTACAATTTATGACAAGAGATCATGATCACTTAAAATGTTTTGATACAATTTAACTAGTCATATAATAGTAAAATAAATTGTCCTTAAAATAAAATTGAGAGTAAATTAATTACCAATTGTGTTTGCAAAAATTGTAACAAATGAAAACTACTTGGGACGTATAAAACGTTGCGATACGTAAACTTCAACAACAAAAAAATAGCGTTGCTAATTGTATTTTTGAACCTCTAAAATGACGATTTTAGTAATTATTGCGACTATGTTTACATACACTTGAGACAAATATTATAATAACTATAAACCACATATTATGACCAATATGAAGTGTCGCTGATTGTATTTTTTAATCTCTAATTTGACCATTTTAGACACTATTTGTGACAATTTTAACTTAATTTTAGGACAATTATGTTTGTCATAAAAAACATGTTTTTAAAGTGACGAAAATAACTTTGGTCACTAGAACCTTTTAAGATGGTCTTTCTATGACTAACGTGTAACTATTTATTTTTGGTCATAAAAAATATAAGATGACTAATTTATTATTTTTAATGACTAATTGTTTTTGTAATAAAATATCATTTTTCTTGTAGTGTATAGAACATTTTCTCCTTGTTGGCCTAGGAAATTTTTTCCTCCTTCTTAGCTTAAGAAAAAGTGAGCTAATCTCTAAATGAATATGTTATAGGACTTTTTCTCCTTGTCAGTGTAAGGAAAAAGTGAACTATTTTGGAAGAATACTATTAGGAAACTTTTCTTTCTTATTGGCCTATGGAAGTTTTTCCTCCTTATCGACCTAAGAAAGTTTTTCCTGAATTTTTCCTTTTGTTAGCCTAGGAAAGTTTTTCCTTATTGTTGGATTAGGAAAGTGAGCTATTTTGGAGGAATTTTTTTAAGGAAAATTTTCTCCTTATTAGGTTAGGGAAGCTTTTCCTCTACGTTGGCCTAGGGAAAAGTTAGTTCTTCTAGAGAAATTTTATTAGAAAAATTTTTCTCTTTATTGGCATAGGAAATTTTTTTCTCTACATTAGCCTAAGGAAACTGAGCTATTCAAAAGGAATTTTATTTGAGAAACTTTTCTCCTTATTGGCCGAGGAAAGCTCTCTTTTGGCACTGGCCTAGGGAAAAGTGAGTTATTCTAAAAGAATTTTATTAGGGAAATTTTTCTTTTTATTGACCTATGAAAGTTTTTCCTCTACGTTGGTCTAGGGAAAAGTAAGCTAAAAGGGTCAAAATAATTTCTAAAACTAAACCCAAGACTCATTTACCTTTTATTTATTTTATCTTTATTTTCCTTTTAATTATGCTAATTCCCTAACAACTATGCTGACTTATATGCATTTTTGCCATTTTATTTACTCTTTGGTACTTCTTTATTTTTCCACGAGCTAAGGAAAACCCAAATAGTCACCTTATCCGGGAACATATGAAGGGCATTAAGCTAATGTGGATTACCATAACTCTATGTTCCAATCTAACAACTATAATTCTACATATAACATCCTAACACATTTTATTTTCAATTTTCTTATGTCATTCCTAACTCTACTTGACTCACCCACGAATGAGGCAACCAAAAAACCTAAGTATTCACCTCCTGATAGGGAATGTACAAAAGGGTATTACGCCAATGTGGATTAATTTAATTTTTCCTAAATATTTTGGAACTGAAAATTATTTTTACGCATCTAACCTTTACTTATCTTCATTTACTATTTAGTTATTTGCAAATTTTATAATGTTAGATGCTGATTTTGGGAGGAAGTGGAAACTACCTATTCCCCTTTTTTTATTTGTTTATCTATCTTGATTAACTCTACTCTAATTTACCACTTCCTCGTGACGACAAAAAAGATTAAGCAACGGGCCTTTTAAGCATAGATCATATTCTTATACAATAACTCTTGAGAGCTTGAAAATGATTTATCACAACTCTCTCCAAGCAATCAAAAGTAGGGAAGGGGAAAAAATGCACAAATGTGCAACCAAACAAAACATTTTCCCTCCCTAAAGTTTCCCTCTAAAAAAATTCAGCCATCTTTAAATTTTGTTAAAAAAATAAACAAAATAAAAGTCTAATAAATGGGGAAAATGAACTTAAATGTAGGGGGGAATAACAGTAGTTGATGGCTAGGCTTACCAAAAATAAATTCCTTACAGTTTCCTCAAGTAAAATACTTATTGAAGAGTATGTAGAATATGATAATTCAAAAACGTTCATTGAGGAACAAAATGTGCAAAACAATGATGTCGTAGCACAAGTCTTCCAAAACAATGGAGGATATGAAAAGGAAAAACCAAAAATTCAATGCGAAATCACCTACCCTAGAGCAACAATCAAAAGAGTATCCCTGAAAGAACCAAAAATAGGTGAAGAGGCATATTGGTCAACTCAAAGAAAGGGTTGGAACCCACGTTGGAAAAACTCAAGAAGGCACATAGGGAACTGATAGTGATGAGGAACAGAGGTTCCAAGAATGCCCATAGAAGAGAAATCAAAAGATTCTAAGGAGACTCCGAAAAACATTTCCTAGTTGCTTCCACAGAAAATGACGCCATTATAGTTGCCCCCTAGGGGAAAAGGTAAAGTCCATTTGAATGATATTCAAGACTAATCTAAATGTTTATTTAGATTGATAGGTTGTATATGAGGAACATTCCGTTTTAGCTATTATGACTATATGAATGATTTCAAGTCTTAAAAATATTGATCTAGTTGATAATGTACAACTCATTTACTTGAGTGATTGATCACAAAATGTTAAAACTATTCCAAACTCTCAAAAGACTCATGCACTATATTAATGAGCATTTGCATGCATAAACATTCACATCTACACATCTCACAACAATCCATATTCATCATTATTTCATGAGTGCTCATTATCATCTTATATATTGTCATATATGCTTTCAACAATCTCAAAATCCATTTTAGAACTGATTACCTAAGGAAAATTCTTATTTCTCGCTAGCACTCCAATTCAAGGAAATAGTTCTAAGAGTAAGAAATATTTCCTTCTACATCAAGGGAAATGATTTCCTCCTAGAACTTTAGTTCAAGAGAAAAATTCAAAGCGGAAGGAATATTCCCTCATACATCAAGTGAAAAGTAGATTTCCTCCAAAAGCTTCAGTTCAAGGGAAAAGTTGAAAAAAAAAATTCCCTTATACGTCAAGGGAAAAGTAGATTACCTGCTAGAACTTTAGTTCAAGGAAAAAGTTCAAAGAGCAAGAAATATTCCCTCCTACATCAAGGAAAAATTCATTTTCCTCCTAAAACTTTAGTTCGAGGGACAAGTTTAAAGAACAAGAAATATTTCATCATATGTCAAAGGAAAAGTAGGTTTCCTCCTATAGCTTACTCGTGATCTTCAGGGCAACAATCATCCAAAACTCTAAAGGCACTCAAGTAAAGCCAAGAAAAGGTCAATGCACAACATGGCAAACAAAGGATAAAGAAAAATAAAAGCCAAGAAACCAAGGCAAGTAAAAGCGAAGGCCACAAAAGCAAACCAAGCCAAGAAAAGGCTAATGCCCGGTAAAGTAAATGAAGGTTCACGAAACTAATGCCCGGTAAAGTAAATGAAGGTTCACGAAAAACTGAGGCAAACATAAACAAAGGCCATAAGAGCAATCTAAACCAAGAAAATGCCACTTTTCCCTACTTCAAGAAGGCGGCAAAAATCCCTAATAAGATTCTTATGGAATCACTCACTTTTCTTTGGGTTGAGAAAGAGGAAAAACTTTCCTAGGAGGAAAAGTTTTCCTAGGCCAACAAGGAGGAAATGTTCCTTATTAACGTTATTAAAATTAACTTAGAATAGCTTATTTTTGCCTAGGCCAACAGAGTGGGACAACTTTTCTAGGCTAATAAGGAGAAAATTTTTTGTAATAATATTCTCCAAAATAGGTTGTTTTTCCCTCTGGCAAGGAAAAAAAATTCTAAGGCTAATAAAAAGTAAAAACTTCCCTAAGACAATAAGAAATAAAAGTTCTATAACAATATTTTTTGAGAATACTTCATTTTTTTTTTTTTACATTGATCAGGATAAAAAATTTCATAATAATATTCCTGTAGAAAATAGTACACTTCTCCTATAGTTAATGATCAGGAAAAACTTCCCTAGGCCAACGAGGAAAAAATGTTTTATTATAATATTTCTCTAGAATAGGTCACTTTTTCCTATGCCATGAGAAGGCTAATATCCTATAAGGCAAATGAAGGTTAATGAAAAATTTAGGCAAACAAAAGATAAGACAGGAAGAGCACATCAAACCATGAGAAAGCCAATGACCATCAAGGCAAACAAAGGCTAAAGGAAACCCAAGGCAAACAAAAGCCAGGGCCACAAGAGCTAGCTAAGCTAGAAAAAAAGGCTTATGCCCAACAAGGTGCACAAAGGTTAAAAGATGAATGAGGAAAACAAAAGCTAAGGAAAAACGAAGGGAAAACCTACCAAGGAAAATGAAAGCCAAAGGCCAGCAAGAGAAAGTCAAACTAAGGAATGGCCAATGTTATACAATGTAAGATGAAAATGAGTCAAGTTAAACTAAAGCATAAAATATCTGCTTACAAAAATCTAAAATACAAATAACGATTTTCACAAACCATTCCTGAACTAGCTGAAATGCTTAGGGAAATTCGAATTTCCCATTAGAACTTCGATTTTAAAAAACAAGTTGAAGAAACTGACATTTCCTCTTGGAGCTTCAGTTCAGAGGGAAAATTCAATGGATTCAATTGCATTGATTTGAAGAATAATCCACAATTCCTCCTGGAACTTCAGTGCAAGGGAAAAGCTCAAAGAATGACTATTATCTTCTCCCTGGAACTAACATTTCATCATGGAACTTTAATTCAAAGGAAATAGTTCACTTTTTCCTTAAAGTCAACTAAAAGAAAAGTTCATTGATATATTCCTCCCGAAATTTATTAAAATGCCAGAGGCATAATTCCTTCACAAAGGCCACATGGGCAGTCGAATAAAAGTCAGAACTTCCTATTCAAACCAAAGTATTTTCTAAAGAAAATACACTTGCGAGGGGAGAAGTAAAGGTGCCATATTTCATAAGCACCACATTACACCACGTGTCTACTCTTTTAGGTAAAAAGATTTATTCTGGGGAAAACAACACCCAACCTATTCCAAGGGAATGACAACTAAGATAAAATGCCCCAAGAACTTATAAAAGTAACAAGAGGAGGAAAACTGATTCTAATTCCAAATTCCACAGTCTAAGGAAACCACGTGCAAAGTCATAAGAGTAGGGAAACAGGTAGGTACAGAATAAATATGTTTGTTTCCCTACGGTCAAAATCACATCGATGACACGTGTCCTTAGAAAGAGAACTCAACCCAAACCCTAAATCCATGTCACTCATCATCTATAAATAGAGGCCACCTCCATGAAAAAAGAGGTCTTTGTCTTCCAATAAAACTTGTTCATACTTAGAGAGACAAACCTATTTTCTCTATCTTTCTTCTTTCTTTAATCTTGACAAAACACTAACTTAGGTGTCTCAGTGCCTTTTTCAAGCACTCGCCTCGTCAGATTTGAGGCCAACGAGCATTACAAGTTCTCCACAAACTATAAGTACGAGTGAAGGTAAAATCCATCTTCAATGAATATGGGTTCTTATGAGATCCACATATATGAATGCTTATGCATGTGAATGCTCATTGGTGCGGTGCATGAGCGTTTTGGAACTATGGGATAGCTTATACATTTTATGATCAATCATTCGAGTACATGAGTTGTATATCATCAACTAGATCAATATTTTCAAGAGTTTAAATCATTCCAAAAAATCATCTCAATTAAAGCATTACAACTTATGGAAGGATGTTCCTCTTAATGATTTTTATTCATAAATTCATTACAAACGATTGTTGTAATTGTTTTTTAAGATTAATAATTCTTATAGCCATAATAGCTAAAAGGAATGTGCCACATCTGTAAGCTATCAATCTAAATAAGAATTTAGATTAGCCTGGAAAGTGATTCAAATGAGTTTAGGTTTTTCTCTAAGGGGTTGTTGTCATGGCATCATATGTTGTGTAAGCCATTCGGAAATTCTTTATTGGAGTCTCCTTAGGATCATTTCAATTTCCTTTTATAGGCATTCTTGGAACCTCTGTTCTTTATCACTATTGGTTCCTTGTGTGGCATCTTGAGTTTGTCCAACGTGGGTTCCACCCTTTTCTTTGGTGGGTCAATTTGCCTCTCCTCTCATTTTTTGTTTTTATGGGGCTACTCTTTAGATTTTTGTTAAGGGCTAGTAATTTGGCCTTTATTTTTTTTGTTTTCCCTTTTAATCTCCTCCATTTTTTAAAGGGCTTATGGTAAGACTCCATTAGTTAACATATTTTATTCCTTAACAGGTTTTTTCGAATTATAATATTTTGGATACCCTTCAATAGGTACTTTGATTGAGGAAACAGTAGAAAAATTATTTTTGGTTTGCTTAGCCATTGGCTGCTATTTTTACAATCTAATCCACAGATTTCAATACAATCTAATCCATAGATTAGTGAAATTCAATCCAAGTCTAATCTATGCGTCTACAGAGCGGATGCAAATTTTATATTATTTTTATATTAATTTGATCCATTTTACGGATTAAGAAATTTTTAGTTTTATCCAATTCACGAACGAATTAAATAAAAAAATTCTAATGTAAAAATAATTTAGTACTGATCAAATTCAAAATTGAATAAAATTTAAATAAATTGGTCGATTAAACAAAGCTAAAATAATACATTCAAAATTTTGAAATATAACATACTAAAAAAAATCATTTCTTTAGATTAATACATGAAAATTAACTAAAATTATGAATTTACATCTATTCAAAAGTTGAAACTTGAGAGCTTATATGATTTGTAAAAATGTCCACCTCCAATTTATATATTGTATTTTAACCAGAACAAAATAGCATAATTGAAATAAATAACAAATAAAAAATATTTTATTGAATAAAAATATCTAATATATTTACCTCTTACTATCCCATCAAATGCTAATAAACTCCATTAAATTTATTCTTGTCAGCTCCCAAAATCTTTGTACACGTAAGACAAAAGGAAAATGTCAATTGAAAAAATAGAATAACAATATGAAGTCAAATAATTATCAATAAATAGAATTAAAGTTAAGTTGTCACATTTACCTGTCTCAATATGTTCAATCTCATCTATTACTTCATCATGGTTTATCAGAGTTGAATGTAACCAATTTTGTGAGCAAATTAGTGCTTCCACCCTCTTTGTAGATAGTGAGCACTGATATGAATTAAGAACACGACCACAAGTGCTAAATGCTGACTTAGATGCCACAGTGGAGATAGGCACGACTAAAATATCTCCAGCAACATAAGACAAAATTGGATATTTGGAAGAATTAATCTTCCACCAATCTAATATTTCAAAACTTTCATTTTTTGGATTCTCATATAATTCTGTCAAGTAACGATCTGCAGAACTTTACACAAGTATTGTCTTTTAAAATCTTTATACAACTCGAATGGAACAATAGCCTAGCAGTAACCACAGTATCAATCTCTAACTCCTTTTCATTATCCACAACTTCCATTATTTCCACATTATCACAGTAAAGCAATTTATATTCATCATTCAAACTACTTAAATTACTTCGCACTTTGACAAATAACTCATTAGCTTTAAATTCACCAAATAATAACACAAAGCAATATTTCTTTTTAAAAAACGTTTTTTATGTCAAGGATCAAGCAACATAGAAGCAAACAAGTACGAGTTAATTGTTTCGTAATTTGTACAATATTTATCATTCTTCTCTTTCATATTTTTAGCCATTATCTTCAAAAATAAATCCTCATTGTCCCTCCAAGCTTGCAATTTTGCACGAACCAAACATAATTGGCAGAAAAAGGTATTGGATGTCACGTATAAAGAACCTGAAAATGTTAAAGTGGCAACATGAAAAACCTTCAAAAATCTAATGAGGTAACTAGCATAATCCTAATCAATTGAAGAATGACACATTTTTGTTTTATTCAAACAAAACTCACAAATTATGTGCATCATGGAGCTCTAAATGATCAAGTACCTTTTGATACTTTTCTTTAGCCTCTAACATGAAATAAGTGGAATTCTATCTAGTTACGACAACTAGACACAAAAGCATTTTTGAAGAAAATTTCTCTCACTTTATATATGCCTTCTTAGGTCCTAGAAGGTGAGGATTTGACAATCTAATAACATTATGAATTTTAGCAATTGACTCATGATAATCTTTTACCGCCCCTCCCAAATAACAGTGAGATTTAATATATGTGCATTACAGCTCAAATGCATATGTTGGCCCCCCCAAGATTGCAACATTCCAATTGTTTACAACTTTTAACAATTATGAAATGGCACCATCGTTAGAAGAAGCATTATCAATTGTTACTGTAAAAACTCTCTCAATGCCCTAATCTAATAGACATGTCTCAATTTGCCTATTGATTGTATCACCTTCGTGGTAAAAAACCTGACAAAAATTCAATATTTTCTCTTGCAATCTCCACTTATCATCAATAATGTAACACCCCAAATCTAATTCATGCGGAGTACGTGATGAAAGAGGTTACTTACAAATGAAAATCCTTACATAAAATCTCAAACTGAAATACCTAAAATTTTTAATTAAATAACACCACAAATAAAACTCTCAAAACTCCCTAATTACAAGTTCAAAGAATAAATAAACTTAAAAGAAATATGAGTTTATCATTCTCTTATTCAACTAGTAAAAGGAAATGAATCTCTAACTCCAATGACAAGCACACCTCTCAACAAGGTACTTAATCTGAAAAAAATAATGACGCGGGGTGGGCTGTCAACTCGGTAAGTAAAATAATTCCCAACACACTAGAATTATCGAGTACCAACAACATATTGCAAGCCTTCTTTTTTATTAAAGCATATATTATAATTCATAAATTTCATAAAATGACATATTATAATAAGATGACATAAATTCATAGTAATTCAGAATATCAAAACCATAGTTAATTATGAAAAAAAAAACCGTATAAGACATCATAGAAAACAAAATGTTAGCTCATGTCACATATTGTCAACTATACTCTCGGTGACTAAGCCAGAAACAGCATCAAAATCAGAATATCATGCGCACACTCAGTATAAAAATTTAGTACTGGTCCAGAATATATATATATATATAAATATATATATATATATATATATATATATATATATATATATATATATATATATATATATATATATATATATCGTATTGTACTATCATAATTAGAATCAAAATAACTACGGACAATGAGCCAAAACATTCAAATTAGTTTTTCATATGTAATGACTTATACGTGGCACTTTGCGTTGCATGTGACACTTCGCAGTGCTCTGGCCCTCGAGAGGTGGCCCTCGTATAATCATAAATAATTTAAATAATACATTGGCACAAAACATTCATATCAGATTTATAAATGTCCATAACAATAATTTAAGCTTGCAAAATATTTTGTAGGCAAAATCGTAAAAGGTAATCATGTAACAAAATAAATTACACATTCAAAAGCATTTATAATACTTTATTTAAAAAAAGAATTAATTTTGAAAACATTTACATAAACTAATTTTCTTATGAAAATAAATTAATCTTTTAAGTAGTATAAAAACACTTATATTATAATAATATCAAAAAAATCATACATATTCAGTACATTGGGAATGAAGTTACTTACCTCGATAAAAGAATTGATCTAACACATCTCTAAGACTTTAGGAGCCTCAAACACCTCAAACACCTTGAATAAATATAAGATATAACTATTAAGAACTTATTCTTAGAATCTAATTTTCTAATTCATATCCCGTACAAGTTTGATTCTCGGAATTTTAACTTTTAGTTTAAAAATCAGAGTAACATAATATTTTACAGAACTATTCTGGACATCCATGTGTATCTCATGTAAAATTTTCAGGAAGATATGATACCAAAAACATTTTCAAAACTATTTTTTTCTTGACAAGTTTGAAATTGTTTCATAGTGCCTTAACAGAACAGTACGAAGATTTTTATAAAATCATAAATTAATCAGAAAATTATGAAATTAAAGCTGCGAATACTAGACACATGTACCAATCTCTGAATTTATTTGGTATCACAAATAATTTTGTGAAATTTGTTATTCTGTTGAAGTCGCAGTTTTATAGTGTAGCAGTATCAGTTTTGAAAATACATATAAAATTGAAAAAGAAGTCAAATCTTATGAAACAAAATTTATTCAATAAGCTCTACATGTCTAGTTTTCATAAAGATAAGGTTCTTCTTAAGAATCTTTCATAAAATATATGTTTAATTTCGAGATATCCATACTGTCTAGAACTGTCCAGTGTGTTTATTGCATCAAGGATTAATTAACAAGACTCAATATTAAATCCAAACCCTAAACGCAACTTAAACACACCCAAAATCTTGCATAATGGTCTGTAACAATCTAAAATCATGTCAATAAAACTCTAAATAGAGCACAACGATAGGAAATCAATAGGGCATAGAGAGAGTAAAACTTACTAACTGTTAAAACTCTCTCTACCCTAAGCAAAAGTTTGAATCCTAAGGTATGAGTGAAAAAGTGATGAGTAGCAGCAGAAAAAAATAAGAAAAGACACTATGGATTTAGGGTTATGGGAGAGGGAAAGTATAAATTAATGAGGAACCTTAAGAAATCCTATTAACTTTGGAAATAATAAATCTTTTTCAAAATTATCCCATGAATAATCCTTATTAATAAGGGCAATAATGCCATTTATAAATTCCTATAAAACAAAATTTTCATAATTTAAAATCATGAAAATTTTGGCGTTACAAATAAAGTGAGCTACAAGACACATATAATAAAGATTTTGAGCTGAAGTCCATGTGTCTGTAGTAAGGCAAACTCTTTGATGACTACTTCCAAAAAAATCAATCAACTCTTTTTTTTTTCTTTTTTCTTTTTTTTTGAAGTTGCAAAATATCACGAGCAACAATAATGCGAGGTGGTGCTTTAAACATGTTTTCAAAATCTCACAACATTTCCTTGAACCCTTCATTGTATATAACTTTAAATGGCATCTTATCTTTTTTTAATAAACCTAGCGATTGCTTCTCTACAAGCCTTAATACTCCAGGTTGTTGCTACAAGGTTACATGGCTCTATTTTTAATGGGTTGGTAAGATTTTGTCCACTCGGGCTCGGCCACGATATTTTAGACATCTATCTCTTATATGACTCAATAGATTAGATGATCCTTTATGAAAGCCACATTTATATTCTTTTCCACAATATTGACATTTGAATCTAGGACATAGTGGATTGAAACTTAATTGTATAAAATGCTCCCAAGCTTTTGAAGAATTAGATTATTAGGTGTACCTTTAGGATTAATAGAAGATTTTGGACTTGGAGAAACTAGATCTACAGCTATGTGTTTGTGTTTATCAATTTGAGAAATCATCTACACCAATCATATAAAAAATCATTAAAATTAATTACGAAAAAATAATAGGAAGAAGTTAAGAAATTCGAAGAGCTTGGAAAACTTAATTACCTCAAGTGGTGAAGTGAAATAGTGATGGCTTTGTGCGTGCGGCGGGGTAGAGGTTTGGTGTTATGTGCTAAAGTATTTTGTTTGGCTTAGGGATTTTTGTTTTGCCTTAGAATTTTTACTTTTTAGAAAGCTATATTTGTTTATTTAATCATTTAGTTATTTAATTATTTTTTATGATTATCGAAAAAAATATAATATGGTATTAATATAACTATATTTTAAGTTGTTTATTTATTAATAAACAGTAATACCACATTTATAAGTTTTTATTTTTTAATTAAATAAATATTTTTTATTTTTATTGCAGATTCATGGATTTTGGAGATTTATAGAAGTGAATCACATCCAATATACTGACTGTGGATTTTTAAAATTTTAATCCAATCCAATCAATCAATCCACATATCGATTTTTTGTAGATCAGATGATTAACCAGGTTGAATTGGATTTTGAACAACCCTAGAAAATGGGTGACAAACTCTAATTCCAAGGGCACATGTCACCATTTTAGATGAATATACGTGTAGGTGGGTTTATGTGGCACATTATTTCTTATATGTCCTCCCCCACCAACAAAACCACCCCAACCCCCCACGGCAGCACACCCCACCCCACCCACCCAACAAACCACCCCCCCCTCCCCCCCCAAACCACCCCCCGCGGCGGCCCCCACCCCCCAACACCCATTCCTTGTGCTTGTGATTATGTTTTCCTTAGGTGATAGACATGGAACCATATTGAACTTATTTCCTCCTTGTATTCTTGTTTTCCTTTGCAATTACTTAGAAGGTCTATCCCAAATGTCATCTTATCCGGAACGATCATTTCTTGGTTACTTGAGAGGGATGGGTGGGAAGACGTGGATCCCTAGGCAATTGGGTACCTACATTATCCCTCGAACCCGTCCCATATATACATGTTATTTAAGTATTTTACATAGAATTTTTTTTATTGAACTTTTTTAGTGTTATGAATTGCCATTAGTCTAATCTTCTTTATTATATTTATTGTCATACCAGTTCGTGATTTGATAATAATATTGATTTAAATTTCGTCCTTTATATAGGATATTACTTTGATGAAGATGATGATGAGAATGGAGATGGAAGTTGAGGCAAACGATTCGGAGATTTAGTGAATGATTGAACATAGTCAAAATATGATCATATCATTCTGTGTATACATTTGAGATATTTTTTCTATAAATGACAATATAAAAATAATATCTTTTTTGTACTATTGATTGGTGGATATGATTTCTATGAATTTTTTAAATTAACTGAGCTACATTTACCGTACTTTATGATTACTATTTTGTTGGTTATATTACATTTATAATATAGATACTTCAAAAATGAAAAAGTATCTGAAATAGTACTACTGAATAGATTTAAACCACCATATAGTGTTATTAAAAAATAAAAAACACATATTTCCCACGGTGTATATTGCGTTTTGAGGGCAATTACAACTAGAGTATTAATCAATTTGCTTTATGCTATTTTATTTAATGCCATTTCCAATAATAGAATTTTCCTCGGATGGCTCGTTGTAGATTCTGCATAAGACTTAATACGACACGGCATAAGCCTCTCGGAAATGAATTTTTCCGAGGAAAAATAATCTCAGAAATCACTGTTTTTTTCTTGTAGTATATATAAAGGAGCAAATTAAAGTTGAAAATGAGTGCAGTATGTTTTTGTTGAATTATTATTATTACATTGCTGTGGGCAATATTACCTGAAGAAGAAAATCAAAATGTATAATGAATGCTTTTTATTAATTATTTCATTTTCAAGGTGGAAATATATAAAAATTTCATTTTCTTATAATTCAAAGTAGCTAAGAGGCAGAAGAATGGTAGAAAAATATTTTCATCTAAAGATGCCCGAACTGGTACTTTACTTTGGGGCGATTGATGGAGGAAATTACAGAAACAACAGCCATGCGTGCAAAAGCCCCAAGCAAAAGACCATTGGCGATATAAGCTTTGTTAAGGAATTTCTCAATGGCAGATCTCGCCTCGACTGCCTGAGGAATACCCACTGCTATAAGGCTATCAATAAAAAAATTGACAACTTTTTTGAACTCAAAGGTAACTGCAAAACCGGCACCAACCCCAGATGCCAGAAGGAAGCTAATACCCTATAAGAAAAAGAAAAATGAGAAAAAAAAACATTGATATAATTTAATGTAATTATATTGGGAGGGATAGTCCCCTTTTTTTTTTTTATAATTTCTGTACAGGAAAGTCCTAATTTTACAATATCCCAGTACATCAATGGCAAGAATTGAAGCACAATATAAAAATAATAAGATATGTTTAGTTTATGCGTAATTTAATGTTTCTAAAATTCCAAAGTTTACATGGTACATTAGGTACAGATCTCACATTACAAATCATTTTCACCCATATAAATTCAGCTTTGCTGCTTCGGAGGAAAAGTCATGGTTCTTGCGCCAATTTCTAAGAGTTAGCCATTCTATTTTCAAAATTCATTTACAAAGTGAGTTTAGTTTGTAGTGAAATATATCAGGCTAACATTGTCACACGGGAAAACATTCATCACACTCAAATGCTGCCCGAAGAGCTCCAATAGTCCGCTTGAGAAGTGGGAACATTCAAAATATGACATGAGATACGTAGATTCCTCACTCATCATCTGATGGCAACCTATATGTGCGAGTAATACGAATCTGACGCAAAAACATCAGTAAACATAGAAAACCATTATGCATGTCAAAAATGCAATTTTGTCATAATGCTGTTGATTTGCAATCCACGAGGACAATAGCCCAAAACATAAATGAAAAAAGAAAAAGAAAAAAAATAAAAAGCTAACATAAACCTCTGAAATCAGATTACAAAAGATCATCAGAACTGCCAGCACTATATAGACCTGACAAGAACTAAGAAAAAATTCAAGCCATTCAATGGCTATGCTCACACTAATTGGGATCTCCAGCAGAGGAAACTGTAATGCAAAATCATGAATGCACCATCTAACATTTCTTCAAAATGAAAAACCAAAATAAGTGCAGTCATAGACAAGGTATAAGAAAGTATACGAAAGATAAATAAACTTAAAATTGAACACCTAAATGTATCCCTCCCTTCCTAAACAAGAATGATATGAAAACACTTTTACCTGAGCAAATGCATAAATGGCTCGCAAGATTCTAGCATAATCAGTTCCAAGCATTTGAATAACAACATCTGCCAGAAATGTTCCCCAAAGCCTGCACAAGGTACCAATATATATAGAAATGCATTTGAATAAGGAATTCCCTAGAAAGGCCACAACAAAACACAGCAGAAGGAAGAAACACTGCAAAACTTTTACAGTAAATAAGCTCAACGAAAACATTTGCCCAAGAACGAAGCAAAACTTTTTAGGAATTAAATCTTAACGCAATCAAGAAATTGAGAAGTGATCTCAAAAGATAATAAAAAAATTAAAAAGTAAAAATAAAAAAATTGCTGCTAGAAGTGTGTCCTCTATGATGTGTATGCGGCAGTGTCTTGCAGCTCCCAGATTATTGCCACCACACAAGGCTGCTGCCATGTCGATTGGCTGAGTGCTGTTGGCTTGTGGTGTCCCGCATTCATGGTGAATGAAGAAGAGGAAGAAGGAAGGCAAAAAAAGGGTTAAAAGAAGAAGAGAAAAAAATAAAAATAAGAGATTATTTATTTACATTTTCTCTTTTACCCTTTTATCCAAGAACGGAGAATGCAAACATGAGGTCTGTTGTTTGGCTATTTGCAAATCAGTAAGGTGCAAATTAATATGTGCCATTTTATTATGATGGACAAAATTAAGCTAAAAGCTATCGCTTAGGTACAAACAGTACAAAATATTATAAAGGAGTGCGGTATGATGTACAAGACAAAGAATGCATTGAAAGACAAGTTACTAATAAGTAAATGTAAATAGAAGGCACATGTTGCATTCTCCCAAAAAAAAAAAAAAAAAATAATAATAATAATAATAATAATAAATAAAAGGCATGTGTTGCATTGATGACCAAAGCGGCCTTGCTGACAACAGGCACATGCTAAACAGTTTCAATAACAATGTTCAGGGAAATAAGGTTGCATGCATGCCCTCTTTTTTCTAGCGTGTGATGTGAAAAAGTAGTCTAGGTCAGTCTTAGCATTTATGATGGCCACTGGAAAAATGGCCAATGGATCAAAATTCTTATAGGGCACCTCCTTCAACTTTCATTATCATTTTTCATAACATAAAATTTCTCTTTCTTGCTTTAGAGCTTCTCAATCTCCATCTATTTTGGCAAATAAAAATCTTTCTTAACTAAATTGATTTCTGTCAGCAACTGCCCAGTGTCTAGGAAGTCACTATTATTTTTAGCCTTGCAAGTTTGTCAGAGCAGCTTCCTAGAAAGTCACTATAACAACCTGAGGAGACCACTTTGCTTGTCAGAGAAAGACACTTTGGATCCTTCCGAAGGCACCTTTCAAACACTATAAAAGAAGTTCACAGCCCTATACCTTAAACTTTGTTCATTCATAACAGGTATTGCAAATTAAACAAGAATTTGTGTTTATTCCTCACCAACAGATCACATAAAAAGTTAAAAGACCAAAATGAATATCATGGCCTGCACCAGTGTAACTGTTTACAAATAGGCATAATCACCTGCTCACAATTTTATAGTCCCTTGGAATCAACTTTCTTTATACAGGGACCTTTAAAATCTTACCAACTTTAGTTACCAATTCATTATGATATGCATGGAACTCTCATTCTTCATCTTGGCACAGCAAACTAGCTCAATATTCGGCTCTTCATACCAAAATTATGGCACAAGCCATTTTATGTTTGGTAATACTGAAAATTCTATTAAAAGAAAAGAGATCAATCGAGTCCACTATATGATGACCAGCTTGAAAGCAAAATGTAAGGACGTGCAGAAAATGTCGTAAGCTAAAAACAACAAAGCCATCCTTACCCACCTGGCTCTCATAAACAGAACTTGTTCTGCCATGTACATCCCACCCAAAACCACCAAATTTAGATAAATTCCATTTTTAATCAACTACCAGATTTGCTTCTGGGCAAATGGGTGTTCCTTCAAGAAAAACAATTTGTTGGGTAAGAATAGGTTCCCGCTCGGACGACTCAATTTCTGAATCTCTCTCTCTCTTTAATACCTTAGAAAAGAGGATGGATACAGCTTACATCTTCCCTCATTGCTTCCAGTAAGGGATAGCGATTTCTCTTCTACAACCAAAAGACATCACAACAAGACACCTCCATGAAACAGTAGCTGTATCCTTGTTTGACTTGTTGATTATTAGTTTGTTCAGGTTCAGATTTCACCCTTTTGCTCTTTCTGATATACCTTCCGTTATTGCTTCAGGTAGTGGGTACATATTTCTCCTCTACATCCGAAGATACTTCAATGAAAAGTTACCTTTATCTTTGTTTGTATTGTTCATTTTTAGCTTATTCTAGCTAATAACAAAGTTCTGAGAGTTTGTCACTTGGGAACTAATTAAGAAATTTATATTGAGCACAATTCTAAAAATTAATGTCTCATTGATACCTTCGTGGGACATAGATCTGAATAAGTCAGGGCTACGGCTTCCTGTCTAATACAATAACAGTATTCCTCGTGAAACATTTCAAGTGAGAGTTGCGGGAAACAAAAAAAGCAACCTATCTGAATTAAATAAACTAAATTAGACCAACAAAATACCACAATCACTCTGACACTTCACACCATAAATTCCCTAAAGAAGAAAGAATAATTAATTCTTCAAATCTGGAACCCCAACCACTGCCAACTTATGTTCTACCTATAATTTCTTTCTTGGATTCTTGAAGAATCAAGATATCAGCACCCACCAAAAGAATAATGAACTTTATTAAACTCCATTTCTTCCTATCACCATCTCATCTTCCAGCAGTCTCCATAAAAACCCTACCCTCCCTTGACTGCACTTTACAGTGCTTCATCTTCTTCCAGCAGAGTCTCCATAAAACTCTACCCTTCCTTGTCTGCACTCTACCCGTGCTTCATCTACCAAAACACTTTAACAAGAAAAGCATTTTGGGAAGAAAAAGGTTTACTGGATCCTATGTGCACTATTATATCCATTTACTAATGTACATGTAATCTCAGCATAACTAAATGGAGAATGTCTCCTAGAATTACTACTGTGAAAGAGTACTGATAACAAAAATTGGAAAAAATCACCAAGGACAAAAAATATTTCTCTTTTGTCTTTAGTGATTTTGTGCAACTTTTTTCGTAAGTATCATTATCCATTATGAAATCACAAAACAAGATGCAGGAATGGTGGGATGTTTAAATATAGTAAGCAAGAGAGTCAATACACTGGGCCAAGTAATGCCACCATACTCCTTAAACCAAGATATTTTGTTGCAGCACCAGCAAAGCCCTGTCCACAAACAAAAATGTTAAAACTAACATGAAAGCTGCAATAGGTTACTAAACAAACTTATTGTCCACTGGCATTAACATAGGTATAACAGTAAATATTATTAAGAGGCTATATTATCAATAATCAACTCTTTATTACCATTCTTATTTATATTTCTAAAATTCATTATTCTAAATATTAAACTAATAAAATAGGTTCTGTGATGTAAGCATCCAACTTAAATTAAGTCTTTAATAAATACTAATGTCAACTGTAGCATGTAATATTTAGAATCAAACCATGGTACCAAATAATCAATTTAAAGGACATTAAGAGCTAACAGGCAGACAATAATCATTTTGCTTTTTGACATCCCAAAATCCAGAGAGAGCAAAGAGAGATCTTTTACAGATACACAACTGTAAGATTAAAAGTTCCAACATTCCATCAGTATAATGTATAAAAACATTTAAATAAATTAAATCATGAATAATTATATAATTACCTGCTTTGCTGCAAGCAAGGCTGCTCTGGACTCCAAATTAATGGCAGCCAATTGTCCGCCCTGAGAATGGTGAAAGCAGAAGACAGTTAAGTTTTACCTGCCATCATGCTTGCAAGTATTTTACAATAACACAGCCAAAATAGCAAAGCAATGTACAAAAGGAAACCTACCATTATAGTTATAATGCTGATGAATTCACCATTAATTTGCATCATTAAGAAAATATTGTCAACTTAGCCAAAATATGTCTTCATTACATATCGTAGATCTTTAAATTTTGATAAAATACATGTAGGCACAAGGGGGTTGGAAGAGTTCTTCCATTTGCAAAGAAAGTGAGCTTAGGGTCACTCCAATCCATTGGTATCACTAGTTAAGGAAAACCATCAATTACAGTGTGTCACAATGACAGATATACTATCATATAATGTATGCAAAAGCTAACTTCACGGACATGTATACGTGCTATATGTACATTTATCACACGTGTACATAATATCATATATATATATATATATATGGCATTCAAGAATGTGTAAGAGCATTATTTAGGTTTAAGGAAAACAATATAGACTAACGTATACACAATTCTGCTTGATACGTTACATGTTTAAGAAATGAAACCCAAACTATATGGAATGGAAGAGAAATTTTCACAGGATTATCCATGTGTGCAACATTTTCTGCACGAATTTAGTTGATGTAAGAGAAACATAAAAGTAAAATTGCAGCTTAAAGTACATAGATCAATGCCTACAATGAGGACCTTGAGAAACACACAAATCCAGTTGCTGAAATGTTAAATACTTTCTCTAACAATAAAAATCAAAATTAAGAATTCATTTCAGAGGGTAAGGCAGCACCTTTTTGAGAGCTTCTTTCTTTATTTGATAGTTGGCAGCCTCGAGAAACAATTTCCCTGATAAACTCCTTGTTAACTAATACAAGAAGAAAACTAGCTTAGAAATATGACAAATCAACCAAAGAAAAAGAAAATCAACAAACAACAATCAAACTGACAACAATTCTCCTACCAGTTCATAAATTTTTGCCAAAGTATATATACCACCACCCTAGAACAACAGAAATATGAAGAAATGAAAAAGATGAGAACAGGGATCAATAATTTATAATAAAGAAATTGGATATATCCTCAAATTTCGCTAAGATAAATAAAGCAAAGATACCTTCAACATCATTGACTTGAGTTCCATTGCCCCAGCATTAAAAGAAGCAAGAGCTTGCACCTTCCACCGACTGAGCCCAAGTTCTAGACTATTTTGAGCATTGGGAGTCTCAGAATTTTCCCATGAGGCCGGAAAAATACCAGATTCTTCACTAAACAAAAAGAAGAACTTGTTTTAAGTCATTAAAGTATAGTCAAAAAGGCTCCAAAAATGGGGAAGAAAATAAAAAGAAAAAATCTAGTCACTTTTTACTAGAGCAAAACTCCTTTAATAAATTTAATTTTTCATAAGAAGCAGAGGACCTTTCATTGAACATAGTACAATCAACATATAATTGCAAAACTGTAAAATTACTTCAGGAATATAACAGACCTTACATAATATCAAACACATGCATCAATTGCCAATGAATAGGAGAATATGATAGACGTGACTCATTTCCTTTGCAGAAGTTCTGCTACAATCAAGAACCTAAATGACACATCAACTTATATAGCTAAATATACATTAATGAACTTTCATCAATAAATGTCAGCTCAAAACTATTGAAATTCAATGAAAAGTTCTTTTTATGTCTATCAGGCATCCTTAAACTGCTGTAAAGATCATAAAGAAATTAGGAAAAACAATAATTTTCCTCTGCATATCAACAATCTTCCAGACTTTGTTAAGCAAGTTGATGTATAGGATAAGCAGAAGCAGAGATGAACCCAGCAAAAAAGGATAACTTATTCTGCCCTAATAACTTTGTCTTTCAAGGAGAACTGTCCATCCAAGGAACACAATAACTGTTCTTTCTAAGTACTTTTACACAGCTATAGTTATCCCCTTTCATGTGTTGTTCCTTACAGATGGACACTCTGGGATACATTTTTTACACTGATATTCTTTCTATTAAGATACACAGTTTCTTTCTTTTTTTTTTTTTTTTTTGAAAACAACATAGCCATTCTGTTCTCATTGAAACATCAATCATTTTTACTTCTATATCATTTTTCATAGGAAAGAAATTAATTTGTATGAATTTTTTCTTTTTGATAAGAAACTTATAAATTATATTAATGAAGAAGTATCGTTACAAGCAGTGGGCCAGTTGTACACAGAGAAAACAAAATAATGAAAACTTTTCTGCGCTATACAAAATATGCCAATCCCCCTCTACAATACTAGACCAACCTAGATACCTATCTCAAAACATGCTCCCAACTTAGATGAATGAAGAAAAGGGATGAATCATGGCACTCCTTAGAAACTGAAGCCCAAAGCAAAGCTAGAAGACAGATTCTATTCCACAATTCTTCAATATTATCTGCATTTTTCCCTTCAAAAATAAGAAGATTTCTTTCCTACCATATTACCCTAAACAGAGCTGTCACAGCACAAATCCAAAGAGTTTTGGCCTTTTTTCTTTTACCAAAAACATAGGAATTCTCCAAAAGAATAGAGTGACAAGAACCGAGAATGACCCACGAAATATTAGCCTCTTTGCACAACTTTTCCACAATTTTGAGGCCACAAAACAATGAAGAAAAAGATGATTAGACGTTTCTATACTTGTTTTGCACATCACACACCAAGATGGAGATATACACATATTAGGGAACTTTCTTTGGATCACTTCCCATTCAATTTTCCCTGAGCCAAAGCCCACAAAAACACTTGAATTTTAGGAGGACTAAGAGCCTTCCAGATCATTTTGGAGGGTAAAAAATCAGCCAAGGAGACATCATTAATCAGCCAGTTAAGACAAGATTTGGAAGACTAATGCTTAAGACAAGATTTGGAAGACTAATGCCCTGATGTCTCCAAACTCCACAATTTTTTGTCTTTTTAAATTTCATCGATATTGATATTGTCTAACAGCTCCAAGAGAGAAGCATAATCCTGAATCGCCCTATCACTCAAGTTTGTTTTGAAGTTGAAATTCCAATGCCAATTTAACAAAGAGGAAGAAGATGTACAAAAATTTATAGAAACATTTCTTGTAGGACAGAGCCTATAGAGGCGAGGGAAGCACTCACACAAAGAAAAATCTTCTAACCTTTTATCCTCTCAAAATTGAATATTTTTATCATTTCTCACACTTAATTTAATGTGAGAAAGAAAAGAGGGATATTCCTTTGAGATTTCTTTTCAGGGGCTTCTAAGACTTCCATTGTTAACCACATTAGAGTCCCAACCATTTGAGCAGAGGCCATACTTCTAATCACCAAATGCCAAAGAGAATCTTTTTCAAGAGGAAATCCCCACAGCCATTTAGATAAAAGGGCTCTATTTTTCTTCACCATATTTCCAATTCCTAACCCTGCTTTAAACTTAGATCTTGAAACTATATCCCATCTAACAAGGTGAGAGCAGTTCGATTCATCAAAAACCTTCCCATAAGAAGTCCCTAATCAACATTTCTATTATATTAGCTACCTCACTAGGAATTGTGAACAAGGAAAGGAAGCAGATAGGAAGAACCGACAATGTGGAGTGGATTAGAGTCAGCTTGCCACCTTTAGAAAGAAAGGCCTTTTTCCATCCTCCAAGCCTTCTTTCAATTTTCTCCACCACCGTGTTCCAAAAACTTGAAGATCTAGGATTGATACCAAAAGGAAGACCTAAATACTTAATATGCCAGCTTCCTATTGACAAGCCAAATTGATTGGCTAAACCAATCACTTTCTCTTCAGTAGATTTGATTCCCACAATAAAGCTTTTAGCTTTATTCACTTTAAGCCCAGAAATAAGACTAAAAACTTCAACTACTTTAAGAAGATTATCTATCAAATGAATCTCTCCTAAAAAGAAAAAAGAGTGCATTATCGGCAAATTGGTGGTAAGATACCATTGTCTTCCTTACCAACTTCGATGCCCTTCACTATATTTGCTTTAAAAACTTTTCCCATCAATCTGGTCAAACCATCCACTACTAAAATAAATAGAAAAGGAGATAAAATATCGCCTTGTCTTAGCCCCCTTGTAGCATCAAAACGATCCCTGGGGTGACCATTGATGAAAACTGAAAATTTCATAGATTGATGACAACTTTTATCCAACTCCTCCATTTTACCTCAAAAACCCTGGCTTCTAATACAAAATTCAAGAAATTCCAATCTGCATGATCGTAAGCCTTCTCAAAATCAATCTTAATCACCATTCGTTCTTTCTTCTTCGATTCAAATTAATTTCTATTGATAAAAGACAAGAAATACATATGTGTACTATATGTCCACAAAAAAAATAAAAACAAGAGAAGCAAACCAATTCTATTAAAAAAATACATCCAAAATACCTATCTATGAACAGAAATCATACCATACACAATGATAAATGAAGGAGAATTGTCAGAATTGCTTATTCAGAACCATTGTTATTTCAATTGAAAAATCAATGAGCACAAAAATGTCCAATATCTAATGGAAATGAATTCTTCATAAGTTGACAAACATGTAATAGCAATGAGAAAATTAGCCAGAATAGTACCTTGCATACTCCTGCAAAAGATGAAGAAAAATTTCAACTTCTAGATCTTCAGTGGACAATTTGCTTGAGCAAGGAATGTTCAAGTGTTTCCTTACAGCAAGTAAGACATTTCTGTATGAAGGCCTCCAACCCCTATAAGGAAG
Organism: Murraya paniculata; assembly: GCA_030449075.1. Taxonomy (NCBI): domain Eukaryota; kingdom Viridiplantae; phylum Streptophyta; class Magnoliopsida; order Sapindales; family Rutaceae; genus Murraya; species Murraya paniculata. The sequence continues at coordinate 590,193 of JAEVFN010000009.1, read as the reverse complement.
AAAGGTGAAATTAATTAGATATCAATCATAAATAACTCTCGGATGTCAGAAAGCTCCCAAGATTAGTTTAGGAAACCTAATGTCAGATGACAAAACAGGAAATTAAAATATCTGCACCATAGTTGAAAGCAGAATCAAACGTATCATAAGAAACTTAACCAAATTTTCCAACTTTTAATTCAAGGGAAGTACACTTTAGCATTGCCACGTAATCAGTGACCTAGTCAACAATACTAATGGAAGAAACCATAAATCTCCGCCTACAAAAACCAATTAGTTTAACTACCTTAAAGTAGACCGAGCATCAGCAGCAAGGAATAAAAACTGTGACTCAAGAGATGCTATAAAATCCTCTCGCTCCTCAAGGTCTTGTTCAATCATGACATAGTCCACATCAGCTCTTTTGGTGAATGATTTTAGCAGAGGACTGAAGTAGCTGAAGATTGACATGACCCAAAACGATTCAAAAATTAAGTACTACAGAATTTCAATTTACTCAAAACAGTAAGTCTCTAACAGCTTAATTATAAAAATTCTGCTGTCATAAATAATTCAACAAAACCAAATCAAACTCTATTTCTTGGAAAGCTCAAAGGAATGTGTAAGGTGGATCACCTGGGGCCGAAAAGAATTCTCTCAAGCTCGTACAGCTCAGAGTCAGTGGCAAGTTCAAGCACTGAGTGAAGCTCGGGATCAAATGCACCTGAAAAAGTCCACAATGTTGAGGAAATACATAAAAATTGAATGAACTGGTACTTTGATTCAAAATAGAGAGAAAGAAAAATACACCTTGGCCTTTGCTTGATAAAGCAACATAAGTACAAGCCACTACACTTAAAGTAATTCTACGTCGAGGCGAGCTATAATTCTGCCAAAAAAAATAACCCAAAAATTACAATTTTGGTTACTCATAAGAGCAGAACATCTTTTAATTTCTACGTAATTAATTACGTTACTAATTAAGAAAATTTATTTGCGCATAAAAATCCGACAAAGTAGAATGGATAATTACATCAACGACTTTCGAGTTCCTTTTATTGGAAACTTACTGGGAACGTGAGTTTGGAGGAGGTGGTGACGGCGAATGGAGAAGAACAGGAGGACTGAAGTGCGAGAGATGTGGCAGTAGCAACAGCCATTATTCCCTTTACTTGCAACTTCCAATCATTCAAAAGCTGTAGCTTGAAACTGTTACGGAGTGTTCTTATACTGAGAGAGAGCGAGCATTTCAGTCCAGATATTGTGGGATGCTGGCTGCTGACCAGCTTTTGACTCTAGGGTACTTATCACATTAAGCCCCTCGAAGTTCAGCAAACATAACAATTAAACCGCAAAAAAATTTGAATGGTTATTTAGCCAAAGGGATTCTCAGTTTAAAGATTAGTGTGCGTTTGGGAGTGTTTTAGATTTTTAAATAATTCATTGTAGATGTTATAAATTTATTAAAATAAATATAGATATTCATAACATACATCTATTAGTCTCTTTATTATTTTTTATTATTAACTTTTGATTTTTGTATAACTTCCATTATCTTATAAAAAATTATGACCCATAATATTTCTATTAATTTTATGTAGTGATTATGTAACTATAAACGAAAAGATCATCTCCTTATTTTACACATACACTTGAAATGAACAAAATCACTCTATAATATATTACTCCCTCATCTTACTCTTTATCTTGTGTTGCTTTTCTATTTTACGTTATTGGTTAATAGCTTTTCTAACACGTTATCAGCACGAGTCTGTAGCTAAAAAGGTAGTATGGTAAATTTCTCTCTTCTGGTCTTAATCATAATAGTGTGAATTGAATTATCTAGACTTTATCTACAATCATATTTAACTGATCTTTGTTAAGCATCCAAAAAGGCAAAAGGAAAAAAAATTGAGACAAATTTCATTGATCATAAAAATTCAATTAATATAACTTATTTGGATATTTCAGATTTTTTTTTAAAATCCAAATGGTAAAATTGACCATTTGATTAGTGATTGACATGTAAGACCGATTAAGAGTACCATACTTTCTAGTATGTTATTTTTAAAATTCGGTATATTTAAATTCTAAAATAAGTATTAAAGTGTTTTAAAGTTTAGTGTGTTTCTTACAGTTATGGCATGTTTAAATTTTTGTTGCAAGAGTGTTTATTGTTTTTTAGTGTTTTATGAGAATTTGTTGTGTGTAACTTTTTAATCACTTTAATAAAATATTTTCTATAATGTTTTCTTTATACTACTTAATATTCTTTATATTCAATTGACTTATTTTATATCCACGTGTGAAGATATACAATGAATTTGAAGAATCACTTAGTAAATAATGAAGATGGATGTTTGGTGGATAGCACGACAACGCACACAATTCTACGAGATAAAAAATATTTCCATAATTTAATATTAGCTAAGGCTAATGTTAATACAATATTTGATTCTGCTAACCTAATTGAAGGCTCCGGAAGAGCTAATATTATGTTACCAAATGATACAAAATTACAAATAAATGATGTTTTATACTCTAGCAGATCTAGTAGAAATTTACTTAGTTTCAAGGATATTCGTCAAAACGGATACCATATTGAAACATCTAGTGAAGGTAATTCTGAATTTCTTTGCATTACTTTAACTATTTCATGCTAGAAACATGTATTGGAAAAACTACATTCTCTTTCTTTTGGGTTATATCATACAATTATAAGAACAATAGAAACAAACTTTACAATGAACCAGAAGTTCTCTGATCTAAAATTTTTTAAATTTTAGCATGATCAACTTGGGCATCATCCTGGATCAATTATGATGCGTCGTATTATAAAACATTCACATGGACATTAATTAAAGAACCAGAAGATTCATTTACCAGCTGAAAGTCCATGTGCTGCTTGTTCTCAAGGGAAATTAGTAATTCGGCCATCTCCAATGAAAGTAAGTCTTGAATCTCCTAAATTTTAGAAAGAATCCAAGGGGATATATGTGGCTCTATACATCCAAGTTGTGGACCGTTTCATTATTTCTTGGTCTTAATAGATACATCAACTAGTTGATCATATGTCTCTTTACTTTCTAGTCGTGGTGTTGCATTCGCTAGATTTCTTGCTGAAATTATCAGATTGAGAGCATAATTTCCTGATTTTCCTACTAAAAAAATTAGACTTGATAATGCTGGTGAATTTACGTCTAAGTCTTTCTACGAATATTGTATGTCTATTGGGATTGATATTAAGCATTATGTTGCACACACTCATATACAAAATGATTTAGCTGAATCTTTGATTAAATGTTTACAATTAATTGATGACCATTAATTCTTAGATCAAATTTGCCTTTTTCATGTTAGGGACATGCAATACTACATGCTACATCATTAATCCGCATTTGACCAAGTTCTTATCATATATATTCACCTTCACAACTTGTTTTTGGCCAACAGACAGGTATTTCTCATTTGAAAATTTTTGGATGTGCCGTTTATGTCTCAGTTGCTCCACCACAATGAAATAAAATGGGTTTGCAACGAAAACTTGAAAATGCTGGCTTTGATTCTCCATCAATAATTAGGTATATTGAGCCTCTAACTGGAGATATTTTTACCGCACAATTTACAGATTGCCATTTTGATGAACAAGTTTTCCCGTCGTTAGGGGGAGAAAAGACAAAAATAAATGAACAACGTGAGATTACATGGCATGCATCATCATTATCTCATCTTGATCCTGGCTCAAATCAATATGAACTTGAAGTTCAAAGGATCATTCATTTGCAACAGTTGCAAACTGTTGCAAATGAAATTCCTGATGCATTTACTGATTCAAGAAAAATAATTAAATCACATATTTCAGCTAAAAAAGTCTCAACACGTGTTGAGATCCCTGAAGGACAACACGATAAAACTAATGAAAGTAAAATACTTCTGAAACGTGGAAGGCCAAATGGCTCAAAAGACAAAATTTCCCGAAAGAGGAAAATACAAGAAAAGTTACAAAATGAAATTTGCACTCCTGAATAGTCATTGCCTAATAATTAAATAACAGAGATTGATCAATCAAATAGTATTCGTCCTGTAGACCCAGAAGAAGAAAATTTACCAACAACTGAAGAAGTATCAATTTCTCCTAAAGAGAAACAAAATAATGAAATTATGATTGGTTTTGTTAGCACAGAAAAATCTTGGGATCGAAATGAAATAATTATTGATGATATTTTTCATTCACTGTTGCTTTTAATACTATAAATGATGATGAGGATCAGGATCCAAAATCAGTGGAAGAATGTCGACATAGAAATGATTGGCCAAAGTGAAAAAATGTTATTCAAGCAGAGCTAAATTCGCTTGTGAAACGTAAAGTATTTGGACCAGTAGTTTTGACATTAGAAGATGTCAAACCTGTTGGTTATAAGTGAATATTCGTTAGAAAACGAAATGCGAAAAATGAAATTGTGAGATATAAAGTAAGATTAGTAGCACAAAGTTTTTCTCAAAGATCTGGCATTGATTATGAAGAGATATATTCTCTTGTTATAGATGTTGATATGCGTCTTATGGACGTGTGACTACATATCTGTATAGTTCTATCGATACAGATATTTATATGAAAATTCTAGAAAGATTTCAAATGCCAGCAACAAACAAATTTAAACCTCGTAGTTTATATTCTTTAAAACTACAACGATCATTGTATAGATTAAAACACTTTGGGCGTATGTGGTACAATTACATCGTCAACATATACTAAAAAAGTTTTGAAGCGGTTTTATATGGATGAAGCCCATCCATTAAGTACTCTGATGATGGTGTGATCATTTAATATGGAAAAAGATCCATTTCATTCTAAAAAGGATGGCGAAGCAATTCTAGGTCCTGAAGTACCATATTTAAGTGCAATTGGTGCATTCAGTTAATACTCGACCTGATATTGCATTTTCAGTTAATTAATTAGCAAGATATAGTTCTGCACCAACTCGTAGGCATTGGAATGGTGTAAAACATATATTTCGCTATCTTTGTGGAACAATTGACATAGGCTTATTTTATCCAAATGGATCAAAATCGTCACTAGTTGGATATGCAGATACTGGATATCTCTCCGATCCACATAAAGCCCAATCTCAAACGGGTTATTTATTCACCTCTGGTAATAGTGCTATATCATGGCGATCAATGAAACAAACAATGGTTGCAACATCTTCAAATTATTCAGAATTGCTTGCTATTCATGAACCAAGTCGTGAGTGCATTTGGTTAAGATCAATGATACAATATATTCGAGAAACATGTGGATTGTCATCAATTAAAAATAACCCCACAATATTATATGAGGATAATGCAACATGTATTACCCAAATTAAAGGTGGTTATATAAAAGGCAATAGGACCAAGCATATTTCACCAAAATTTTTTAATACACATGAGCTTCAAAAGATTTGTGATATAGATATTCAGCAAATATGCTCAAGTGACAGTCTTGTAGATTTATTTACAAAATCCCTACCAACTGCAACATTCAAAAAATTAGTACGCAAAATTGGAATGTGTCAACTTAAAATTTTTTCTTTAGATCTCGAAGAATCTATGTAAAGATGAGGGGAAGTATACTTGTTGTGAAAATAATTTATTTTGAAAAAAATTTTATATGTTGTACTCTTTTTCCGTACTAGGTTTTTATCCCATAGGATTTTTTCTAGTAAGATTTTAATGAGGCAACTCTATATCTTCAAAATTATTTGTTTTAAAATATCAATGATTATGTACTCTTTTTCCTTTACTAATTTTTTTCCCATAAGGGTTTTTCTTAGTAAAGGTTTTAATGAGGCATATTCTTTTGTAATGAACATTCAAGGGGGAGTGTTATCAATTTATTAAAATAAATGTGGATGTTTATAACATACATATATTAGTCTCTTCACTATCTCCCATTAGCAACCTGTTGCTTCTCTATAACTCCCACTATCTCATAAGAAATTATGACCCATAATATTTCTATTAGTTTCATGTAGTAATTATGTAACTATAAAATGAGATATCATCTCCTCATTTTGTACATACACTTGGAATGAACAAAATCACTCTATAATATATTGCTCCCTCATCTTACTCTTTATCTTATGTTGCTTTTCTATTTTACGTTGTTGGTTAATAGCTTTTCTAACAGGAGATTAGATTTTCAAATATTGGTAAGTAAATTTAAAAATTTATGGTTTTTCAAATTTATTAATTACCCACACACTTATATATATGGAACTCTAACCCAAGACTTAAAGGTCTTGATAAAACTATACATTAATTAGTGGAATTAGACCTTGATTTATCAATTAATTTTGAAATTTTGGTGTGGATGTCAAGGACCAAAAGCAGACATGTCTTTCATATTTAGTATTGCATTTAAATTTTTATTTTTTATTTTTTCAGTTATTCAAAAATTATACCATTAAATTTTTTATTTACTAGTTATACTCACTAAATAAAATTATTACCATTATCTTTTAATAAATTAAAAAATAATTATTTTACAATATATGTATTATTTATTTAATACAAATAATAATCGACGACTTTTGCTACTTGGTTGATGATGGCTTTCGTAATTAGAGTATCAAGCAATTAGATTAGTTGATAATTACCTTGGTTGCTAATATAATAAAAGACCACAAAGCCAAAAAATTTGACAATAAACATGGAAGCGAATTCACAATCATTTAGCAATAGATTAGATTTGCCTCAACAAAAAGTGAATGAGGTTAATGTTACTTCTAACATTGAACGCTACTTACTTACCTCATTCATTAGTACAACAAATGGCTAGGAGTGACATTCAACAATCGATGATGTGTGGATTATGCTTCATGGCAAGTCATCAAATTGATATGTGTCCATCATTGCAAGATAATAGTTTAGAGCAAACTAATGTCGTAGATGGGTATCAAGGGCAGCAAGGGCAATAAAGACAAAAGTATGATCCTTTCTCCAACTCCTACAACTCACGATGGAGAGATCGTCCAAACTTTAGTTATTTGGGAAGTCAACAACAAGCAGGTCTTAATAGTAACTTTAATCATCCACGTGGCTTCACTCAACTAAGGCCATAACATCATCATCAATTTAGGCTGTGACCTATTTATCAGAATCAAGGAACATCTCTTGAAGACTTCGTGAAATCTTTTGCTACAATTTCTTTGCAATTTCAACCAGAAGCAAGGATAACCATCAAGAACTTAGAGACACAAGTCATCCAATTAGTTAGTATAGTGGGCAGATTAGAAGTAGAAGGATCTGGAAAACTTCCATCCCAAAACGTGATCGACCTAGGAGAGAATGGTAGTGCTATCGCTTTAAGGAGTGGGAAACAACTTGAGAAAGCACTGAAAAGAGCAAGAATAGCCATGGATGAGACAAAACAGCAAGAAGCTTAAGCTATTGAGAAAGAAGAAGCCACATCTCCTATTGAGACAACTTTAGCACCTAAGGTAACTTGTAATATCCCTATTTCTCCTAATGTTCCTTCAGTATCTTTTCCTAGTAGATTTGCAAAGTCCAAGAAAGATGAACATAAAAAAGAGATTATGGAAACATTCCATAAAGTACAAGTTGACATGCCTCTATTGGATAATATTACATAAGTACAACGCTATGCAAAGTTCCTCAAAGAGCTATGCACCAACAAACACAAGCTCAAAGGTAGTCAGGCAATAAGTGTAGGCGAGAATATGTTTGTTGTTTTGCAAAGAAAGCTTCCACTAAAATATAAAAGATCCAGGAAGTTTAACCATTCCATGCGCAATCAGTAAAACTAGGTTTGAATGAGCTATGCTAGACTTACGTTCATCTATCAATGTGTGCCTTACTCTATTTATGCTCTTTAAACTTGGGGTGAACTTAAAGAAACTGGTGTTATTATTCAAATTGCTGATTGTTAGTGTTTATCCAAAAGGTGTTCTAGAAAATGTTTTAGTATAGGTTAATAAATTAGTTTTCCTTGTTGATTTTTATATTCTTGATATAGAGGATGATTCAGCTCCTAGCCAACTCCATTACTTCTAGGGATACAATTTATGAAAACAACCAAAATGAACATAGATGTGTATAATGGAACTCTAACTATGGAGTTTGATAGAGAGGTTATTCGTTTCGATACTTTTGATGCTATTAGGTATCCAAGTGATTTGAAATCTTGTTTTTTAGTTGCCATTAATGATTCTTTTCTACAACATATCTTTGAGTTTACAAGTGAAAATGTATTGGAAATCGCTATTGGACCCTGAGTTAGAAGATTCTGAAAATCCAAAAAGGAATATGCAGTTATGTGACAAATATTGAGGGGACAGTGACACAATTCAAAAGTGTTGATTACTCCTAATTATAAGATTGTCTATTTATAATGTAACCTGATAAGTCGGGATTGATCCACAGAAAAAAGATTTTAATTGATTAATTTTCTTTAATTTATCTAAAAAAACTTAAAAATATAATTTACTTTCATAGGATTTAATTTAATTGAAATTATAGAAATAAATTAGTTAGGGTTATGGATCCGCTCTTAATAATAAATATAATTTAATAAATTCTTTTGTTTATTGCCCAAAAAATTAATTGTATAAATTATCATTATTTTCTCATTAATTTTATGATGGATTAAGTACTTCATGTGCCAAACTTCAATTTGCCAACAAAAAGTCAAGGTAACATTTTACCATACTTTATATTAAGATACTAAGAATGTAGTATGCTAAACTCTCTTGTTTGTCTACAATAAAACAAAATTTCAAAAATATAAAATATGGATAAAATCAAATAGAAAATAATTTAATATATATAATTAAAAATAGAATTTGATTAAATTATATTTTTTTACTAAGAGTTTCACCTTACTCTGACTGTTATTACTTAGCTAAGCATAAATGAAATAAAAATAATTGTTAATTAAATTACACATAATTAAAATTATTATAACTAAAATTAAAAATAAATCTAGATTTATTTATGAATTAAAATCCAAACTTCTAAAATAAATTACAAGAAAATTAAATAAAAAAAAAAGAGAAGAAATTTTAAAAACTAAGCCCTCTGTTTCTCACCTCTCTTCTGCATGCTACCTCCAGCACCTACCTCTAATTCCCCTTTCCTCTCTCTTCTCTTCTTTTTCTCTCTTTTCTCTTCGTGTTTCCCTTTTGCCTCATGCACCCCCTTTTTATAGCATCTTCTCTTATTATTTAATATTATTTTATTATTTTTTCAAATTATTAATAGTCAAGTGGCAGCCACCACTTGACTATCAATAATACATGGCGGCTACATTTTCTTTTTTTAACTTATTATTTTTTATTTTTATATTAATGCAATCCATATTTTTTATCTTCCACTTTCAGCTCCAATTCTTTATTTATTCTTGAAATTTATCGACAATATAAAATTAAGATAAAATTAACATATTATAATTTATTTTACATAAAATTATATTAGGGAAGCATTAAGATAATTTATAAGTTTTGAGTGCATTAATCAACACTGTAAGTGGAAAAATGATAATTTTAACTTTTATTAAATTTAGACTTTCTAGTGTTAATCATATCCCCAACTAGCTTTTTGCTAGTCCCTAGTCATTATAGCGATAATATTAAGTAAAATTCAAATGCAAATTAAAATCCTTTTTTTCTAAGGCAGTTGTGTTTACTTTTTTAATCAAATTAATGACAACAATCAAATAAAAGTATAAATATTATCTCCAACCTCAAAAAAATATTATTCCTAAGTCAGTTAAGTAAACTTATGCAAAATGATCAATTATCAAAGATACATTAATTAAGCTGCTTTGAAAGAATGACATATCAACCCCAAAATCTCACAGATAATAATGACACTCTCAAATGGAAATGAACCCAATGAAAACAGTCACTCTAAGAAATGGTAAATTGAGAGAAAATATCACACACTCTCAGTAATATGAAATAATAATGCTCACAGTTTAGAAATAATATGATCTTAAGTCAAACAAATTACTGGTCAACTCAATAATATTATTCATTTTTATATATCACCACATCTTTTAGTCCATCTTACCAGCTTTTGCTTCTAACTATAATTTCCTAAAACTAAGAAGGACTTTTGCTAGGATGTAACGTCGGTTAGGAACATGGCTAATAAAGAAGGAATAATAGGAAAAACAAAATATATGTTTGAAGAATAGAAATCTTTTGGAGAGTGTAAGATGCTTTTCATATGTTTTTTAATCATTTTTTCTTTTTTTCATATTATTTATTATTATTATTATTTTATTTTATTTTTGTTATTTGATTGGTACTGCACCATTTTCTTGAATAATCATCCCTACTTTTCTAAACATAATTAAGTGATGGAAAATGTAAAAAATAAGGTGATACTCCATATTGGAGTGAGATAGGATGATAAGTTACCAAAGAAAAATGTTTTTTTTCTTTTTCTTTTATGCTCAAAAGGGTTAATTTTGGGGATGGCTAGAAAAGGCTCAAATAAATTAAAGATGGCCTTTTTGTCATCTTTTAAAGCTTTAAATAGTCTTTCATGTCTACTTGTTCAATAGATTTTTAGATGCAACTGTACAAATTTTTTTCATTCAGTTTTTTCATTTTTTTAATTGGTTGATTCTAAAGACAATTTAGAGATCTTGTATAAAATAATAAACTACTACATTGTATAGGCAAATGGGATAACTCTTCAAGGATAATAGGTTCAAAAACTCACTTTGAACTTACTATGATATGTACATTCCTTTGAATAGCTTAATCAATTTCAGTAATTAAATTTCTCAATTCACGCTTCAACATGCAAAATGACCAACATGGTGTAACATAACTCAACGCCATACATAATATAAGTACCAAAATTTAAAAGTAATCATGTCATCCAATGTTAAAAGATTACATAAAATGTCTTAAATTTTTTTTTTATAATAAATAAAGCAAATACCACTTCCACCCGCAAACTTAATAAAAGAAGATGAAATACTTGAACTGGCTACAAAAGCTTAAAAAAAATGATAAAGAAGAAGAAAACATTAGCAAAATATTTTTTAAAAATAAAAATAAACTCTAAAATTAAGAAGATACATTTCTAGAGTCACTGCACTCTATATTCAGTTATTTTCGACTCAAATTTATCAAAAGTTAGTCTTTACAACCAAAATTAGTAAAAATATCACCAGGACTGAGATACTCCACAACTGTCAACTATTTCTTCCCCCCAACCTAAACGAAACATTGTCCTTAATGTCTTAAAGAAAAAAAGTAGAGTTTAGAAGCCATTACCTAACCGTTGTAAGAAAATATTTACAAATAGAGAGTTAGATCTATTTTACACTTTTTACTAGGGCTACTGTCATCATCATTAGTCGACCAAACCAATGCCAAAGTTATAGGATCTTGGTCTGCTTGTAAAAAATCAAGTAACTCATTAGCAGTAGGAGCACAAATAAAGAGTTTTTCCACTGAGAATGAAGTGAAATGATTCTTAATTACATGATTAAGAAATGTTATCAAACCATCATAAAAGTTATTAACATTTAACAAACTAATTAATTTTTATAGATATTCAAATGGACCCAGGAAGCTAGCGCCTCTAGAGTTACAAGATATCCTAGCAAGAAAATGAAAGTGTCAACATGATTTAATATTTTAGATATTCTTTCTTGCATACTAGTTGGTGGACAGGGTAGACATCCTAAAGATTTTAAGGCTTTTGGAATGATGCCTAACATTTGACTTCCTCTAACAAAAACAACTCCTGAGATAAGCTTTGATAACTTTCAGTCACCTCCTCGATACACAAGGTGTAGTTTTCTCTCTATTATAACACTACCAAGATCTACAGTTACTTGAAGGGACTCTTTGTATTTTCTATAGCGAAATCCAAAAAGCACATGAACGTTTTTAAATTGTCTTCTCAAAGTTGCTGCCGTTGGAACAATCTTGAAAAATTATTTTGTGAGGGTTTGAAAAAGAAACACATATTTAAAGATCTTGATGATAAATATAGTGATACACAGCTATAAATGGAGTGGTGTATTTATCAAATGACGCGTGAAGCTTATGGCTTAATAATTCAAAAGCAAACTGAACAAGCAAACAGTAAAATGAAAAAGCAAACAATAATTAGACATAAAATCACACCACTAAAAACAATAACGTAAAAGATAAAAGAATATTAACATAGAAGGATATTTACTAATAGTTGTGATTATAGCTCACATCTTCCTTTGGTTTTATGTTTAGTAATGGCTTAAAATGCCCTCTATGGGTTGAGAATATGTTTCCCATCTAGTTTTATAAACTGGCTAACAAAGTCTTTTGGAATAAGATTCTCAAGAGTAAGCTGTGCACTTTCTTTTTGAAATAGTTTCCATAAATTATGAATATCACATTGCACATATCCACTTAGATGCAACTTAAGAGAACATAAATCATATAATGATTTTTTACTCAAGCCGTCTTTAACAAATTTAATTTTATCTTCAGAATTGTCAGAAACCATTCATAAAATTTTACAACGTGGTTGATTGTAATCAAGTCATACACAGTTAGGACATTTTGAGCCAAGTTGATTAGCCCTCTTTCTTTTAACAAATGTGCTTTTACCAAAACCAGGCATGTGAGAAACAAATGGATCAGAAAACTCACATGCCAATCAAATCTTTGTTTCAATTAAGCAACGAATGTCAGAAGGAATGCCATTGATCATCAACAAATGCAATCTTTCACAAGGAGCTTTATAAATCTTCTTGAGGGTATTTTGAAGGAGAGAAGGAAAACACTTATGCAATTTACGATGTACTTCTTCCATGCTTGATTTAAGGGTTTCGATTATTGTGGCAAACTCTAATTTATGAAGTCATGGAGTACTGTTATCCGCTATATATATAGGAAAAATGAATTAAAACACACCAAAGAGACATGTCAACTCTGCAAAATTAAGTTAAATGTGAAGGCAAACAAAATAACAAAATGAAAACACACAATGTAAAAAAAATGGATATAATCAAATACTAGACTCACCTTCGTGCTTTTATTGAGTTAATCTCAAGTTCCAACTGGAAATCATATGTACCATCTTCTATTTCCTTGAGTTGCCTTTCAAGATCCTCAACACGGGACACTAACATTGGTGGTTGTAAATTCCATTTATGATATGATTTGTAAAATTATATCAGGCCTCTTATAAGAAGTTTCACATGTAGAAGTTCTCCAAGATATTTGAAGAGGTTCTTCCTTATTGAGATATTCATGACATATGTTAAAAATAATGAACTAAAACATAGTTGTCAAACAAACACACTTAAACAAGAAACATCATAATGTGTATCGTTCAAGACATAGAAAGAAACAATCAAATAATTCAAATGGTAAAGTAAAAGGAAAAAATTAAATCACTCAAAAAGACTTAATTAAGATTTGGTGGGTCACTAAAATTTATTTATGTGTCCTCTTCATATGGTTGGTATTCCAGATATGGTTTTAATGTTTGTCCATTAACTTTCAACGCCAGATTTTTCCTTAGATTCACAATTTCTATGGCTCCATATGGATATACATTTTTTACAAAAATTCAGCCACTCCATTTTGACTTTAATTGTCCTGGAAACAAATAAAGATGAGAACTATAAAGTAACACTTTTTGACCAATCTCAAATGTTTTTCGAACAAATTTTTTATCACGAAAAGCTTTGGTTCTTGCTTTAATTTTTGAATTCTCATATGCATCATTCCTTAATTCCTCAAGTTCATTCAGTTGCAATTTACGCAAATTACGAGTATCATCAGGATTTTAATTAAAAGCTTTAATAGCTCACAATGATTTATGCTCAAGTTCAACCAGTGAATAACAAGGTTTACTATAAACCAACTAATAGGGTGACATTCCTAAAGACGTCTTAAATGTAGTGCGAAGGCCCAAAGTGCATCAATCAGTTGAAGAGATCAATCGCTACAGTTTAGGTTAACAATCTTTTCCAAAATTTTTTTATCTCCCTATTTACTAATTCAACTTAACCATTTATTTGATGATGGTATAGGGTAGCAATTTTATAAGTAATTCCACATTTCTTCATTAAAGACTCAAATAATTTATTACAAAAATGCTTACTTCCATCGCTGATAATGGCTTGAGGATTTCCAAATATGCTCAAATGATTTTTTTTTTTTAAAAAAAGTGGATTATAGTTTTGTGATTGTTGTGCCTACAAGAAATTGCTTCAATCCATTTTGAAATATAATTAACAGCAACCAAAATATAAATAAATACAAATGATTGATGGAAAGAAGCCCATAAATCAATTCCCTAACAATCAGATATTTCAATAACAATGATGGGGTTTAAAGGCATTATGTTTTGTTTTAAGATGGACCCTAATATTTGATAATTCTTACACATTTTACAAAATACATGCGAATCTTCAAATAATATAGGCCAATAAAATCCACACTACAATACTTTTGCGACTGCCTTCTTTGAAGAAAATTGGCCACCACATGCTTCAAAATAACAAAATTGAATGACACTACTTACCTCATTGTTTGGTATACTTCTTTGAAAAATATGATCTGAACAATACTTTTGAACATGTATGGATCATCCTAATAAAAATTTTTCACCTCTGTTAAAAATTTCTTCTTATCCTGGGAGTTTCAATAAGATGGCATTTCATTTGTTGCAAGATAATTAACAATATTTATACACCAAGACATATATTGTATATGGAAAACAAAAAGTAATAAAGGAAAGAATCATTGATGGATGTTGAATCAATCGAAGACTCATTTGTAAGTCTTGAAAGATGGTCTGTAATAACATTTTTGACTTTTTGTCTTTGATTGTTATATTGAATTCTTGAAGAAGCAAAATCCATCGTATTAGTCTTGGCTTGGCATTTATTTAGACATTAATTATCTAACAACAGTATAATCAAAATAAATAATAGTGCATGAACCAATTAAATATTAACGAAATTTATCTAATGCAAAAATTACAAGTAGTAGTTTTTTTTAGCAGTATTATAATTCATTTGGGCACTATTCAAAATTCTACTTGCATAATAGATGACAATAGGCTTACTTTCTTTTCTTTACCCTAGAACAACTTCGATTGCATGATCACTCGCATCACATATTAGCTCAAAAGACAAAAACCAATCAGGGGGTTGCATTATAGGAGCTGATATTAAAAGACTAATTATATTTTCAAAGGCTTCTTGGCAATCTTTAGTCCACTTAAATGTTGTGTATTTTATCAAGAGGTTGCAAAGTGGTCTAGATATGACATTAAAATATTTTATAAATCTTCTATAAAACTCAACATGTCCTAAAAAGGAACAAACTTCCTTAACTATCTTTGGTGAAGGTAAATTTGAGATGACTTCAACTTTGGCTTTATCAACTTCAATTCCATTAGAAGGCATTACATGGCCCAAGACAATTCTAGAAATCATCATAAAATGACATTTTTTCTAATTTAAAACAAGTCTTTTTTTCTTTGTACCTGTCCAAGACTCTTTTCAAATTATCAAGACATTTTTCAAAAGAATTTCTAAATACAATAATTCATCCATAAAAAGTACCAAACAATTTTCAACTATATGGCTAAAAATACTTAGCACGCATCTTTGAAATGTTACAGAAGCATTACAAAGTTTGAAAGGCATTCTTCTAAATGCAAATGTTTCAAATGGGCATATGAATGTGGTATTTTCTTAGTCTTCTAAGTCTATAGGAATTTGACAATAGTCTAAGTAACCATCAAGAAAGCAGTTGTAGGGGTATGCTGCTATTCTCTCAAGAATTTAGTCTAAAAATCGAAGTGGCAAATGGTCTTTTCTAGTGGCATCATTTACTTTTCTATAGTCAATGTACATGCACTAACTAGATGGGATTCTTGTTAGAATTGGTTCGCCTTTTTCATTTTTCACAATAATTATTCCAAATTTCTTTGGTAGTACTTATGTTGGACTTACCTATTTACTATTAAAGATAGAACGGATAATTCCTACATTTAGTAGTTTAAGGACCTCATTTTTTACTACTTCTTTCATATGAGGATCTTCTTTGTAGTTAATGAGTTATTTGGGCATTTTCCTCTAAATACATTATATGTGTGCAAATTAAAGGATTAATCCCTTAATGTCTTTCAAGGTCTAACTAATTGCAGTTTTGTGCCTTTTAAGAATAGCCAGTAACTTACATTCTTAGTTGCTTGTGAGCTCTAAAGAAATTATCACTGGATAGGTTTGCTGATCTTCGAGATATCTATACTTTAATTCTTCTTATATGGTTTCAATTTGAGCTTTGATGATTCCTCTTCTTTTATCTCTTTAAGTTGTACCAGGACTTTAAAGTTCAATTGGCCACTATTATCTTTAGGTGCCTACTTAGAATAAAGTATAAAGCATATATTAGCATTGTCACATTCTAATTCCTACTTTAATTCAAATGAATTTGTCAAACAAATTTCCATAGAATTAGTAAAATCCTCATCCTGAATATGCTCCTCAATGATTGATGCAATGAGCCCATCATTTTGATTATCATCATCTTCTTTGTCATGAGGTCATTTACGCATGTTGAACACATTAAGTTCCAACGTCTTGTTGCAGAAAGATAAGTTCATCTCTTCGTTCCTGCAATTAATCAAAGCGTTAACGATGGATAAAAATGGTCGACCTAATATGACAAGAATTTGCTTACATTCCTCAGCAATTGGTTCAGCTTCTAAAATAATGAAATCCACAAGATACATGAATTTATCGACTTGGACTAATACATCTTCAATTGTCCCTTTTAATACTTTAATTGATCTATCAGCAAGTAAAAAAGTGGTAGAAGTTGGGTTTTACTCACAAAGATTAAGTTGTCGATGTATTGAGTACGGAAGTAAATTGACAATAACACCAAGATCAAGTAAAACCATGTTCAATTTTATGGTCCCCAATAATGCAAGAAATGGTTGGACAATTAGGATTTTTTATAGTTCAAGGCATTATTGGTTGAGAAAATGGAACTTACCTGCTCTACTAGAAAACTTTTCTTTTGTACCTTATGTTTCCTTTTTATAGTGCACAAGTCTGTTAAAAATTTAGCATAAGATGATACCTATTTAATGACGTCTAATGAAGGAATATTGACCTTTACCAGTTTGAAGACATCGTGAATCTCTAGATTGTGGTTTGATTTCTTTGGATTGATCAGTGCTTGAGGGAATCAGGGTACAAGACAGAAGTTGGTTATTTCTTCATGAGTTAAAGATTCGTTAGAATCTTTTTTATTCTCTAAAATTGACTCCTTACCAATTTCATGAGGATCAAGAATGTATTTTTTGAAAACTTTACTACCATGAAGGATTATAACCGATTTGACTTAACTCATGTTTTGGTTTCCTATACTACCTCTTTGAAGGTGTTAACTCTTGGGATTTGGTTCAAGTTGAGAAGGAAACTTACCTTTTTCATGAATAGTGAGGGCTGATGCAAGTTTAGAGGTGGTATATGTCAAATTGGTCAAGGTTTGCATGCTTTGATTATTGATGGACTCTTGTTTTTCAATGAATGAATGTAATATATCTTCAAGAGTTTTTCTTGGTGGTGGGACATAAGGTGGGCAATTCCGAAAATTTTAAAAATTGTAACGTGAAGGTGGTGGTTGTGAAGGTTGTGCATGATTGTCATTTCTCCAACTAAAATTTAGGTGGTTTCTCAAATCAGAGATATAGGTATGTGAGTATGGATTGAGATTCAGCCTTTTGAAATTGTCTATAGCATTTGCTTGTTCGTGTAGACATTGTTTTAGAGTTGGAAAGGTCAGACAGTCCTGTGTAAAATGGTTAGTGAAACTACAAACATGACATGAAATATCCTGAATAGATTTAACATGATAACTCTTTTTCAACTCTAATGCTCAATTGTTCTAGCTAAGGATGCAAATTTAGCTTGAAGGTCCTGATCTTCTCTAAGATTGTACATGCCTCCATCAGATGGAGATGGCTGAGGTTTACTCGATTACTCAAAAGAACCAATAGCATTCCAACGATGTGCATTTTCAGCTAATTGGTCAAGATAATCTAAATAGCTTTAGGATTTTTTGTCTCTATACTTGCCATTACACATCATTTCAACAACCTGTATACTTTGGGATGTTAATCCTTTGTAGAAATATGACACTAACCTCCATGCTTTAAAACTATAGTGTGAGCAAATATTAAGTAATTCCTTATACCTATCCCAACATTGGTAAAGAATCTCTCGTGGCTTTTGAGTAAAAGTGGTGATTTGTCTTTTGAAAGAATTTTGTTTTGTAGGGTAGAAAAGATTTTTTGAAAAATTGTTCTTGCATGTTATTCAAGTTCTTATCGATCCAGATCTAAGGTTTTATAGCCAAGTTCTAACTTTATCTTTTAATGAAAAAGAAAAAAACTTTAATCGAATTATGTTCATGATACACTTTTGGTCTGTGTATGTATTATAAACTTCCTTAAAATCTCTTAAATGAAATCATGGATTCTCGGATTCTAAACCATGAAATATTGGTAAAAGTTAGATAATACGTTATTTGAAGCTTAATCAAGATGCTTCTGGAGGAAAATACTATATATGAAAGTATTTATAAAAAGGTTAGAGAATAAATTAAAAATTTTTAAAATATTTGGATATGGTGAAAATTAGACTATGGATTTTATTGAGATTGTTTTTAAGAGATTAAAAAGTGATTTTGAAAAGTTAAAAGTTAATTTTGATATTTGGTAAATTTTTTTAGAAATTACTTTTGACAAAATCACTCCATCCTATAACAAATTTTGAAAAGTAACATAGGAGTAGCTTTTCAAAATTTTGATTTTGAGAATTTATACTTAATACAATTCTATATAAGTTCTCATATATATTATAAAAATTTAAAATTATTCTTATTAATTAATTAGGAAATAAAATCATTAACTTTAAAGAAATTATCATTATTACCAATTATGTTAAGATAATAAAATAAAAAAATTAATAATATAAAATATTTATTTTAGTTATCAGTTATTATATACACAATAAAAAATATTTTATATATATTTATAAATGTGAAAATAAATTTTATTAAAGACCTTCCATAGAGCCAATTGTAAACCACGAGAGTTTATTATGTGATAAGTTGAGGAATATTATGTCCAATTCAGTCACTGATATTCTTATAACAGTTCAACAGTAAGATTTACTAAATATATATAATTATTTTAAAAACTCACAGTACTTTTAAAAATAAATTTTACTAAACGTTTAACAAATTTTTTTTACAATTGATTATTTATACAGTATAACTAATAGTAATTATTTTAAAAGGTATAGCATTATCAAGCAAACCTTATACATAAGAATAGGAAAGATAAAATTTTCACTTATTTCAATTAGTTAACATTATGATATTTGTTTAAATGCGATTTTACTCTTTTGATTGTTAAAGTAAGGGCAAGATAAGGATAGTTAGAGTGTAAATTAAATTTTTAGTTGGTAAATTAAAATTATCATTTTAACTGGGATTGAATTGAAATTTACGATTATATGATAAATGTATATTTTGAGACGACTTAACTAATAATCTTTAAACGTGTAAGCTCTTTTAAAATTTTTTTATTATTATTTAATTATTTTTAAAATAAAAATTTAAAAATTAAATAAATTATTTTATTTGTAGTAATAAAAATTTAAATTTTAAATTTTTAAAAATAAAAATTAAAAAATTTATTTAAAATATTAAATTATTTAAAATATTATTTTTTATTTAATAATTTTATTTCATTCCTTCGTGATATAACTTAAAAAAAACTTTATTTAAAAAATTATATCTATCCCATAATATAACTTAAAAAAACTCAATTTAAAAAATTATGTCTAACGGGGCTAACGGCGTGATGTCCGAGAGGCGGTGCCACAGCAACAGCCAGTGAGCACAGCCGAGGAGAATTTATTGAAATTATACACAAGAAAAACTCAAAACTTACATAGAACAGAGCAAATTGCATAATCAATCAAATACATAAACGATGTCGGATCCGTACGAGAGAGCGAAATCAGGAAGGCTGACCTTCAAAGATGGAACTCTTGCTACTCGCAAATCCATAGAAAAGAAGAAGAAGAAACGGAAGCATAAGGATAAAAACAACATCGAGGACGACGAATCTCAACCGTCCATCGTGGAAGCTGCTGCTAATCATAATAATAATAATAATAACGAAGCAGCAAAGATTTACAGTATCGACGCAGCCAAAAACATGAAGTACGACGAGCTATTTCCCGTCGAGACCAAGAAGTTTGGTTACGATCCCAAATCCAGCACCTTCAAAACTGTCGAAGATGCTCTTGATGATCGCGTCAAGAAGAAGGCTGATCGTTACTGTAAATGATTTTTGCATGTATGTAGTTGCTTCCCTCCTTTTGGATCAATCTTCTACTGCTATGTCTTATTTTTATGGATGTTGCTGTTTCAGGGTTTCTCACAATCAAGAAAATTCATATTTTAGTTGCAATTTATATTCTTCCTTTTAGATCAAAATTTGGATAGCAACTAATTTTAAATTATTTCTTTTAGATTAAATTATGCTAGCAGTTAGTGTTTGGTGGGATGTTTTATTCAGCAACGTCTGATTTGCCCACTTTTGTATGTGATTCTTAAGATATTAATGACCAATTCCTGAGGATCCTAGTTTAATTGTCTAGTTCATCGCATATTAATGACCAATTCTTAAGATGCTACTGCATATAGTTAGGTGCTTTCTTGGCTTGCTTAGTGCATTAAACTTTGTTTCTTAGCCTTCCTTAAGCCTTATGGGGGACTTCTGTAATTTTAGCTTTCTCACTCAAGTTGGTGTTTTATTCTTGTCAATCAAGTCTCAAGAGCTATGTTGCTGATGGAAAGGAAGAGCAATGCAAGATTCTTTAATATGTTTGTTAATCAGTTAATCTCTTGTTCGAAAGATGCCTTTTAGATGGTTGGGACTGTTTCACAACGTGGGGGACAGATATCATTCTTTTTTGTATGAAACTGAAAATTGTATAAAAGATGAAGTATCAATATGGTTATGTTAACCAGTTAGCTGTCCTCTAAGAAGCAAATACCAAGAGAGGTGATGCAAAAATTATACAATACCGTGCAAAGTATGCCCATCCACCCTTGTGCGAGTTTGGCCAGCCCTTACAACCATTCCGCAAAACCCAGCTGAGATAAATGAAGAAAATATAGGAGTTTTGGAACTCATTTTAGACAAAACTATATCTCAATAATCATAAAATTTAAAAAACCATCTCCTAGTGGTTTGAAATGTTTTTAGCCTGGAAGCTTGGATTCATCAACTTGCAGAGGCCAATCATTCGTAATTGGTCTTATTCTATGGAAGCCCCTAATATGCCGTAGATAGTAGTTAATTATTTTATGAAAGAAAAGTTGTGCTTGAAGTTCCACTGCTTCTTGATGTGATTCAAGCCTCTTGACAAATCTATGATTTGATATATCCTAGAAATAGATGGCCTCTAGAAATCTTTTGAGTTGCTTGAAATGGTTGGAACAGAAACTTTGTTTATGGTATTATGAGATACACGATATATAACATATGTAATTTAGCTTCTTAATACTTATTGAGTGACATCCTGAGAAAACTTTGTACAGAGCCATGCAACTTTGTTTAGGAAAGGATGTATGGTGGTGGTTTTCTGAGCTGCTGGTGCATTGTATGGTGAGATGCATTGTTGCATATGTAATGATCATTCCCTGGGATCTTTAGGTTTATTTATCTTGTTCACTTTTGCTTGCTTACTGTTTATTCTGTGAAGCATGTTATTCGACTAGTTTTAACTTGTAAAAACTGCCCTAGGCTCTTTTTGTTATATATTCAGGTCCCATAACATGCACATTCAAAGCAATTCCAAACTTTGAAAAATTAGGTGCTTTTTCTAAGGGTCAGTACATTAGACATAGGTGCTTAAGCAAATCTTCGCTAATTCTTGTTTTTATACTCTAGGCTCTTCATCAAACTTCATCCCAGATCCAGCTCCCAGCTCATGGAGGACTTTAATTATGTTTTATTTTCCAAAGGATCAAATCTCAAGATATATGGTGCCCTAGAGCTCTGTTGTTGAAGGAAAGAAAACTAACGCTATATTTCTGTTATATATTTGATAACTAGTTAAATGACACATAAAAGATGCGGATTAGATGGGCTAGAACTATCTGAAGACATGGAAATGAGGGAAGAAATAAGTGGGTTTCTAGGGAATTGTATTTGGAAACACAAGCTTGGGGACTAAGAATCCCTCTTTGGTATTCTCTTCTATTGCAAGGAAGATTGTAATTAGTTGGAAAATGAGTTCATAAGTATGTAGTTAATAGGGTACCTGGACTGGCTGGATTGTATATTGGATATTGCAGTTGCGTCGAGATCTTACAAAGAGGATATTTTTACTGTCTAAATGACTTGTCTGCATTGGATATTTATAGTGTTTTAATGACTTGTCTGCATTGGATATTTGTAGTGATTTAATGACTTGTCAGCATCGGCTGCTGTGGAAAGTTGAGATACTCAATTTATTGCTCTTACATGTTTGTTAATTGATATTATGATTTTTTGTAGGGTTAGTCTACAGGTTTGTACCAAGCGTTTAGGGGTATATATTACAATCCTTCTCAAAGGAAAGAGGGAGGTCCTATGTTAGGGTTAATGTAACTTTGTGAGAGAAGGATAGATCATGGTGCTACTTTTAACTGCCAGTAAATGTTACATCTTGTTACATTCTGAACTGAGATTCTTTTAAATGTGTCCTCTTGTTTCTTTACTTTCTTTTATTTTATTATTTTTTTCCTGGGTGGTTTCAGTCTTAATTGTCAATTTAGTTATTATTAAGGCATTTCTTTTGGGGCAAGTTGGTAGCAGTTTGGGGTTGGAAGGTTGTTAAACCTAGATAAGCCTTTTGTTAAATTGTATAGCTAGTGTTGCTTCAATGTGGTTCTATGATTTAGTTGGGAGAGAATCTGATCTAAAAGAGGTGAAGTAACTTGTTTCAAGATCAAATCATGAAGTTTGCCAGCCTACTTTTGTTGATGACAATCATTGCATCAATAAAGCAACTGTTAGGATGATTTAAAATATGATGTTTACAAAGGTTGCAAGCATGGAGATAATTATCATCATGTTAAGAAGGTTGAAAGGCTTGTAAAGAAGTATTTTCCTCATTTTTTGAAATCAGTATGTGGTGTCTAGCTTCCAGGCATAATGGTTCGTGAAGCAGAGCATTAATGGTGAATTATATAAAGCTTTGTACGTGGAAGTGTAGAAAGGGACTGATTGGGAAGATAATGAGAAGTTTTCCTCTTTTTCTCGTTTAAAAGGTTAGTGAATGATAGGTCCCAGTCAAAGCTTAAGGAATAATAAAATGAACTAGCTCTCTTCGGGTGAGAACAAACCACAATGTCAGGGAAATTTTTGTCATGCCGCTTTATTCATTGAAGGAGTTTAAATACAAATAAGTTCTAGCAACTCTTTCCTATTATCACGCCCACAACTTAAGTGCATAAAACAGAAACTAAATACATGAAAACAACTTTGCAAGAAAATAGCCAACTAAGTGCTAGTGGGATATTAGACTGCACATGAAAGTAGGAGTTGTGAACGTTACAGCCTTTGACTCAGCCCATGTATTTCCGATTTGGTTGAGGATCACGCTGAGATCTTCGTGGTTTATCATTACTCCCCTCTTTCAGTGGAACCTTGGCCTCAAGGTTTAGTGTAGGAAACTTGTCTTGCAGCTTTGCAGTATTTTCCCAAGTGGCATCTTCGACTGGCAGATGTTTCCACTTCACCAAGCTCTCCTCAAAAAATTTCATTCCCTTTTTGATCCAACGAGTATCTATGATTGCCTCAGGTTCCATTCAGATGACTCCATCATCATTTAGAAGTGGTAGGTGAGGACAAGTGGGGCAAGAATCGCCAATTTTCTTTTTCAACAAGGACACATGGAACATTGGATGGATGCGAGACCCTTCAGGAAGTCGAAGCTAATATGCCACCTTACCAATACGTCTTTCAATTGGATAAGGACCATAAAACCGATTGGCCAATTTGTGGTAAACCCTTTTGAACATTGTCTATCGACGATAAGGGTGCAATTTAAGGAAAACAAGATCACCTTCATTGAATTCGATGTCATTCCGCTTCGAGTCTGCAAGTTGTTTCATGCGGTTGGAAGCTGCATGTAAATTGAATTTTGGATGCTTTAAGAGCTCATCACGGGCTGCCAAAATCTTGTCCACTTCATTAACAGGAGAGGTGCCAGATGGATAGTGAGGAATCATGGGAGGTGGTTGCCCGTGTAAAGCTTGAAAAGGTGTCATTCCTGCGATGAGTGATATGTCGTGTTGTACCAAAATCCTGCCCAGGGAAGAAAGGAGTGCCATTTTCGTGGCTGTTGGTGAACAAAACAACGAAGATACTGTTCAACACATCGATTAACCACCTCGGACTGACCATCTATTTGCGGGTGATATGCTGAACTCATCTTCAATTGAGTGCCTGACAATTTGAAAAACTCATGCCAAAAATTGCTAATGAAAATTGGATCACGGTCACTGATGATTGATGTGGGCATGCCATGTAATTTAACCACACCATCAATGAATTTTTCAGCTACCATCTTAGCGGTAAAAGGGTGAGCCAAAGCTAAGAAGCGTGCTGATTTGCTTAGGCGATCAACAACCACCAAGATTGTATCCTTGCCCTGCGACGGAGGTAGGCCGTCGATGAAGTCCATGGTTATGTCGTCCCACACTTGATAAGGAATAAGCAGTGGTTATAGAAGACCTGTAGGAGACAAAGTAGATGTTTTTGCTCTTTGACAAACATCACAAGAGGAGACATATTTATTCACTGTTTTGTACATGGAAGGCCAATAAAATTGTTGAGCAATTCTTTTGTATGTGCGTAAGACTCCTGAGTGGCCACCAAGAGGTGAGTCATGAAACTCATGTAGTAATTGTTCAATTATATGAGATTTTGGAGGCACCACCACTCGATTCTTGTATAAGATTAGCTCATTCTGCTTTGTATAAGGTCAGTTTGGTTTTTCAACAGCAATCTTGCCAATCCTTTCCATGTAAGCATCTCCTTTAGCGGCTTCTTTAATTTTCTCCCAGATGGTAGGCAAATAAACCATTAAGAGTGGGGGAACCTGGCATGCGAGAAAGAGCGTCGGTTGCGGAATTTTCTCTTCCAGGTTTATACAATATCTCATATTCATATCCGAGCAATTTCGCGACCCATTTTTGTTGCTCCGGTGTAACCACACGTTGTTCCAGCAAATATTTGAGGCTCCGTTGATCAGTTTGAATATAGAATTTTCGTCCGAGGAGATAAGGCCGCCAAGTCCGGATTGCATGTATGATTGCCAGCATCTCTTTGGCTTAGGTGGACCATGCTAATTTGGATACTCCTAATGCTCTGCTCATGAAGGCAATAGGCTTCCCTTGTTGTGTGAGTACGGCTCCGATTCCTTCTTTGGATGCATCGCATTCGATAGTGAAAGGTTGCTGAAAATTTGGCATAGCAAGTGTAGAAGTGGTGGTCATTGCTTGTTTAAGGAGCTTGAAAGAAATTTCAGCTTCATCATTCCACTTAAATTGGCCTTTCTTTAGTAAATTAGTCAAAGGTCCAGCTATGATCCCATAGTTGCGCACAAACTTCCTATAATAACCTGTAAGACCTAAGAAGCCACGCAAATCAGAAACATTAGTAGGTCGAGGCCAAGCCAGCATGGCTTGTATTTTGTCTTGGTCCACTTTGACTCCTTGAGCAGTAACAATATGTCCCAAGTATTCCAACTCTTGTCTCCCAAAGGCACATTTGCTGAGCTTAAGAAAGAATTTGTGATGCCTCAAAATTTCTAAAGCTTGCCTAACATGTTCAATATGCATGTTCCAATTGGGGTTATAAATTAAAATATCATCAAAGAATACGAGAATGAATTGGCGAAGATGAGGGCGAAATATAGAATTTATCATAGCTTGAAAAGTAGATGGAGCATTACAAAGACCAAAAGGCATAACAAGATATTCATAATGACCATTATGAGTACGAAATGCAGTTTTATGAATATCACCTGGGTTTACTCGTACCTGATGGTAGCCAGCCCGTAGATCAAGTTTGGTAAAATAAGAAGCTCCGTGAAGTTCATCGAGCATGTCATCAATAGTTGGAATAGGAAATCGATCTTTGATGGTAACGGAGTTAAGGGCC
Source organism: Murraya paniculata (assembly GCA_030449075.1). Lineage (NCBI taxonomy): Eukaryota > Viridiplantae > Streptophyta > Magnoliopsida > Sapindales > Rutaceae > Murraya > Murraya paniculata. The sequence continues at coordinate 563,928 of JAEVFN010000009.1, read as the reverse complement.
CGATAATTAGTACAAAAACGCGATGTACCATTTTTTTTTTTTACGAGTAAAACAGGAGATGAAAACGGACTAGTGCTTGGTCAAATTAGCCCCAATTTTAACATGTCAAGAACTTGCTTTTCAATCTCAGCTTTTTGAAATATAGGCATACCTGTAGGGTCGTACGTTGATTGGTTTTGTGCCTTCTTTAAGAGGGATACAGTGGTCAACCTCTCTAAGTGGTGGTAATTGTTTGGGTTCTTCAAAAATATCAGCATAAACTTTTATTAATGCTTGCATGTCTGGCGGAATGGATTGTTGTGTCTCATCTTTTTGTGGCATGCAAATTGCAAATATAGAATTATTATGCCTTACATCCTTTGAGATTGCTTCTAGCGATGCCTGCTGAAGGGTTTTGACTTTTAATTCCTTGCAGCAAGCAAGCTTTGTTGCCCCACTAGAATTCCATTGTCATATTCTTCCAATCACAAACGACCGATCCAAGCTGCTCAAGCCATTGAACACCCAACACCAAATCTAAACTAGTTAATGGTAAAGAATAAAAGCTTATGGAAAAAGGTATACCCTAGAGAAGCACGCGGATATTGTCGAATCTCCCTTGACACTTTAATGGCTGTCCGTTTGCTACTCGAACATTAAAGGGTTCAGTAGGTATTATGGGTAGACACAGCAGATCAGCCACCTTGTCACTGATAAAATTATGAGTGGAGTCGCTGTCGATGAGAGCCACAACTTTATAGTGCCCAATCCTGGCTGTAACCCGCATGGTCTTTGCAGCAGTCCATCCCATTAAGGCATGCAATGAGATTTTGGGATCAGAAGGAAGATTGGTACTAGCCTCCGTGGTCTCATCATTATCTCCTTCCGATCTGTCATCCAGATTTCCTTCCAAGAGTAATAGTTGTGGCCCCCTGCATTTATGACCCCAAGAAAACTTGTCATCACAATTGAAACAAAGGCCTTGAGCTTTCCTGCGTTGCATTTCCTCCCATGATAGCTGCTTCACAGGTCCTGTCGGCTGTGATTTCTCCGTTGGTGGAAGAGTTAGAATCAGTCGGCTAGCTGGCTGTGTTCGCGTGAACCTTTTTTGGCGAAGCAATTGGTCCTCTCTCATTTTGGCCAAAGTAATAGCTTCCTTGAGTGACTTTGGTTTGAACATTCGGATACCGTCAACTATGTCGGGTTTAAGTCCCCCCATGAAGGTTCCAACAAGTGCTCTTTGTGTCCAGCCTTGGACTCTATTTCCCAACTTCTCAAACTCTCTCTGATAATCCCTTAGAGAACCCTGTTGCTTAATTTTGGATAAAGCTTCATCAAAATCTTCACATTCGGAAGGTCCGAAGCAAGCCCATAGCTCCTCCGTAAACATATCCCATGTTACTGTAACTCCCTTTTCTTGATATGTTCGGCACAGCCACTGCCACCACTGGTTGGCTTCACCTTCAAGATGAAATGAGGCTAGACTCACCTTCTGCTCATCGTTTATATTCTGAAAATCAAAAAATTATCCCACACGATTAAACCATTCAGTTGGGTCGTCGCCGGAATACCGTGGAAATTCGAGTTTTGCCATTTTGGAAGAGAGCACAACATGACTGCCTTCATGTTCGGTTCGATTGATACGAGAGTGGTCTCCTCGCTCGCTGCTGTGTTGATTAGAGGACTTTCTGCTGTGCAGTAGAGCATTTGAGAGGCGGTTGATGGTATTTTCAATTTGGTGTAGCTTGTCATTCATTCCCAACTCCATCCGCTGTACCCTGTCCTGGATGCCGCTGAGTTGTGATTCTAGAGCTTCGATTCGCTCTTTGTTTGTTGCCATGGTAAGCTCTGATACCAATGATAGGTCCCAGTCAAAGCTTAAGGAATAATAAAATGAACTAGCTCTCTTCGGACGAGAACAAACCACAATGTCAGGGAAATTTTTGTCATGCCGCTTTATTCATTGAAGGAGTTTAAATACAAATAAGTTCTAGCAACTCTTTCCTATTATCACGCCCACAACTTAAGTGCATAAAACAGAAACTAAATACATGAAAACAACTTTGCAAGAAAATAGCCAACTAAGTGCTAGTGGGATATTAGACTGCACATGAAAGTAGGACCTGTGAACGTTACAGCCTTTGACTCAACCCATGTATTTCCGATTTGGTTGAGGATCACGCTGAGATCTTCGTGGTTTATCAGTGAAGCATACAACTAGAACAAATCATTTAATATGTTTCGTTGAAAATATGCGTTTGTGAAGAAACATTGAGACTGGAAGCTCGCCTTCCATAGCTTTATAGAAAGAAAATAGCAGTGTGACCTTTTTGGTTTGTTTTGGTGTCATATATATTTTTCGGGGATTTGAAACTTGAAAGGAGACAACAGAAAATCTCTGTGGTGCAGTTTCCTAATAAATTTATGCCAATTCATATAAAATAATTTTGTACTAGAATTTGTTACTATATTATTATTCTTCTTAAATTCACCTAGAATTTAAAACATACCCAGTTGCGGCCTTGTTTAAGATTGAAGTTTTATACTTTTTAAACTACAGTCGTTATGAAAAAAAAATTATAATTATAAAATTAAAGTTGATAGTGTGTGGCAAATATGATTAGTAAATCATAATTTTGATAAAAATGGTAAAGATATTATAATTTTTTAACTATGAGATAAAATTAATTCAGTTTTACAAAAATAATAAAGATATTATAAGTTTTTTTGTCTTTTCATTGTGTAAGCATGAGATAAAATTAATTAATTTTCAAGTTACAGTGGTTTATCAACGACAATGTATAGCAAATAGGTATCACAAATAGTTACACCCGCAAGAGTAGTAACATTGTTTCCCAACAATTTTTTCTTTTTTTAATAAAAACTTAATGAATCTATGAAGTATCACAATACCCTCAAATATCCAAGTCACTTGAAACACTACTCCAGTTATGTGGAAGAAAATATTCTACTGGAAAATTAACAAGTAAAGATAAATGGGTGACAATAAAGTACTATAGATTAATAATATTGGGAGAATATGAAATTATTAATTTAATCAATAAATTAATAATTTATTAATTGATAGGGTGTATATACGATTAAATGAACATAAATTTTAATCAACTAAAAATTTATTGTATTTTATCAATCTAATTAATTAAAAATAAATTAATCCACTGAATACAAATTAAATTAATAAAAAAATTAAAATTCTTGTAATTTTAGAATTCAATGCTGGAACTTTGATAAGCAATAAATAAAATAGAGGTGAGATTCAATTATATTTAAATTTAAAAAAAAGTAACAATAGAGTCATATTTTATTTAATAAAATATTATAATAATTACATTTATAATTCAAGCAAATTATTAATTTATGATATGAATGAAACCAACGAATTGTATAAAGATTTTCAGAGAAAGTATTGTCTTATTAATTTAGCTTTTTAACCCAAATTGTAACCGGGAAATATTATAGAAATTATCAATTCAACCAGTATTAAATTATAGAAGTTTTATTGTATTTGCCATGTGAGATTGGATTACATTAGTTTGTGGGATTGAATGCTACAGGTTAAGACTGCATGATTAGATCATAATTGGATTGGTTTGAGCGGGTGTTGTAAACAAAGCTGTTTCTATTTTTGATCCGCTGCCTCATTGTAAGATATTTAATCAAAATTTATTTGATTTTTCATTACCTAGAGATTACTTGAGAAGTTAGTAATGCCACTTCCAAAGTGCCCCCTTTCTACATTTTTGCCAAGTAGAGAGATCCCCAAGAGCATCACCGCAAGCTTCTATTATTATTTGCCTTTTGGTGTTCCGCCGTTATTATTATTTGGAGTCCCTCTGTATAAATACAGATGCGTTGTTGGATCAGAGAGGAAAATGGGAGGAGAAATATTTTTAAAAAATTAATGCTACTTTGTCTTTTTCTTTTTTACAGATTTTGACAAAATTTTATTAAACTATTTTAGTCAAACTCGCGTTACAAAACTTTTAAAAAACAAAGCATTATTTAAAAAACAAAAACGAAAAAGGTAAAAGGAAAAAATAGTTTGGTGATGCGATCAAGGGATCCGGTATCTCCTCATGTCTGGATAGGATCATGAAGAAAAGAGTTCCCAAATAATATTATTCAATTCATTGTCTCTTGTTATAATGTACGGCAGCGGATCGAGAGAGACAATACAGTTTCCCGATGTCGGATTTTAAATATAGATCAGAGTTGTACACCGTAACACAGTTATTTTGTAGCGCTGCAAAATTTTGATTTCAGGTCACATTCACAGTTTATAAAAGCCAACTGTCCAGATTTGAGCACCATTATTTATGGTATATTTACATTGCATTTACTAATTAATAATCGAAATAATTTAGAATCGAAATAAAGTAGAATTAGAATGGGGTGGAATCGGAATAAGAAATAAAAATCAGAATAAATTATTTACTTTAGTTGTGGGAATCAGAATCGGAATCAAAATCATAATGAACTGTATTGTCATTGATGTATTTATTTTACTTCTAATTAAATGGATTGTTATTAGTTATTAAACTAACCTTAGTTGATTATTGTCATTATTTATAATAACAACAACAACAACAACAAAAAATAATAATTATTATTTTGATAATAGTTGTTGTTGTTGTTATAGTAATTTTATTATTAATATCAATTAAATGATTAATAATTATAATAGTAATTTCTATAATAATAAAATAATAATTATTATAGTATTAATAATAGTAATTATTATTATTATAATAGTAATTATAACTAGTAATCATATTATTATTATTATTAGCAGCAGCAGCAGCAGCATTAATAATAAGTATGAATTATAATGATTAATAATTATAATTAATATTAATAGTAAAAAATTATTATTATCATCATCATCATCATCACCGACAAAAATAAATTTTTCATAATAATAATAATAATATATAAGGAAGGATAAAATAATAATTTTTAAATTTAAGTGGGGGTAATATGGTTATTTTGGATAATGGGAATCTCATTCCCACCTCCCTTTATCGGAAGGAAAATTCTAATAATCATTCTTAATCTTAGGTGGGGCCCACTACTTTGATTCTCATTCCACATTTCATTTAAACAAATAAATATATCATTCATTCCATTCCTTAATTTCCATTTCCATTTCCATTTCCATTCCGAATAAGTAAACACACCATTAAGATGTTTAGCGACATCATCTTGTTATAAAAAAAATAACACAAAAATAATTTATAGCTTAACAAATATTATGTTTTGTTATATGAACATGTAAAATCAGAAAATGTTAGATTTATGTTTTGTTATATAAACATGTAAAATGGCTGAAAATACAACTTAACAAATATTATGTTCTATTATATGAACATGTAAAATGAGAAAATGTTAGATTTATGCACCCATGATTGGCTGACTGTATCCAACGTGAGAGATAAGTTGAACATTGTATAACTTATCTAGATTCGTATAAGATAGACTTAGTATTTTATTCGAATCCTAATGACATAAGGTGTAGCTTATTCAAATAATTCTAAGAAGTTTAGTTGAATTAGACTACAATTATTGTACTATATAAGCACTACATAGGTGAGTGAAAAATATGAACAAAAACAATGAGAATAAGAGTAACATCAAAAGAGAGTGAGAGAGAAAGGGAAAACAAGGTAGTGGGTTCTTGCTTCATGAATTGAGAGGATTTTCTAACTTCGTGATTGTCCTCCGACCATTAATGACATAAACTCATTACGATCCGTTCGTGAAGGTTCCTAGTAATCAGTTCGTGTTTGTTGCAATTCGTTCGATGAAGGCTCCTAGCAATCCATTTTTGGAGATTGGAAGGAATTTACTTTTTACTCTTGCAGATTCATAACGATTCATCTCTATATCAAACTACAAGGTATGATTTTAGTTGATGAGACATAATTGCATGATTGATTTAGAAAACCAACATTGGCATCAGAGCCTGTATAGGTTATGTCCTGATCTTGAGAGCTAGGGGTGTTCAGAATCCAATCCGATCTGCATAATCCGTTTGATCCGTAAAAATCCGATCTGTGGATTGGTGGATTGGATTGGATTGAAAATTTGAAAATCCGCAATCGATGGATTGGATATGGATTTACTTCTGTAAATCCGCAAAAATCCGCGAATCCGCAAAAAATAAAAAATAAATCTTTATTTAATTAAAAAGCTTGTAAATGTAGCATTACTATTGACTAATAAATAAATAAGTTAAAATGTAATTACATTAACAATATACATATTTTATCCAATAATAATATATAATAAACATAATTAAATAAACAAATATAGCTTTCTAAACAGTTAATTTTTATAATTTTAGTTAATTTTTATGTATTGATTTAAATTTTTATAATTTTAGTTAATTTTTATGTATTGATTTAAATAAATGAGATTTTTTCTCTTTTCACTATGTTATATTTTGAAACTTCAACTGTATTATTCTAATTTTATTTAAACACTTAATTTATTTAAATCTTATTCAATTTTGAATTTGATCGGTATTAAAATTATTTATATATTAAATTTTTTTATTTAATTAGTTCGTAGAATAAACAGAATTAAAAATTTTTAATCCACAGATCAATCCGTAAAATGGTGGATTGGATATGGATTGGGTCAAATCCGCATCCGATCCGCTGACATATGGATTGGATATGGATTGAATTCGCCAATCCGTGGATTGGATTGGATTAAAAATTTATAATTCGTAAAATCATGGATCGGATATGGATTGATGTCCAATCCGTAAAATCCGATCCGCGAACACCCCTATTGAGAGCATTACACATGCTAATATGCCATGTGCTTTCATGAAAATTTGTTGCTCGCTCCAAGAACAAACATTAATGGTATATGATGAAACACTTACCGTTAAAGTATGAAATATAGAATATAAACACATGAACATAGATGGAGCATACCTGAAATTTTGTATAATCTGATATGCTCTTTTATAATAAGTAAATTAAAACCATAACTTATGAACCCAAATGCCTATTTTGCTCATAACTTTTTGTATGTTAATTCGTCTTCTGCAAATTTGGTATCATAAGACAGATCTTTTAATTATGTTTACAAGGGTATATCTTTTAAATTGAGGGGATGAATTGAATTTCTGGTTCAAAATTTGGATATTTTGTTGATATTAAAGAAGATGAACAGTGATTCCATGTGTAATCCCACTCTCAGGAAAACGCATGAGGTTTATTTGTTCTTTAAAATGCAATTCCAAATCTAGATTGGAATTAAGAACCTCAAACCAAGTAGGAGGGTAGATTTCGTGAGAATGAAAAATGGCCTGAAAGCAGCGGCACAACATTCATCGTGGCGGCGTGTGATTCTGTTCATAGTGCAAGCTAAGCAAGGCAAACCTGCTCGGCTTACTCGAGCCAACCAGCTGGCTCCAAGCTTGTGCCAGGCATGGCTACATAGACCCACTCGCATCTGCCTTCCTAACCTTATATTTTGGTGCTGATTGAGACGGCAGGTTCGAAATTTAATATCTTATTAATATGTATTTTTAAGATTAATTTTATGCCTCTATTTTGATTTTTAATTTAATTTTTGTTTTTCTACAATGTTAGAAATTAGAAATAAATATAGTTTCATTCAAATAACATGTATCTTAATCTTATATGTATGAATGTTGCACTCCAGTGGGAGTTAAAATAAAACATTTAAAAATATAATAGTGATGATTAAAGTCCGGTCTGTCAAAAAGACTATAAGAGTCTAAGGAAATAAGGTATTTAAGTGGGACCATCCAGTCCCCACCTCTTTCTTAAGAATTTTTTTGGTGTTTATGTGTACAGATGCACCAAGGCTTTTTGTGAGAGTTATAAAATTAAAATTCTAAATAGGTTTAATAATAATAGAGATAACATTTTTGCACAAAAAGACTGAAGTGATTATAATTTAATTATTTGGAAAGGATGATGACTAGAAGCTTTGATGACTTTTCGATTCTAATCCTTTATTAAATAATCATGTTTGGTTCTTGTTTTGCAGCAAAATTATAAACGTGTGCAATAAAGATTCATGCTAATTAAAGCTTTTTAATGCCATCTTCAAAGAATATTGTGGCCGAATTGAACAAAGGAGAAAAATTGAACGGTGACTATTTTGACATTTGGCACTAAAAGGTTCAATATGTTCTCGAGAAGCAGGAGACTCTTTACACCCTTAATAGCGCCGTAATTGAGCCTGAAGAGCCTGAGCATGGTCATAGTGAACAATACAATAAGGATCATAAAACTTAAATGTCCTGAAAAAGGAAGAACAACAACGATTGCATTGTGCTGTTGAGTTGCATGCAAGATGACCTTATATGTGAGTTCAAATAAGGCTCATGAAATGCGACTTGCCTTGAAATAAAAGTTTTGTGGTACTTTGACTAGTAAACTAAGAGGACTCAACATCAAATTCGTCTCCTTTAGAAAACACCCAAAAAAGACTATGAGACAGCATTTAAAGGAAATGTCAAACATGATACATGAGTTGAAAAATGCTGGAGATGCATTAACTAATGAGCAACAAGTTTAGGCAGTCATGTGATCTCTTCTTGATAATTGGAAACATATGAGAGCCAACATGACCCATAATGATAGCATTGAGATATTTAATGATATCAAGCATCATTTGGAATTAGAAGATGATCGCTTAAAGGTTGCTAAAGTTTCTAGTCAACTTCTTCGAGCTTTAAGTGCAAATGAAGAAGTAATACTTTCCAAAAGAAAAAGAGAACTGTGGCAGCACAAGGAAGCCTAATAACGGAAAGTGAATGAGAGGAAAGGGCGTTGGATAGAGAAAAAAAAAGGCAAGACTAAAATGAATTGTTACAATTGTGGTAAAATGGGCCATTTCGCCCATGAATGCATGAAGCCAAAAAAGATACAATTCATCTCCACAAGTTTAAGTTATAACTGTGTGACAAATTCTGTTATTCTAACTGAATCTTGTCCTTTGGACTGTCGACTAAGGAGCAATAGACCACATAGCTAGAAATTGTGGAGCATTTGTGGAGTATCATTGGATTAGTCAATAAACTAAATGGATATACGTGGGAAACAACTTAAGGGTTGAAGCTAAAGGAATTGGCACTTGCAAGTTAGATTTGCGTGGTGGCTGAATACTTTATCTCACAATGTTCGTTATGCACCGGACATCCAATGAAACTTAGTTTTTATTACTGTTCTTCTTAGGATGGGTTATCATTTAAGTGTAGTTGTTACTGGTTATTTATTGGATAGTTTTATTAGTTTGGATACTAATTATTGTGATTCAAATAATAGTTGTTTTTTAGTAAATGCATCTTCTAATTCTTTTAATGTGGATGTTAATACTTGACATGCTAGACTAGGACAAATAAGGCAAACAAGGCTTTCGCTAATGTTGACTTACCTATTTGTGAAAGTTGTCTAGTTGGAAAAGCAACTAAGAAATCATTTGGTAAAGCTAGTGAGGACGAAACATAGAACCATATATTTTATCACATTCATTGATGACTATTCACATTTGGTCATGTTTATTTGATTTTTCATAAATTTGAAGCATTAGATTGCTTTAGATCATACTTAAATTTTGTAGAGAATCAATTAGACAACAAGATCAAAGTCCGAAGAAAGGATTGTGGGCGTGAATACCTTTTAGAACAATTTTAAGAGCTGTGCAATGATAAAGGTATCGAGAGACAACTAAATATTCCTAAGACTCCATAGTAAATAGTGTTACAAAAAGGAGGAATAAAACATTACTCGAGAAGGTTAGGTCTATGATGGCGCAAAAAAATCTTCCAGTTTCTTATTAGGGTTGACTGCCATTTATGTACTAAACGAGTTCCAATGTAACACCCCAATTCTACTAATAAAGCACTACGGTAGAATTAAAGTGAAACTGCATTTCATTATTCTCTTATCCAAAATTCAAAATAATAATCAATAGTAAATGTTCTAAACTTCTAAAAGAAAATAATTAATGAAATAATATATCATTTAATATGTATCATCCCAAAGAAAACTAAAATATTTATAGCTTATTATCGTAACATTATTCCCCAAAAGAAACCGAGCCCTTATTCTTCCTCCTAAGCTCATAAGCTCATATCATCTAACTTTATTTGCAAAAAATGTGGTAATAAGAGGTGAACCGTCAACTCAGTAAGTAAATTCATGCACAATACTAAAAATCATTAAAATATAATTAATTGTAATACTTAGATATGCATAATAACAAGAGAAATTACCTTTATAAATCATCATTCAGCAAAAATAATTTACAACATCATAAAATCATTTAAATCCTTTAAACATAGCAATAGCATTTGAAACACATAAAATATAATTAGTTCATGCCACATAGTATCACGTGTAGACCCGGTGACCTAGTCATATAACATCATTTAGGGTACTGTACCCTGCGGGAATCATTAACATTAACATCATATGTGCACAAAATCCGGCTAGAATTCCATAACATAACATAACATCACTACGGACAATGAGTCAAATCATATGAAACTATCTTTAAACTTTTAATCATCTATAAACTTCCATAAATTATATTTCAATAATTAGTATTATTTCAAAGTACTTGACTTAAAACAATTTAATAAAGGTTTTCATTTTTTAAAAACAATTTATGATACAACTTTTTAATAAATAAAGTTTTATTATAAATAATTTTAAAAAATGATTTTACTTAACAAAATATTGTAAAAGACTAAAAAAATCAATTTCATATACTTTTCTTTCAACATAATACATACCTCGAATTAAACATAATTTAATGGTGAAATACATATACTATACATGAATCTACTTACCTCGATCCTTAATAATAAAAGGAACGGTAACCTCAACCACGAGCTTACCCTCGTCCTAAAACATTAAGTCACATTCTTATCAATATTATTACTCATTCTGACCTTGATATAAATCCAAGATAATCAAACATAATCATAAGCACTAAACCATCAAAGCTAGTCTAAACCTAACCATCCTACATAGTGCTAATCAAAATAGATTAACACAAACAAACAACAAACAATTAAATAGATAAGCATAAACAATAAACAAGGAACGGATGTTACATCCAAGTAAGTTAGTAAGTTCCACTCCATATGAGCTATAGACAGCTAGAAAACTTTACCTTACACATTTGCATCATTGGAGGTCTACAGCATATGTTCACAACCCATCTCATAAAGGAATTGGGCCCAAAAGGAAAGAAATTTATCTTTATAAGATAACCATAACACTTTAAAGGGTATGTGTTCATAGGTGAACATGATGATGGAAATATAACTAAGATAGATTCATGAGATGGCAAATTCTTAACGAATGAATTCCTTAGCATTTCAAAAGTTGACAAAGACATTCATCTATATGAGTTGAATGATCCAGAGATTAATGACGCTTTTGATTTACAAATTGAGAGAAACCTAGATATATCTGGGAATTCTAATCACAGTGACAGTGAACCACAAGATGGGCTTACCCCCATAAGATAACTCAATTCGTAGAAGTAATCGTACTCCTATCCCATGTTGTTGTTTTGAGATTGAAGGTGAGGCATTTATGATTACTTCATGTGAAGATATAGGTGAAGCCTCTTAAGCAATGGAATCATAGATAAGGAATCATTAGCTAAGGAATCATAGATAAAGGCAATGGATGAAGAAATGAAGTCTATGCGATCAAACCATGTTTGGGACTTAATTGATCTATTGTCCAACCATAAGCCATTTGAAAGCAAATTGCACATTGGGAGATACAAGGCACGCTTGGTAGCAAAAGGATATACCGAACAAAAAGGTATAGATTATAAGAAAACATTTTCTCCAGCAGTAATGTTTACCTCTACAAGATTATTTGTAGCCATCGTTGCACATATGGACCTTGAATTACATCAAATGGATGTTAAAACAACATTTCTCATTGGAGAACTGAAGGATGAAATTTACATGGAATAGCCAGGGGGTTATATAGCCAATGACCAAGAGCAAGTTTGCAAGCTCAAAAGGTCTATATATAGGTTGAAACAATCTTGTGGACAATGGCATCTTAGGTTTCATGAATTTGTAATATCGTATGGATTCTCGATGACTGTAGAAGACCATTGTGTATATGTTAAAAGGTATGAAAAAGTCTGAAATTATCTTATCATTATATATGGATGATGTATTGTTGGTTGGAAATAATAAAGAGTTTGTCCAAATCAGTAAGCAATGGTTATTTTCAAACTTTGAAGTGAAAGATATAAGTGAAGCCTCTTATATCTTGAGAGTTAAAATCCATAGGGATTGTTCAAGAAAAACTTTTAGCTCTGTCACAAGAGCCTTATATTAGATGAATTCTTGAAAAATTTAAATTGGATAAATGTAGCCTATTGTACTCCCATCTTCAAAGGACAAACCCTTTGCCTTGAAATGTGTCCAAAGACTCCAAAAGAACATAATAAAATGGCATAAATTCCTTACCCTAATGTTGTTGGAAGTCTTATGTACGCTATAATGTGTACAAGGCCAGATATTTACTAATTTGTGGGGTTGGCAGACAAATACCAATCAAATCCTGGACGCAAACATTGGAATGCTATCAAAAAGATTTTAGTATATTTGCAAGGCATTATCAACTATTCCTTATGTCATCAAGGAGGTGATTTATGCTTGATTAGATACTCAAACATCGATTGGGGAGGCAATCTTGATGAGCGCAAATCAACCTCAGGATACGTATTCCTACTTAGTCGCGGTGCTATCTCATAGAATAGCAAGAAATAAACATGCACAGCTCTGTCGACTATAGAAGTAGAAAATGTCGCATGTTCGGTCATAGTACAAGAGGCTATTTGGCTTAGACATTTCTTAAATGATCTCAAGATCATTTCTGGTACTCCTTGGCCAATGACTATATATTGTGATAGCCAAGCATCTATATCTTTACCACAGCAAGTCTAAACACATAGAGACCATGTATAACTTTGTGAAAGATATATTGTGGTGAAAAAAGAGCAGTTGATATGGAGACCCATTTACTAAAGCCATGACACAAAATGTTTATAATCGTTGGGATCACATAGATTGTAAATTTGTACTTGAGATCTTATTCATTAGTTTTTAGATAATTTTAATAAATTTTTTTATCCATTTCCAAATGATATTAATTAGCATGATTACAATCATACATGATTGTTAAAAGATATATCTTCAGGTTTTGACTGGCTTTCTTACATAAGCAGTCACCTCAATTGCTAAAAATGTAAGCTAGAATGAGACACAAGATTAAGAGAAAGTAATGGGTGCATTCTCATGGAGCATATATATTAAAAATGTCACCTTGACTAGGTTAAGATGAGAACCTGCTTTAGTAAGATACAAGTTCATTTCGCGCCTTATGAAGGTGAGCTTATTGAAACTTGAATTAAATTGTTGAATAGTGACTAATCTTAGATCTGTACAACGAATTATTAGACATATGCTCTTATACAAAGAAAATTTATTGTAATTCATGATTCACACCAAAAGGGAAAATGAGTGAATAAATTCTTATTTCCTTATTGTGTAAGTTCTTTCGAGGTATAAGAAGGACCTTGACAATTATCATTAGTCACCATCGACTATATCTTGAAGGGAAAGATTGGTGTTAGCTACTTTAGCATGTTTTTATGACTATGAGGTTATGTGGTGTATCAAACATGGCTAAGAAAGCAACTAACCTAGAACAAAGAGATATCAGCAGGGTGGGAAATTTTATTCTCCTTACATCTGATTTGTGCATTTACTGGTCGATTTATTCTCCTTACATCTGACTTGTGCATTTACTAGTTGACCAATTGTATAATCTACTTAGGGATGAATACAATTGTGAATACATAGAGTGCACAACATCAAACATAATTTTTTGTTGAGGGATTAAATATTTTTGTACTGATGTAAGGGATAATGAAATCTAGTATATACAATCAACAAGTTATTTAAATCTCTTGCAAAGACTGCAATTGAGATTTTTAGCTTTGCAAGCTCCAGTTTATGTTGTTCATGGGTCACACGTTGCATTTAACCATATGATACTGTTGTTGTGGCTTTGTGCCCACTCTCGTTACTCTGGTTACTCGGTCATCCCATCACGTGCAAGAGAGAGATGTTAGATTTATGCTCCTATGATGGGTTGACTTTATCCAACGTGAGAGATAAGTTTAACATTGTATAACTTATCCAAGATTCATATAAGATAGACTTAGTGTTTTATTCAAATCTTGATGAAAAAAATTGTAGCTTATTTAAATAACTCTAGAAAGCTTATTTGAATTAGACTACAATCATTGTACTATTTAAGAACTATATGGGTGAGTGAAGAATACATATAATAACAATATAAATAAGAGTAACATCAAAAGGAGAGTAAGAGAGGAAGGGAAAACAATGCAGTGGGTTCTCGATTCATAAATTAAGGGGATTTTCCAACTTCGTGATTGTCCTCCGATCATCAGTGATATAAGGTCATTATGATCTGGTCGTGAAGGTTCCTACCAATTAGATCCTGTTTGTTGCGATCCGTTCATGAAGGTTCCTAGCAATACGTTCTTGGAAATTTGAAGGAATCTATTTTTTATTCCCTCAAATTCGTAACGATTCATTTCCGTATCAACCAATAAGGTATGGGTTTGGTTGATAAGATACAATTGCATGATTGATTTAGAAAATTAACAAAAAAATAAAAAATAAAAATTCTAAATTAAACAAAACAATTTCAGGGAAAAAAAACAAACGAATAGTACAACACTAAACATCTTAATTTAAGAGTTCACAGTTTCGTTCGTATGAATGTTCAAAAGAAAAAAACCAAAAAAAAAAAAATTAGGATCCTAGGACTAGAAAGCGAATTAAAAAATGGTCATTAATCCCAATCCCTTATCCCATGTTCATTATGATTTCTTAGCCCACTTGAATGGGAAAGAAAAGTGGATACGTCTTTTACGAAAGAAAAAAAATATATGGATCGATTTCCAATATCTTTTTAACATACTAAAGTGGTGTGATCCATCAATTACAATTTTTCATTAGAGTTAATAACTAAATAAGTCTCACCATAAAATTTAATAATTAAAGTTGATGATTCTATTGAGAGACTCACTTGTTCTATTCAAACGACAGGGCTTTAATTTATCTAGCATGCTACGGGCTAATTTGGTAGTGTTATGGTTTTTAAAATAATTACTAATAATTGTGCTCTAGAAATAATTAATTGTAAAGAGAATCAGTTAAATGTTTGATGAAATTTATTTTAAAAGAACTATGAGGATTTAAAGCAATTGTACGTGTTCAGTAAATTTTACTATTAAACGTTTATAAGAATATAAATCACTAAATTAAACATAATGTTAAATAAAAATTTTTTACACATTTATAACCATGTACATAGCAATATTTTTTATTTTGTGTATATAATAATTAATAACTAAAAATAAATATTTTATACTGTGAAGCCAGTTAGTTGCATTCTGTTATTTCGTTGATGAGGTGGCATGATGAGTCAACAGCTGTGGGCCAGCGTGTGGTTAAGTTAGTTACGATCACAAGCTGTATAAAAGCAGGGGTGATGGCTGACTAATCTAGATCCTTATTCGATTATAAGAGGAACTTAGAGGAGGAGTTAGAGAGCTCTCCAAAACTGAGATTTGTTCTCGGTAAACAGTAGTTCATTTGTAATCAATACAATCAATAAAAGCTTCACACCCATTTGGGGTTCTTTGGCCGTGGATGTAGGTACTCTGGTACCGAACCACGTTAATTGCTGTTCTCCTCCTTTATAGTTTCTTCTTTCTTTTTTCTTTCAATCTTGCTGTGATTACACGTTCTTGATTGTATTCCTGATCTGTTCTTGCTGCACTTATCTTGTTCTTGGTTTTACAAACTGATTCTTGGTGATAAGTTTGTGATTCTTCTTCTGTCAAAGCTTAACAAATTGGTATCAGAGCCACATAGCTCTCTGTTCTTGATCTTCAAGATGGCCACCACCAGATTCGATCTTGAAAGGTTCAATGGTGAGAATGACTTCTACCTATGGAGTCTGAAGATGCGAGCTATTTTAATTCAACAGGGCCTAGATAGTGCCCTCGATGATGAAGAAGAATTAAAGACCAAAAAGGAGAGGGGAGAAGGCTCTTTGAGTTCTGGTGGAGACATGAGGACCATCAACAATAAAGCTCATAACACAATTATTCTGCACCTATCAGATGAAGTGCTGAGAGAAGTTGCTAAAGAAAGGACTGCATCTGGTTTATGGACAAAACTAGAAGAACTTTTCTTGAGGAAATCTTTGGCTAAAAGGCTGTACATGAAGAGAAAGCTTTATACCTTTTTGATGAAAGAAGGGACCGCCATGAAAGATCACCTTGATGAGTTCAATAAGTTGATACTTGATCTGGAAAATGTTAACATTGTTCTGGATGATGAAGAAAGGGCTCTTATATTGTTAAACTCCCAACCAGACTCTTATGAACACTTTATGGATACTTTCCTTTGTGGAAGACAAACACTTATGTTGAAAGATGTCAAGAATGCTCTAGAATCGAAAGATTTGAAGAAAAGGACAGAAGGAAGGGATCAGAATCTTGGAGATGGATTAGTGGCAAAAGCAAAACCAGAAAAGAAAATGAATAAAGATAAGTGGAACAAGCATCAGAAAGACAAAGTAGATAAGAAAAAGAAAAAGGGAAAATGTTACTTCAGCCAAAAGGAAGGGCACTATATTAAAGATTGCTTTGAGAAGAATAAGCTAGAAAAGCTACAGAAAAAATCCAATGGGAAGGCTGCAATTGCTTTAGAAGATGAAGAAGAAACAGAAGGTGCAGATGTACTTGTTGCTGCAGACAGGAAACCTACTGGTGAGTGGATCCTTGACTCTGGCTGCTCCTTTCACATGTGTCCTCATAAAGAATTTTTAATGACACTAGAAGGTGTTAATAGTGGCAAGGTGTTGCTTGGAAATAATCTTGCCTGTAAGGTTGCTGGAATAGGGTCTATAAGTATCAAAATGTATGATGGTAAAGTCAGATGTTTAGAACAAGTAAGATATGTTCCAGATCTTAGAAGGAACCTTATATCCTTAGGAATGATTGATCA
Source organism: Murraya paniculata (assembly GCA_030449075.1). Taxonomy (NCBI): domain Eukaryota; kingdom Viridiplantae; phylum Streptophyta; class Magnoliopsida; order Sapindales; family Rutaceae; genus Murraya; species Murraya paniculata. The sequence continues at coordinate 546,782 of JAEVFN010000009.1, read as the reverse complement.
ACAAGGATGCAGCAAATTGGCAAAAAATGGTGAAATCCAGATCACAAAAAATGGGACTGTTATAATGAAAGGCACCAGAAGAAATGGACTGTATGTGTTTGATGGTTCAGTAGTTCTGTCTGGGATTACTGCGAGTGTAAGTGGTGATAGAACTAGGCTCTGGCACATGAGGTTAGCACACATGAGTGAAAAGGGGCTGAAGGAATTGAATAAACAGGGGTTGCTTGGAACTGATAAAATCACTTCACTTGACTTTTGTGAGAAGTGTGTATTTAGAAAGGCAACTAGGCAAAGGTTTAATCCTGGAAAAAGGGAAACTAAACACACAATGGATTACATTCATTCAGACCTATGGGGGCCTTCAAAAATACCATCACATGGTGGAGCCAGATATTTCATTACATTCATTGATGATTTTTCTAGAAAAGTAGGGGTTTATGTATTAAAACAGAAGAGTGAGGCCTTAGTCAAGTTGAAGGAGTGGCTGACTCTGATGGAAAACCAAACTGAAAGAAAGGTTAAAAGATTGAGATCAGACAATGAGTTGGAGTACTGCAGCAATGAGTTTAATCAATTCTGCATTAAGAGAGGAATTGCTAGGCACAAAACTGTAAGACACACACCTCAACAGAATGGATTGGCTGAGAGAATGAATAGAACCCTGGTTGAAAGGGTAAGGTGCATGTTGTTTAATGCAAATCTGTCAAAACAATTCTGGGCAGAAGCTGTTACTATAAGCAGCTTACTTGGTTAACAGAAGTCCTTCAGCAGCTCTGCATTTTAAAACTCCCCAGGAAGTCTGGTCTAGACATCCCCCAAATCTGAGCAATCTCAGAGTTTTTGGCTGCCATGCTTATGCTCATACAAGTCAAGGTAAGTTAGAACCTAGAGCAGTCAAAGGATACTTCATTGGGTATCCAGAAGGAGTAAAGGGGTACAAAATTTGGTGCATTAATGGTAAGCCTCCTAGAACCCTCATAAGTAGAGATGTTGTGTTTGATGAAGATTCTATGTTGCATCAAAAGGTAGAAATTGAGGTCTTAGCATCTGATCCTAATGAAGGCGGTGAGTTAAACTGGGATGTGAGGGCTGGAGACCATCAGAGTAAACATAACACTCCTAATGTAGCTAATTATCAGCTTGCAAAAGACAGAGAAAGAAGAACTATAAGGCCACCAAAAATGTATGGTATTGCTAATCTGGTCTCCTATGCACTAGCAACACCTGAAGAAGTTATCTGTGAAGAACCTTTAAACTTCAGACAAGCCATAAATAGCAGAAGTAAAGATAAGTGGTTGGATGCAATGTATGAGGAAATAGCTTCACTCAAGAAGAATAACACCTGGACTCTAGTGAGGAAACCTTCAAATAAAAGACTAATTGGATGCAAGTGGATTTATAAAACTAAAGAGGGGGTTACTGATGTTGAATCACCTAGATATAAGGCTAGGCTTATAGCAAAGGGATTTACTCAGAAGGAGGGAGTGGACTTTAATGAGGTATTCTCACCAGTTGTCAAATATAGCTCCATTAGAGCCTTGCTGGCAATCACAACATTCAATGATCTAGAATTGGATCAAATGGATGTCAAAACTGCCTTCCTACATGGAAACCTAGAGGAAGAGATTCACATGACTCAACCAGAGGGCTTTGTAGAAGAAGGAATAGAAGACATGGTGTGCTTGCTTAACAAGAGCATATATGGTCTAAAACAATCTCCAAAGCAGTGGTATTTGAAGTTTGATGAGTTTATGATCAGCCGTGGGTACAATAGAAGCCAATATAATAGTTGTGTATACTTTAAGACTCTATCCTCTGGAGGGAGGGAATTTACCTCCTCCTCTATGTAGATGACATGCTCATTGCATGCCAACACAAAGAGGAGATCAAGAGACTTAAAAGTGAGTTAAGCTCAGTTTTTAAAATGAAAGATCTGGGGACCGCAACAAGAATATTGGGAATGAAAATTGTAAGAAATAGAAGTTCAAGAACATTATTTCTCACCCAGGCTGAGTATGTTAAGAGGGTGCTGAACAAATTTGAAATGCATGCTGCAAAACCTGTGACAGTACCACTGTATGCACATTTCAAGCTATCAAAACTTCAAGAGCCTGAAGAGGATGCAGAGGTTGAATATATGAAGACAATACCTTACTCCAGTGCAGTTGGTAGCATTATGTATGCAATGGTTTGTTCAAGACCTGATATTGCACATGGAGTTGGAGTGATCAGTAGATTCATGGGAAATCCTGTCAAACAGCATTAGGGTGCTGTCAAATGGCTGTTAAGGTATCTCAGTAGCACTTCAAGTCATGGAATTCTGGATGGTGATACTAGTAATAGTTCAATGGGAGTCACTGGATTTGTGGACTCTGACTTTGCTGGAGATTTAGATAAGAGAAGGTCCACTACAGGGTTTGTCTTCATATTGTTTGGAGGGGCTGTGAGTTGGAAAGCATCACTGCAATCTGTAGTTGCTCTGTCCACAACTGAGGCAGAATATATTGCACTTACAGAAGCAGTAAAAGAAGCAAAGTGATTGAAAGGCTTAGTTTCTGAATTGGGTCTGAAGCAAGAGTCAGTTTGCATCAGCTGTGATAGTGCCAGTGCAATACAACTTAGTAAAAACCCCAAGTACCATGAAAGAACAAAGCATATTAACGTGGATGCATTTTATTAGGGATGAAATTGCAAGTCAAGATGTGAACATTGTAAAAGTCCCTTCAGAGATAAATCCAGTAGACATTCTAAGTAAACCAGTTTCTGCAATCAAGTTCAGGAATTCACTAAGCTTGATTGGGGTTAGTAGCTTGTAAACCAAGTTACATGTGCTGAAGAGGTAGGTGAAACTGTGCCAGAATGAACTAAGGTGGAGAATTGTGAAGCCAGTTAGTTGCATTTTGTTATTTCGCTGATGAGGTGGCATGATGAGTCAGCAGATATGGGTCAGCGTGTGGTTAAGTTAGTTAAGATCGCAAGTTGTATAAAAGTAGGGGTGATGGCTGACTAATCTAGATCCTTATTCGATTATAAGAGGAACTTAGAGGAGTTAGAGAGCTCTCCAAAACTGAGATTTGTTCTCGGTAAACAGTAGTTCATTTGTAATCAATACAATCAATAAAAGCTTCACACCCATTTAGGGTTCTTTGGCCGTGGATGTAGGTACTCTGGTACCGAACCACGTTAATTGCTGCTCTCCACCTTTATAGTTTCTTCTTTCTTTTTTCTTTCATTCTTGCTGTGATTACACGTTCTTGACTGTATTCCTGATCTGTTCTTGCTGCACTTATCTTGTTCTTGGTTTTACAAACTGATTCTTGGTGATAAGTTTGTGATTCTTCCTCTGTCAAAGCTTAACATATATGATTAATTTTATTTTTATTTTTTTATCTCAATATAATTTGTAATATTAAACTTTTTAAAGTTAATGATTTTATTTTCTAATTAATAAGGATAATTTTGAAACTTATAATATATATATATATATAGATGGGATTGTGTTAGCTATAAAATTGATTCTCAAAATCAAATTTTAAAAAGTTACTCATGCTCTGCTTTTGAAAGTTTGTTGCAAAATAAGATAATTTTGTAAAAAATAATTTTAAGAAAATTATGAGGAGTTTGACTATTTGAACCTACTAATTTCCTCATTACTAAAAATTTTATTATTAAAATAAGTTTTGATAAAATTACTTAATTAATCATTTCCTCTCTTTCTTTTCTTTATTTCAAAATTCTTCATTAATTCATTTAAATGTATTTTTAACCGCAAATAATTGATACCGCTAACTAAGAAGAACAAAATCCACTATTTAAAAATAAATATCAATAAATTTTTATCAACCAAGAAAGTTAATGAACACCAAAAAATTAATTTTTACTTAAGAGAAATGTTAATGAATATCAAGAAAAAAATTCTTATGTATAGAAAAAATGAAATCGAAATTTTTATATACTAATAAAGCCAAAAAAATATGAATTCAAAAGGGAGTGAAATTAAGTATTTAGTTTGCAGGAAGTGAGAGTAGTGAGAGAATATGTAATTATTAGAAATCCCTCTGGTTGATGCATAAAAACATTTTCTTGAAGCTCACCATTAAGAAATCCATTATTAACATCCAGCTATTTAATTTGCCAGTGATGCATGACTGCCAAACTGAGAACTACTCTGATGGTACAGGGCTTCACCACTGGACTAAAACTTTCAAAGAAATCAACTCCATGCGTTTGATAATAACCATTTGCTACTAACCAAGCTTTATACTTAGAGATACTTCCATCAGGATTGTACTTCACTCTGTAAACCCACTTATTACCAGCAATTTTGCTAGCTGTTTCAGGTGGAACCAGAGACCATGTATGATTCCTCTATAAAGCTTCAAATTCCTCCTTCATAGCCAAGAACCACCTGGAGTCTTGTAAGGCAATTTTGACACTAGTTGGTTCAAGGTCTTGTGTAACTGCTAGATATGTTTTAGGCTTGAATAGTCCAGCTACCTTGATTACCAATCCATCCTCTCCCTGAATTTTGATTTGCATATCCACCTCTTCTAGAGCCATAACCTCCTCTATTGTTAAAATTTCCATTCCAATTCCCTTGATTATTAGGATTCCAACCAGTATTGTTCCCTGATTTCTTATTATTGTTTCCAGCATGAGCTAAATTTGCCATATAGTTCGCCTTGGCTTCTTTACTTGCATTTAACTGAGCATTTTCCAATCGAGCTTCGTGAGTTAGCAACATAGAGTAGGCTTCATTCACACTCATTTTAAGAATATTAGCTTCTATATACACCACTACATGATAGTATGGTTGACCTAAACCAGAAATCAGGTGTGTAATGAAATCCAGAGAGCTGATTGGACTGCCAGCAATAGCCAATTTGTCAGTCACAGATCTAAGTTTGCTAAAATATTCAGTAATAGTCAAAGAGCCTTTCTTGAGATTGTTTAACATCATTTTTAAATGAACTTTCTTAGATGTTGTCTCAAAACCAAATTGCTGCTCTAGATTTATCCAAAGTTCATGAGAAGTTTTAGAATTTACCACCAGACTTAGTATTTCAACATTGATTGATGATAAAAGCCAGCTTAGCACATCTGATCTTGCTTCTTCCAAGCTACGTATGCAGGATTCTCCAAAATATCAGCATTGTTTCTTGTTGATTCATTACCAAGAAACTGATCTGGACAAGTTCGTGATCCATCAAGAAGACCTTCCAGTTCATTAGCTCTGACAGAGGAGAGAACCTATGATTTCCAATTTGTGTAGTTTGATCGATCAAGTTTGATCAGTGTTGTGAGCGTAAAAGAAGAAATTGAGGAGGAATTATTTATGCTAAAGCTTGAGGAAGCCATGAGGGAATGGCTCTGATACCAAATCAAAGTTTATTTAGTTAATTTGGATTGTTTGATCACTGAGAAAATAGAGAGAAAATTTGATCTGGATAAAAGTGATTTCATACTCAATCAATCTGAATCTAATTACAATGCTTTATATAGCTAAGTCTAGAATCTTTTACATACATCAAATTCTCGTGTTCAGCTGCTGGATGTTAACCACCATGCTGACCATCACGCTAAGCTAATATAACAAACTTAACAACTTTAACAACTGTATGCTGACTCAGCTTCATCAAAGTCACTTTATTCTTAACAGCTAATGTCAAAATAATTCACTACACAATATTCTCAAGCCCCTCTCGGTCCCTTATTGAGCGTGTGCATGGCTGTCAATTTTATTTTGGTCGGCTAGTTCCTGGCGGTGGGATGGAAGTCTAGTGCAGCTGTGTGCACGAAAATGGGCTGACAAAGTGATGGTGTTGGCTGATTGCAGCAAGCGAGCACTGGCAGCAACACGGCATATTCATGCCGTGCGGTTAATGTTGACAGTGTTAGGCTTGTTGGCTATCGGCTAACTTAGGGTTTGTGACTTGTGAATTTGGTCTTCTGGTATGTGAATTGCAATGTGTTTGTGAATCTTGTGTGAGTGTGAGTATGTGATGTGTGCGTGTGTGAACTGTGATTTGTGCATGTGAGACATTGAGAGAGAGAGTGTGTGTGACTGTGTGGTGTTTTCTTTTTTCTTTTTTTTTAAGGTCCAGGTTGGATCGAGTAGGATTGAGCCCCACCCGAACCCAAATTTTGATTGGGCCTCAATTTTCTGATCCAAACCTACCCGCAACCCGAATATTCAAGTCAAAACTAAAAAAATTAGAGTCACGTCAGTTAGGTTAAAATTCGGGTAGGGTCAAATTGCCATCTCTAACCAAAACAGTAAAACAAACGATTTTAAGTTGTGAAATCAGCCAAACTACTAAAATGAAAGAGCATATATAGCATCTTCATCTAAGTTTATGTATAGTAAACTGTCTTGTTTTCAAATCATAGTCTTGATCACTATTCATTCCATTCACTTTATTTTTCATTATTGTTAAAAATAAAACCCATTATCACTACATGAATCCTGCATTTAGTCCTAAAACCGTCTCAAGTGCCTGTAAGGTACATTCTGTTTAGCATTTTTATTTATAAGCCAGCTTGCTTATGTCTCTTCTTCCTCTTATTATTATTACTATTACTATTATTATTATTATTATTATTATTTACTTAATTCAGTGCTTGATATTGTTACTGCTTGAGATTTGGAGTGCTTGAAGATGATTTGCATTTAGTTAGATCCTGGTGCTAACTTGCATTCTATTTTTTTTAGGTTTTTTTAATGTTTTTTCGTAGTCATAATATCCTACAATTGAAATATTGAAGGGATCATTTAGCCAACCTCAAATAGTTTACTGTTAGGAATTGAAGCTTTGATTGAGTTTATTAGAATCTTGAAATACGTCAACCTGAAGAGGTGTTTATTGTCTTATTATCTTCATTTATCTTTTTTTATTGCAATTAGTGTTTTTCTTCGACCAATCTCATCGTTGGAGAAAAATGCAATGCAATTAAATTAAATCATTATAATTTCTCTCTTTTTGAGCTAACATCCGAAAAAAATGTATGACTGCTAATTTCTATTGGAGACCAGTGAAAATATTAACAAAACTCACTTCTTGAAATTGAATTTTAATTTATTTGGGATTGATTTTAATTGAAACATGTATAAAAGAAATTATCATTTTTTGAAATAATAATTATGCATGACAATGCTTTGCAATTTAACTTGATATAAGATGAATCAAAGAAGCAGATTCGATCATTGATGCTGGACTTATGTGGAAGGTTGTAAGCAATCTGGGTCAATTTGATTCTTATTTGTTATGATTATGGATTTTAAGATTGCTGCTAATTAATTATATTTGAGTAATGAATTGAGTGGAAATCTGAAAATTCATTATTTTCTATTTTTCTAGAATGAGCATAGCGGTGCCTGGGCATCTGATTTTAGGACTAGCTGCCTTGGTGGTCTTTTATATTTAGTAGTTAAAATTCCAATCCTTCCTTGCTTCCCAGTTAAAAATTTGTTCTTTAGTAGCCCATGTTAAAAGTCTATGTAATCTGTCAATCCAATCAGAGAGAGAATAAATAATAAAGATATCACTGCTAAGGCTTATCACATTTTTCTAACAGTTAAAATTGGTGATAATGCTATGTTTGTAGTTCATTATGTTGGATTTTTTAATCCATCATTCTTGGATCCTTAATCCAACGTTGGGCTTATATGTGAATAATTATGTGTTGTGGACTGTCAAATAAGGTTATGTCTAATTAAAAGTAATCTATTTAGATTTACGGTATTATGAACTTTAATGTATCTAATAGAGTGTGAGCCTTTAATGTGTAGAGACATAATGGTATTGTAATTCTATGATGAACAGAATTAGGAATACCTAATGAAAATAGGAAAAAGTTGTCTATATAAGTGGTCATAATCCCCAGGTCATACAGATCTTTCTATTCTCAACTGACATCCCATCATCAGAGAGAGAGCAATGAGAAATTTAAAGGATTCTCTAGGAAAACGTTTTGATATGAAAAGCCAACCATACAACCATATATAGTAATTTAGCATTATGAATTCAGGTACGCTTCCATATATTTTTTTTTATTGATTCTTGGTGATACAACATGAATATTCTTGGATTATAGGTGATGGTTTTCACTAAAAGATTTCTTGTCATAACAAGCGGTATCTGAGCCTCTTCATGTTGAATCATTGAGAATCAAATTTAATTTTAATTAAAAAATTTAATTTTAATTAATGATTAAATCTTTAGTGTTCTCAAATTTAATAATACCGGAATTATTAAAATTATTGAGTTTGAGAACAAATTGAGGATTAAATATATTTTTGGTGTTCTTGAATATAATAAATATGGAATTTTATTATATATTGAGTTTGTTTTGGATTAATTAAAAAAAAAAATTGGTTTAAGGTTTAAAGTTGCTGGCAGACCCGCCATCGCTGGCGTTTAGAAAAGGCTCGACCGTCCAAGCACACCGTGGCCTGATCTGGTTAAAGCTGTGGCCCAAACTTAAAAAAAAAAAAAAAAGGAATCGATGGTCTTTTTTCCAGCTGACAAAGGCGCGGCCCTCAGGCCGCATCGGCAAGCAAGTCGCGGCATATTTGGTCAAAGAAGAAGTAGAAAAAAAAAAACGGCTAGGGTTTCAAAAAAAAAATTTAGGGTTTTTGAATTAGGGTTGGTCCGGACCTAGTTTGGGTTTGACTTGAACCGGTTCAGCCTGAACCGATCAATGGCTGATCAATCAACGGTCAACTATTGACTGTTGACCGAATTTGACCCAAATTTTTTTAATTTTTTTGATAATTTTTTGGTACAATTTGAAATTCAAATATTGATAGGTTTATATATATTTTGAGATAAATTAATTGAAATAATATGTCGCCAAAGTGACATCTCTTGTGGAAATTAATTTTTTTGGAAATATAAAAGGTTCGGTACATGTAATTTCTATAGATATCGGTTAGCCTAAAGGAAGGTCCATATTTAATAGAATTGCATGTGCACCTATGGTAATAAGCACATGATGATTATTCAGTTTTACGTGTGAATAATAAGTCGACCCAAAGAAAGATTTATTGTTTGACATGTTCTTATTATCAATATTTGATTACTACACCAAGATATCATTTAGAAGTTAATATTTTGTCCAAAGACGAAATATTAATGGAGTGTCCGGTACCTTGAGATAGGGTTTACCTTTATTTGAATTAATTTTATTTTTAAGACTAATATGTGCTTGTTTTGTTTGTTTGTTATTCTCTATTCAGTTATGTTACTGCTAGTATTACTGCTAACATCAATTCTATTTCTAGGCTAAATGGTTCTAACTTCAAATGATGACACGAGAACCTCTTAATAGTTCTTGCAGTAATAAATCTTGACCTTGCGTTAAGGGTTAATTCTTTCCCACCTCTTACGGATGAGAGTACCCTTCATGATAAAAGGGAAATAGAAAGGTGGGAGAGATCAAACCACATGTGTATTATGATCATGAAGAATGCCATTCTAGAAGCATTCAGGGGCTCAATAACTAAAAAAGAAACTACGACTAAAGACTTCCTTGCATAGATTGAGCAGAGGTTTGTCAAAAACAAAAGAATGAAATTGGTATGCTCTTGACAAGCCTAATTTCAATGAGGTATACGAGTAAAGGCAATATCATGGAGTACATCATGGAGATGTCTCATCTTGCTTCTAAGCTAAGAGCACTTAAGCTTGAACTTTCTAAGGACTTGGTAATGCATTTGGTTTTAATATTCTTACCAACACAATTTAACCAGTTTAAGGTGAGCTATAACTGTTAGAAAGAGACTTGGTTTCTGAGCTCATATCACACTGTGTTTAGGAAGAGGATATGCTTAAAAAAGATAAGACAGAAAGTGCTCATTTTGTCTCTACCTCTAAGGCAAAGACAAAGAGAAGAAAAGGAAGAAGACTAAGGAAGCAGATACAGCACCCCAAAAGAAATAATAAAAGAAACCAAGTGATCAAGAAAGTACTGGTTATTTCTTCTATAGGGCTGAAGGGCATAAGAATAAGCATTGCACTAATTATCATGCATGGCGTGCTAAGAAAGGTATGCTTCTTAGTTTGGTTTGTTCTGAGGTTAATTTAACTTCGGTATCTAGACATACATGGTCAATAGATTTTGGTGTAACCACTCATATCAGTGTGTCTATGCAGTGGTGCCTGAATTATCACAAACCTAATGATGGTAAGAGATATGTCTATGTGGCAATGACAAAATAGTTGAAGTTGAAGCAATTGGAAGATTTAATTTATCATTGAAAACTGGATTTTATTTGGATCTTGATGAGACATTTATTGTTCCATCCCTTCGACGAAATTTGATTTCTATTTTCGCTTTGGACAAATCTGGTTATTCTTGTTCATTTGAGAATAAAAAATTTAGTTTGTTTCATGATTCAAAACTGGTTGGCTCTGGTTCTTTGCTAAGCATGATAATCTTTTTATGCTTGATACAAATTGCTTCATTTAATGAATTCCTCCAATTAAGTACACAAGGTTTAAAGAGAAAATTAACCAATGAGAATTCAGTTGCATTATGACAAAGGATATTGGGTCATATCTTCAGACAGAGAATAGAGAGACTTGTGTCAGATAAAATTTTTGACCTCATAGATTTCACAAATTTGAATGTCTATATTACATATATCAAGGGAAAACAAACCAATAAAAAGAGATTTAAAGACGATAGGACTCAAACGTCTTAAAACTCATACATACGAACATTTGTGGGCCATTCCGTACGGCTACTTGGAATGGTCAATAATATTTTATGACGTTCATAAATGACTTTTCTAGATATGGCTACATATATATTCTCCATAAAATATCACAATCTTTGGATATGTTCAAAAATTTTAAGGCTAAAGTTGAGAACCAACTCAACAAAAGAATTAAAAGCTCAGATCTGACTATGGTGGTGAGTACTATGGCAGATATGACGATTCAGGTGAACAATGTCCAGGATCATTTGCTAAATTAGAGGAATGTAGTATCGTCCCACAGTGTACTATGCCGGGTTCACCTATTATGAATGGTGTTGCTGAAAGGCGAACCAAGACACTTAAGGATATAGTGAGGAGTATGATTTGTCATTCTACCTTACCAGCGTATATCTTTAATAGGGTTTTAACTAATGCGACTGCTAAAACCCTTTACGAGCTTTGAACATTCAAAAAGTTTAGTCTAAAGCACCAGCATGTTTAGGGATATCCAGCTGAGACAAGGCCTTATAGGCCTAATGAGAAGAAACTGAACTCTAGGACAGTGAGTTGCTATTTTAATGGATACTCTGAACGATCCAGAGGATATAAGTTTTATGATCCCACAACTAAGTCGATTTTTCAGTTAGGAAATGGTCGGTTTTTTAAAGATGTTAAGTTTGCGGGGGGAGATACAGTTACGAACTTTATCTTTGAAGAGGGTGTCATTGGCATTAATCAGGGTCTCATCCATAACTTTGTTGAAGATACAACAAATCAAGATAATGTAGGAGAACTCCCGATACAAGAACTTATTCCAGAAGAACAAATTCTACCACCTCAAGAACATTTGCCGTTGAGGAGATCCAATAAAAAAAGGAGAAGTGCAGTGTCAGACAACTATATTGTATTTTTCCAAGAATATAAGGGAGACATCGGCGTGACGGAAGATGATTCGATCAATTTCCGTCAAGTCATGAAAAGTTCTAACTCTCAAAAATGGATTGATACCATGAATGAGGAGATAAAGTCTATGAAGGACATTGACGTATGGGATCTTATCCTATTGCCAGAAGGTGTGAAACCTATTGGTTGCAAATGGATATTTAAGACTAAGAGGGATTCAAGTTGTACAAAGCGTTTCATGTTGCAAAGGGCTTTACGCAGAAAGAATGCACTGACTATAAAGAGACTTTCTCTTTGGTTTCTTCGAAAGACTCTTTCAGGATTAAAATGGCATTAATGACGTATTTCGATCTTGAGTTACATCAAATGGGTGTTAAAACAGCTTTTCTCAATGGTGACATTGATGAGATGATGTATATGGTGTAGCAAGAAAACTTTGTGTCTAGAAACCCAAAGAATATGGTCTACAAACTTAAGAAATCCATCTATGGGCTCAAGCAAGCATCTCGATAATGTTACTTCAAGTTTCATCAAGTGATCATCTTATTCAGTTTTGAGATGAATTTGGTTAATGATTGTATTTTCCGTGAGTTCTATATGAGCAAGTATATTTTTCTAGTTTTATATGTCAGTGACATTTTGCTTGCCAGCAGTGATATAGGCTTATTGCATGACACCAAGAGATTTCTAACAAAGAATTTTGAGATGAAAGATCTTGGTAACGCCTCTTTTGTATTAGGCATACAGATACACCGGGATCGCTCTTAGGGTATTTTTGGATTATCACAAAAGAACTATATCAAAATAATTCTTAAGAGATATGGCATGCAAGATTGCAAATTAGGTGATAACCCTGTGGCTAAGGGAGACAAATTTAGTCTCAATCAATGCCGCAAGAATGATTTTGAGGAAAAAGAAATGTAGAAGATTCCTATGTGTCAGCAGTAGAAAGTTTGATGTATGCTCAGGTTTGTACACGACCCGATATTGCGTACGTTATTAGGATGTTGGGCGGATATTTAAGTAATTTATGAGTAGACCATTGGAAAGCAGCCAAATAGGTCTTACGGTACTTATAGAGAACAAAAGACTACATGTTCATATATTGGAGGTCAGATCAGCTAGAGGTCATTGATTATACTGACTCTGATTTTGCTGGATGCCAAGATAGTATAAAATCCACTTTGGGTTACATCTATCTACTATTTATGGATGTTGTCTCGTAGAATAGTGCTAAACAGTCTCTTATAGTCTCTTTCACTATACCAGCAAAGTTCATAGCATATTATGAGACAACCAATCACGAAATATGGCTACGAAATTTTGTCAAGGGCTATGGATAATAAATTATATTAATAGACCACTTAGATTATTTTGTGACAACGAGTCAGTAGTGCTGTATTCCAATAACAATAGGAGCTTGATAAAGTCAAAGTATATAGACATCAAGTTCCTAATTGTTAAAGAAAGAGCTCAGAGTGGACAGTTATCTATAGAGCACATCAGTACAAACTCTATGATTGTGAATCTGCTTACTAAAAGACAACCACCCAAATCGTTCCATGAGCATGTTGCTTGTATGGGTGTCATGCCATTAAAGAATATTAAGTTTTAGTGGGATTAAGATCACATTGCATGAAATTTCTATGCTACATATCCACATCATAATCTATGTCATTCAGCTGCATTGGTATAGTGACCATTGATGGGTCGAGTTACGATAGTTGTAAGAAATGCCGCTTTGATCCTATGTTGGTATGATTGATGGGCCGGATTGGTTATAGATACATTTCGGTAATGGCAAAGTTGAGCTCATACAGTTATTTTTGCAAAGCATAATTATAAGGTTACACATATAGCCCAAGTAGGAGATTGTTGGATTTTTTAATCCAGCATTATTGAATCCTTAATCCAACATTAGGCTTATATGTGAATAATTATGTATTGCAGACTGTCAAATAATGTTAAGCCCAATTAAAAGTGATCTATTTAGGTTTTTGATATTACGGATTTTAATGTATCAAATAGGGTGTGGACCTTTAATGTGTAGAGAACTAATAATATTGTAATTCTATGATGGGCAGAATTCGGAATACCTAATGACAATAGGAAAAAGTTATCTATATAAGTGATCATGGTCTCCAGGTCACACGTATCTTTCTATGTTTTACTGATATCCTATCATCATCAGAGAGAGAGCAGTAAGAAACTTAAATGATTCTCTTGGAAAATGTATTGATTTGGAAGGCCAACCATACAACTCTAGAGAGCAATTTAGCGTTATGGATTCAGGTACGCTTCCGCATATTTTCTTATTAATTCTTGGTGATACAACATAAATATTTTTAAGTTATAGGTAATAATTTTTACCAAAAGATTTCTTGTCATAACACATTATGCAATAATTGTTGACTTCATTGATTTCTTTTACTTTTATTGTACTTGGGATCCCTTTCCCATACGACCAGAAATTCAGACTCTGTCATTACTCCTTTACTGAAATTAGGCCTTTGATTTTGCATGTAGATCAATAGCAAGTGACATGACAGTTGTTGCTTTATCCATTCTTGTGCATGCAATGAAATCTTTTTCAATCAAATTTGTTGCAACAGTTTAGCTCATTTTTTCCATAACCTCCAGAAGCATACACTGCTTTTGTCCTTCCAAAGCCTTGGAGTAGTTTATGGCCGGCTGAGTACCGCTCCTTTATATGTTTTTGGGACAGTTCCTCCAGGAGATTTCAAATCAGAAGAGACTATATATGTAATCTTCTTATCTAACTTTTGGACTCTGACCATTGTTTTTTTTTGCTGAAGTATGCCGTCATTTTATTGAGAGCTGATGACAGTGGAGAAGGTATTAGCCTGTAGTTTCTGCTTCATAAAAAGAATGATTTTAGATTATTATGTGATTGATTAACATCTTCTTGCATGTGGTACTTTTGCTTTGTATTCATTATTGTGCAGGCATGCCAAAGTGGATCTGCTTCCAAATGACAGAAGTGCTAATGAGGTTGCAAGCTATGAAGTAGGAAGCTCTTTGAGGTTGAAGTTTAAATCAAGAGCTAGAAGGGCCATTGAAAAACATAAGAGCTGCCACCATCTAAAATTGTTTCTGGCACTGTTTGGGTGTTGTTTGATGATTGCCGATGGTGTACATACAGCTATTTTTGGGTTGGGTGTCGGGAATTGCTTAGATGAATTGCTTTTTTTTTTTCGATTTTTTTTTTTTTTTTTGCTTTTATGAGTGATATCAATAGCACCTCAAGTGACTTCTCTTTTCTCTTTACCAGTTTTATCAGCATCATCAGGTCTACAATGTTCATTATCAGATATGTCAGATACATGTAAGAGCTAGCATCATGATTGAGTTGTCTCATCCTTTGCAAGTAGCCAAGCTATCAATCATAATTTCTTTAAAACAGGATAAAATATCAGAAGATTTTAAAAAACGTAAGTATGTCTAATATGTTTCATTTGTGTATCTATGTCTAACATGTTTCATTTCTATATCTCTCATTCTCTTTTTTGTTACATAACTTCCATACCAAGTCCAACAATAATTATGGGATATTTCGTGGGTTTTGTTTAACATTGTGTATTTGGCAGAAAATGTTGACATTACAGTGGGTCAACCATTGTACCATTAGAATTTAATAGCCCTTTACCAGAACTTGGCTAGAGAGAGAGAGAGAGAGATTTTTCTGTCATCCTTCACCTTGGCAGATTCTTTTCTTTTTTAGTCTCTGAAGCATTTCTGTTGATTCTTAGTTCACAAACCTCCTTGCATTTCTGTTGATTCTCAGTACACAAACCTCCTTGCAAAGGGGCATAATCAGGACTTGATCATGCACCTTGCCATACTATTTTTCCTAAGTAGGTTTGGTTTACTATCATAATCCTTTCAGTCACCATCTCTTTTCCATCCGTTAAATAATATTTCATAAAGAGACTTTAATTTTCAATTATGTGAATGCAATATCAATAACATGTTATGTGTATATTTTCTCTATATGTTATCATTAATTTTTTATCTTTTTCTTGTTTTGATCTTAAGTATTCTAATTATTTTAATTAATTTTTTATTTTGTTATTTTGTTAAATTATATTTTATTATGTTAATCTCTATTTTAATTTTTATATTTTGTTATTTTAGGTATACTGTAGGATTAAAGAGGAATTAAATCGAAATATTTAAGAAGAAATCTGCTTGAAAGAATCAAAATAAGAAAAGAATTGAAGATTGGGAAACAAAAGTGCACAAAGAGATCAAGAACTGGAAAGAATTAAACAAATAAAGAATATTTTCCAATTAGAGTTTGTATGGGCCAAGCACAATTAATTTTGCACATGGGGACAAAAATGGACAAAGGAAATCAGAAAGGAAAAAACAAAATCAAAAGTGACCAGCACGTAAGAGGAAGGACAATAAAGCCTTTCGGCTTTGGGAAATCATGGACCAATGACAAAAGCTTACGCATGAGGACGGAAAAGGAAAAGACAAACAAATGTTCGAACCTTAATTACTAAGGCCGGTGGTTTAAGCATTACAAAAGCCAACCTTTGGCTTTTGGAGCGACACACACAACAAAGAGAGAGAGAGAGAGCAGCCGCAAGAAGAGAAAGGAAAAAAAAAAGGAGAAGCTGGAAGGAATTAAGTTGGAGCAGCAGCTGCTTGGGTTAATCTCCATGCCTGATTTTATCAACTCTTTTATTCCTAATTCAATTATGTTAGGCCAAATTTTCTATTTAGTTGAGAGTGAATTCAAAACACTAAACATGTCATATGATTAATATTTAATTTCTATTATTCAATTTATTTAATTGAGCTTGTTTAATTCTTCTATGTTTATGATTTTATTCTTATCTTTATTTGAGTGGCCAATTATATAGGATTTGAATAAATTCTATTGCTAGATTAAAATTTTTTATCCGTAATTGTCTTGATGTTTTAATCATTAGTAGCAAATTGGAATCAGTGATTTCAATTGGAGAACATAACCTAGGTTAAATAATCTGAGCATGTGTGTTTATTGCCTAGATCAACATAATATTTTTCTCTACTTAATGCTTCCATTATCTTAAATTTAAAGGGCTTATTTTAAATTATTTAATGGTCAGAGATTAGGTGAAAAGTGTGTTTTACCTAACGACACATTAAGGAAAGATAGAGATTAATAGAGCTTATTGTTATCTACGGATGATAGTTTCAACAAAAATTGATGATGGAATTGATGTATTGATTATGTGTATGTTTGGTAGTGGCAAATGATCTTTTAACCAAAGTTTTCATCATTATTTTTTTCTCTTTTAACTAGAAATTTTATTAAATTATTGTTCTGCAGTTTACTTTCTTTATTTCTTGCTATTTAGTTAAAAATTCATAAAACCTCCATTTTTATTTATAGTTGACTTTTTCTTTAATTAGATTAATTTATATTATTATTATTATTATTTTATTTTAAGTTTTTGTTTTAGCTAGTTGATAATAAATACAATTAGCATAGTTTTTGTGGGATCGATCTTTACTGACTTTGTACTAATTATTTATATCATTAGTAATATTTTAAAATTTAGTGTACTCTAACGACACTACCACCGTGATAGGTGAAATACGTTTTTAAGTCTTGAAGTTTTGCTTAGCATAATGTTATTTACAGTACTGATTTGTCAATTGTGTTGACATTTGTTTGTTTCAAATGTACCGGTTCCTTCTGCATGTGCCATATTGATTTGTCTTTTCACACTGTAGCTAATGGGACCCATAAATTGGGTTCATTTTTGCTCCGATTGTGATTTTGTGGCTCTTATGTATTGGCAGAGTGGGTTTCTATAATATTTCCACCGGAATCACCATATCCTTTATGCAATCTCACTAGTATACATGTATAGATTTGTTAGACATATTAACAAACATTCGTGGAGATCATTGGGCGGTACCCTTCTATGCATGGCAAGTTCGTCTTTGCTTAATTGCGTGTGTTTTCCATATCAATAATGACGTGTTACTCTGGAAATTATCAATCAATTTGACTAGTTACTAATGAAATTGTTCTTTTTTTTTTGGGTGTAGGATCAGCTTAATTTATCCTGTTCTTCTTTTATCCTATGCTTGCTAAGCTGCCTTTATCTCCAAACACTTGAATGCTTTTGGTGGTTTTAATCCAAACACTTGAATGCTTTTGATGGTTTTAATCATCTCAGTAGTTCTATGCCTAGTAAGTCAGTTGCTTTCTATTTTGTTTGACTACTTCAGTTGAGAATTTGTAGTGGTAACTCATTGAAATCATGGGATCTCAGGACATGTTCGACACATCTTCACAGCATCATCTCTACTTGCTTCAGCCGGAGGAAGCCAAGCGACCATAACGGCTGGTTTCTCTATCATAAACCAATGCCTGGCGCTTGGTTGTTTGCCTCGAGTAAAAGTTATATAAACATCAGACAAGGTATGGACAAGTCAATATTTGTAAAATTAGACGCGAATTTGATGGAGAAAGACCTCACCAAAATCTCTATATATTACAATTGGCATTAACGGTGTTGGTTATACAGAGCAAATTCTTTGGGAAACAAGGAGTATCGAAACTAAAAGAGAACGAGACCATGCCTATTTAAGCTTTCTATATTTACAAAGATATTGCAATATTTATCTATGCTTTCTATATTTACAAAGATATGGAATAGTTAATACTTTCCCTCAAGTTGGAGCATGAAGATCAACAACGCCCAACTTGTGCATATGATGAAGGAAAAGATCATGACCAAGTGATTTTGTGAAGATATCTGTGATTTGCAAAGAGCTGTGAATGTGCAAGGGAAGCAACAATTTGGATTGCACTGGTTCTCATACAAAGTAACAATCTAACTTAATGTGTTTTGTATGTTCATGGAAGACAGGATTTTCAACAATGTATAATGCCGATTGATTATCATAGTAAACAGGCATGAAGCAAAATGGGATAAACCAAGATCAGCAAATAATACCTTAAGCCACTGTAACTCACATGAGAGGTCTGCCATGGAACGATACTCAGCTGCAGCTGTAGAGCGAGAAACAACATTCTGCTTCTTTGTTTTCCAAGAAATATGACTGCTTCTAAGAAAAGTACAATATCTAGTAACTGATCGACGAGAAACAGGACAGCTTCCCCAGTCAGCATCACAATACTCATGGATACGCAAATCACTAGTGGAAGACAACAATATACCCTTTCCTAGAGATCCTTTTAAATACCGTAATACCCTTAAAGCTGTATCCATATGCACTGTGTATGGTTCATGCATGAAACGACTTAATACATGCATAAAAAAAATTATATCAGGTCTTGTAACTGTTAGATAAATCAATCTCCCTACAAGACGTCGATAATTTGAACGATCCCCATCTGTAGGTGAAAGACGCAAGTGTTGTTCCATTGGAAAAGGTGAAGGACGAGCATCAATTAGTCCAGCATCTTTCAAAATGTCCAAGGCATATTTTCTTTGGCATTAGAATATCTCACGAGATGACCGTGCTACTTCAATACCTAAAAAATATTTTAAAGTGCCCAAAGCTTTAATGTAGAATTTCTGTGCAAGTAAAGCTTTGACACTGTCAATTTCTGCTAAATCATTCCCACCCACAATAATATCATCTACATAAACCAATGTAAAGGTGGAAGAAACTCCATTGATTTTCACAAATAAAGAATAATCTGCCTTAGATTGACGGAAACCTGCTTGCTGGATTACAGTAGAGAATTTGGAAAACCAATTTTGAGAAGCTTGTTTCAAACCATAAATGGACTTGTTGAGTTTGCAAAACAAATGCTCCCCTATTTGGAAAAACCTTGAGGAATTTGTATGTAAACTTCATGTTCTAAATCACTTTGGAGGAAAGCATTACTTACATCTAATTGCTCTAAGATCCAACCATTAACAGCTGCAAGAGAAAGCATAGCTCTAACTGTCACAAGTTTAGCTACAGGAGAAAATGTATCATGATAATCAATACCTTCTGTCTGTGTATAACCTTTTGCTACTAATCGCGCCTTGTAGCACTCAATGGTACCATATGCTCGATATTTTATTTTGTAAACCCATCGACTACCAATAGTCGTTTTACCCACTAGTAAATGAGTAAGCGTCCAAGTATTATTTTTCTCAAGAGCATGTATCTTATCCTCCATTGCCTTACGCCATTCAGGTAATTTAATTGCTTCATAAAAGGAATTGGGTTCTACCCTAGAGGTAATAGCAAATAAAAAGGATTTATGTGCTCGTGTGAAACGGTGATAAGAAAGGAAATTTTAGAGAGGATATTTCTTACCTGATAACGAAGAAACAAGATTGGCAGGTGTAGAAGTATGAGTTGCCGAGGTGCAATAATCCTGCAGATAAGCTGGGATTGTCGGTCTCGTGAAGGCCGTGCAGGTGGTGGTTCTTGCAGTTCTATGCTGAATGAGTGTCATGCGGTGGATCATCTATTGTTTGAGATACTGGTTGTGTGGGGTGATTTGAAGCAGTTTCAATGAAATGGGAATAAGTATTTTTTGTAGGTTAATTCATGGCTGGTTGTTGTGGCTCACTCTCTTTAAGAACATCAAGTGTATCAGTGCTTTGATTAAGAGACAACATATCATAAAACTCAAAAGAATCATTATCTAAAAATAAATTATCTCCAACATGTGTAGAAGGTGCTGAAATACTTGACAATTTAACATCCTTAAAGGGAAAAATATGTTCATAAAAAACAACATCATGTGACACATAAATGGTTTTAATTTCAATATCATATATACGATATCCCTTTTGTCCAAAAGGATACCCAATAAAAATGTCAGTCCGAGCACAGTGATCAAATTTATTCTTTATGCATAAATTTTTTGCAAAACACAAACAACCGAAAACCTTTAATCGAGACTAATCAGTTGCTACACTAAAAAGCATTTCATGTGGAGATTTACCTTGTAATACTTCACTAGGCAACTTATTTATCAAATATACTGTTCTAAGGACACATTCACCCACAATGTTCACATGTTGCCCTACCTTGATTATTTCCAGAACTTCCATTCAAATTTCCACCTCTATTATAGCTAAAACATTGTTGCCCCATGTTCGGTTATTAAGGAAATTTTACTGTAGTGGCTGTCTATTTTGTGTAGCAAGTGCCGCTACTTCTGGAGGTCTCCCTAATGCAGGAAAGTCTTGTTGTTTTTCTTCTTGCCTTACAAGTGAGTAAATCTTGTTCGCATTAGGAAAATGATCCATCAACAAAATCTGACTTCTTGTTGCTGCATATCTGTCATGCAACCCTTCAAGGAATTCCATCACACGGTCCAACTGTTGCAACCGATTGATAGTTTTTTCATTACCACAAACACATGGCTCTATAGGTTGTAATGAATTTAATTCATCACAAAGTGCTTTCATTCTAGTAAAATAAAGGAAAACAGAAACATCACCTTGTCTTAAATTAGAGATGGCTTGTTTGAGTTCATAGATTTTTGGTGCATTAGTTTGTTGAAAACGTTCCTGCAAATCCTACCATACTTCTCTAGCAGATTATGCATACAACACACTTCCCACAAGCTCACTCGAAATGGAGTTCAGTACCCAAGATCCAACAAGATCATTCAACGTTTCCATTTACCACAATCATCATCATCTGGTTTGGTGATAGTCCCATCAACAAAACCGAGTTTGTTCTTTGCTCGTAAAGCCGTCGTCATCGCTCTTACCCATGTACCATAGTTATCACCAGTGAGTAAAGGCGAGACTAAAACAGCTGTTAGACTATCTGAAGGATGTACTAAGAAAACATCATCCTCTTGTTTGTTAAGATTTTTAACTTTCTTTGACGATTGACCATCAACCATGGCTTTGATACCATGTAAAATTAGACATGAATTTGATGGAGAAAGACCTCACCCAAATCTCTATATATTACAATTGGCATTAATGGTGCTAGTTATACAGAGCAAATTCCTTGGGGAACAAGGAGTATCGAAACTAAAAGAGAAAGAGACCGTGCCTATCGCAGTTTTCTATATTTACAAAGATATTGCAATATTTATTTATGCTTTCTATATTTACAAAGATATAAAATCGTTAATAAGATTCCAGCTGATGGTCCTTACCTCACTATCACAATTGGTTTTCATAACGTTGGGCGTATAGGAAAAGCTGCAGGTATGCTTTACTGACGATAATCTCTCTCTTCTTCTTCTTCTTTTTCCAAATTTTTTTTTTTTGGGTCCCAAATTCTTAGAAGTGCTAACAATAGTATAGATGCATTATAAAGCATAATATAACTTTCTTATACAAGGTTTACACATTCTGGATGATGGTCAAAATTTTGCATTTCATTCATATTGGATAGTATCATGTTTGAAATATTTATGAAATAACTTTCAAATTACTGATTTTAGTTTATTAGTTCTTTTAAATAAATGTTTAACAATAATAAAAATTTCAAATCAGTGAACTAGGAGAAACTGGTGTGTGTATATATATATACATAGAGAGAGATATGGAAGCGAGGTAGAACAAGAATTGGCCAATGCACATATGTACGTGTGCGTGTGTGTAAGAAGGCTCCTATTTTTCTTATTTTCGCTCAAGCACCACCCGCTCTTCATTTTTTTTCAAAAGACACCCTCCAATTTATTTCTTATCCCCTTTATGGCTTATTCTTGCAATTACTCAAAATAAATCTCCATTGTCCTTCGCCCTGCTATGTGATATGTCTAGGACTATAGTTTCAATAAGCATTTAGGGTAGAAATAAAATCATCCTGTTACAAACGAAATGAAAGCAATTGTAATTCAAATACTCAAATCACTCTTTTAACCCTTGACTTCCACTAGGATTTGAACTCAGATAACTAGCTAGATAAAGTTACTTGAAAACTAATTTTTTGTAGTTAAACTTACTAAGTGAACTTTAGAAGTGTCACATTCCATAATTTAATAATTGATACAATTGTGACAAATTATGCTAGTAGATCTCTTCTCTATTGGTGTAGATTTCCAAGCTATCCTTAATAGGTCGACGAAGATTAATTTTGCTTGAACAGCCTGACCTTCGGGCTATGCCATCATTGTATGGATAAATTTAGACTCTTAATTGAAATAATAGTACACTATATTAAAAAAAAAAGTGAAAATTGATGTTGCATTATTTTGTTTTGTTTTGAATTTTTGCTCAAACCATTGTTAAATTAATTTTGCTGAAACAATTAAATATTTGATTTGAAATAGTTATAAAGAAACATTACAAAAGAAAAATCAATATTGTTACCTGCTTGTACTGAAAATTTAATGCCTCAAAGAAAGATAATGTCGAAGTCAACACTCGTACAATGATTTAGGGCTTGTTCGGTATTGTTTCTGAATTTGTGTTTTTTGAAAATAAATATGAGAATGAAAATGGTGTTTTGCAGTTGCTGTATTTCGAGTTTAAATATGCGTGGTATCATTTTCTGTATCCTGTATTTTAAAACTGAAAACAGAAATATGCGTTCGGTAGACACAATTGAAAATGATAAAAACAGTAAATATGTGTTCGGTAATACTATTTTCAAAAATAATTTTTACTTAATATTTAAGTCATACTCATAGTTACTAAAAATAATTATTAAGCTAATTCAACATAGTATGAAAGCCATTTCAACAATATGTAATAGATTAAAAATTGAACATCCAAGTTAAATATATTTTACTACAAATTAACCAATTCAAATTAACGGCATGCTCTCGTCAAATTTTTTTAACTCATTTCTTTCAGGGCATAACAAAAAAAATTTACAATCAATGCTATTATATTATAATCAATTTATCAAATTAACCAATTCAATGTCTTGCTTCATGGAACAAAAGTATGAACAAATAATCAATTCCAAAATTTTGGCATGAACTGAGGTTATCCACAATATAACATGTTCTAAAAGATAATTACTCAAAATTATTCAAATAATTACTCAAATATTTACAATATAACATGTTATAAAAAATAATTACTCCAAATTATTCAGATAATTACTCTTTTATTTGCTCAAATAAATGTTCTAAACAAACAATTACTCAAAATTATTCCAATAATTACTCTTTTATTTGCTCAAATAAAACAAACACCATCAGGAGTTCGCGATGAGAGAGTAGCAACGGTTACACGGAGAAGGAGCAACAATGGCCAAGGCTGAGATGGAGCTGTAACAGTGGCTGAGATGGAGTTGTAGTGGCAGCAGAGATGAAGGACAGCTACTGGCACATAAAACAAATACCAGCAAATAAAAAAAATAAAACAAAGGGTAGATCGAGAGAGATAACGAGAGAAGCAAGCAAATAAAACAAATACCAGCAGCAGTTCGTTACAACAGAGCAGCAGTGGTTACACGGAGAAGGAGCAGTGGTGGCCACGCGTAGATGGAGCAGCAATGGTTACACGGAGATGGAGCAGCAGCAGCCACACGGAGATGGAGCAGCAGCAGCCACGGTGGAGACAGAGCTGTGACAGTGGCTGAGATCGAGTTGCAGCGACAGCGAAGAAGAAGGACAGCAGCTGACACGCCGAGAAAGAATAGATTGGGTAGATTGGGAGAGATAACGAGAGAAGGAGTGTTGTTGGATGAAGATAAGGAGAGAAAGAGTGCTCTTGGATGAAGATCTGCTGCAAACAGATCGAGAAAAATGAAGGGGGAGGGGGGAGGGAACGATTGATGACGAGATAAGGAGAGGAGAAGTGGGCTTTGTTTTTTAATTTATTTTTTAGTTCAGTTTTGTATATTTGAAGAAAATGTTAAACATGTTTTCATAATCATAGTTATAAAAGTGAAATTGAATTTCTTATTTTGTAATTTATTTTTCTAATTTAATCCACCGAACATGTATTATATTTATATTCTAAAAACAAAAATGAAAATAGTAGCTGAAAAACGGTGCCGAACAGGCCCTTAGAAACTTAAAATACATCATGGACGGGTTGTATATGTATATAAAAATATAATGAGTCAATCTCGAAGTTTGTGGTTATTGTATCGCTAAAATTCATTTATTTTATTCATGTTAAAGAGTTAGCATGATAACTTCGATAACTTCTTGCTCCTTCGTTATGATGTGTCTGAATAATTTTTTAAGTGTAGATACAAAATTTTTTCTTGTATTGTACAATGTTTAATACGTGATAGATTGGTTGAGTGCCTACAGGTCTGGCAATCGTTTCTGGAATGTTAGTGACAACGTGCTTGATGTCACTTGTGATAGCGCTCTACTGGAAGAGAAACTTGTTTGTATCTGCATGTTTTTTGATATTTTTCGGCTTCATTGAGGTCATGTACCTGCCAGTCTGTCTGCTAAATTTTCATAAGGGAGCTTGGTATGTTATTGTCCTTGTAGCATTATCCTTGATGGTCACGGTTGCCTGGCATTATGGAATCAAGAAAATGTATGAATTTGATTTGCAAAACAAGGTAACTGCACAATGGCTTACAGATCTTAGCCTAGGCCTTGGAGTTTCTCGAGTACCTGGAATTGGCTTTTATCTACACAGATGTTGTAACAGGAATTCCAGCCTGCTTCACATTTTATAACCAATGTTCCTGCATTTCATCAAGTGCTGATTAAATGCATGAATAAGGTTGGGCTTCATTAGAAATTTGGGCTTGGTGGTATACGATCTGCCTGATTTTGTTGTGTGGTCTAAATAGTAAGGTTTAAAAGTATATTTAGGTATTGGTATGGCCCAAATGAGCTCCTATTGTAATATTGACTATGACCGTTGAGTAATGGATTTGAGTGAAATAATAATGACACCTGCTTAATGAAGTATACCAGTGAATAATAAAAAACCATTAACTTAATATTAATGTTCTACGATTATTATAGTCTAAAAAGAATAATTAGGAAAAATGTGAGAAAACTGAATATTTTTGGAAATGTTTGAAAATTGTTTAGGAAATGTTTTTGAAATGAATCTAGAAATATTTT
This sequence comes from Murraya paniculata, assembly GCA_030449075.1. NCBI lineage: Eukaryota > Viridiplantae > Streptophyta > Magnoliopsida > Sapindales > Rutaceae > Murraya > Murraya paniculata. The sequence continues at coordinate 521,208 of JAEVFN010000009.1, read as the reverse complement.
TTAAAAAATTTTGAAAATATATTTTTGAAGATATTTTTGAGAGAATATTGAAAATATTTTCTTGAATTATTTTTTGGAAACGTTTTCAGACTAATATAAAAAAATGTTTTTTTAGAGAAAAATGAATTTCGAAAACTTCAAAATCAATTGATGTCTTTGCTCTTCAATGCAAGCCCTTATTATAATCAATTGCTTGCTTCAAAAGTCAACAAATGCATGCTTTGCATTTAATACCATTGCATACTTTGTTCATTCATTTAATTCATTTCATAAGTCATGTATTTATTCTAATGCATGCTTTATATTAAATATCAATGTATGCTTTGTCCATGTATTACATTGTCAATGGTGTGCATTCAATTGTGTTGTGTGCTTGCCAAAGTAAGCCTCTTTAGCTAATAATTATCTACTAACTCCTTGGCCTTTAATTCAAAAATGATAAGTAGTTGATGTATGCAAATCAACAATGTATTTATGTGATTTAGGATTTAATATTTTAATCTAGATTTATTTTTTTAGAATGATTTGTTCTCCATTAACTCGTTTCACGAGGCATTCTCTTCTTAGCTAAGGACCCCCAAGCAAGTTAGCCAATGATTCAATGCAAATTGAGCCTTACTTGATATATTTATGCCTTCCAAGCCACAATCTATAGTGGTTTGGGTTCACCATGAAATACATACCTTATGGATTGGACTAGACTTTTGGGCCTAACATTGACTTTTAGATAACATTAGAAGTTAAAATTGTGAAGTTAGTTATATTCTATTGATATTGCTGAAGTGGACTGCTGAGCTGACACGTGTGGGACCAGTTGGTTATTGTATTAGTTACAAGAAGATTTCAGCTAGTGGCTGGAACAACATATAAAGGTAGTAGAGTACTCCAGCTTGAGTGTAGAGGAAATGTGTGTGTGTGTATTTTCTGTATAAGGATTCTTGAGAGTGATTACAATTCTTTGTGAGAGGGATCATGTTCTCTGTAATTATTAGAATCGTGGTAGCCATTTAAGCAATAAAAGTTTCAGGCTTGGAAGGCATTTTCAGCCGTGGATGTAAGTACTTTGGTACCGAACCACGTTATCTTTCTTGCAAGTTTTTCTCTTGTTTTCCCTGGTTCTTTCATTCTTTCTTACTTGGTACTGGAAGCTCATCGTGAGCAAAATACTATAATTAGTTTCATTCTGATTTGCTGTTCTTCAAGATTATAAGGAAACAACCTTAAGATCAACGTTGCTTTAACAAAAATAATTTGTCCGTAGTTTGGTACTTTTACCTTACACAGGAAATAGTCAAATTAAACTTATGTTAAAGGCGCCTTAATGCTCAAAGATAGTCAAAGTACCTAAATCACAAAAAGAGAAAAAAGAAAGAAATTGGATAGGACTAGTTAGTTAATTGTTCAAATTTCTTCTGTACTTGAAATTGTCAAAAACAACAAGAATTTTTATAATCATTCTTTTGTTGTGGGGGTGGGTTTACACAATTTAAGAAGTGGAAATATCACCATCCTTAATTTATTTAAATTTTTGGATAATTATTAAATGACTACTTCAATTTTTTCATATTCATAAAAAACTACAAAGAAGTATTAATGTGCAACATAATAGTTAGCAAAATGTAACAACTTAAAATTTTTCTTCTATCATTCTGTCATAACTTTCTAAAATTAGCTGATTTTTTAATTAAATATTATTCATATTTACAATTAAAAGTCTTTTTATAATTTAAGTTTTCCAACTACTATCATTTATGTCATTCTTACAAAATACATATATTAGAGTGTGTGTTTTTCATGTTTTTTAATTTATCCCTTCTCTTTAATAAATTAAGGTGATCGCTTATTAAATAATGACTATAAATATAAGAATTCTCTTAATTTATTGTAGTATATTGAAAATAAAATTCATAAATTTTGATATACTATAGGACAAAATACACAAATTGAAATTTATGCTTTTCACATCTTTTATGTATGTTTGTCCATGTATATATTTGAATCACTAATATGTATTGTATAATCAAAAGTCTGTTAGCTTAACAATAATATATATTGAAATATATTATAAATTATCAACTTAAATAAATTACATACCTCCACCTCCAACCATTATTGTTCAAGTGAATTTGAATAATACTTAGAATTTTCTAACCTATTCCTGTATATAGCCTTAAGTTTGATGGGTAATTCACAAGCAAAGTTGTTATGGGCTAGGCTAGAGACCCTTGGTATTTATAATGGACTTCCTTCCATCAAGAGACTGAATAAACTATAGTAAAATATCGTAATTTTTAGAAATTTGGAATAATTATTCTTGTCATTGTCTAATCATAAGTAATCTTAATTTATCTCAATTTATGGACGTGAGCCACAATATGTTTATGCATGTAACACTTATTTTGAGATTAGCAAATTTAATGATAATACATATTTATGAACCATATTAAGAACATCCATATAACATTCTTCCACTTGGCTGCATAATTTTATCATTGTGCGATAAATTAAATCTTATTATTACGACCATAGTAACTACTCAAACTAAATGATAATGATACTTTATTTATTCATAGAGAATTTTCAACATACACGAATCATGGTGGCTATGCTTATTTTAACAAACATTTCCTTCCATGTATCACAAATAGAAGAGTTTTCTCATTTGAATATATCAATACTACATGAATGAACTTCTTATAAGCCATTCAGGGCCCAGTAAAAAATAATCTCAGTAAATAAATACGACAAACTTTATGTGCACAAATTTAATTTTATTAAAAATCGTATATACATAATTAAAGATGAATGTAGCAAAGAAATAGTAGTTTATTCAAGAAGCTCCATATGCTCAACATGACTATTATATAATTTGGTCGGCAATCCTTTAATGATGGGGTCTGCAAACATAAGCTCAATATTCACATACTCACTAGTTACTTCATGCTTATTGATATGATCTCTGACAACTAAAAACTTTATGTCACTAAGTCTGCTATGGCTCCCTGTTTTATTTTCCTTTGATAAGAATATTGCAGTGGAATTATCACAATAGATTTTCAATAGCCTTTCTATAGAATCAATAATTTTTAGGCCTATGATAAAATTTCTCAACCATAATGCTTGTGTTGTTGCTTCATAGCATCCAATAAATTCTACCTCCATGGTAGACGAAGCAATTATAGATTGCTTTTTTCCAAGATATAGCCCTTATCGCAAGAAGGAAAATATATCCTGAAGTGGACTTTCTAGTATCCACACATCCAGCAAAATTTGAATCCGAATATCCAATTACTTTAAGATTATCAAAATGCTGATATGTGAGTTTGTAGTCCTTAGTTCCTTGTAGATATCACATCATTTTTTTTAGTAGCTTTCCAATATTCCAATCCTAGATTACTTTGATATCTACCGAGTATGTCTACTACATAGGCAAGGTCAGGCCTTCGTACATATGTTAGGTTACCAACAACAAAAGCATAAGGAATATTCTTCATTTGTTCTTTCTCCAAATTATTTTGTGGACATTATTTTTTTACTGAATTTGTCCCCTTTAATAATCGGTGTTGCAGTAGCAGAGCAATCCTACAGTAGCAGAGCAATCCTTCATTTAAAATTTTTCCAAAAATTTTTCAATATATGCCTTTTAAGACAATTCTATTGTCCTTTTAATCCTATCTCTGTGAATTTCTATACCAAGGACATATGAGGCTTCATTCATATCCTCTATGTCAAAGTTTTGACCAAGAAAATGTTTGATCTCATGTAGCAAGCCCAAGTCATTACAAGCAAGCAAGATATCATCTTCGTGTAGGACTAAAAAGATAAATTTGCTCTCACTAACTTTAAGGTATATACATTGATCAACAATATTTTATGTGAAACTTCAAATACCACTAGCGAGAAGATTGTTTGAGTTTATATATAGATTTATTTAATTTGCAAACCAAATGACTGTCTTTGTCAACAGAAAAACTTTAGGCTGCTTTATGTAGATTTCTTCTTCAAGAAACATCTATTTGATGTAAGTCTAAATCAAAATGATCTACCAAAGCCATGATAATTCTAAATGAATCCTTTTTTGAAAGTAGAGAAAATGTTTCTTGATAATCCATACTTTTTTTTTTTTTAGTGAATCCCTTAGCCACAAGTCTGGCTTTATATTGTTCTATATTACCAAAGGCATTTCTTTTGGTTTTGTAAATCTATTTACAACCTACAATCGAATGGCCAGAAGGTAATTGAACGAGATCCCAGATTTTAATTTTAACCATAGATTCCCTTTCTTCCATCATTGCACCATGCCATAGTTTAGAATTCTCTCCATTCATGGCTTGTGGAAAGGAAGTTGGATCTTGATTGAGTTCACAATTAAACTCAAACTCTTGAAAGTATACTTCATAATTACTAGAAATTGCAGATTTCTTTATTCTTAAAGACTTTCTTAATCCTTTTATTTCACTTTTATTTTGTGAATTTTGAGTGATAGAATCTTCATTAAGTGATTGAACTTTAATTGGTTGTTCCTTAATTATTTTCATAGGAAATAAACTAACAGATTCTTTTTTTCCTAAAATTCAAAATTTCTAGAAAATTCATTTTCACTTAGTTCAAGGTCCTTAAGAAATTTTGCATATTTAGCTTCAACAATCCTTATAGTCACAATAAAACTTATAGCCCTTAGAGTTTGCTAGATAGCCTATAAAACAACCACTAACTATTCTTGGGTCCAATTTCTTTAATTGAGGATTATAGATCTTTATCTCAATAGGACAACCCCAAATGTGTACATGTCTCAAACTAGGTTTCCATCTGTTCCAAATTTCAAAAGGTCTTTAGGAACAGCCTTGGATGGAACTCTGTTTAAAATATACACACCAGTTTTTAAGGCTTCACTCCAAAATTTTAAAGGATGACTGGAACTATTAATCATAATTCTTACTATGTTCGTAAGTGCTGTATTTCTTATTTCTGCAGTATCATTCTGTTGTGGTGTGCCATGCATTGTATATTGTGTAATAATGCCTTAACAAATGGACTAGGCTTTTGTCCTTTTTTTGTGTACCTCCCATAATATTCTCCACCCCTATCAGCCCTTACAATTTTGATTTTTCTTTCCTTTTGTCTCTCTTCTTCTGCTTTATAAATCTTAAAAGCATTGAATGCTTCTTCTTTATGATTTAGAAAATAGAGATACATGTATCTTGAATGGTCATCTATAAATAAGATAAATTATTTTTGACTATTTAGACAAGGAGTGGAAAGAGGTCCACAAATATCAGTATATATAATCTCAAGAATTTAAATACTCCTCTTGACACCTTTCGTAGTCATGTTAGTCTGCCCCCCCTTAATGCAGTCTATATAAGTATTAAAATCAATAAAATCAAGAGTTTATAAAACTCCACTATTTACTAATCTTTTAATTCTCTCTATGGAGATATATCATAATCCCCTATGCCAAAATTTAGAGACATTTTCATTAATAATACAATGCTTAGAGCCAATATTTTCATCATGCAAAGTAAAAAGATTAGACTTGAATGTGGGATCTAATACAACAACCAATAAAACTATTATTCTTATATATATTATAAGTTGTGTGTTCAAAAACAAGTTTAAATCCGAATGAAACAAGATGAGCAACAAAAATTAAATTTCTAGAGATTGTGGGTACATAAAATGTGTTTCCAAGGTCTGAATAAAAACCAGATTTTAAACCAATCTAAAAGTTCCCACAGCCTCAACACTTGATTGCATCTTATTTCCTGAATGGATGGACTGCTCGTTTGCCTTCGGTTTCCTTAGGTTGAAAAAACCCTATATGATATTAGCAATGTGAATTGTAGTACCAGAATCAACCTATCATGTATTATTAGAGACATAAATAATATGAGATTCATGACATACAGTAGAGATAGATTTAGCTTTCTTTTCCAACCATTTTTTATCTTTTTGGCAATTCTTCTTCATGTGGCCCTTTTTCTTATAAAAGAAGCACTGATCCTTCTTATCAAATTTCTTCATTAGCACTTGCTTCTCCTTATCTTTGGAAACATTTTTACCCTTTTGGTTATTTCCATTCACATAAGTAGTTGAATAAGATTTTTTAACTTCTCATGTTTCAATCTCTCTTCTTGAAAATACATGGTCAAAGGTTCAATAACAGACCAAATTTCTTTGTGTGTGTTACATGATATTTTGAATGGAACATATTCATTATAAAGAGAATTGAGTATGAAATGAACAAAAAATGACTCAGACATCTCTATCTCAGCTAACTGAAGTTGAGCAGCAATATCCCTCATTTCCATTATATGCTCTCATGCACCTTCAGTATTATCAAGCTTCATGCCTGAAACTTTTTGCATAAAAGTGCTTGCTAATGTCTTATCATGACTTACAAATTATTCCTCAACAGCTTTTATGAAATCTTTAGCTTTAGTGCATTGTAGGATGGAACCCCTAATGCTTTTGCTGACATGAGATTGCATGAATATCAAACTTAAGTGATTGGATCGCTCCCACTTTTCATATGCATCTTTCTGACTTTGCGTACTTGATTTTGTGGGGATAGGTGGTTCATCCTTAGAAGGCGCCAAGTCAATATCTATGCACCCCAATTTTATGAGAACTTTCTCTTTCCAGTGAGAAAAGTTATTACCACATAACATTAGAATACAAGTAGAATCACTGAAATAATTAGGAACCACTATATAGGAAAAAAAAAATACATTAATGCTATGAAAATTTTAATCTCAATACTGAATTTATCAATGTAAAAATTCAGTTGTAAATTCAAACCTTCCTATAGGTAGAGATTACATAACGCATTGAATTTACATTAATCTTTAGTAATGAGACTAGCAAATATAAACAACAAAATAAAAACTCCATACTATGGGCATAGGAACTTATAATTTTGATGTTCAAGTTACCATCTTATTCCAATTGCATCCGTATAATAATTATTTCCCTTTGGGGCAAATAATTATAAATTAATTGCAATATGTTCAATGCCTTCCATATCGTTAAAATAGAATCCTTTATAACATATGAGCATATGCTATACAAATATCATCATATATTTGAAATGCTGTGGCTTCTTTGAAAAATGTGATGATATTACAAAGAAAAGGCGTTAATAGAATATGATTCCATAACTTTATGCAGACTGTATAAATATTCTTTGGTTAATCTATCATATTTCAAGTATTAGGCTGAACAATACATAATGTACTGCAATCATAAGTACCATAATTTCCATAATATATACATCATTAACACCTACTCATATATAAATGGATTCAAGCATTAAAATCTCTACCATGTAACACTATTTAATGTATTCACCATAGCATATAAGGCCACAGCTATATATGATAAAAAACTGTAAACCGAATGCAAAAATATTATATAACTGAACAACATCTGAAGGGTGGCTCTAATACCACATCTTAGCTTAATAATAATATATATTAAAATATATTATAGATTATCAACTTAAATAAGTTACAAACCTCCACCTCCAGCCATTGTTGTTCAAGTTAAATTTGAATAATACTTAAAATCTTCTAGCCTATTCCTCTATATACCCTTTAGTTTGATGGATAATTCACAGGCAAAGTTGTATTCGCTAGGCTAGGGACCCTTAGTATTTGTAATGGACTTTATTCACTTCCTACCATCAAGAACATCAAGAAAGAGAGTAAATTAATCTGATCTTAATTTTTAAAAATTTGGAGTGATTATTCTCGTAATTATCTAATCATGAGTAATCTTAATTTATCTCAATTTATGGATGTGAGCCACATTAAGTACATATATGTAACACTTATTTTGAGATTAGCAAATTTAATGACAATACATGTAACATATTCATGACATATTTTGAGATTAGCACAAGTATTAATTTAATGATGATGCATATTTATGAACCATATCAAGAACATGTGTGTAACAAAGTCTACTTATATATACTTAAGACCTGTATTGGGATCACTTAATTAGATCAAGTCTACTAAGACATAGTATAGATTTTTACACTAAAAAATATTAGAGAGATATTTACTCTATGCACGAACTAGCTTAAAAAGTGCTTTCTTATAATTGGAAATTAAATTATAGAAATAAATAGATTGTTTTAAAAACCTTGGCTCACAAAATTATCCCACCTCAAATTAAATCAATCACCCTTTACGATTGGTGTGAGAGAAATTTCAACTAATGACCGCTTTACAAGAAGCAAACTAAGTAGTCATCTTGGAACAAATTACTTTTGCTATTTTTCATAATTGTCACGATAGGTTGTTTCACGTTGAAATTCGCATCTTCTACACATCTCGCTCGAAACTGGTTGAAACGAAATTACAATTTCTTAATTTTAACTTCATTTATTTATGGTTTTACAATATCAATGAATGAGCAAATGAACAGCTTTGAAAATCTAGTTGCCTCTCTGAGTGAGATCAACTAATACTGATGATGAATAGTTATACAACTGCAAACAGTATCAAATTTGGAATTTATGCCGAAAAAAGTGGGAGAATGTACAGGGCAAAGGGAAATTTATATATAAAAGACTGTAAAGACTGGCTAATTATGAAAGAAAACGTATTATCTAAGCTCCCCGTTAATTGAGAAACCAATGTGATATTTATGTGTAAAGACAAGAAAGAGATGAATCGAACAGGTACACTAAAGGTCCGTTTGGGATTGAGGATAGATAGTTATAGTTTAAAAGTTAAAGCACTAAAATGTTTGGTAAACACTAACTACTGTAACTTAAAAGGTATGTTGATATGATTTTTTATTTGTATGATGAGAAATCTATTATATTTTTAATAATTTTGTCCAAATTATTATTTAAAAATTGCATGTACTACATACTATATATTAACTTTTTTTTTATAATTATAGTTTTTTTCCACAACAGCTATATCTTAAAAGGTACAGCACTTCAATTCCAAACAAATCATAATTCAATGAATGCTGTCAGCTGTCTAATTCATACCAACCAGTATTATAAGGGGGTGACTCATTAGTGACCAGTGGCAAAGTTAGACTATTTTTTGGGTCGGTTAGAGCTTTTTAATTAAATTTACTTTTAAAAAAATTTTGTTCTATAGCAATAAAATTATTAAAATACACTACTAAATAATAAAACCAATAATAAAAATACAGTGTAAATAAAAAAAATATTGTCGATGAAGTGGTGTCCTATCATTCGTCAAAAAAAAAAAAAAAAAAAAAAACCATCTATATTGTTTGCAGTTTCTCTTTCAATATAGACAACCTTACAATATAAAAGAAACCCATTCTTCATCTCTGGAAAAATGAAAATTGACTATGAATTGTAATAGTTTTATTTTTATTTTTTTAGTACAAATAAGGACAAATTTATAATTTACTTTCTTTTTCCCAAGAACTTACCCGGCCTTGCATCCTCTTGTTTTCGCCCCTAGGCGTAACGATAATGCAATATATGTAAGAGCAATGATATTTGAGTAAAAAAATTAAATAAGACAGTACAAAAAATTATAAATTTGATCTAGTTTAATCCCTTAATTTATAATAAAGTAAATTTGGCCGATATTATATTTTATTTTTATCTTCATCTTGTCATGATCTTGTCCATTTATCATCTCTCTAACTGTAAGTAATTTTGGTTACATTTTTTTTGTTATTAATAATAATATTTTCATTGTATTATAAATTTTATATTCTTCGAAAGTGTATAGTGATAGTGTTGTATTGTAACGACTACTATTTTACGGTATTGCATTCTAGTCGGATCCATATTATATTTGCATTCAAAAACATGGTCGAATGTCAATGCTGAAAATTTTACCACACAAGCGAACAAAAATCTCCCTTGTACAAGGCAGATATAGTTATTAAAAAAAAAAAAAATGGATGAAATGTATAGCAGCAGATCAGGCAAGAAATGACATGGAACCTAAGAGTAACAATGGGGATCAAAAGGAAGAAGATATCAAGACCATCAAAAGGAGAATCTCTAGCCATCCTATGTATGGCCTCTTGCTTCAAAATCACTCGGATTGCATAAGGGTCTTTCTCGCTTGCCAAAGCAATATTATCCTTATAAGTACTTCTCTAGATAACCCTAGCTATGGTATTATGAGATATGACAACAGAGATTTTGTTGGGAAAGAAACTCATACAAGCAGTTATAAATTAAGCAAAAATAAATTTTTTTTCCTCTTTGTGTAATAAAAATAGAATGTGCACCACAGTTAAATAGGCAGAAAAATAAACCAACACAATCCAAAACAATAAACCAACCACAAGAGACACAATTTTTTATGTGAAAAACTCAAAGCGGGAAAAACCACGGGATCGTAATCCGATATAATCTTCCACTATATTTATGTGATTACAACACAAATTCTTCTCTAGATAATACTAGAGGCTAATAATATCAAGAATTTCAATATTTTTGGCTTACAGTAACGGCATAATATTTATCTCTCTAATCAGTGGGTATCTTAAATAATAGCCAAAGAGAGGATAAAAAAAAATTAAGACCAATGGGATTGTAGAGGGCGATGCCAGGAACTTACCCTCAAAATTTGGAAGAAAACGAAGTTAATTTCACCTTCCGATCGTCCAATCAAAGATTAAAATCACTATTTCCAAATTAAAAACCTCTGTCGTCTTCTCTCTCTCGGCCCGCTTTTTCTGCACGCACAAAACTACTAGGGCAGTGGTTTCACTTGCTTTTATAGGTAAATTTCATCCAAGTCCAAAACTTAATATTAATTATGTTGTACAAATTTTGTTGTACTCGCAAGCGCATAAATCTATTGCAGTATAAATTTATGGTGACGAGTGTTGATCACGAGAAGGTAGATTTAATCGTGTCTAGGGTTAATTTTCTAAGTTTGTATGTGAATTGGTAGGATGTGATTTTTTAGGCAGGATTTGAATTAAAAAGATAATTTGAACAAATTAAAGATAAAACAATATAAAATATGTGCTTGAGTCTTTAGATTCACACTCAACATTTCACCATTGGCTTAACATTCATTTTTAAATTTTAATTAATCTATGAGGGGGGTATTTCCACTCTTCATAGGTCTATCTCTAATAAATAAGGTATCAAGTGCTCATTGTGCCAGGTGAATTAATCTTACGTTAAATGGGTATCAAGTACACATTGTGTCAGGTAATAATAATCCTACTGTCGACAATGTAGCAAGAGTGTTCACTAAATAACTCTGACTTATTCTCTGTCAACACTGAGTCAAGATGGACCACTAATACTAGAGGGGAGGTTTTTCTCTAATTAATAAAGTGTAAAGTGCTCATCATGCCAAACAGTAATAATCTTGCACCAGGCAGCCGGTATACTAGTGCAAAATCTAGACAAAATTATTACTATCTGTCAACTATAAATCAAAACAACCTAAATAAATTAGAGAAAGATAAAGTAAACTTACCAAATTAAACCCATGGATCATGTTAACTAGGGGAAAAATAGGAATTTTATTAAAATACGTAGAAAATACAGTATAGAGAGGGAATTACAGAAATCAGAGCTCAAAAATGAATTCAGGGATGTCAAATTAGGGGGGGTAGTCTCCTATTTATAGATACACTAAGTAAATAATGGCCATCGGATAAAATCAATTTGGATGATCAAGATTGCTCCATGTGGTAAGCTTTGATTGGATTGAACATTCCGTGTTTGTGCATGTATCGTACAAATGTTTTTCGGTCTACTAATATGCTGCCACGTCGTCAGTCAATAAAAAGTCAACAATTTGGTCCAATAATGTATCGCCACGTCATCAGTCAACGACACATCATCCGGTCAAAACTGCGTCAGTATTTTTCGTTCGAATAGGATGATGCCATGTCATCGGTCAACATCACATCAGTCGGTCAAAGTCGTGTCAGGTAGGCCCTACCAAGATTCTAGAATTACTACATTGTTCACATGTACAGTACTATTCACGTATACGGTACTATTCACATATACGATTCTAGCCTTGATGTCCTTCCCTACGGTTTTCAGCTATTTTGAGCCCAAATATGTCATCCGTTTTGCTGTCCGACCTCTCATTCATTATGAAATATACAAAATACCCCTAAAATACATAAAACACTCAAATTATAATAAGACACAATTAAATTTTAAGAATATAAAAATAGAAATGTCAGTAAGACTTTAAGCACAAAATGACAATTCTATCATATATAAATATGTATTTTCCAACACTCAACACACCCCCCCAACCAGCTTATTGCTAGTCCCTAGCAAACTAAACGATGATATCTAACAAAATTCATATTAAAGTCTTGCGTTTTTTTTTTTTTTGGCATTTGTGTTTACTTCTTAATTAGAATAATGATAACAATCAAATAAAAGTATAAGCATTATCTCCAGTTTTGAAAATATCACTCTCACATCAACCAGTCACACAAATGAGTCAGGTAAACTTATGCAAAGTGATCGATTATCAGAGCTACACTAATTAAGCCACTTTTCAGAATAACATGACAAACCTCAAAATCTCTTCGGTAAGAATGACATTTTCAAAATCAATAAAAACAATTATTTCAAGGAATGAGGGATTGAAAGAAAGCAATAACGCACACACTCACCAAGATAAAGGAATAGTGTTTATAGTTAAGAAAGAATATGATCTCGAGTCAAACAAAATATCAGTCAAATTAATATTATTTGTATAAACCTTTTTTTTTCCTCTTTTTTTTTATATTTATTTTTTTGTATGTATCACCACATCTTTTTGCCCATAGTACCAGCTTCTATTTCAGACTATAGTCCCCTAAAATTAAGAAGGACTTTTATTAGGTCGTAGCGTAGGTTAGGGAAATGGATAACATAGAAGGGATAGTTTAGAAAAATAAAATATATATTTGAGAAAAATAGAGATCTTTTGAAAATTGTAAGGTGCTTTTATTTACTTCCTACTCTTTTTTTTTCTTTTTTTCTCATTTTTTTAATTTTTTTTTTATGTGATGGAAAATGTAAATATAGAGTAATACTCCAAATTGGAATAGGATAACATTTAGGTTAACAAACATTTATTTATTTATTTATTTATTTATTAAGGCTCAAAGGGGTAACTATGGATATTTCACAACAAGGATAGCTAGTAAATGCTCAAACGGATCAAAGAGGGCCTTTCCATCATTTTTTAGAGTACTAAGTAGGCTTTTATATATACTAATTCAATGGACTTTTAGATGTGGCAACACAAAAAAATTTTTCTCTTTTTTTTTAATTGGTTGACGTAAGAGAAAAAGCGGAGATCATGTATAAAATATTAAGGTATGAAAAAGGATTACTCTCCAAGAAAAATTATAAGCTTAAAAATTCACTTGGTATTTATTATGACATGCGCATTCCTTCAAATAACTCAATCAATTTCACTCATCAAATCTCTCAATTCACACAAGTCACCAGCATCAATATGCAAAATGGCAAATATGGTGTAACATAAATCAAAGCCAAAGATAATACAAATACTAAAGTTCAACAGTCACGATGCCGTCCAATGTCAAAAGATCACACAAAATGTCTTGAAATTTTTTTTTTAATCTTTCAAAAACATTTTTTTTTAACACCAAGACTAAGAAGATGCGTTTCTAGAGTAACTACACTCCATATTCGGCCATCTTCGACTCAAAAATTTAGAAAAGGTTAGTGACTATAAAACATAATTTTTATTCCACAATCGTCAACTATTCCCTCCCCCCAACCAGAAATAAACATTGTCCTCAATGTCTAAAAGGAAAGAAAAGTATAGAAGACATTACATGAATGCTGTGACATAAGAAAATATTTATAAACGAATGGTTAAATCTAATTTGCATTTCTTACTACTGCTACCGTTACCATCATTAGTTGACCAATTCAATGCTGGTCTATAAGCTTGTAAAAGATCAAGTAACTCATTAGCAGTTGGGGAACAAATAAAGAGTTGCTTTACAGTGAGAGGAATGAAATGATTCTTTATTGTATGGTTAAGAAATGCTATCAAGCCATCATAAAAATTATTAACATGTAACAAACTGATGGGTTTCTGATGAATATCCAAATATGCCCACGATGCGAACGTCCTCAGTGCCTCTAATGTTGCAAGATCTCCTGGCAAAAAATGAAGGCGTCAACATGATTTAATATTTCATTTATTCTTTCTTGCATACTTGATACAACTAGCTCTTCTCCAATTGGTGCATCGGACACACATTCCAGAGGTTTTAGTGCCTTTGGGATGATACTAAGCACTTGGCTTCCTCTGGTGAAGGCAGCTTCTGAAACAAGTCTTGATAACCCTCTGTCACGTCCTCCATATATCGGGTGTATCTTTCTTTCTACTAGTGCTCGACCAAGATCTATAACTGCTTGAACAAACTCTTTGTATTTTTCATAACGAGAACTAGAAAGCACACAAACATTTTTCAATTGTTTATTTGAAGTTGCTGCCATTGAAACAATTCTTAAAAACAATTTGTGAGTGGCTAATAAAATAAGCTTATATTTAAAGATCTTAATGTCAGACATAATGATACACAGTTGTAAATGAGGTGGTGTGTTTGTCAAATGACGTGTGAAGTCCGTGGCTTAAAAGTCAAAAGTAAACAGCAGAGAAAACAAACAATAAGTAAAGATAAAATCACAGTAATAATAACACATATGATAAAAGACCAGTAAATGAAAAAGATATGTATTGGTAGTTGTGATTGTGGCTCACATCTTTCTCTGGTTTTACGTCCAGAAACGGCTTGAACGCCCTCTATGGGTCGAGGATAGGCTTCCCATCCAGTTTTCTTATAAATTGGAAAACATGATCGTTTATAGTCAGATTCCCGAGACTGTATCGTACATGTTCTTTCTGGAATAATGGTCACAACTGAAAAATTACACATTGTACGTATCCACTGGGATGCGTTTTAAGAGACAAAAAGATATCATCCAATGACTCCTTATTCAAGCCATCCCTAATGAATTTAATCTTATCTTCTCTGTTGTCGGATACCATTCCTAAAGAAGTGCACGGTTGTTTAAAGTATTGCATTCTGGCACATTTATGACAAGCAACTGGAAACCGTGCAGCTCTTCGTTTTCTTGCATATTCCTTTCCCACAACGAGGCATGTGCGCAACAAATTTAGGAGGTAATTCTCCTGCTAACCGTACTTTGGCTTCGATTAACCAACAAATGTCAACAGGGACATTATTCTTTATAAGCAGGCGCATACGTTCGGACCGAGCTTTGTAGATTGTAAGGAGTGCATTCTGAGGAAGAGAGGGAAATCGTTTGTAGAGCTTAGCAAGAGCTGTGTTCCTATCCATACCTTGGTTAGAGAATATCAGCTATTGTTAGAAACTGAAGGAATTGACGCAATAGTCACGGAGTACTGTTATCTGCCACTTAACCGGGATGACAAATGATAAAACACAAAAGAAAAGAACAAATCTAGCAAAAACAAAACACTTGTGAAAACAAACAATAACACAATAACACAATATAAAAAGTGCGATGTTAACTCACTGTCATCCTCTTATCAAGTTTACCTCAAGTTTTAATTGGATTTCATAAATACCACCTTCTATTTCCCTCAGTTGTCCTTCTAACTCTTCAACATGGGATACTAACTCTGGTGGTCGTAGATCCCAAATAGGATGTGATTTACAAAACTGGATCAAGCCGTTTAGGTGATGCTTCACTTGTAGAAGTTGCTTGAGATAGTTGACGAAGGTCTTTCTAATTGAGGTATTCATGACATATGGTACAAGTGACCAGAGAAAATACAACTGTCAAACAAACACACTTAAGCAGGAAACAAATAGTTTCAATTAGCAAAGGAATACTGAAACAAAATAAAAAAATATTAAATCACTGAAAAAGAATAGGAAAAGGTTTTAGTCCAAATCTGGTGGGTCACCCAAATTTATTTTGGTGTCTTCTTCATGTGGTTGGTACTCTCGATACGGCTTAAATCTTTGACCATTAACTTTAAAAGTGACACCGTTCTTTGGATCCTTAATTTTAATGGCTCCATGTGGGAAAACAGTGTGAACAATAAATGGATCAAACCATCGAGAGCATAACTTACCTGGGAATAGGTGCAAGCGAGAATTTAATAAAAGTACTTTCTGACCTGTTGAGGAAGATTTTCTCATAAGTTGCTTGTCATGAAAGACTTTCTTCCGCTTCTTGTAATCCTTAGCGTTTTCATAATTACGAATCTCCTCAGGTTCTGCGAGTTATAATCTCTTTTTTGTACCACAAATGGAGTAAATGATATCTACATTCTTTTGTTTGTTGTCAAGGGAGGGTGAGATAATTTTTGGCAATGTATTTTCTTCTCCCAATAATGCATACTCCAAAGTGTCTGGTAACAATTTGAACTTGAGCTTTGGTGGTAATTCCGATGATGGGTTGAGTTTCTTCCCCAATAGTGCTAGTTGCTCTATTCTTAACTTCCATTTATTGGTATCTATGGGTAGTGATGAGTCAAGTAAAGCATTGACCTCGTCAATCGATCTGTCAATATTAAAATTCGAACCAAAGTGAGTTAAATATGTTTGTAAATGATCATTACTAAAGTTAGAAGGAAAAGTATAATCAATTAATTCTTCAATTAAATCCACATCTACAATTCATTCATCTGCATCACAAGGTTGCTTGGCAATGTTAAAGATATTCAACTCCATAGTTATCTTGCCAAAGGACAATTGCAATTAGACCCCCAAAAGTTGCCAAAGGACACACAATTAAAGTTTAAAGAACATAAAAATAGAAATATTAGTGAGACTTTTCGCACAAAATGACAATTCTATCCTATATAAATATGTATTTTCCAGCACTCAACAAATTATATATCAAGCAAACCTTTTTGGACTTTGGGCTTTTAGGCCCCAAAATGATGTGGACCCAACAAATCTCCCCCTCCAGATCATATGAGGAGCACCACCAAGCCCGCTTTCTGCATATAGTCTTTCAACTTCTCTTTGGGCAATAACTTTGTTATTATATCTGACCCATTCTCTGTTGTGTGAATCTTCTTAAGCTGCAACTGTTGTTTTCAAGCACATCTATCATCCAATGATATCTCACATTAATATGCTTGGATTTTGAATGGTAAGTCGAATTCTTTGCCAAATGAATGGCACTCTGACTATTGTAATACACAACATAGCTATCTTGCTTCACACCCAACTCTTGTAGGAAATTCTTCATCCATAAGGTTTCTTTGCAACCTTCAATAATTGTAATATACTCTACTTCCGTGGTAGATAGAGCAACACATTGATGAAGTCTGGACTGTCATGAGACTACTCTCCTTATAAAGGTGAGCAAATATTCTGATATAGATTTTCTGGAATCAACATCTCTTGCCATCTGCATTTATGTACACTTGTAACAAAAGTTTATCACCATCAAAATATAAACATGCCTTGGAAGTGCCTCCAAAATATCTGAGAATCCATTTCACTGCTATCCAATGCTCTTTACTTAGATTAAAGAGAAACTGATTAACTACACCAACTGCATGAGCAATATCTGGTCTTATACAAACCATGGTATACATAAAACTGCCAACTGCTGAAACATAAAAAATTCCTCTCATCTCTTGCTTCTCTTTCTCACTTATAGGATAATACTCGAAACTAAGCTTGAAATGGCCTGCAAGTGGAGAACAAACAAATTTTGTCTTGCTCATGTTAAATCTTTCAAGAACTCTTTTAACATATGCATCTTGAGATAACCATTACTTCCTAGATTTTCTATTGCGAGAAATCTTCATGTCAAGAATCTGTTTCGCCGGTCCCAAGTCCTTCATTGCAAAAGACTTGCTAAGTTCTCTCTTCAGATTGTCAATCTTACTCGAATTCTAGCCAACAATCAGCATGTCATCCACATAAATTAGAAGAATGATGAAATCATTATCGCCAAACTTCTTCATAAAAACACAATGGTCAAACGTAGTCCTACTGAAACCATGATTCCCCATAAAGGAATCAAACTTCTTGTACCACTGTCTTGGTGCCTATTTCAGCCCATACAAACTTTCTTCCACTCGCATACAAGTTCTTCTTTACCTTTGACACTGAATCCTTCATGTTGCTCCGTGTATATTTCCTCCTCTAGGTCACCGCGCAAGAAAGCTATCTTTACATCAAGCTGTTAAATCTCCAAAATCAAGCTAGCTACCAATCATATAACTACTTGGATAGAAGACATCTTCACCACAGGAAAAAATATTTCTTCAAAATCAACACCTTTCTTCTGACCGAAACTCTTTACAACTAATCTAGCCTTATATCGCTGTTGCGAGTTATTTTCAGTCTTAAACCTATAAACCTATTTGTTCTTCAGTGCCTTCTTTCCTTTAGGAAGCTTTATTAAGTCATAAGTATGGTTCTCATTCAAGGATTTCATCTCCTCTTGCATAGCTTTAACCCACTCATTTTTATACTAGTGAGACATAGCTTCTTCAAAACATTCTGGCCCCCCTCCATTTGTAAGCATCACATACCTATGTAGAAGATATCTAGTGGAAGGTCGTCGTTCTCTAGTGGATCTTCTTAATTCTCACTCAACTGGTGGTGCAGGTGATTCTTAAGGTGTTTGGTCAACTGATTCTACTGGACCATTATTATTATCCTCTCCGGCTCTCCCATGATTATCATAAACTACAGGTGGAGAAATTGAAGTTGGAATAATAAGAATCTCTAAAGATGACTGAGACTCATCACTCTTCTCTGCATTACCAACTATCTGATCTTCAAGGAACGCAACATCTCTACTTCTGATCAACTTCCTTGCCACTGGATCCCATAATATGTACCCAAAATCTTCATGCTCATAGCTTAAGAAAATGCATTCATTGGCTTTATCATCAAGCTTCAATCTCTCATCTTTAGGGATATGAACATATGCTCTACAACCAAACACTCTCAAGTGTTTATAAAAAAAATATTTCCTAGTCCAAACTTTCTCAAGCACATCACCATCTAATGGAACTGATGGGCAAAGGTTAATCAAGTCAACCACAGTACACATAACCTCTGCCCAGAAAGATTTTGGAAGCTTGGCATCAGAAAGCATACACATAACCCTCTCTTCAATTGTTCCATTCATCCTTTCTGCAACACCGTTATGCTGAGGGGCTTTTGGTACAATCTTTTCAAGTCTTATTCTATGGGATTTGCAATACTGGTCAAATGGCCCTCTATACTCACCACCATTGTCTGCTCTGACTCATTTTAGTTTTCTTTATGTCCCTCTCTCATCATAAGTATAGAAGAACTTTAACGTACCAAGCATCTGGTCTTTTGATTTTAAAGCAAAAGCTCACACTTTTCTAGAACTATCATAAATAAAGTTACAAAATGAAGTGGACCTCCTATTGATAAACTTTCATCATGTTAACATCAATGTGAATCAAATCAAGTATTTGTGACTTTCTAGATGGAGAAAACCTTTTAAAAGTTACTCTATGTGTCTTTCCAACTAAACAATAAACACAAGTTGTGAGGGACATACTTGCAAAGCTGGGTAGAAATCCTTTTCTGGCAAGAGTTTCTAACTATTTCTCACCAATGTGACCAAGCCTTTTATGTAATGTCTCAATGTCAGAATCTTTTACAGCAATATTCATATATTCTTTCTTGATCTTGGCTTCTATCACATAGAGAGTGTTTACTTTCTTCCCCTTAGCTAACACTAAGGAGCCTTTGGTGAGCTTCCATTTTCCTTTACGAAATTGGTTAATATAACCATCATCATCAAGCTTGCCTGTGGTGATTAAATTAAGGTGAATATCTAGTACATGTCCGACATCTGAGCAACAACTTACAGCCAATACTGGTTTTTAAGAAAATATCTCCTATGTCCACAATCTTGGATGCCCCTTCATTTCCCATCCGAACATGGCCATAATCACCATTAACATAGGATGCGAAGTAATCACGATATACAGTAATATGAAACGAAGCACCCAAATCAATCACCCAATCACTGGTATGGCAAGTGAGATTTATAGAGCTCTCATCATCAACAATACCCATATCACCATCAACGTTTCTTCTCTAGGACTTAGATCTTCCTCTAGGGTTATCATTATTCTGTTGGCTGGAATTTCTACTTTGGCTTATCCACTGCCTTTCTTGCTTTTCTAAAATAAGAGCATCTGACTCAGAGGGAACGGCTTCAACACTTTTTCTTCTAGATTCTTTGTCTGGAACCATATCCAAGATTAATTTTTCATTCGGCGCTGAATTGTTCACTGACACCACTTGTGTCTCCTAGCTGTTAGGTAAAGAACTAAGTAGCAACAATGTTTATAGCTCATCATCTAGAATAATCTTCATAGTAGTTAGTTGATCAACCAAGTCTTGAAACTCACTAGTGTGTTCATTTATACTATACCCCTCCTTGTATTTCAAGTTAACAAACCTTTTCATCAAATTGGCTTTGTTCTGTGCTGTTGGCTGCTCATAAATTATTTTCAGTTTTCTCCAAAGAATATCAGCCCTGGATTCCTTTGCTACAGGGTGGCGCACATTCTGATCAATCCATGATCTAATAGTACACACGGCCTTATGGTTTAATTGCACCAATTTCTTATCATCTAAATCGGCGAGTTTAGCTTGTTCTCCTTCAATGGGCTCATATAAGTCTCATGTACAACAAATCCTCCATTTTAGACTTCCAAATATCATAATTCTATGACTTTAATTTAATCAAGCATGCCGATGACCTTTCCATCTCAACCACACAAGTAACAAAAAAATACAAAACCTGACGCTTTGATACCACTGTGTTGGGAATGGGACTCACACAAATAGTTACAAATTAAGCAGAAACAAAACTCTTTCTCTCTTTGTGTGATTAAAATAAGATGTGTACCATAATTGAATAGGCAGAAAAATAAACTAACACAATCCAAAGCAGTAAACCAACCACAAGAGTTACAAATTTTTACGTAAAAAATCAAAAGCGAAAAAAATCACGGGCCCATAGTCCGATATAATCTTCCACTATATTAATGTGATTACAGTACAAGTTCTTCTCTAGATAATACTATAGGCTAACAACATCAAGAATTTCTATATCCTTAGCTTATAGTAATAGCCTAATATATATCTCTCTAATAAGTGGGTATCCCAAATAATAGACAAAGAGATAATAAAATAAAAATCAAGACCAGTAAGATTGTATAGGGCGATGCTAGGAACTTACCCTCAAAATTTGAAAAAAAATAAAATTAATTTCATCTTCTGATTGTCCAATCAAATATTAAAATTATTATTCTCAAATTAAAAACCTCCTGCGGTCTTTTCTCTCTCTTGCGCCACTTCTTCTACATGCACAAAACTGTTAATGCAGCGGCTTTTACTTGTTGTTATAGGCAAATTTTATGGCAAATTTCATCCAAGTTAGAAACTTAATATTAATTACATATTAAGTAAATCATTTTGGACTTTAGACTTTTGAACTCCCAAATAATATGGACCCAACATATTTTTTAGAAAAATTTTTTCAATAAATCCAGTACAAATTTTCATTTTAATTAACTATTTTACTTTTTTTTTTGTCACAATTGAAAATCTGTAACTTTGATTTGTAAGAGTAGCAGTGTTAATTCCTTAGGTGTGTATTAATTAATCCGTACACCTAATGTGAATACGAATACATCTGCATTTTATTTTATTTTAAATTTTTTTAAATTATGAATTTTTTTTCTTCAGGTTTGTAGCATTGTGAATGCAGATAGAAATGAAAAAATGAATCGTAAGGAACCTTATAACAAGTCAGGTACCAGCATGCGTAGTCCATCAGAGCTAGATCACTTCATGGTAAAATCCTCATCTCCATTAGTCTATTGAAACTAATGGCTTAATTAGCATTCCATGATCCCTTGTGGAAGTATTTGCATTTATATATTGAGTAAACCCAGTTCTCCTTACCCATTAATACACGGTCATTTAAAAGAACTACTAATCTTCTTCTAAGGGGAGTATAGGGGAGAGGTCTATTACAAGGAAGAAATTGAACCATTTTTTTTCTTTCCTCCCAATTTTACTACAACAATAGTATCCTTAGAGTTAATTATCTAGTATTAAAAAATTGAATAAGAGATAATTAAAAATTATGCATGCATAGGATGCTTTCATTATTGCATATCAAGTATACTTGATCTTGAAAATTAAAGCATGTTTTAAATAGCGTGTACTTTAAAAACTAAAAACTTCTTGGCTCTAGGACTTCAATGAATGAACGTCTCTAATGATTCAGCCTATAGGAATAATACTTAAACTAAGAAATATTGTTGGTGCTTTACCAAAAATACTTTTCTTATACTGTATCTTCAACTATATGCGGACACATCTGTGCCCAATGGTAAACAAAGGTTATTCTTAGAACATTGGTTTGTGTCATTTTTCATTGGTAGTAATGTTAGAACGACAAATACTTTATACAAATAATTTTGTATGTTGCCAATATTCTTATTTGAGGAAAACACATGATAAAAGACATTAAATGAAAATAAAAAATTCAGATGGGTTGATGTGGAACTGGCCAACCGAATGTGATTTCAAAATAAGAGTTTCCGTGTCTCTCTCCATATATGTGTGGGCTTGAAATGTATGATCACTTGTATATGGCTGCAGGAAGCATATTGCTGGACACTGAGCAAGCTGAAAGGAGCTATAAAGGAACCACAACAGGAAACACTAGAATTCCTCAATAGCATGCATTCACAACTTAGAAAGCCCACCGGTACAAAACCTGCACCAGCTGCTAATACGTCTTTTGGTGATTAAATAGGGAACTTATGTCCTGTTTTTAAAGCAACTGCTATAATTAAGTTGTATTTTACGTACACATTAGAGACTTAATTACCCAAGCTGCGTAACTTAATTAATTAGTATTGTACTGACTTGATGAATAAGGAATTACATGCATGTTCGTTAAGACTTGAACCTTTAATAATTTTGATCAGTGGATTGATTTCTGGATTTGAATGTTAGATACATACTTTAATCGAATTACATGTCCATTTAATGAAATCCAGAAAGATTCATTACAAAATTAACAATCATAATCCCAGTTAAGACTATCGACAAGAAGTTAAATAAAGAAGCGAAACAAAAATGAAGGTGAAAAAGTCCTCCAATAATCCGAAAAACTAGATAGGCCATGAATTTTATCTGAACCACGTATTTATCCTTCTTTATTCGCCTTCTCCATTCCAGTTTGATCCACATTTTTCATTTTTCATTTTTCACCCTTATATTTTCACTAACTTCAAACTTGAAATAGTTTGAGATTCTGAATTCCATTTAGAGTAGAATTGAACAAATTAATTTCTTATATCATTTGAATTGCTTAATTTGAAACAAATTATGATTTGGACGAGTAATTCAAATTAAATTGGATAAAGAGTTAGGGCTTGTCTATATAAGGGAGCCTTACAAGGTCTCAAATTAATTTGTTCGTATGAAATGCTCTTGCTCTAAGTTTTTCCCCTTCAATTTTCATTTTTCTTTTGTTGTTTCAGACCTTTATGTTTTAGAGTGTAACCTCATAACAGCTACATTATATACTTGATGTCAATCCTCTTTGTTTGTTTGTCCTTTTTGCGTTGAGGTCAATCCGCTTTATTTCTTTTTCCTTCTTGTATTTGTCCTTTTGGCATTAGAAAATCGTCTGTAAATGAGCAGAATTTGATCATTAAAACAACGATTACGCACGCCTTGACTCTTTTTTATTTTATTGTTGTCGCTACTGTTGGTTATTCTTTGTTGTTATTGTATGTTGTTTGTTGTCGCTTGCTTTTTGCCATGATTTTGACATATTTCCAATAAGATCAATTATGTAATTAATCCTAAAGTATCGTATTTGAATGCATTTAATGTTATATATATTGGCATTAGTTCAAATGTTTTATCTTTCTTTTTTTCCCAGATCAAATGTTATATTCTTTGTGAACCTAAAAGCAAGATTTCTCTGAGCCAACTACAACACAAGAATGACATTAGAATACAATTTTCGTTATTTCCATGAGATTCTTGCAACTAATGAATAGAAGAAAATTCATTTTTGCTGCTCGTGCTTATGTAGGTTACATGCAAATAGGATATGTTTATATTGGCAATATTATAGATTTACTAAGCTCTCCTCACATCAATATCCGAGAAGATGTATATGATATTGACATGTGCCGACTGATCAATAAATTATCAATACATAATGTATTGTTTTGTTCGATTGATCAGATTTTATCCCACATGGTTTTATTTGATATAATTTTTTCTTTTGTTCGATTGATCAGATTTTGTCCCACTTGATTTTATTTGATATAATTTTTTCTTTTATTGGATTGATAAGATTTTATCCCAAATGATTTTATTTGATATAGTTTTTTTCTTTTTTTCGATTGATCAGATTTTATCCCACTTAGTTTATTGGCTAAGATTTTTAATGAGACGATTTGAAGAACTTTTAGTGCTATTCGATAATCGATTGAATTATGTTGCTTTTGATTGTATTTTAATCTATAAAATGAGTATCACGAATCTGTACTTCCTGTCTATATTTGTTTATCTTCATTGAAGGAAGATCCATTTTTCTCCTTTTCTGTTATCACCCAATTCATAATATCTCCTCAAGTTAATTAATCGCCTCCAAAGTTGACGCGAAGAGACTTGAAAACTTTGACCTCTAGCTTTCACAACACGAGAAAATATCAAGGCTATTAAAAACTGTGACTAAGGTATAGTTCTGCAAAGAAAATAATCAAATCATAACAGGTAAGTCGATTTTTCAATTAATCCTTATATTTTAAAATTATCCATACATCCGTTAAAATCTACTCAATTATTATATACTTTTCTCCTATTACTTGTCATATTGATTTTAATTTTAATTCGTATCAGACAAATACATTATCTCACCATTAAAATGTCAGATTTAACGGTTGTAAAAGTAACAAATGAAATATTTTAGATAATTTTTGAAAATACAAGGACTAAGTGGATAATTAGTCCAAACTCAGAGACTAATGGAGAATGTTTGCCTAATTGCAAAGATGGTATTGAAGGATTTTATTTTATTTTTTATTTTTCTTTATAATTCATAGCACAAATGACATAATTTACAAGTCCAATAACCTAAGAAAACATATCAACAATGCAATTATTTATAAATTCTTTGTTCAAAGAAAATTAAGGCCCAATAATTTATTCTTGAATGAAACAAGGAACCCAGGCGCGTCAATGCAAATGTAAAATTCAGTTAGAAACCATGCTCTCAGTCTCTTTGACAAAGCCATCACCTGTCCAATCTTTATCAGACTGCAGTCCTTTCCTGACTGCTTTCCTCCGTTGGATTGCTTCTTGTTGCATCCTTACTAATTCAGTGTGTGTCGTGAAATACTCAAGAGAGGCCCTGGCAAAACCCAAACAAGGAAAAGGAAGGAGAAAAATTCAGTGTACCCAACAATTCTTAAAACTTACTGTTCTTATGGACAATATGATCTAGTAAATACTGCTTACCCTCTGAAATCTTCTATGGATGAAAAATTGTGCATTTTCATGAAGTCCTTCAACTCCTCGCAAAGTCTCTTCACGAGACTGTACCCATGCATCATAACCCCAGTGCAGACCTACAGACAAGGGGTACATATTGAAAAATCTTCAATAGAAAATAAAGAAATATATACATGGGCACGAATATTTTGACTCATATGACTGCAATGACAGCTAATTCCACGGATCATATTTCATGCTGAATTTTAAGGTAAATGTCAAAGATATCCCGATGTTGAGATGTCAGGCAAACATAGCAGCAGCCATAATAGAGAACAAGCTCAAGCAAATTAATATGTATTGGGCAGGCGTGAATGAGGAGACAGATTTGCATTGCCTTTCTCCGATGAGGTTCACTCCAAAAGAAAAAAGGGGGGGAAAAGGGGGGGGGGGGGAGGAGAGAGAAAAGCAGATTGATGTTGCGAAAGAAAACTGATGACAATGAAGAGGTTTGAGGCCTACCTGAACAGTATTGGCACCAAGAAGAATAAACTCAGCAGCATCACTACCAGTTTCTACACCTCCAATACCAGAAAGTGAGTAATCCTTATCATTGAATTCTGACTCCATCATTTTGGCTATACTCATTACTTTTCCTAATGCAATAGGATGGACGGCCTTCCAAGAATAGCCCCCAGGTGTAGAGTATCTGATGACAAATTTCAAAACACAATTTTCTTAGATCAATGCTAAGCCAATGGAAAACTCACATATTACTGAATCTGAGAATGCAAACCCCTCAACACAAGGTTCAGGACGCAAAGTTTTCAGATCAACTCCCATGACGCTCATGATTGTGTTAATAGCAGACACTCCCTCACTTCCTGATCTGAGAGCCACCCTAGCTGGCTATATACAAATGGAGGATAAGATCAGTTATCAGTAAAATAATGAAATATGCATCTTGAAAATTAAATAACGGAGAATATCAACGGAACTTTTTGTGTTCACATAATGAAACTGCAGAAATAATTAGAAGAATAACAATGAACTTTTAAATTAGAACTCTGAAAAAAAAAATAATAAATAATAAATTAATACAAGAACTACATACACAATGCAGCTAATTGAAATTTGATGATCATTTAAAAAGTTCAAAGGAAAATTTTCCTGCAGATTTTTCAACTCAAACAGGAGTCTGCGAATCTGCACCAGTAACTATTAACTAAAAGAAAAGATTTCAGTAATTAAACAAAACATAAGCAGGATTTTCCCTTTTTTAACATAATTTTAGCACAAGAATCTGTCCAGGTGAACAATCGTTTTTGAATAAAACAGCATTGTCAAATCAAGTTAAAGAACAGGTTTTCAATTATAGATATCCAGGTCCTGAATTTTCATATCTTATTGGTAAGGACAACATTTGCAACAGGTCACTATCTATGTCCCTGCTGCTACATGCAGTTAGTAAATTTTTAACCAACATATCACTTAAATATATATGATATGACGAGTACCCTAAACAGAGTGGTCTGCTGGTTTACACAAACTATCAAATAAGTCTTTGATATTATAAATATAAAAGAGTCCAGATCTAGTGCGCATCTGCACATGTGACTGGTATTCATTGGTGGAGCTGCAAGCCCCACAACACAGCTCCACCAATTATATATCACCCCATGCAGAATCATGACCTGATCGAAAGTCATATATAAAATATGACTTAATTATTATAAAATACAAAGACCTTCCAAAGTAACCAGTCTCTCCAACTGACTGAAAAATAGCTTGGTACTCTCATAACAAGTCCTTCCCCTACTAGAATGCAAGACTATATATTAGCAAATAGATAATAATATTCATGTATATGCACATGAATTAACAGGAGAATTCATAAAATCTATAATTTCATCCCTATTTTCATTAAAAATATATATATATATTAGAGAAAAATATCAAATTTAATATCCAAGGTTCACAAAAAACATACATGCATAAAACTCATAGGCATCCCCACTGATCTCTTATGTTCCTTGTTCACAAATAGATTGATACGTGAAAGTATCTCATTCCAAAATTATACTCAGTTCTAGTACAATGTCACCAAGAAAATCAGAAAATTAAAGCAATGCACCACATGATGCAATGTTTCGTAAAGACTCATGAGCAGAAATGACCCATCAGCCACTAGATTAATGGATTAGAATAGATAATAGTGTAAAATAAAAAGACGTATCACCTCTAAAGCTAATTATAATTCATATTACTGAACGATGTGGCGTGCACAAAAGTTTCACATATATGCTACCTCATTTGAACCTAAAAGTTAGAAGTCAACACAACGTTTCATCATATGCACAGCTCACCTCTGTAATGTCAGTAATGTTAGGAGTCATCTTTGCCCACACAGGAACAGTGGCTTTTGCATTTATCCAACCACAAACTTCTTCCAACAGCCTACAATCTTGGCCAACAGCAGCCCCCATTTTACGTTCCGGCATGCCATGTGGACATGAAAAATTAACTTCTATTGCATCCTATAAAATAATGCAGGGAAAAAAAAATGAGACTAACACTTTTAATAGAAAGATGCATGAAGAAATATAAAACACTAGGTAAAGATATCTTACAATTCCTGTTTCTTCCACTCGATCAATAAGCTCCTCCCATGCAGCTTTGTTATACTCTTCCATAATTGAAGCAATGAGAATCCTATCTGGGTACAATGCTTTTAATTGTTTAAATTCTTTCAACATTGTTTCAAGTGGCCGATCACTTATGAGTTCTATGTTCTCCCACCCAATAATTTGCCCTTTGGCTGATCCGTTCGCACCTGCTCGGAGGCGGGCATATCGAGGAGTTACGTTTACAACTTTTGCTGCATCTAACGATACCTAGCAGAATGATTTACGATCATATATATTCTCAATATCAAAACATGCGGAATCGCAAACTCCTAAATTAATTTATATCAAATCAGAAGAATTCTTGAATTGGTCTCAATTTGAGAAGTGCCAACTGAACATACTGTTAAGCAATTCATTCAAATTTATTTAAAATTGGATAAACCAAATCAAAAAGCCACATGCATGAGAATTATTAATATGAAGAAGTCAAGTAAATTGAATCAAATAAAAAAATGACAAACAACTTACAGTTTTAGCAATAACGGCACCCCAGCCTTCATCAAAGGCTCGCTTCATGACAGTGTAGTTGGTGCCAGGTGGGCCCGACCCAATAACAAACGGGTTCGGCAGCTGCAGTCCATTTACTGTAACACTCAAATCTGGCTCCGCTGAAGCTGAAGCAGAAGCCAAAACCCTCAACCCAGCTCGACTAGGCAAGCGCAATCCTGGCCGACGGTTCACAGCGAAGGAGGTATTGCTGTTGCTTATGATCTGATTCAAATTCAATGATGCCATGGATTGAGATAAAGGAAATGAACAAGATTGAATCTCACTCGGTTCTAAAGATTCTTTTGGGAGCAGAGAAAAGCTTTAGGAATTCGATTTAATAATCATTTACGATAACAGCTACAGCTCAAATAAGTAATTTAATATTTATAAGGGGTAGATGACTGTTGCATGTGAGTGGATGTGGAAATAGATTATTATTACGAAATGTCACGTTGGACTCATTTTACGTTCAACTCTGGATTTGACTTAGATTACTGACTTCTTTTTTTTTTGGTTTTTTATAATTAATTATGTTATTATTGTTCTTTGAGAGGAAAATAACTTCCATAATTTCATTCATTTGTCACCGTTCAACAAATATACAATTTTTTTTAAGGATATAAACTCATCCACACAACAATTTTACTTTTTGCCAAAGTTAAGTTAAAACATGAGCAATAGTATTACAAGACCTGGGAACATGTAGGATTCTAATACCATTATAATCTTTTGACTTTGATCTGCATTTCTGAAATTATCCAGCAGATCATTGCTGCTCATCCTGTTGTTCACAGAAACAAATATTTAATCATTCATTTGTTACATTTAAGCCCACGTAGGATTGGCAATGGACAGTACTTGCTATAGATTTGTTGTTACTAAACGCACAAACGTAAAATATTTAAATTATCAAACCTTTCTTCAACGATGGATTTTGTTACTTAAAATCACAAATATTAAATTTTTAATAATATATAAAAATTAAATGATAAAATTTAAATTAGAAATTATAACAATAGCTTAAAAAATTGGCATACAATACTCAAATTTAGATTTTATCAATGTAAATAAAAAATTAAAGTTTCAACATTAAAATAATTACACAAAATATTTTTGTTATAGGCAAATTATCATCACTATTATCGATGCCTTCATCTTTTAATCAATATATAAGTTTATTATTAATAATATTAACAAGTAAATTTTTCACAAATATTGTTAACAATTAGTTAAATAAATAAAAACCTAACTTTAATAAGCAATCATTAGTTTCAAGTTATTAAAGTAAAATAAAAAAATAATCAATTAAAATAAAATATCAATAATAGTAATCTTGAAAATTATAAAATTCCTAATTATTAAAATCTCACTGTATCTATCTAAGTGTGTATGTGTGTGTGAGTATATATGTATGCTGCAGTGAGACATGTTAAGTTTAGGAATTAACAACTTTTAACTTATATAAATTTATGATTAATATTTTAAATGTAATTTTCATGATTAAAATTAAAAATATAAATAATTAAAATAAAAATGCAGGTTGGCGAAAACTCGTGTGGGTATCCGACGGATTTTTTCTTGATACCAAATCCGTCTGCTACCTATAAAATTACTCACAGTAGATAATTTTATGAGTGAGTTTGGACGGATTTATAGATTGACGGGTAATTTTATCATCCCTAAACCCACTTTACAGTACAATTTCAGCAAAAGAAACATCACAATGAAAGCTCGTATATTTAATTGCAGCAGCCACAACAACTCCATAATCATCTATTATCACTACTCAAAGGCCTATAGTTTGTTCTTCGACATTCAGGGTAGCATCTACATTGATTTTATGTAACATATGCATTTTTTTCTTTTTTTCTTTTCCTTTTCACTTTCCATTTCTCCTATTGAGCCTTAGGCTTTAAAGCCCACTAGCCACCGTTGGCTTTTACACACACACACATGATGGATACTAAAATATAAAAAAGTATAAATTTTAATATATTAAAATTTTATATTTTTTTATTAATTAATGACATCCTCTCTCTCTCTCTCTCTCTCTCTCTCTATATATATATATATATATATATATAGTAAAAAGGAAAAAAGGGAGAGGGACAGAACTCAAATCTATTTTTAGAAGAGGAGAGATAGGAAAGAGGAGAAAATGAGGAATATTTTCGCAGTTTGGGATTTGGCTGAAAATTTGAGTTTGGGTCTTGGAAAGCTTAGGTTGGAGAGTTTTTCTAGAGTGTTGTTATCCCTAAATTTATTTGAAAACATCCATTAGAGAGGAACTCAAGTGTAGAAAGAGGATTTGAGTGAGAGGGAAATGATTCAAGGTTTCAAGTTTGTTTTTCTCACCAAAGTGAGTAAAATTTCCATCATTTTATCTTTATTTGAAGTTAAATTGCATGAAAATAATGTTAGTTTAAAGATTAGTATACTTTATTTATATTTAGGGTTTCCAACAAACAGACCAAGTTGATCCCAAGCTAATTTTTGTAATTAGTAGATTATTTAGGTGCACAAGAGCACAAATGAGGCATCGTAGAGCTGAAGACACATAGCCTTACCATTTTTTTGATTATGTATGCACTTAGCTTATAGTTTTATATTTTATTTAGATAGTTTATGGTTAGTAATGAGATTCTTAATAATGTGGATGATTTATTAGTATAATAAAATATGGAAATTTAGTTATTGAGGTGGAGTATGGAATTTTCACGTAAGGCGTAATTTATGGCTTGAGGGTATTATGGTAATTTTAAACTTATGAGTAGGGATGTTGGAGTTGTATGTTGTTGGAAAATGTACACTGTGACCTATATTGCATATAGTTAGTTGTATTTTACATGTTTAGAAAGTAATTGTGTCATTTTCTTGATTTAAGAGGAGCTTGAGTTAACTAGCAATGCTGACAATAATTGAGCTTAAGCATTGTCATTGTGAGTGAAATATACCAAAATTTATCTTTTATATTTTTGTATGATTTTAATTTGAGTAAAGTATGTTTACAAAGTAAGGGTATGATGCTCCGATTTCAGTTTTTGTAGGAATAGATTTTATTTACATATTGATATGACTATTAAAGGTGTATGATGATTGGTTTTCTTTATATATTTTGAGTATAAATGCATGAAAGTATTTTTTAAAATATCTATGCACATGTCTATAAAAATTTTCTTTCAAAATCACTAGGCAATATCCTTCCTCTCCAGATACATAGATAAGTATAGAGATTCAGTTATAAAGATGAAGTTAAGATTAAGGCTGTTTTGAACACACACGGGGCTTTAGGTCATGTGATTCAACACTTCTTCTCTTTTAGGGCTATTTCATGCATGCAGTATGATGAGATATATGAGATGACACATCATTAGTCTATTCTTCTGGCTTTGAGCATGATAGTACACTTTCAGTACATCATTTCACTACTCATATGGGGTCCATGTATGACAAAGTAATTCTTCTAAGTATTTATTTAATTATAGTTTTATAATCATGTGTTTATATTATCTTTTGATATGATTTCTATGATTATTACGTACAGCATCATGCATTCCTTTTTAGTGTCAGTTGATTTAAAGTTTAAAACACTTTACTTATGTTTTTACACATAGCTTGATGAAATTGTACATTACAATAATATAAATATTCAAAAATAAGTTTATATTTAAAACTTATTATCCACTTCACAGAGTTTAATACTTATCTCATTTTACTATTGGTATAGGCAAGCTACTTTTGTTCTGCTTGTCTCTTCCTATCTTGCCCTTGCACTTGGAAATGTTAACAGTTGGGCAATTTGAGGAAGCCAATCCCTCCAAAAATGTAACACAAGTGTTTCTTTAATAAAATGATAGATGCTTTCATTATTCAACCATGGCTTATGGCTTATTTATACAAGGCAAACCAAGCAAAACAGTAACATGAATGAAACAAAATAACCCCTACAAGTCAAGAATTGGATAATCAAGGTCGTATAATCAACGTAAAAGCGCTAAGGCCCATCTTGTTTCTTCACTAAGAAACTGGTGAAGAGTAAGGACTGTTACTTGATTGAATGACACCTGATCTCAACATTTCAGCTACCATTTTCTCTATTTTTGCTGTCTAAAAATAAAGGTAACGATACGTCTTTACTATTACCGATCCTTGGTCAGGTTGCAGTGGTATCTCTGTAGGTGCTTAAAATTTGTTCCGCAAATACATCTCTGTAAGTGCTTAAAATTTGTTGCACTTGTTTCAGCAGTGGAAGGGTTTCATTTTGAGTCTTGGAAACATTTAGTTGTAGTTAAAAACCTTCTTTCCTTTTCCTCATCACTTGTTGACATTGAAGGTGGCTCTCCAATTTATTTTGTGGAGTAGATAGACCCTACAACACCACGTCCTTCCTTCCTACCTTGAACTTCATTAATAGCTCAGAAAACTCCCATTCAATAGGACCTAATGTACTTAGCCATTGAGTGCCTAAAACAACATCGTAGTTCTTGTTGATTGGTATTGGTTGCAGCCCCACCTTTTCGGCCAGTTCTTGTTGGACAAAATTGTGGCTGCTTCTAGAGTCAATAAGTACTGTCACGACCTTGTGCACTAGCCTTCCTATAAGTCGCATCGTTTCGGGAGTTTGAGTTCCAACCATGGCATGGAAATAAATTGCAGGTGCTATCTAAATTTGGCCAACAGCTTCATCTCCTTTAATCTCCATCACCACATCTTTCTCATTATCTTCAAAACTTGCTTGAATTAGGAACAACCTCTTGCAGCGGGGGCCCGGGCAGAAATTTTTCATTGCATTTGAAGCACAACCCTTTCTTTTATTAGCACACGTGGCAAGCTTGGGATGCCACACTGCGAGGTTGAGAACCCTCTTTTACAGCAATGGACAACTTACTTTTAGAGGTTTCTCTTGCTTCATACAACCGAGCCAACCCGATAGCGGAAGTCAAGCTGTTTGGTTGATTGGCTTGTATATCGATATGAATTGATTCACACAAAATACTGATAAAACAACTCACTTGGCATGCTTGAGGCAGATGCCCGAATTTAGCTAAGAGTTTCTCAAACTTGCTTTGATATTCTTCTACACTTCCAATTTGCTGCAACTTAGTTAGCGCTCCAAAGAAATCCAGAAATTTGTTGTGACCATACCTTGATTGAAGCCCTTCTTTGCATTCATTCCATGATATGTAACCTGCTTCCTGCTGCAGCAATTGGTACCATAATTGTGCATCACCCTCCAAGTGAAATGAAGCTAAAGAAACTCGACCAACAATAGGAGTTTCATGACTCTCGAAGAATTGTTCAGCTCTACACAGCCAGCTTGTTGGATCCACCCCGCCATTAAGTCTTGGAAAGTCCAATTTTACTGGTTTTGGTGCATAACAGTGGCTTGAACTAGCTTGAGGTGTGTTGTCGTTGCCGTTGCTATGTCCTCTTTGGACTCGCTGAGGAGTTGAAGAATCTTCAGCCTTATCGTTGGTTGCTTGACTTAATATTTGATCTATCCGTGCATTCAACCTTTCAAACATTAAGCTAATTTGGCTGAGAATTTCATTTTGGCTAGTGGTTAGTGACTTAATACCTTTTTCAATCTGCTCCACTCGTTGATCTATAGCCAATCTCTTATACCATTTTGGTACAGGCAAGCTACTTTTGTTCTGCTTGTCTCTTCCTGTCTTGCCTTTGCACTTGGAAATGTTAACAGTTGGCTAGTTTGAGGAAGCCAATCTCTCCAAAAATGTAACACAAGTGTTTCTTTAATAAAATGATAAATGCTTTTGGCAAACCAAGCAAAACAGTAATAGGAATTAAACAAAATAATCTCTACGAATTGGATACTTGACAAATTAAGCTGATAATATCTCAACTAACTTAGACTTATTCAACTATACTATTGACTTATTCAATTGGACTAAACATGACCAATAACTCAATAAGCATATCAACTATATTTTTTCAAAGGTAAGTTTATTTTTAAAACCTATTATCCACTCACAAAGTTTTATACTCACCTCGTTTTATTATATTTTTCCCCTCTACAGGAGGTCGAAAGTACACCAGTTGACCCAACGACTATAATTATTTTGGGGTTTAGCCACGTGATGGTGCTAGGAGATATAGATGATATTATTAAAGGATTTTGATCATCACATTTTGAATTGTATAATTAAGGTATGATTTGATGATTATGGATGTCTAATGTATGTTGGCATTAGCTAATATAATCTTTTGATATTTTAGAGATGTTTTGGTGATATTTAATATCACGTTAAGGAGGTTGATCAATGAAGTTGATTGCTTATTGAATTGTTTTGGGAGTGCTTATTTTATAGATTTACAGGTTGGAAATGTTATAAATATAAATCCTACCGAATTTTTGGCAAAAATCCTTATTAATAAGTTATTTGTCACTTTAAATGAAAGTAGCCATACCCACCCTTAGAGTTTGGGACGGATTGTTGCATTTTATGCCAATCCCTTGGAGGTGGAGTCCAACCCTTTTGAGCCTCTAATAGTTTGCTAACATTAAGACTTGGTGCTGGGATTTGGATCTAGAGGTTCTTCTCTCTTTCCTTTGAATAAAAGTTGGTTTTTTGTGCTCCACAACACCCAAGATAATGCCATAATTAACTCCAAATCAGATTTACTCACTACCTATTATTCCATTAATATGCTAAGCATGTCTTGAGCTATTGGTCCTCTAATACAGCTGCAAACTAGGTAAGGTGCCAAAGTTTATGAGCTGATTTACACTTCACAGGGCATGAAAGATGTATGGTTTCCATACCTTTGCCATAAATCCGACATAGAGGATGTGGTAATATTTTCCTCCTTTAAAGGTTCTCAGTAGATGGTAAAAGGTTTTAAGCAACTCACCAAATAAAAATTCTAATCTTTTCGGAAACTTAGAGAGTCCAAATGAAATACTCTTGGTTACTGTTCTTCCCCAAGCAGCCTGGGATATCAGAGAGTTTGATCTTCAAAGTAACTTCATATACAATTTAATAAAGTAGTTGCCTTTCTTTTCATAATGCCACAAGATTTTACCCATTTTTGGTCTTGGAAGGGAGCCTTACATTTGCATATTCTTCGAAAAAATGTTGATATACCAAGTCTGTCTTCCATTGCTTTTCAGAGTCAATCAGTTCTGATACAGTGGCACCTAGAGATAAAGATGGAAAAGAATCTGGTTTAAAGGCTGTTGGCCTTGGCATCTAGTTTCCTTTATAGACTTTCTCCTATTCACCATTACTAGTTCTCCATATCAAACCTTTATGAATCACTCGCCTTCTCCACAAAATGCTTCTCTAAATAAATAAAAGTCTAATCCCAATTTTCATCTAGAAATGGTTGTGTTTAAAGTACTTAGCTTTTAAGACCTTAGCCACTAAGGAGTTTGGATTCTGCAACAATCTTCAACCTTGCTTTACCACTAGGGCCTGATTGAAGCTAGAGAAATCTCTGAATCTCACTCCCCCTCTATACTTAGCTTGGCTTAATCTTTCCTATCTGGCCAATCGATACATCTTTTATCGCTATTGCTACCTCACCAAAATCTAGTAATTATTTATTGGATATCATCACATATACCCAATGGAAGCTTAAATACACTCATGGTGTAGGTTGGAACCGCCTAAGCAACTACCTCGATAAACACTTCCTTGCCCCTACATGAAAGAATTTGTTCTGCCAATTATAAATTTTGCTTATTACCCTTAGCTTAATTTCACTTAAAAAAAAAAATCGACTTACGCCCAATCACTGATGGTAGCCCCAAATATTTCTCATGCTTAGACATCGCATTAAGATGGAAGATGTCCTTGATTGCTGCAACCTGTCCACTATGGGCATTGCCATTAAAAGACATTGAAAATTTCTCATAATTAAAAAACTACGTTGATGTTATATAGTAGCAGTAAAAAATTTCCTTTAAATGCTTTCAATCTTCTATTGAGGATCTTGTAAAAACGAGGTTAGAAAATTATAAGGAAAAAACCAGGTACAAAAGACAAATTGATTTCAAAAGCAATCAAATAACATTTTTGAATTGCTCCCAGTTGCAAGATACTTTGTCGTCATCTCCTATGTGTTAAGAGTTTCTTCTTCACAACTTTAATCATTACCTTTTTCTCTTCTACTTATTCGTGAAGTAATGTAATCTTTTTTTTTTTTCATTTTTTGTTAGCATATTCTGCCCCCTTCCTCTCCATTTGCTCTTGCCAATTATTGAATATGTTGAAGATGAAACCGGAAGTAGAACAATGAAAGAAAAAATAATCTAGAACAAGAAGAGCCGGGTTACCTCAATCTATTCCGATTATAGCAACAGTATAAATTACAAGTCATGGATCCCCATCTCAGCATCTCATTATACCTGGCTTAGAAATGCTACTACTGCTTTCATTTTACACATACAGCTTCCAATCAGATACAGAGCCATTTTAATTGTGAAATTGCAAATGAAAACATAAGACAGTTTCAATAACACAAATAAATTAAATCTTTTACACCAACATCATCCGCCATCCACTCAAGCTAATGTGATAAAAGAAATATTCTCAATTTCATATTGCAATAGGCAGTTTGCATAAGTAAAAGGCATTGGAACATGCCACTATTAAGTTCTACAAAACTTACAGTCCCTATAGCAGATTTTGATAACATAAATATATTTGCCTTCAAATGGGAAAGGCCAAAACCGCAAACCTTGCTGAACAAACTTGATATTAAAAGGAAGGAATTAAATCAACTTCATCATATGAAACAAAAATTGGAACCCAAGAAACATGGATGTACAGTAGATGTCAATCAAAATTCAAAATAAGCAATAACACCACCACTGGAAGATGGGGAAAAAAATGCATACTAAGTACTAAAAAGAAAACACTAGTAACTTTCAGTTGAAAATATAATATGAAATTAATTTTAGCCTTTTACAGTTGACGGTTTCAAATCACATCCAAATTGATATATGGAACAATTGAATTATATTATGCTTTTCCCAAAACATATCACGGAAATAAAACAATCAATTGAATACAGCAGGCCATTTCGTATAGCCTAACTGATCCAACACAAAAGAGTGCAGCAAACCATCTTCATTTTTCTCAACACAAAGCATGTAAATACGACAATATAAACCACAAAGAAAAAAGATCAAAAACCTCTTTAACAAAATGCCATCTATGTACACTTCAAGCTAATCTTCAACAAGCATTTTCATCTATCATGAATCCATTGAAAAAATCATAAGCACACAACTAAAAATCTCAAAAAATTTTCAGACCCATTTTCAATCAATTATAAAGCCACAGAGATATTCAACTTAGCTCTATCTTCAATATGATTTGTATTAATCATTTAACTAGAACTAACATGAATTGTTGGAAAAATATTTTGAGACCCATTTTCAATCTCTCACCAAAAATTCTAATTTCAGCTAATGAAAATAAAAGAAACTCATACATACCTCATTCACGGCTCCAAAATAGCAGGATGATTGGCCGTCCGGCGGTGAAACTCACTGGTTTGTACTCTCTTACCCCGCGGTCGTGAATAGTTCATCATCAATATTAAGGCATCGGCTTTGTAGTCATGGTCTCTAGTTTGTGGCCAAAATACTTAGTCAATTCATTACAGAGAAAGTGAAATGGGTTTTGAGCTACTGTGCTTTGATTTTGCTGGAGCAGAGAGATGAGTTGTATTTCTGGTTTTTGGTGGACGAAGAGATGAATGACAAGGGCATATTTTCTCTATATTTTATTATTAATTTTTTTTATATTTTTTATATTTTGTTCTTAAATATTTTAATTATTTTAATTGATTTTCAATTTAATTATTTTAATAAATTATATTTTTTTGTGTTAATTTTTTTGTTTTAATTTTTTATTTGTAAATTCTATCCTTAATTTAATATTTGCTAGTTAATTATATTATTTTATCTGATAGGAAATTAATTAGAGATTATGAATAAAAAAACATAAAAAAATTTAATTTGAGAATCAATTAAAATTAAATTAAAAATCAACTGAAAGACAAAAGAAAATAATCAAAAAGCCAAGGTCAACAAGAATTTAAAGACCAAAATTAGAACACAATTTCCTCAAGCTTCGAATGGACATAAATTATTAGAAAATAAACAATTTACTATACATTATTGGAAAATAAACAATTTACTTTAGTAATTGTACGTGCATGGCAATAAAAAAAATGGAAATGGCGATACTTAATTAAGCATGCACGTGAATTGCCTAAGCTAAAGCTGCTGGGGTGCATGGCTTTAAATTGGAATTAATTGCTTTAAATTGGAATTAGAATCCAAATTGGATTTGACCAA
Source organism: Murraya paniculata (assembly GCA_030449075.1). NCBI lineage: Eukaryota > Viridiplantae > Streptophyta > Magnoliopsida > Sapindales > Rutaceae > Murraya > Murraya paniculata. Next base: position 482,163 of record JAEVFN010000009.1, on the reverse strand, counting down.
GCATTATAAAAAGTCAATCTTTGGCGTTTCAAGCCACACACACCCCAAAAGTTGGATTGAAGAGAGCAAGAGGCAGCCGCAAGAAGAGGAAAAAAAGGGAGAAGCCGAAACGAATTAAAGCAACAGCCACTTGGATTAATCTCCATAACTGGTTTTATCAACTTTTTCTTCCCAATTCAATCGTGTTAGGCTAGATTTTTTATTTGGTTGATGGAGAATTCAAAACCCTAAACATGGTATAATATTAATTTCTATCAGTTAATTTGTAATTGAGATTGTTTATGTTCTTCTATAATTAATGTTTATAATTTTATTCTTATCTTATTTGAGTGGCCAATTAGATAGGATTTAAATAAATTCTATTGCTAGATTAAAATTTTTTATCCATAATTATCTTAATATTTTAATCATTAGTAGCAAATTGGAATTATTCATTTCAATTGGAGAACATCACATAAGTTAAATAATCCGAGCTTATGTGTTTATTGCCTAGATCAACCTAATATCTTTCTTTACTTAATATTTCTATTATCTTAAATTTAAAGAGTTTGTTTTAAATTACTACCAAATTGTACAAAATTACAAATAGATGATGTTTTATACTCCAGCTGATCTAGCAGAAATCTGCTTAGTTTCAAGGATATTCATCAAAACATATACCACATTAAAACATCTAGTGAAGGTAATTCTGAATTTCTTTACATTACTTTAACTATTTCATGCTAGAAGCATGTATTGGAAAAACTACCTTCTCTTTCTTCTGGGTTATATTATACAATTATAAGAACAATAAAAACAAACTTTACAATAAACTAGAAGTTCTCTGATCTAAAATTTTTTAAACTTTGACATGATCGACTTGGGCATCCTGAATCAATCATAATGCGTCGTATTATAAAAAATTCACATGGACATCAATTAAAGAACCAGAAGATTCTTTTACCAACTAAAAGTCCATGTGCTGCTTGTTCTCAAGGGAAATTAGTAATTCAGCCATCTCCAATGAAAGTAAGTCTTGAATCTCCCAAATTTTTAGAAAGAATCCAAGGGGATGTATGTGGCCCTATACATCTAAGTTGTGGACCGTTTCGTTATTTTTTGGTCTTAATAAATGCATCAACTAGATGATCACATGTCTTATTGCTAGATTTCTAGTTGTAGTGTTGCATTTACTAGATTTCTTGCTCAAGTCATCAGATTGAGAGCACAATTTCCTGATTTTCTTATTAAAAAAATTACACTTGATAATGCTGGTGAATTTACGTCTAAGTCTTTTTACGAATATTGCATGTCTATTCGAATTATATTGAGCATTCTGTTGCATACACTCATACACAAAATGATTTAGCTGAATATTTGATTAAACGTTTACAATTAATTGTACGACCATTAATTCTTAGATCAAATTTGTTTTTTTCATGTTGGGGACATGCAATACTACATGCTGCATCATTAATCCGCATTCAACCAAGTTCTTATCATATATATTCACCTTCACAACTTATTTTTCGCCAACAACTAGATATTTCTCATTTGAAAATTTTTGGATATATCGTTTATGTCTAGTTGCTCCTCCACAACGAAATAAAATGGGTTTGCAACGAAGACTTGAAATTTATATTGGTTTTGATTCTCCATCAATAAAAAGGTATCTTGAGCCTCTAACTAGAGATATTTTTACCGCCCGATTTGCAGATTGCCATTTTGATGAACAAGTTTTCCCGTCATTAGGGGGAGAAAAGACAAAAATAAATGAACGACGTGAGATTACATGGCATGCATCATCATTATCTGATCTTGATCCTAGTTCAAATCAATGTGAACTTAAAGTTCAAAGGATCATTCATTTGCAAAATATTGTAAATCAAAATCTTGATGCATTTACTGATTCAAGAAAAACAATTGAATTACATATTCCAGCTGAAAATGCCCTAACACGTGTTGAGATCCCTGAAGGACAACAAGTAAAAGCTAATGAAAGTAAAGTACGTCTGAAACGTGGAAGGCCAATTGGCTCAAAAGACAAAATTTCCCGAAAGAGGAAAACACAAGAAAAGTTACAAAATAAAATTAGCACTCCTGAAGAGTCATTGCCTACTAATCAAATAACAGAGATTGGTCAATCATATAGTATTCATCCCGTAGACCTAGAAGAAGAAAATTTACCAACAACTGAAGAAGTATCAATTTCTCCTGAAGAGAAACAAAATAATGAAATTATGATTGGTTTTGTTGGTATAGAAAAATCTTGGGATCGAAATAAAATAATTATTAATGATATTTTTTCATTCACTGTTGCTCTTAATATTACAAATGATGATGAGGATCATGATCCAAAAACAGTGGAAGAATGTCGATATAGAAATGATTGGCCAAAGTGGAAAGATGCTATTCAAGCAGAGTTAAATTCGCTTGCGAAACGTAAAGTATTTGGACCAGTAGTCCTGACACTAGAAGATGTCAAACTTGTTGGTTATAAGTGGATATTCGTTAGAAAACGAAATAAGAAAAATGAAATTATGAGATATAAAGCAAGATTAGTAGCACGAGATTTTTCTCAAAGACGTGACATTGATTATGAAGAGACATATTCTCCTATTATGAATGCAATTACATTTCGATTTTTGGTTAGTCTCGTAGCTTCTAAAGCGCTTAATATACGTTTTATGGATGTTGTGACTGCATATCTATATGGTTCTATCGATACAGATATTTATATGAAAATCTCGAAAGGATTTCAAATGCCGGCAACAAACAAATTTACACATCGTAGTTTATATTCTTTAAAACTACAACGATCCTTGTATGGATTAAAACAGTCTGGGCATATGTGGTACAATCACCTAAGTAACTATTTATTGAAAGAAGGATATGTAAATAATCCAATTTGTCCTTGTGTTTTTATTAAAAAATCTGAAATTGGATTTGCAATAGTTGCGGTATATGTTGATGATTTAAATCTCATTAGAACTTCTGAAGAGCTTTAAAAAACAGCTTCTTGCTTGAAAAATGAGTTTGAAATGAAAGATCTAGGAAAAACAAATTTTGTCTTGGCTTACAGATTGAGTATTTGCCAAGTGGAATACTCTTACATCAGTCAACATATACTAAAAAAGTTTTGAAGCGATTTTATATGGATGAAGCTCATCCATTAAGTACTCCGATGATAGTGCGATAACTTAATGTGGAAAAAGATCCATTTTGTCCTAAAGAGGATGGCGAAGCAATTCTAGGTCCTGAAGTACCATATTTAAGTGCAAATGGTGCACTCATGTATCTTGCAAATTGTACTCGACCTGATATTGCATTTTTAGTTAATTTATTAGCAAGGTATAGTTCTGCACCAACTCGTAAGCATTGGAATGGTGTAAAACATGTATCTTGCTATCTCCGTGGAACAATTGACATGAACTTATTTTATCCAAATGGATCAAAATCGCCACTAGCTGGATGTGCAGATGTTGGATATCTCTCTGATCCACATAAAGCCCGATCTCAAACGGGTTATTTATTTACCTATGGTAATAGTGCTATATCATGGTGATCAATGAAACAAACAATGGTTGCAACATCTTCAAATCATTCAGAATTGCTTGTTATTCATGAAGCAAGTTGTGAGTGTATTTGGTTAAGATCAATGATACAATATATTCGAGAAACATGTGAATTGTCATCAATTAAAAATAACCTCACAATATTATATGAGGATAATGCAGCATGCATTGCCCAAATTAAAGGTGGTTATATAAAAGGCGATAGGACCAAGCATATTTCACTAAAAATTTTTTATACACATGAGCTTCAAAAAAATAGTGATATAGATATTTAGCAGATACGCTCAAGTGACAATCTTGCAGATTTATTTACAAAATCTCTACCAACTCTAACATTCAAAAAATTAGTACGCAAAATTAGAATGTGTCAACTTAAAGATTTTTCTTCAGATCTCGAAGAATCTATGTTAAGATGAGAGGGAGTATACTTGTTGTAAAAATAATTTATTTTGGAGGGAATTTTATATGTTTTACTCTTTTTCCATACTAAGTTTTTATCCCATAGGGTTTTTCCTATTAAGGTTTTAATGAGGCAACTCTATATCTCTAAAATTATTTGTTTCAAGACTTCAATGATTATGTACTATTTTTCCTTTACTAATTTTTTTTCCCCATAATGGTTTTTCTTAGTAAAGGTGTTAATGAAGCATATTCTTTTGTAATGAACATCAAAGGGGGAGTGTTATGAATTTATTAGAATAAATGTGGATGTTCATAACATACATCTATTAGTCTCCCCACTATCTCCCATTAGCAACATTTGGCTTTCTATAACTCCCACTATATCACAAGGAATTATGACCCATAATGTTTCTATTAATTTCATGTAATGATTATGTAACTATAAAAGGAGAGATCATCTCCTTGTTTTGTACACACATTTGTAATGAATAAAATCACTCTATAATATATTGCTCCTTCATCTTACTCTTTATCTTGTGTTGCTTTTCTATTTTACGTTGTTGGTTAATAGCTTTTTTAACAGTTGTAATAATAATTAGAATAGCAATTCTAATTACAATTTTTTTAAAGATACAATTGTAATTACAAGTGCCATTATTATCACAATTATAATTACATCATTAATTGTAATTAAAATTCCAAATACAGTTGCAATTGTACAAGAACAATTACAATAGCCGTAAAGATTATAATTACAACTTCTATTACATTGATAATTACAATTCCAATTGTAATTATAGTTCTGATCACAATTCCAATTCCAATTCCAATTACAACTTCAATTAAAATTCCTATTATAATTACAGTTCCAATTCCATTTCCAAATTTCGAATCACAATGTCAACAATTACAACCGTTCACTAATTCGATTACAATTTGTATTAAAATAATAATTACAATTCCTATTACAATTGCATTTACGGATTTTATATGATATTGTATGACTTTTTATATAATGGGATTATAACTCTTTTTTTCTTTTTTAGTTTGCAAAAAATCTTTTTAACTAATTTGTTAGCATGTTACAATATTTTGTTTTAAGGATTTATATCTTTTATTAATATAAATATTTTATACTGTTAATCAAATCTAACAGTGCACATTTGTTATATTTAATCCTTATATTATTAGATTGAATCGAGCATCTCCTAATCTAAATTCTTTGGGCTACCATTTCATTGTCCATTACCTTTCCACTTAATAGGGTTGGTAGAATATCCCAAATCCTGATCGAGTTTCGGGATCCCAGCTCATTGAGGATGAAATTTGGAATAAAATTTTATCTTGATTTACTATTTAAACTAGGATTCGAGACGTTTAAAAATCCAAATTAGGATCTCGAATGTCCCAAAATCTAGGTTTTCAGAAATATATGACAAGTTGATTTAATTAATTACATATATCTAACATGTTGGTCATATATATGAGTATGACATGTCATTTGTGACATAATTTGCAGTGTATGATAAAAAACTTATGTCATCCGGAAAAATTTGGGATCTTGTACAGGATGGTATCGAGACATATTTTTGTCCTAATTTACTATTCGAGATAGGATCAAGTTCGGTAAATTGGATCAAGTCTAGTAAATCTCAGCATGTCCCGCCCCATTGCCAACCCTAGACCTTAATACTTTAAGTCTATAAAAACGAAGTATTATAATTTAAAACATATCAATAAATTACTAAGTCTCTAGATAATGCTAAGTTTTTACTCCACTCAAGTGTCCATTTAGTTTTAGAACTATTGAGACCTTTGTTCGAATCTCTGCACCAACATTTATTTTTTTAAAATATATCTGATCATTTGTGCAAGATTATCCATCTACTAAAAAAATTTAAATTTAATAAAACTATGTAAGTTTCGATTGTTCAATTGCCATATAAATTAAGAAATAATATTTATGCTAACACTAACTTAGAGCATAAAGTTTTTATGCCACCTCTAAGGCGTCTCCATTAACACCACTTTGATTGCTTCAACAGGTTTTACGATACTAGGTTGAAGCCTCTTGCATCCATATATATCTTGCTATACAATTGAAGCTCCAGATGGTCCAAATTGTTTTTCTCTGTTGATTTCAGTTTAGCTACAATCCACTGCGAAAAAAAATCACTTGGAAAAAATTAATTAGAATTGGGATTATATTAATGTAAGTTGCGACTTGAAATATATTAGTTCGAAAATATGAAAACAAATTTGTGGAATTTAATAATTAGATAACTAAATATGTACGATTCCTTCAACAGGCCTCCATGAATTTGATTGAACCCAAGTTGCTTGAATCAACCTCTTAAGCGCTTCTTTGAATTTCTTTGCTCGAGCTCTTTTAATAGGTCCGACGGGAACTTGAATAGGATCTGAATATGCCTCATTCCACATGCTTGTGATAGTTTTACCCTCAATCTCACCAATTGTCTTGACAATAATTGCAAATGACTTGAGATTCATTTGTTGAGGTAGCCTTAATAAAATAGCTTTTGTATACTTTTGTTTTATGTTAGGCTTATTATTAATATCTCATTTGTCAAAAACACAGTTTTGAGAACTAAGTAATTTTTCTAAATTCTTTTATCCATTGGTTAAATCCTAAAACAATGTCATTTAAACTATTGTTCGTCTTCCTAAAATTTTCATTTTCCTTAGTTGAATTATCAAATTATCAGCTTGTGAAATCTCATGCTCAAATGAAATGGTTCGGTTTTCTTTAAAGGAAATGATTTCATTTTGCTAAACATCATTATCTTTTTTAAGATACTTGAGCTTTTCTTTTAAAGAACCATTTTCATTTTTCAAATCCTCATTTTACTTTTATAGATCATAATTCTTATTTGAAAAGGCTGCTAAAATGTTCTTTTTAAGAGAGGTGTTTTTTGAACTAATTTTCTTCAACTTGTCATGCAATTCTTGAAAAGCTTCAAATAATCCATCATAAGAAGGTTGTTCATTTACCTTATCAAGCTCATTCTATAGCTCATCCCCTCTTGTTATTGCCATAAGTGCCAAGTTGGACATCTCACAAGCTTGCTCTTCATCGGTAGATTCTTCATCATTATCATTCCATGTTGCCACCATTGTTTTCCTTCTTGACTTGGGGTTTTAGAGAAGAGGGTATCCCAATCTTATGTGACTTGACTTTTTTCGTTCAAAACAAGTAAGTGCCTCCTTCTTGCCTTTCTCCTCTTCAAAGATTTTCTCTTTTGAAATCTTTAAATCTTCTTCTCTCACTTGGTTTCTTGGAAAATCTCCTAAATTTTCTAGCAATCTTCACTTTAAAATCATTCTCTTCACTACCACTTTCAACTCTAGAAGATTTCAAAGCGATATTCTCCTCCTTCTTATCTTTATCAATCTTGTGACTTCCTAAATACCATGTATGAAATAAGTGCCAATAAGATCATCGAGAGATAAAGTCTTAAGATCATTTGCTTCTTCTATGGCCGTTCTCTTTGGTCTTCACTCTTTTGGCATGACCTAATTATCTTCTTCACTTTTCTACGATTTATAAAGGTCTTTTCCAGTGCTTTAAGAGTGTTTACATTATTGATGAATCTAGTATAAATGGCATGAACACTCTCATTTGGCTACATTTGAAACAACTCTTATCACCGAGCGTATCTACTAATTTTGTACTCTTTGACTTGATCTATCCCCTTATAAACAACCTCAAGTTTCCTCCAAATTTCATAAGCATTGTTTCAACCCAAAACTCTGTGAAATTCATTCTTGTCTAAGGCAAAAAAATAAGGCATTTGTGGCTTTAGCATTTAAAAAAGCCTTTCTTGTTTCCAACTCAGTCCATTCACATGAAAGCTATGGAATATCTTCCTTTTTTTTCATTTTTCTTTATAGGAATCAATGGACCATCACTAACTACTTCTCATATTTCATAATCTAGGGCTTCTAGATAAATTCTCATCCTAGTTTCCCAATAAGAAAAGTCATTACCATCAAAATATGAGGTTCCAGTGGTAGATTGACCTTATATGAAAGTAAGCCATTATGGGTTGCCATAGATGATGAAATTGAGGTCAAAATTGCTACAAGCACATGGGATGAGGCATATTCAGATCCTATTTAAGTTCTCGTCGGACCCGTCACAAGAGCTCATGCAAAGAAATTCAAAGAAGGGCTTAATGGGTTGATTTAAGCAGTTTGGGCTCAATCAAATTCGTGGAGGCCCGTTGAAGAATCGCACACAATATTGAGACCATTAAATGTGTGATTTACGCTCTTGAAGTTTACAAATAACCACTTTCACAAAATCAGCAAGTTGGCTTGCACATTATGGTGTGAAAATATATTATGTTCCTTTTCGGATACTTTCCCGTTTCGAAAATATATTACTTTCCCACTTGGAAAATCTACTACTTTCCTTTTCGGACACTTCCTCGTTTTTTGAGGTGGCAAGTGGTGAAACAAATCAATTATTTCTCTTTTAATTTCCTAGTTTCCATTTTAATTGATGTAAGGAATTATAAGCCGATTGGGATTCTAATTTGATTTAGATTCTTTCCTTATTTGCTTTCCATTAGAATTCTGATTTGATTTAGATTCTTTTCTTATTTTTTTATATTAAGATTCCAATTCAATTTTGGTTTAGGATTTATTTTTCAAAATTCTTATAACTAACCCTATATAATATACTCACATCCATTAAATAAAGACAGATCAGTTTTGATACAATTGGTGAGAGACTTAATTCTCTTTGGTTCTTGAACTAACTTTTCAAACTTTTCGGATTATCATGGTGTTCAAACTCTTGACTTATCAATCAGATCATGCATAGCTGATTGTGGTGTCCTCACATACTAGATTGGAGCTTTTATTGAGTATCAGGTCACGGTTCTGTTAAATTCCAGGTTTAAAATCGATCTTGAAGACTAAAATGAGTAGGGCGTGTCAGTTATTAGAGCGGTTTGTATCATTTGGTATCAAAGCGAGGTTCTGACCAAAGGTTTGCTTCATCTTTTCTTTAGTTTTTTATTCCTGTTAATCGTAAGTCTTAATTCCCGTTCTCCCAATTTGGTTTCAAAAATCCCTAAAATCTTTGTGGCTGAATTTTGCACTCTTTCTAGAATTATTGCGTCTCTTTATTTTAATTCATTGAGTTGTGATTACTTTAATTTCTTAGTTTCGTTAGTCTTCTATGCCGATTTGCACTAAAAAAAAAAGATCCAAAAAATAAAGGGGGGAAACAAATAAACAAGAGAAGAAGAAAGAGGACAGTGACAGTTATAAAAAAAAAAAAAAAGGAGTCCCGAACCTTTGCTTAAAATTTTTTGATTTTCCATTATTAGTCCAGATTACAAAATTAGTTTTACCCATAGGTGAAAATTTTTGCCCGAAATTTTAGTGCTTTCGAAACCCGATCGTACGTACGTATTATATTCTTGCTTTTGAAATCCGAGTCTCCTTAGGTGTAATCTTTGTGAATTGCTGCTAGAATCTTGATATTGGTATGATTAGTTTGATAAGAACTGAGTGAGAATTACTTCGAGTGGAAAAAGGCAAGAGAGTGTGAGTGTATTAGAGGGTAAAAGTCAATAAATTTGAGTGAAACACGAGTCGAATTGAGTGAATCATTTTCGTAAGTGAAACACGTAAGGGAGTGTGGTGAGGTCCTTCCCACATTATTTCTAACCTATTTTTTGCAGATGTCAGTCATGTCTCATAACCAAGAACGAAACACAAATGAAGAGGATCAACCACCAACTACTTAGAATTTGCCAATTCAAGCATTGATAGAAGAGATAAGAAGGATGATAAGGGCTAAATTAGAGCATATACATGAACGTTTAGATCAAGTAAAGAACACACATGCAGGGCAGCCACAACCCATCCCCCAACCAGGTATGAGGGAGAGAGCTCTAGTTAAAGGAGAGATTGATGACTATTATATGGAAGAGTTAGATGAATGGGAGGACTCAGTGGGTTGTTAAGGAGAAATGAAAGGGGTACGAGAGTTAGGAGTAGGGATGATGGTTTGAGTGGCATAAACATGAAGATCCTCTCTTCAAGTTAAATCAGGCTCGGAAGCGTACCTTGAATGGGAGAAGAAAATGAAGCTCATGTTTGATTGCCACAACTATTTAGAGGCAAAAATGGTAAAATTGGTTATGATTGAGTTTTTTGACCATGCTATTACTTGGTGGGCCAGTTGAGACATTTGATGAGATGAAAATGTTGGTGAGAATGCATTTTGTACCTAACCACTACTACCAAGACTTGTACAAAAAATTACAAAGTCTTACATAGGGGTAGCTGAAGCGTGGAGGATTATTACGAAGAAATAGAGATTGCCATTATTAGAGTTAATATGGAAGAGATAGAGAAGCCACCTTGGCATGATTCTTGCAAATATGGTTGAGTTGCAACACTATGTGGAGATTGAAGAGATGGTCTACAAAGCCATCAAGATTGAGTAACAACTCAAGAGGAGGGGTAACACTTGTACAGCCCCAAACTCGAGTTCCACTCCTTGGAAGCTGAGTTATGTGAAGCGAGACGAGAGACCACAAGCATCTATTGCACCTAAACCGAGATCTGAGCCCTTCGAACACAATTCACAAGGTAACATTATGACTCCCACTACTAGGAATTGTGACATTAACATGTTTTAAATGTCAAGAAAAGGGACACATTGCAAGTGAATGTGTGAATAAAAGAGTTATAGTGTTAGATTGTAACTGAAGATGAAACAGAAGAAAATAAGATGCCACCATTGGAGGACATTGGAGATGAAGAGTATACAGCCCATGGGGAATTGACTTTAGTAGCTAGGAGAACGTGGAGTGTACAAGTAAAAGAAGACGAAGCAGTGCAATGGGAAAACATTTTCCATACTAGGAGCTATATTCAAGAAAAGTATGTAGTATGTTTATTGATGGAGGAAGTTGTACTAATGTTGCTAGTACTATTGTGGTGAAGAAGTTAGGGCTTCCAACACTTCAACATCCATGGCTGTACAAACTACAGTGGTTGAATGACAGTGGTGACGTGAGAGTGAACAAGCAAGTACTAGTGATTTTTTGGATTGGCAAGTATGAAGATAGGGTGTTATATGATGTAGTACCAATACAGGCTGAACACTTGTTACTTGGGCCACCTTGGCAAGTCGATAGACGTTTCAAGCATGATGGCTTCACCAACAAGTACTCAATTATGTTTAATCAACCTAACATCACTCCTATTCCATTGACATCGCAACAGGTTTATGGAGACCAAATGAGCCTACAAAGAGAGAGTAATCAAAAGAATGAGAGTAAGCAAAAGAAAAAGAGAGAGAAAAAAAAGAGTGAAAGTCAGAAAGAGACCGAGAAAAATTAGAGAGAAAAAGCAAAGAAAACTGCAACCGTTGGAAAAAATTAGAGGGAAAACAAAAGAATTTCTACGCAAGAGTGAGTGAGATAAAAAAAGTGTTGTTTTCACATCGGCCAACAATTGTACTTTCGTACAAAGGGGCATTTTTAAACACTAATGAACTTGACCCTACGTTGTGATGAGATTGAGGACAAAACTATCACGTGCACGTGAGATGAGGCATATTCAGATACTATTCAAGTTCGTGTTAGAGCTGTCACAAGAGCTCGAGCAAAGAAATTCAAAGAAGCGCTTAATGGGTTGATTCAAGCAACTTGGGCTCAATCAAATTCGCGGAGGCCCATTGAAGAAATCTCACATGATATTCAAACCATTAAATGCATGATTCATGCTCTTGAAGTTTCCAAATAATCTCTTCTATGAAACTAGGAAGTTGGCTTGCACATTATGGCCGAAAAATATATTGCTTTCTTTTTCGGATACTTTTATATTTGGAAAATATACTATCCTTTTCAGATACTTTCCCGTCTCCTAAGGAGGCTAGCGGCAAAAAAAGTTAGTTATTTCTTTTTTAATTTCCCTAGTTTCTATTTTAATTGATGTAAGGCATTTAAGCAAATGAGGATTTTGATTTTATCTAGATTCTTTCATATTTGCTTTAGATTAGGATTCTAAGTTGAGTTAGATTCTTTCCTATTTACTTTAGATTAGGATTCTGATTTGATTTAGATTCTTTCCTTATTTACTGTAAAGTAAGACCCCGATTTAATTTTGGTTTAGGATTTATTCCTAAAATTCTTGTAATCAACCCTATATAATGTACTTGCATCCAATAAACAGAGACAAATCAGCTTTGATGCAATTGGTGAGAGAGTTAATTCTCTTTGGTTTTTAAACTAACTCTTTGAATTTACTAGATTTCCATGGCATTCAGCCTCTTGACTTATCAATCAAATCATCCATAGCTGATTGTGACGTCTTCACATACCAAGATTCGTGCTTTCATTGAGCATTGGGTCACGATTATATTCAAATTCTAGGTTTAAAGTCGATCTTAGAGACTAAATTGATTAGGACCGCATCAGTTCTTGGTGTGGTTCGTACCATTTGGTATCAAAGCGAGGTTCTGACCAGGTTTTGCTTATCTTTTTCTTTAGTTTTCTATCCCTATTAGTCGTAAGTCTTAATTTCCATCCTCCCAAATTTGGTTTCGAAAATCTCTAATATCTTTTTGGCCGAATTTTACAATAGTTCGAGAATTGTTGGGTCTCCTTGTTTTAATTCATTAAGTTGTGAGTCTTGCTTTAATTTTTTAGTTTCATTAGTCTTCTATACCAGTTTGTACTCCAAAAAAAGGGGTCCAAAATTTGGTTTGGTTAGTTTGATAAAAACCAAATGAGAATTATTACGAGTAGAAAAAGGCATGAGAGTGGGAGTGTATTAGAGGGTAAAAGCCAATAAATATGAGTGAAACACGAGTCGAATTGAGTGAATCATTTTTTTAGAGTGAAACACAAAAACGAGTGTAGTGAGGTTCTTTCCACATTATTTCCATCTTTTTTTTTTCATAGATGTCAGCCATGTCTCACAACCAAGAATAAAACACAAATAAAGGGGATCAAGTCCCAACTGCTCAGAAAACACACGTGCAGGCAGCCACAACCCATTCCCTAAGCACATAAAAGGGAGAGCGCTCTAGCTAAAGGAGAGATTGATGACTATTATAGGGATGGGTATGATGAAGAGGAGGACTCAGTGGGTAGTTATACGAGAGATGGACGAGGTAAGAGAGCTAGGAATAGGGATGGTGGTTTGAGTGGCATAAAGATGAAGATACCCTCTTTTTAAGGTAAATCAGACCTGGAAGTATATCTTGAACGGGAGAAGAAAATGGAGTTCGTATTTGATTGACACAACTATTCAGAGGCAAAATAGGTCAAATTGGCTATGATTGAGTTTTCTGACTATGATATTACTTGGGGGGATTAGCTTGTTATAATCAAGAGGCGGAATAGAGAATGTTCAGTTGAGACATGGGATAAAATGAAAACATTGATGGGAAGGCGTTTTGTACTACCGAGACTTGTACCAAAAATTACAAAGACTTACACAAGGCAGCCTAAGCGTGGAGGATTATTACAAAGAAATGGAGATTGCCATGATTAGAGCAAATGTGGAGGAAGATAAAAAAGCTACCATGGCACGATTCTTGAACGGCCTTAATCGAGAGATTGCAAATATGATTGAGTTGCAACAATATGTAGAGATTGAGTAGATGGTCTACAAAGCCATCAAGATTGAGCAGCAACTCATTTTGCTACTAAGTATTCACTGTTTGAAATTGTTTATGATTTTAATCCTTTAACCCCATTGGATTTAACTCCATTACCTATTTCTGAGCGTGTTAACTTAGATGGCAAAAAAAGGCTAAAATTGTTAAACAGATATATGAGATAGTGAAGTTCAACAACAAGTGGTGAATTGAGTAATATGCTAAACAAGCCAACAAAGGGCAACACTAGCTAGTCTTTGAACCCGGCGATTGGGTATGGTTACGCATGTGTAAGGAACTATTTCTGGAACAAAAGAAATCTAAGTTATTGCCTCGAGGGGATGCTCCTTTCCAAGTCTTGGAATAGATCAATGACAATGCACACAAGCCGGATTTGCCTAGTGCGCACAACGTAAGTACCACTTTTATGTAGTATTTACTTACTGAAATGGGAATGGGGAGTGGGGAGCGTGGAGTCCTCCTACTCCAATATTTATTTGCTTGTTTAAAGGGGGGAGTGAGAATCCCACTCCGTGGGCTCCACCCACTTTTGGACTGTGGAGTGGGATTCCCACTCCCATGGGGATTCCAACTCTCACATCTTCCTTTTTTATCCATTTTATTAATATAATTTATATTTATTAAAATAAAATAATATTACAGTTATTTAAAAATAATAATATTATATTCATTTAAATAAAATGAATAATATATATTTATTAGTATAATTTATATTTATTAAATATAATATAATTTATTATTATTACCCCTTTTATTAATATAATTTATATATATTAAATTAAATAATATTATATTTATTTAAAAATAATATTATTATATTTATTTAAATAATCTTGTTATATTATTTAACAATATTAAACTTATTAAATAAAATATTATTATATTCATAGAGCATTAATAATATACCATGTACTATCTTTATTTGAAAATATAATATGTTTATTTAATTTAATAGTATTATATTTATTTACTATTAATAATTAATAATAATAAATAATTTATTTAAAAAATATTAATTTTGTACTATATTATTAATAATAATGTTTCATTTGTGTTGCTCTTATCAATAATTTTTAATTTACATAATTACAATTAAAATTAATAAAAAATTATGATTTACATAACTAAAAATATTAATAATAATTATTAAGTTACATAATTAAAATTAATAATAAAATAAATAATTTATTTTATAAATATATTTTTTATTAAAATATATTTTTATCAACATTGTAACTAAAATCTATAATTTTTTAATAAGGGTAAAATTGTAATTTGAAACTATTCATTCTCAATCCAAGACAATGTAAACACATAAATATGATTCTGATTTTTATTCTACACTCTCATTTCAGTATAAGTAAACAACCTACTCCCACTCCCACTCCATACTCCCAGGATTCCCACTCTTCAGGATTCTCAATCCAATCTGAGAAGTAAACGCTACTTTAATATTTCTGATTTGAGTCCTTTTGATGCAAGTAATGATTTGAGGACAAATCCACTTCAAAATGAGGGAATGATGAGATTGAAGACAAAGCTGTCACATGCACATGGGATGAGTCAGAACCTATTCAAGTTCCTGTCGGACCCGTCACAAGAGCTTGAACAAAGAAATTCAAAGAAATGCTTAATGGGTTGCTTCAAACAACTTGGGTTCAATCAAATTCGTGGAGTCCCATTGAAGGAATCGCACATGATATTCAGACCACTAAATGCGTGATTCAGGCTCTCGAAGTTTCCAAATAATCTTTCTATGAAATCAGAAAGCTGGCTTGCACATAACGTCGAGAAAATAAACTACTTTCTTTTTCAGAAACTTTCCCGTTTGGAAAATATGATACTTTCCTTTTTAAATATTGTCCTGTTTCTTGAGGAGGGTACTGGTAAAACAAATTAGTTATTTCTTTTTTGAATTGCCCAATTTCCATTTTAATTGAGGTAAGGCATTTAAGCCGATTAGCATTTTGATTTGATTTAGATTAGGATTCTAATTTGTTTTAGATTCTTTCTCATTTGCTTCAAATTAAGATTCGGATTTGATTAGATTCTTTCCTTATTTGCTTTAGATTATGATTTTGATTTGATTTTAGTTTAGAATTTATTTCCTAAAATTCTAGTAAATGTACTCGCATCCAATTAACAGAGGCAAATCAATTTTGATGCAATTGGGAGAAAGTCAATTCTCTTTGGAGAGTTAATTCTCTTTGGTTCTTAAACTAACTCTTTGAACTTATCGAATTTCCGTGGTGTTTAAACTCTTGACTTATCTATCAGATCATCCATAGATAATTGTGGCGTCCTCATATACCAAGGTTCATGCTTTCATTGAGCATTGGTTCACGGTTTCATTCAAATTCCAAGTTTAGAGTTAATCTTGGAGACTAAATTAATTAGGGTCGCGTCAATTCTTAGCGTGGTTCACATCACTTTGCCTAGTTCTATTACTTCTCTCTTGTAGGAATATGAGGATATCTTTCCCAAGGAAACACCATATGGTTTACCTCCGATCCGAGGGATAGAGCATTAAATTGATTTCGTTCCCAGTGCAACCATTCGAAAATAGACCAGCTTATAAGAGTAACCCATAAGAGGCAAAGAAACTTCAAAGGTAAGTTAATGAATTGATGGAAAAAGGGTACGTGAGAGAAAGCATGAATTCATGTGCAGTTCTGGTTTTATTAGTTCTTAAGAAAGATGGGACGTGGAGAATGTGTGTTGACTACCGAGCCATCAATAACATAACAGTAAATTTTGGACATCTCGTTCCTACGCTAGATAATATACTTGAAATTGCATGGGTCTTGTGTATTTTCTAAAATTGATATCAAAAGTGGATATCATCATATTAGGATGAAGGAAGGAGATGAATAGAAAACTGTCTTTAAAACAAAATATGATCTATATCAATGGTTAGTCATGCCTTTTGGTTTGTCTAATGCTTCGAGCACTTTTATGAGACTTGTGCATCTTGTTTTGCGAGCTTTTACTGACAAGTTTGTTGTTATTTATTTTAATGATATCCTCATTTATAGCAAAAACTTGGATGAACATATAGTACATTTGAAATATGTTTTAGATGTGCTTAGTAAAAAAAGGTTGTTTACTAATATGAAGAAGTATACCTTTTGCATCTATTATTTTCCTTTCGAATCCTTTCGAATACTTTTCTATTTCGAAAAATATATTACTTTTCTTTTCTGATACTTTCCCATCTAGAAAATATATTACTTTTCTTTTTGGATACATTCTAGTTTCTTAAAAAGGCAAGTGGCGAAACAAATCAGCTATTTCTCTTTTAATTGTCTAGTTTCCATTTTAATAGATGTACGGCATTTAATCTAATTAGGATTCAGATTTGATTTAGATTCTTTCCTTATTTACTTTAGATTAGGATTCTGATTTGATTTTTGTTTAGGATTTATTTTCGAAGATTCTTGTAACCAACCCTATATAATGTACTCGTATCCAATAAATAGAAACAGATCAATTTTGATTCAATTGGTGAGAGAATTAATTCTCTTTGGTTCTTAAACTAACTCTTTAAACTTTTTGAATTTCTGTAGTGTTCAAACTCTTGACTTATCATCAGATCATCCATAACTGATTGTGGCGCCCTCACATACCAAGGTTTATGCTTTCATTGAGCATTGGGTCGCTGTTCCATTCAATTCCAAGTTTAGAATCGGTCTTGGAGACTAAAGAGATTAGAGTCGTGTTAGTTATTGGCAAGGTTCGTATCAATAGATTTTTTACTTAAGACAATTAAGTCCTAACAAGATACCAAGCTCTGATACCAAGTGTAATTCTAACCAAACAGTCCAAGAAGGCCGTGAATGGAGATTTTTAAAAGTTTCTCCGATAATAATAGTAGACCAACAACTCCAACCACCAAAATCCAACAATAATAATTACAACAATTGATATGAAGAACTAAGGGTAGAGCACGTGGTTCAGTAAGCCCTCCTATATCCACGCCTCCACTTGATTTAAGCTTGAGGATTCTATTGACCAAGACTTATATCCCAAGGCTTCATAATAGATACAATTGACTCCAAATGTGTTAATAAACATTTACAATCTTGAGATGATCCCACACCTTTTTACCCAAGTTTTTCTCACATTTACAACTTCTCAATCTTACAAATATAAATAATTCTTATAAGATCAAACTCCTTACAAGGGTGTATAAGTAAGTTATAGCTCAATAATGAGCCAATAGATGCAAGTAAACAAATGAAAGTTCAAGTATGCTTATAATGATTAAGTTTCAGCTTGGCAAATATTGTGAAATCATGTTAGAGTTAGCTTTTTATAGATAGATCAAGAAACTAGTAGTTGCTCTCTGAAAACAAGACATTTCGTGCATAATCAAATCACCGGTAACTTTGAAGTGGATGGCCGCATGCTGATGTTACCGTTGAAATTATTTGAAAATTTTAAGCTTAAATGAATCACCACTAAAAAATAAGTAGATAAGTAGAATGTAACGCATAGTTAACAAGTGCCTGCTAATTGGGAAGCATATGATTGCTAATTCTAATTTCTAAATTTTTAAAATTTTATACTTCAGCCCAAAACTTTATAAAATTTTTTATTGGCCTAAAATGTTATAAAATCTTTCAAAAATGTCCTCCTACAGAAGTTCAACAATGCTTTTATGATTTCAAAATTTTCAAAACTCTTTAAATTAGTCCATATGCTTGAAAACAAACATTTTGATAAAAACACTTAATTTTAATTTTTCTTCAAACATAGAAACTTTATAATATGAAAACAATGATAGATTTAAATGCCATGATCATGGTAATAACTTGAGTTTTTAAATGCTTAATCATACACACATTTAATCATACTAGTTTATAAGAAATATGACAAGTAAGATCACCTAAATTAGTATCCTTGATGCTTGTCCTTGACCTAATTAGCTTTGTCTACGAGTGCTTTCAATTTGATCTCACATGGATATTTTTGTCCTTCGAGAGTTAGTGAAATTGAAAAATTTGTTGTCTATTTTATCATTAACATGTAGTTTGTTATCATCAAAATTAGGGTTCGTATAGCCTTTAGGTCAACAAATTTACTAAATGAAAACTTAAAATAAATATTCTTTTTGGGATAGAGTTTTATAGAAAGATGTAAATTTTTATTTTTGTATTTGTATTTTATCAATTAAACTGGAGGTGTTTTAGGAAATAAACTTTGAGTGTTGTAAAGATTTAGAGGGGTGTCAAAATCTCTATTCTTATTGCATAGTTACTAGATTACACACGTACTTAATGATAACTATATTGTTCATGAACCTTTCATAAAATGAAATTCTTAGATTTAGTAATGGTATGGAGAATATGAATAATGAAAAGATTTAACTTGACGGATCCACCTACCTTGCAACAATTGTAAATTACCACAACTTTGTCCTTTTCTGAATCAACTGATAAATCTATTGGAAAGTTGTTTAACGGCTAGAGATTGTTCAATTGATTTTTAATATTGCAGTCCCTATTGTTTATCGTAAAATCATAGATATCAAAAGTTTTAATTTTTTATACACAAGTCACATAATTTTAAATTTTATAAATTTCTTCCATTGGCTTAGTTTGCCCTTAAAAATGAGTGATAGTGTAAGAGTAACAATGTAAACTCACATAAATAATTTTTTTATTTTGTAATATACATTTAATATAAAATAAATAAATTGAATATGTATTTAAAATATGAGTTATTAAAGGAATTTGTGAAATAAATAAGTGGAGAAATAAAAAACATATTAAGTTACTATTACAAAACTTTGTTATCACATTTCTCTTTTCAGTATTAGCTGACATTTTAGTTTACATTGTTATATAAAATACCAACATTGTCCTTAAAATTTAAAAGAGCCATTTTAAAATTTTAAATGTGGCCTAATAAGTTTATGTAAAAAAACTTCAATAAACACATATAAAAGGAAGCTAGTTTAAATTTCTTTTTAAATAATTCAAAAGCTTAGGAGCTTTATGTTTCCTAATAATTATCTATGTTTTTTTGCTTTAAAATTAATATTACATAATATTATATTAAATTCAAGAGTTATATTTTATTATTACTCTTACTATACTGCTGCTGCTATTGTTACTACTACTGCTATTACTACTGCTAATGCTACTATTATTATAGTTAATATTGTTACTACTACTACTACTGCTACTGCTACTATTGCTGCTACTCCTACTACTACTACCACCACCACCACTATTGTTGTTGCTACTGCTCTTATTACTATTGTACTGCTACTCTTGCTCCTGCTACTCCTGCTGCTATTGCTACCTCTACTGCTGCTGCCGCTACAACTGCTATTACTATTACTATACTACTACTACTGCTACTACTACCAACTGCTGCTACTGCTAGTACTACTGCTACTGCTACTGCTACTACTACTGTTGTTGCTGCTGTTATTACTACTGTAACTATTGCTGCTCTTATTGTTACTACTATTACTGCTACTGTTACTGATACTGCTACTGCTACACTACTATTATAACTGTTGCTGCTGCTGCTACTGCTACTGCTGCTACTGCTACTGCTACTACTGTTGCTACTGCTATTGCTATTACTACTACTAGTATTGCTACTACTATCAGTGGTGGACCCAGACAACTAAATTAGAGAGGATTGATTCAAAAAAATTTATTTAATTTATATTTTTTAAATATTCACTCGAACTCATTTTATATCTTATAAAGTCAAGTTTTATTACTTACATTTTACGTCTTATAAAGTCAAGTTTCATTACTTTCTTTTAAATTTTAAATAATAATTGTAATAAATTATTTATTTTACATGCGTGACAGTATTATTTTTCTAAGTAATTTTTATAAATATTAAAAAAACCAAAATAATGTGGCTATAGGGATTTGAACTAAGATTTTAAAACCATCAAATTATACTTTTACCACTAAACTACAAGTCTTTTATAATATAGAAAATGTATCCAAATTTTTTTTATTTAACTCAGTCATAAGGGAATTGGGGTACATTTTAAAAGAAAAATTAATTACCCCTTCTAAGGGGCCGAAGCCCCTCCTGGGTCTTAACTGGGTCCGCCCATAACTACTACTACTACTACTATTATTACTGCTGCTACTACTGCTACTGCTGCTTCTTCTACTACTGCTGCTTCTTCTACTGCTGCTGCTACTACTGCTACTAGTACCACTAAAAAGGGAAGAGGCAAGCTAATGTGGTAGTTGTCGCATTAGCACAGCCCATTAATGTAGTGAGGCTATAGTTGCTTTGAGATGCAAACGTGAGTTTGCATAAATCTAATACAAAACAGTGTTTTTAATGTGAGCTACCAATCGCGCCCATAATGCAGTGCACCAAACATACCCTATAAGTGTAGCTCTTCAACATTAAAGTTATCGAATATATAATTTATATAAAAATTTGTAATTGTAGGATAAATATTAATTAAAGAGAAACCTAAAAAATAGGGTTTTTCAATTATAAGTAACTTTCAAAAAATCTACTAATTTGAGTATATTAAAAAAAAATGGTTCTTCGTAATATATAAGATTTACTCAACCACAATGGGCCATTTTAACATATGAGGCTCTTGACAACCGCCTGATTTGTTTACACAAGCCACCCTTGAGTCCTATCTAATCTTAAAAATTAATTTAGTCCAATCTGCCTTCTAAATGTAGTCCTAAATTCCTAAGTTCATTACACAAATACTCTTGAAGAAAAGAAATTATTATCTATTCTTTCATACACAATGTGCACAGCTCAACAATTTATGATATATCATAATATTAGATTGTGTATAGGAATTATAGATAAACTAAAATAAGGTGTTGTATGAATATTGAACTTGTATTGTAAATTAAAAGTGAAGTATAAAAGGAGACTCAGGGCTAATTTAAGAATGTTGTAACTTTTAAAATAATTATTGTTAGTTGTGCTATATAAATAATTAGCTGTGAAGAGAATTAATTAAGTGTTTACTAAATTTTATTTTTAGAAACACTATAAGTTTTGAAAATAATTATGCACGTTGGGTAAATTTTATTATTAAACTGCTGAGAGAAAACAAATTATTAAAATATACATAATTTAGGATGAAGTTTACTTATACATATAAAAATATGTACATACAATATTTTTAATTGTGTATTATAATAATTTTAACTAAAAATAAAGTTTATAATATATTAATTTTATTTTTTTATTTTTTATCTTAAAACAATTGATAATTAAATTTATAATATAGTGAAACAAATTTAATAATAATTCAACCAACAAATTGGTATTTATATTGATGAATTATAGTAAAAATTTATTAAAATATTGATTTTGTTTTCAATTTGAATAAGGATAATTTTGAATTTAAGTAATAATTTTAAGGATATTTATGAAATTTTATTAAAGAATAAAATTAATTTTTAAAATTAGAATTTAAAAATTATCTATTCTTTATTTTTCAAAATCAGTTGTAAGAGAAACTGATTTTGATAAAAATAATTTTAGTTTTTTTATTAAATATTAAAATTAACTTTTAAATTTTTAAAAGTTAATTTTAAATTTCCTAAAAGCAATCCCAAACAACTCTCACTAATGCACATATATTAGGGTTTTTAAGTCAGTGACTTGACTTGGCTACCTTATCACATGCTTAATAAACAAACAAGAGACAAAGGGTTAGAAGTGGATGGATAAGCCGGGTCAGAACATGACATAATTTTTCATATCCGATTGATTTTTGTAACATTAAAAAAGGAATAGATTTGATTTTCTATTTTTTTTCCCCAAATGGAAAGAAAAAGAAAACCACCGCTTAATTTCAATTGGCATCATCGGGCATGAGAGAATCATCAACATGCACCGTCAAATGCCTGGCTAGCATTATTGAAGATGTGAGGACGCAACTCCTCAGAAGAACATTCCAGTTAAAAATGAGCCGCGTGAGCCTCTCTTAAAACAGCGACCAAAATTCTTTTTCAAAATTTGATTTCATGGCCACTGCAGATTCTACGCGCAATCAATGCTCGACAGAGATTCAAACACGTCAGAGCTAAATGGGTCCCACTTTCTTGAACCTAGAGATTTCCATACTCTTCTTTTATAATCGTCTTTTTTGCGGGGACCTACAAAAAATCTTCGTTATTAAATTACCTAAACGCCCACCCCTTTTTTTGTTTTAAGGTTCCTATACTCCGTGACTGAAGCTGTTAAAAATTAGGGATGAGAAAATCTTTTATAAATTTGAAATTTTATTAGATCTCATTTTAAATAAGATAAATTTTAAATAATTTTTAAAAAATAGAGTAAAAAATAAAAAAAAATTAATTTTTAAATTTTTAATAGGGTAGGGTTTGATTTTGTACTCTCGACCTTATTCTCACCTCAATCTCCATTATATATAAATATTTTTTTTTTATTTAATAATTTTATTTTATTAATTATAATATTGATTAATAAATTTTTTTATTTTTACATAATATTAATAGGCTATAACTAAAAGAAAATTCTATAATATAATTAATATTTCACCCTAAAATATTGTTATGTTTTTTTTCTCTCTTGTATTTTTTAGTTTTGATAATATTTCAATATATTGTTTTAAACTTTTAGAGATTTAAATAATTTAAATACTTTATAATTTAATTTTATTTAAATCATTAATTTTTAATTTATTAAAATTATGTATCTATACTTATTATAAAATAAGTAAATAGGAAATGGGGTGGGATAAGGGAAAATATTCCTTATATAGAGATTCCTCATCCCCACCCCACTAAATTTATTGGGGAATGGAAGTAAAATTTTTTTAATAGGATAGGAAATGGGGTAGGCCTCCCTACCCCTATCTTACCACATTGCCATTCCTATTAAAAACAAACCACTAGTTTGTATTTATATTGTATTAAATTTTGACAAATCTAAATTCGGTTTATTTAATAACTACATCAAAATATTAAACATAAAGTTGACAGAGAAATAACCGTTTTATTAACAAGGTGAATGGGTTAAGAACTGAAATAATAATTCACACAAAAAAATTATATTGACTCAGATATGACATTTTTAATAATCGCATCAAATTTAATAATCTAAATTTATTTATTTTTATTATATTCATATCAAATAAATGAATCGTGTCAAATTTTATCAGTTTACTTCTGACCAATAATAAAGTAGAAATTGCAAAGATAGAATCTTAATTAAGGTTTATAAAGACATTTTGCACATCCGAACTCATTTCAATGTTTATTATATGAATTTCTCTATGATGTTGTTAAAAAAATTACCGCGATTATTATGAACTATTTGTTTAAAACGAAACCTCTCCGTCCCTTGATTAATCTTTAATTGATAATTATCAGCTCAAGTTGCATGTAATTCCTTCCTCTAAATTAAATTAGGACTAGCTTATATCCTATTATTACTAATAATTTTTATTATAAATAATAAATAATTATTTTTAATCATTGATTCATTGTAAAAAAATAAAAAATAAAAATAAAAAGACAATTAAACATTTTTTCAACTAAAAAATTTATTCCATAAGACTTTAAATTAGACTTTATATTAGATTTTTTCAACTTCACATTTCTGTTTTTCAACTAAAAAAAAAGAATTCATATTTGATGTATTTTATATGCATTATTTAGATGTACCATTTCATTTTGTTGTTTACAATATTAGTCTTGAGAATGTAAAATATTAATATGTTTCTTATTCTTTCAAAGTTGTAAATTTATTTCTATCCTATTTAAGTCTTGTTTTTTATCTTTTTTTTTTTATCGAATTTAAGTTACGGACATTATAAATACTTCAACCTTTCTATTTATCTTATTTAATTATTATAAACCAAAAATTTCATCGTCATTCTCAATATTAAAATTTGTTTATCAAGTACTAATGTATGTACATGTATAAATTTTATTCTTGAAAGAATACATACATTAATACGTACAACTTTGTTACGAGGCCAGCCCCATAATTGCTTGACTTGACCATATTCGAAGCTCAATAAAGAACAGCACTCGTTCTCTCTCTTGAAGCAAAAATCTCTCTCAAGCTGTAAATAGGCTAGGTTTAAACATCTCTTCTCTTTTCTTTATTTCGCAATTCAAGGTACAATATTATTATTATTATTAATATATAGGCCTCTGATTTACACATCTTGAAATTTCTCTTATTTCAATTATTATTAATTTTTTTAATAGCTAAAGAATTTGTGAATGAATTTGACAGATTTGAGTATGGAGGCAGCCGCAGCAAGCGTGGCTCGGTCTTCAATCGGCGTGCATAGTCACAGACCAGTTCTTTTTTCTGTTTATTCTGGACCTGATTTCATTCGTTTTGGCACTAAATCACTTTTACCGATCAAGGTATAATTATCAAACTTAATGATAGACTCGTAGCTATTAATTTTGCTTTTGTTTTTTAAATCGAGATCCGTTACTGGCTATAGTTTTGTTGCTTATCTGATTAATTTAGACTCACTAAGTTGAATCAATTATCTTGCCCCTGTTTGGTTGACCATTCTGTTGGTTGATGCGCTGCAGAATTACTCTTCAGTTTCAAACCCTAAACCAATGCATAGGAGAGAGGGATTCGGAAGCAGGAGATGCATGGTCGTTAGAGCATCATCTTCTTCACAATCATCTGGGTCAATGGATCCAATTGCTCCACTTCAGCTGGAGTCTCCAGTGGGACAGTTTTTGTCTCAGATTT
This sequence comes from Murraya paniculata, assembly GCA_030449075.1. NCBI lineage: Eukaryota > Viridiplantae > Streptophyta > Magnoliopsida > Sapindales > Rutaceae > Murraya > Murraya paniculata. Next base: position 456,804 of record JAEVFN010000009.1, on the reverse strand, counting down.
TGATAAGCCACCCACACCTTGTACCTGCAGCAGTTGAGCAGCAACTTGAACAGCTTCAAACTGACCGTGACTCCGAAAAACACAAGGAGGAGGCTTCTGCTTCTGGCACTGAGCTTGTATTGTATAGGTTAGTTGCTCATCTCTTGATATGGAATGTGAAATTAACTTAAAGGGAAAGTTTAGGCGTACAATTTTGTGTTTAGTTTTAGAAGTTTGATGAGAATGTCGGCATAAATGATGGAATGCTTCTTGTTTGATTAGTATAAATGATGGAAATGCATAAATGCGACTTATCAAAATTAGAAATACAAGGAAATGATTTTTTTTTTTGGAAATTAACGGCGCTATCATTTCATTCGGCTGTGCATTGAGACGTGTTTTATGGTTATGAATAAACATTAGCATATGTAATACAGTTTTTTTTGCATCACAGTTTTCATATACTCTTGGACTGGAAGCCCCAGAAATATTGTTATTGGTTAACTAATGTTTAAGTTGGCCTTGTATGAAACTTTTCAGATTCTTTCAATTGATCACTATATAAGTCTTGGTAATTTAAGAATAGCAAAGCTCATGAACTAGTAATTATGTGTGTTTACATTACTATGTTTTATTCCTATGAAGTATTTAGCTATAAAATAAAGCACATTCTTACATTCTAAATTTGAAAATGAATGTTATAAGCTTGAAGATGGAAATTGTACATTAAACATTGTACAATTATACATCTGTCATATAGTTTTGTACACAGTCTGTTTTTGTTTTTTTAAAGTAAAATAAAAAAATTGTACATTGAAAATAGGATGCATGATAATTTATGGGCTTTAGGTTTTGACTATTAGGTTCATCAAATCTCACTCCGAATGCTCAAAAATTGGTAGTACAACTGGCGTAAATGAGATAAATAGATCAAGATAAATGAATTTAAAGTGAATATAGTGCAGAAGGTGGTTTGAAAGTGAATTTCTGTGCTGTAGAATGTTATGATAATTTGGGAGTTGATTTATTTTATTGTTTTCTTTAAGGGATTTCATTGTTACCAGTGGCGGAGCCACACAGAGGCAAGCAGGGGCAGCTGCCTCTGTAAGTCCTATTTTTTTCAGAAAATGCTTTTTAAAATTCAGCCAAAAATTTTTATTTGCCCCCAATAAAATTTTTAAATTGTCCCTACTGACTTTGAATAATATATGAAAATGTAGGCTCAAAATTAAATTATCATCATTAAGATCACTTTAAATTAGTATGTTAAATCTAAAATTATTTAAAGACATTTGAGGAAAACCAAATTCTTTTAAGGAAATTAATTTGGCTATGCCACTGATTATTACACGGGGTATTTGTCTATAGTTGATTTGGTTATAATCTCGGTATATTTTTCCTTCCATAGATATGCTCTTTTGTATTTTTTTGGGACTTTTGGTTTGGATTATAATGTAGATACCCTAAATATTGTTCTTCTCCTGACTTGCTTCTATTTCTCCTCCTCCTTTCCTCTATGTTTTATCTCGCTTTTCTTTTGGTTGCCTGTGTTATTGGTTAAACCCAAAATTGTTATTGCTCTCTGAGTTCCCTTTCCGTTGTCTCTATCCCATCTCTGTGGCAAGCTCTCTACAAACCATTCTATGCATCATGTTCTATTCCTCTCTCTTTTCCTTAGATCTGATTTAGCAACACTACCTTAATCAACACTCGAAATTAGAAGCTTATATAACCTTAACCAGATGATGATCAATCTCAAAATCGTATAAATGTAACATACATGGAATGTTTTCTAAAAATTTAAATTTTATAGAAGCCATTTATTACCAAAACTTTTCAATTAGGTAAAAGTCAGTAATAAATTTCTTTGCTCATGCTTGCATAAATATGCCTTCAACATGTCAGTGATAAATTATTTAGTTTTACTGTCAAGAGTCGAAGCTTAAACTATGGTATTTCAAATTTCCAGGAGAATCGCGGAGGTGAAGGCTAATGAAAGGAGAAAAGCGTTAGAAGAGATTTTGTATGCATTGGTTGTGCAGAAGTTCATGGATGCTGATGTTTCCTTGATACTCTCTATTACTCCGTCTTCTTCAGACTCTTCTGGCCGGGTGGACACATGGCTAAGCCAAGATGAGAACCTTGAGCAGCTTCACTCATCTGAAGCCTATGAGATGATACAAAACCACTTGGCTCTTATTCTTGGAAATCGGTTGGGTGATTCAACCTCTGTAGCACAGATCAGCAAACTCAGGGTTGGCCAAGTCTATGCAGCTTCAGTTATGTATGGGTACTTCCTTAAGCGAGTTGATCAGAGGTTTCAGCTTGAGAAGACCATGAAAATTCTTCCGAATGCATCAGATGTAGAAGAGAGTGGGGTTCAGCAAGCGGTAGGAGACATGACACCCACTGGTGATGGTTCTCGTGAAGCTGTGTCATCTCATCCTGAAGTTTCATCCCTTTCCGGTGGTGTCAGTCCTGGAGGCTATGGTCATGGGATAAAGGCCTCCCGGTTGAGGACCTATGTGATGTCTTTTGATGGGGAGACACTTCAGAGATATGCAACTATAAGGTCCAAAGAGGCTGTTAGCATCATTGAGAAGCACACAGAAGCACTGTTTGGAAGACCAGAAATTGTTATAACACCACAGGGTACTGTTGATTCCTCAAATGATGAACAAATCAAAATTAGCTTTGCTGGTCTGAAGAGACTTGTTTTGGAGGCTGTGACTTTTGGTTCTTTCCTCTGGGATGTTGAGAGCTATGTGGATTCAAGGTATCATTTTGTCATGAACTGAATTATGTTCATTTTCAACTGTTTTAAACAAAGTTTGTACCAGACTGACCAAACCAAAATGGAGCTCGAGATAGTTTTGAGGACAAGTATTAGATAATTTGCTAATTGTTTTGTATATAGTTTAATTGTCATGTTTACTTGTTTTATTGCATGCTTTTACACTTGTGGTTGCTAAAACCTTCATTTTGCAAGTGCCTGGAAAACTTAGTTTAATCTGGGTTGACAGTTGTCTTTTTGGGTTAAATCACAAATGTGTAGAGATGACAATCGGGCAGGGATAATAATTCCCGAATGAGAAGCAATCCCTGAACCCGTTCTCATACCTGGAAATTCATATTTGGGATAGTTTGGGGATATTCTTGAAATCCCCGAATTGGGCGGGGAGTGAAATGGGGTGAGATCCCCAATTTTTTTGTATTTATTTTTAAAAAATAATAATTTTGTGTATATACTATAATTAAAAACTTCAAGAACATGATAGTTTTGCTATTAGTTGCATTTTTTATGGATATTCTTATGAACCAAACAAATATTTTGCTAATTTATACAGACAGCAATTTCCGGTATGTATATTGCTCAAGTGGAATGGAATTCTAAAATAGCATTTAATTTTTAAGATGCTAACCCACTCAAACAGGAAAAGTACTCGAAATAAATAAACGCTGTTTACGCAATTGTGCTAGTGCTCGACTGACTTTAACTTTGAAATGTTTCTATTTCAACTTCTTGAAGATGAATACGAAGACAGAAAACAGGAGCATACTTAATCAACTACAGAACTTCAGTGTCCACTTGAGCCAAAATGTAAACAAATTTTATTTTATTTAAATCTTGTTGATTTTTTTCTTTATTTTGGCATCATCTGTGATGTTGAATAGTCTTAGAAGTTAAGTCTAATAATAATTCAATTGTAATTAAGATTAAACATTGTTAAACAATGCCCATGTATTAAAAAATCAAGCAAAAGAAATAAAACAACCCGGCATTAAGCCAGATGAGAAGAGAGGGAGTTTTTTGTGCTCTATTTCATATTTTTTATTTAATTAAAAATATTTTAGGTTCAGGTTTGAGGGCTCGACAAAATTCCCAAATCCAAACTTGAAATTTTGTTGCGTCTTGGGGCTGAAATTTTGTTGTCTTGGGGCTGTTCCGAAAATATCTTTGATTTCATTTCTGAGACTTTTTGGGGACCCGAATTCATCGGGTGCCCACTGGTTATGGGGCCGCTGGAGAGTGTTGCCATCCATAATAATATATGTAAGCATATATTTAACCTAATATGATACCTAGAGGTTGAAAAGATAGCTCAAAATTAGAAAAAAAATGTCTGCTACTATAGAGATGAAAATTAGAAAATATAAAGAATTTTAAAGGTACTAGTTCAAAGTACTATAAATTTTTTCTATCCAAATATTCTATGTATGAATAATTTTCATACAGTTCTAAAAAATTTTGATTCTAATTTGGGTAAGTTTTAAATAAGGATAAATTTCACATTATAATAAGTTATAATTTTTTTAGATACTATTTTTAAGAACTTGCCTTCACATAATACTAATTTTTTGTATATGGAAAAAAATATATGTTATGTTACATTAATTGTATAAGGTGAATAAAATATTTTTAAAAGTTATTCAGGGCAATGATTTATACAATTACAATATTTATAGAATTTATATTTAGAGAAAAATACTAAAGAGATAGTAAATATTTAGATTTTAAATATGATTTTGTATATTTTTAACATTACACCGATACGTGTATTAGTTTCTTAAAATTATGTTTATCTCTATTATTAATCTTTATAAATTAGATTTGACGTACTCTAATAATTATTTATTAATATACTGTATACTTTATTACTTTTACTAAGAACAATTAAGTCAAAACAATAATTTTTATAGTTTTTTTTGTAATAATAAAATTATTTGACGCCAACATGACAACTATAAAGAGTGGTAAAATGTTGCTGGAGTGAGGACTGGGGGCTGTGAATTCATTCTAAACTTAAAACGTATTTTTGTGTGGCTTCAGCTCTGGGGTGGACAAAAAGCTTGGGCTGGGCCAGTCCAGGCCCGCGGCCTTATGAAAAAAATCGATCCAGACCCAAATCTGTTATTTTTAAAAAATAAATTTATAAATTAGAATAATAAATTAAAATTGAAAAAAAAAACTTAACTTCTCAATTTTTAAATCAATGATGATTCAAAAAAGATAAAATTATAATATTAAATTCTCTCTTATGCGTTAATTAATTAGGAGAGTGCTTGAATTAGAGAATCCGGTGTTAAAAAAAAATTAAATCTCTAAGCTTTTATTTGCTTTATTTTTTTTTATTATTTTCCTTTAAAACATATATTTTCTTTAATTTATTTCTTCAATTTATTTTTTTGATTTATTGTTGATTATAACAACTTGTTGATTATTAACTCAGTTTAAATTTATAACAATTTAAAAAAAATAAATCATCCAAACCCTGGCCCAAACCCGCTTTTTACCAATCTCATTGGGCTGTTCTGCCAATTAATAACCACTGCATAATTCTTTAAGTTCATTCTGTGAATAACTTTTTCTTATTTTGAATTGTAATTTTTTTGATTTCAAATTTTAGTGCTTAATTGCCTACAAGGCATAAGTTATCATTGAGCTATCGGTTAGATAAATATAGATTTTCGTTAGTCTAATTTCAATTTGCCCACATGTTTCTTTGTTTCCTGAAAGGTAATAATTTGCATCAATTGGTGCGTAGTGCGTACACAAAAAGAGAAGTGAGAGGAAAAGTTTCGTTAATTCTTTTCTCTATTTCTGAACTTGTGAAGGAGATCTGTGGGTGAATAATGAATTAGATGAAACGTGCACCACAATAGGGGAGAGAGCTGAAAGAAAGCAAATTTAGGTAGTTCAAAGGGAATGATTATTTTTTCTTAATTATTTAGATTAACGACACTAATTTACTATAACGTTGCATTTGAGAAAGAAAATTCAATCTTTACCTCTCAATTTTGAATATGCACGCGTCATCAAATTCTCAAAAATAAGAGATAACAGGAGTACATTTGGCAGGCAGCCCATAGTGGGTCTTTGCTCTACATGTCGTGCACCCAAATGGCAAGGGCTCCGCTTTGTGCAAAAAGTTTGAGACCCGCCCTCCCCTTGGTTGGGGCAGGTCTGCACTTATTTGGTTTTTTCTCTTTTATTTATTTATTTAATATCTTTTAATAATTTAATTAAATTTATTAATAGTTAAATTATTGATGGGAACCATGTGCTCCTGCCCACCACCTTATTATAGTCATCTATAGTGTTTTACAACAGAGTATCACAGTTTTCAAGTAAACCTTTGATATCTGGGTAGAGGTTTTCCAACAGAACTTCAATTGGCGGAACTCGGGAGATGCAAACACCTCGAGGTATGAAGCGATCTCCTACAAACAAGAAACAACTTTCACTTTCCATAACCAAAATGAAAGAAAGTCAACCTATTCCTGCAATTGCGGTCAGTCTCGCTACCTCTTTAGTTGCCGCCCCCTACTTGCTCATTCGCAATTACTACCACAAGAAAGTCGCCCTAAATTCAATACCCTTGGAATTCTCGTCCCAAACTTTACACAACAATTCCAATGTTATTGGCAATGGAGCTTTTGTTCGTTATAAATCTACACCTATGCATCTCGTCTAGTGTGTTTGGTACACATTATGGTGTAGATTTATATATATTGCTGTGACAATATAGTGTGTACTTTTAATAATCGACGCCATATTGTGTATACTTTAACAGTATAGGGTATGCTTTTAATAATTTTAGATAGTTAATATTCTACATCATATTATATATATTGTTACATCAATCCCAATTTGGGGCGTTATATATATTGATGTAACCAAATTGGGAATTGATGTTTCGGTAGTAAAATAACCTAAATGAATCCAAAGAATGAGACAAATAATAATCCTATCTATGAATTTTTCAAGTCATAATCTTCAACGCTGCACAAACTCTGGCTCTTAAGTAATCAAGTAAGCTTTACCAAGATGCGGATGCCTCTAGCTTTATACGGATGAGTGACGCGGCTGCTTGATTTTATTCCATCTGTGCAAAACCATGCCATGAACATCATAGAACTTAATCTCCGCTTCAAATTGAGTCAGCTTCACAGACATGAATCCTTGCCCGTCGTAAAAAAAGTTTAAACCATCTCCATTTTCTTCTTTAATGTCTCCTCTCCACGCCTTAGATCCTGCTCCACTCGTAAGAAATTGTATAGGGCTGCAACAGCAATCTTACGAATCAGTCATATGAAACATAATACCTCGCCAATCATAACTATGACCCTCTGCATCGGTGAAGTACATATTGACAAAAGGAGTTGTATCCACAAAGAAATTCTCAGCTAATTCTGCAAAAAAAAAAAAAAAAGAAATGTTAGCAATTGACTATTATTAAAGCAGTTTACGTCTATATGACTGAGTATTGAGTATTCCTCTGTACTTGCCTGCATTTACAATAAAAGATCTTAAGCAAATCCATCTGCTATCAATTATTCTGAGGAGAGGGCTTAATGGAGCCTCAGCATCGCCCCTATAATCATGGTTGCCCAGAACTGCGTTTCGAATAAGTATTAATTAGCGTCAATAGCATTATCTTATATGTGAAATTGATGTTGTGATAGGAGATGAGCGGTGCGGGAACTTGCCGCTATACCACTGCTTTTGTAGGCTCTTTGCTGTGTAGATTTTGGAAAATGATTCTTCAAATGCTATGTCATCTTCTCCACTCAATCCATTATCATAAAAATTATCTCCTGTTGAAACTACGAAATCGATGTCTAGTTTCTCTGCAATTCTTCCCATCTACGTATTAATATCATAACAAATCAATTAATCACGTCTCTTCTAGAATAGCAATCAACATAGTTAAAAATACTACTAGAATATGAAAGATGATGAAAAAGAGGAATGATGATGTCAGCAGCACAAGTTCTAATTTATTATTCAATTGAATAATAATATACACTAATTATTCCCTTAATAGTCGAATGACACACCTACAAAGAGTTTGTCTTTAAGATTATTCAATAAAAGATTACTCAATAAAAAAGCAATAAAATTTGGTGAACATGTAATGTTTTGTTACCTGAGAAGCGACTTGAGACTGGTTGAAGGCACCTCTTCTACCCCAATCACCAAAAAGCTAAGCGAAAGCGGCTCATCATTTTTGGTTTCGGTTGAAATGGGATGTTCAAATCTTTGAAGCTCTGCTTCTGCGCTTGTAATAAGGAATACGAAGAAACACGGAGCTAAAACATGCCAAAGTGCCATTTTGATGAATATATTGGATGCCATGAATCTCTCTAATGGTCGCAACAACATAATCTACGTATCATAATCTTTTTGCTTATTTATACGTAGTTGATAACAATCTCCAGGAAGGCGCTTTAATCACTTGATACGTAGTCCAGGTTGCATGAATTATGAGTATGATTAATTAAAACTGTGTCGTTACTTGGTAAAATGGAGGCAAAGTTACGTCATATGCTATTATTTTTAGTAGTTGTAACTGCAACCGAACGTGAGATCGTAAGGATCAGGATCCTCTCCTGATCTGAGCATTTATGATCTTTTACAGATCTTCTGTTACATTTATTTTAATAGTAGTGTATGATTAGAATTTAACTATTTTTTTTTAATTTATTAACTTCTAATAAAATTTACTCAGAAAATACTCAGATCAGGAGATGATCCTAATTGAGATTGAAGAGAGCAATTGGAGGATATGCAAATATGCCATTGCCATTGGAATATTATTAGAATATTCGTCACGAGAAATCGAGAGCTCAACTTGTTGTGGGCCTTTCTGCACAGTTGCATAAAATATTTTATACAATTTCCTAATTTCGTAAGAAGAGCATCGAGATTAATATTAACAATAAATCAATTTTATGGCCAGCTTGGCTGGACCAAAAAAAAAATGAGGTATGCAGGTCTAAATTTCATGAATGCCGTCAAATCGCCTCTTGTTTCGCATACCGCCAACTACAAATGTTGGTGATATGAACAAATTGCACAACTAAACTTGGATTACTTGCGCCGTCAAATCGGCTAAGTGTGGAGAAGTAAAAAAATGACGGTCAAATATATGTATCTCTCTTCAATACTAAAATGATAAAAATTTAGGTTTTGTTATAACAGACCATTAATAATTAAATTTTAAATTGTAAATATTTGTGAATTTTTTGTTATTAAGGACATATAAGCATAAAAAAAAAAACACTATAAGAAGTATTTTTAAGAAATTATTTTTTATTATATTTACCACATTTTAGATGCATTAGAGGTGCCTTTTGAGGTAGAACATAAACATAAGTATTTTCTCTAAAATAACTCTTGAAATGATACCTATGATTTTACTATTCTAGGGTGGCGATATGTAATCTCTTAAATATCTCTCATCAGCCTTTACTTTTTAATTAATTTCATTTATTCTAAAAATTATCTTTATTAAAAATAAAATTTAATAAAAAAATAAAAGCAATTTCTGTGACTTTAACCACCTCTCACTACCTCAAGCCACCGGACCACTAGCCCTTCCTCATCAACTGATCCTACCGATAAATTCTCAAGCGGCCACCGGCCAAAACCTTCATTATTTGATTAAGAAATGATAAGGTCGGTGGTTACAGAGTGCTTTAATATATTTGTGAAGCAATTGTCCCCATCATCTTCTTTCCTTGATTTGATGGATTTGCTGCACCTTCTTTGTATGACTATGGATTCAATTCAGTCTAACAATTTTATTACATTAGGTTCATTAACATCACATATAGTGCAAGGGAGAGATTTTTTTTATTATTTTCTCAGCAAATTACACAGCCACGAATCGATGTGTTGACAATGGAGCTAGTTTTAATTTTAATTGTATTCTTATCTTTGTAATAAGCAAAATTTAAAAAATAAACGTGATTAATTGAAAAGTGAACCCTGGAGAGAAAAATTGAAGGGTCACCATTCAAGATTTTTATTATTATTATTTGGATTTTTTTAAGATGTTGTATGTATTTTTACATAATTGATAGTAGAATTAATGTAAACCCTTAGATGGAAGATTTTTAATTTGAATAATTCATTTAATATAATGGATAATTAAATAATTAATTAAAATATAGCAGTTAACTTTCAAGTTACCGTAAATATTAATTTTTTAATTTTAAATTAATATTAATTTGGAAAAAACCATCCACATTCTTAACGTTTACTTAAATAGTCATATAAATCTCTTTAGTTTCATAAATGGTTATACAAACCCTCTGCATTTGATAAATGATTATTATACCTTTTGATTAAAACAACATAAATAAATATAAATATAGTAATGGGATAGAAATAATAAATAAATATCATATGATATAAATAAAATATTGCAATAAGTACAATTAATAAAATAACGTGTACGATGAAAATTTTGTTAATATTAAGTTATTATTAGTCTATTCCGATGGATCTACTAAAATCAATTAATCCAAAAATTGATTTTAAGATTGATATCAATATAGACATAATTAAATAAGATATTGTACAAAAATAATATAAATTTTATATATTGCTTTGAATGTTGGGTATAATTATTTAATATGATTAGCATGTGAAACAGATTTTAATATTGTTAAAAGAATATGATAAACTAATAATGTTAAACTAAATTTTTTAATATTCATAATATTTTATAAACTTTATCTTATTTTATATATATTATATTTTTTAATTTCAAGGGATTATGTATGACCATTTAAGTAAATTTTAAAGGTGTGGGTGATCTTTTCCCTATTAATTTTGTAGCATATTTAAAGTGTTATATCATATATCATACATCGCGCTTAATATGTTGATTTTGTTAAAGTGTTATGTTATTAAAAATTAAACTTTGCACTTATAATATACTACAACCTTGATGTAAAATGTAACAAAAAATGTGTAGATATTTTTGAGTAGGCAATTATAGCTTTCTTTTACAAAATAGTAGTATAGAAATACAATCGGTGAAATGTAATAAAAATTGTACGGGAAAAAGTTAGTAGAATTATTAAAACACATGAAGTGACACACACACACACACATATTGAGTACTTGTATGTACCCCTATTTATTAATAGGAGGGAAATTAAATTCATAATTATCCCAGTGAATTATGAATCGATAAATGAAATATAAATATTAGTAAAAATTAATTTATAGACTAATTAAGTAAACCATAATTTATGGGCATTTGATACATTAATCTAAGATCAAATGAGATATATCATATGATATTTCATACAGTAGTCCAATTTTCAACATTTGCATATAGTTTTGTAAGCTAATAAGCCAATAAAATATACCATGTGAGAAATTGAAGGCTATTATTTATATGTGGCCATTGGACAAATATATATATTTTGGTACTCTTCCATGACCATACATTGGAATAAAAAAATCTCACAGTAGAGACTACATCTGTTTGCATGCTTTGAAAATAAATTTTGAAATTAATTTGATTACATAATAGTCAAATTATCTTATAACATTAAGGATATGATTTAAGTACTATTTTAACAATTTTGAGTCTTGCGATATTCTTAAAATGATTAGATATGAGTCACTAAGTATCAAGTTCGTGAGATTTGTCACTATGCCTCGATGACATATGCTGGATATTTGAAATTAAAGGGTCTTATCACCGAACTCAAGTATGAGATGATAGAGTTGAGTGGAAATTTTGAAGAGAAAATAGGTAGGTGGTCTAGTGAGAAGAGAACTGTTGTTATTATAAAAGATCCATTAATTGTGAAGACAAAAGGTGCTCCTAGTGCAAGAGTTCATAAGGGTGTCAACTTAAAAAAATGTGGGTACAACAAATTATCTGGACATAATAGAGGCAAATGTCCAGTACTTAATGAGGTGTATTTATATTAGCACAATTCTTACAAATGTTGAATATTTTAGTTGTTATCTGAATTTATTTTTATTGATGCATTTTTGTTTGATATAATATAGGTTGGAAAAGAAGGTGATGAGAAGCGGAAGAATATTACAGATCATGAAATGAGTTCAAATGCTTCATTTAATATTACTTTGGTAAAGTAATTGTTTATGCCAATCGCCAAGTAATTTTTTTCCCCTTTTTTTTTATTGGGATACGGCTGCTGAGTTTAAGGAGTATGGTAGTGTGTTCATTTGTTTGTACTTGTTCAGGAGAATGAAACTTCAGATAAGGATGTTGAGGAAAAATTGCAATAAGAGGAGGATTTTTTTTGCTGATTCATAGATTAGTACTAATAATGAATTCAAAATAGTTGAATTTTTTTTTTTCATTCAGAAAAATCTCTATTCAAGAATTAGATGATCATGAACTTCTTGACCAAATGCTGTATTGATAGTTTTTTACCTTGTAAACACTATAACAATGTCTTTTGAATGATGCTGAAATCACAGCATTCGATTATAACTTTGAACTGCTTAGGTGAGCATGAATATAACCAATTCATAGTTTCATTTCCCATTTGCTCTTATAAGTTCATTTGCAATTATAAATTTATACTTGACCAGACTACATATTGCCCGTGTATAGCTAGCTATAAATAAGGTTTATTGTCAAGAAAGAAATCATTATTCCAGTAGTACACATGAGTGTTCAATGGTGCATGCAATTTCTGTTGATTACTAAAAGCATAAAAGTTGCTAACACCATGCTTAATAAGTAGGCAAGATCATGCCAGTTTAACCTTTTGCGTGTCGCTGCTAGAGATGATCAAATCAAGGCAGAGAAAAGAAGAATGGAATCAGAAGCTGAGATTAATAACTGGGCCTCTGCTTGCTTTGCCCTCTTTCTTAAACGATTGGTGGGCTATTGCTTCCACCGATTAACCGGGTCTTCAACCACTGTTTTTGCTGCCTACCATCTTGTCGTTTGTTGAGCGGAAAAGTTGAACTACAAGAATAAAGTTTACGATTCTTGTCAATGGTTAACCATTTGAGAATGGAAACAGCATTCAAGAATCAAATTTCAATACAACAACATGAGAGATAAACAATTTGTAAATTTTATAAGATAGAAAAAGAGATCTTATTTTATCGTATCTCTATTTTTTTTTTATTTAAAATAATTTTTCAACCAATTTGTTAACTTGTTATAATTTTTTGAAATAATTAAATATTTTTATTATTAAAAATAATGTGCACCGTTGATTACATTTAATTATACAGATTTATTATACTATTAATGCTATAAAAAAAATTATAACACCGTTGAGGGACCTATTATTATTCTTTTTAATTTGAAAGAACTCCAACAAATATATATAAATATTGGAAGTCTCTAAGTTACAGAAGTTACAGCTGTAACTTCTGCAAATTAACAAAATCCATAAATATTTTATATAAAACATTCGTTAAATATTTAAATCTTCAGTAGAATAAATAACACGTGCCTCGAGTCGCCCGCGGTTGGTGGCAGTTTGTGTTTGACAATGTGACAGACTATTCTTTAACTTCCCATACATCTATGCTTTGTGACTGGCGCAACGTGGGAGGATTACGCGTGGTAACAGAACTCGCCGCTCATAAACTCTAGCGAACTAGGGTGTCGTCCTGCCACCATGGTATAGATCGAGAAGCAAGATTCTGCAGCGGCACATAGGCCTTCCACCCTGTTCGGTTTGCAAAATCGTTCTCACCATCATGTAGATCTCAAAAAACCGAGATCTAATTATCTCTTCACAGTACCTTCCTCGTATGGAAATAATGACCTGAGCATGAAGTAAACAACATGGTTTCTTTAATAAGGGAGGAGGGTCGATAATGACGGGAGAGACGCGGACGGATACTCACATTGCAGAAGATGAAGAGTTTGGAGAGATTTAATGTGATTATGGAAAGGCAGAGAAGATTCAACCCAAAAAGAGAGAGGACCCAAATAGAGGAGACAAGCTTGAAAATCCAAAAGGAGAGAATCCAAAATATATTTGCAGACTAGGTATTTGTTTATTTTGGCCACTTAATCCAAGAACAAATCTGTGGTAAGTTACGTGCCCAAGGCAGACGGCTTGAGAGAGATTTGGTCATCATTCTTTAATAGAATTTGTATAGTAAACAAGTACGTTAATTTGTACTTATTCATACTCACAAGGACAATCTTAAAGGGAGATAATACTGTCACCGTACAGAAATAAGCGCAAATAAGCTGTATATTCAGCAATATGCAGTACAACCATAGACATATAGGTGTACACGAGGTGGCATGAACCAAATCCTATAACACCATCAAGTTCAATTTGTGAGCGTTTTAATTACAAGCAAGAAACAAAAACAATCATTTTTCATTGAGTCCTATAATCAGCTAATACTTGGGACCCAAAAGAGAGAGAAGAAAAGTCCTGTAATGGCCTGATGTTTCAGAGTGAACAGCATCAGTCAAGGTCTTTTTGTATTTCTTCAAATACTCAGCTTTTATATACTGCATATCAATCTCAGTTCTAGTCACAATAACCCTTATCAGTGTGGTGTCGTCCGTGCCCAGACCTTTCATTGCTTTGTGGAGTACCTGAGAAGTTGAGTCAGGGTTTTCATCATTCTACAATAGTTGGTCAAACAAATAAGCAAATGCTGAAAAGCATCACAATTTATTGAAATTAAACTTCTCCGCAATGTCTTTTCCAGCACCACCATCCTATAGCATTTGGTTTAATGGAATGGATTAGTGCTTCAAAATAATTATTGCCCTGTAACAGTTGTGTTATCATTTTGTTGTTGGAGCCTGAAACTATTTAAGGTGCACACAATTTGAATATCTCCACAATGGCTTCCAAGAGATGCTTCAATGAACTGTAAGCTTTTTACCTTTCCAACCCTAACACAATTAAAAACCTAAAACTTCATAAACCTGTTAAACAATCTGATTTCCACACATTATAGTAGTTCTTAATAATAGCTTCTTATGACAGTATACGTTCAAAAGTATCCCTTTCCAAACACTGGCTGAATATGTCTCCATTCTGCCGTGCAACATGAACAAAACTACATGTATCGCTGAACAAAAATACTCATGTATTGTAAGATCACTTCCATGATATATACCTTCGCAAAATACGTCGCAGGATTCTCTGAGCATTTTAAAATTGTCAAGAGGCCATACTCAAAACTGCCCGATGTTTCCTTCTTCACTGCCTGGTAGAAAGCATCATGGATAAGCATCAAATAAAAAAAATTCCTTGAGTAATAACTACTGGGGAAAAAATTCACCTTTTGAAGTGAGTTTCCATTCAAACTGTGATAAACAGAAGCAACATAAGCCAAGTGTGCCCTGCTTCTTTCACAGAATATTCGGATGAAAGTCCTCTCATCAGTTCCTAATCTTTTCTCCCCAGCTTTATAAAGCGCCTTGGCATCATTCTCAACCATTTGTCTGTCAACTTCCAGACCTTCATTCCAAGGGGGGCTCACATAAGCCAGCAAGAGCTACACCAAATATATTAAACCAAGTCGTAAATGCTACTATTTTATTATAGAATAAATCTCTAATATGGATGTTCAGATTTTTCTATTCATTCCGACTTGCAGCCTAAGCCATTGAAGCATTCTAATAACTGAAATCAGTCACTGACACTACCATAGAACCAATAATTTATTATCTCTTCAGTGATTAACACAGTAAACAAATGGATCCACATACTTTTAATTTTCTCTTCTCATTTCAAGTAGCGCTGTGGAACTTCGGATTTTTATGAATTCGATCGGATTTCAGATTGTTTGGATTGGAGGGGGAGGGGGGGGGACCATCCGAATCCAATCCAAACCTCAAATTCGGTCCAATCCGAGCCGAAATAAAACGGATCAAATGAATATTTTGGAAGAATTTGGATTCGGATCGGTTCGGATGAGTTTAGATTTGGATGATATTTCGGATTCAAATAGTATTTCAAATTGCGTTACGTTCAGATTAGGGGTCATTTGGCAATTTTCATATAAAATTCATGCAATCTATAATTGATTTAATTTTTTTTTTTTTCCAGTAAGTAATCCAATCTGATCGGCTTGTTTAGATTAACCCGGATCCGATCCAATTCGAAGCTAAGCCGATCAAATGGTACAAATTGTACCCAATCGGACATTAGGCAACATCCAAATCCGACCCGATGCCCAACCCTAATTTCAAGTCATCCATTGACCTTTTTTCTCTTTTTCCATTGTCTCTGCTCTTTTATTGTATCATCAACCCTCTCATATTCTTTATCGACCTCTGCTTTCCTTTTAATTTCAGTTTAACGACATAACAGATTATTTTAGGGTCTATTTGGAATTGAGGTTGGACAGCTACAAAACTAAAGTATTTGATCAACACTAACTGTTGTAGTTTAGAAGCTATGTTAATACAATTTTTCACTTGTACGATGAAAAATCTATTATATATTTAATAATTTTGTTAAAATTATTATTTAAAAATTATATTTATTACATACTATTAATTTTTATTCCATAGTTACAGCTTTTTTTTCAAAGCAGTTCTATCACCTCAACTCCAAACAAGACCTTATTTAGGTGGCTCTAAACACCTAGGAAAAGTTTATTAAATGACAAGGCGAAAGATGAAGCAAGTTTGGCTCTTCTAATGGGGCCTCTTGATGGTTCTAGAGTGGACAAAACTAGGCTCTCAGAAGAAAATAAGATTGAGAACAATGTGAAGGGCCGTGTTGGATCTCGAGAAATATGTAGAAAGAGAGGCACAAGTAAATAACTGTAATTCAACTTATGCTTTCAGCATTTGTTCATTGGGGCTTGTAGTGTCTTGGGGAATACGATGATTGTGTAGATGACATTAGTCTTTGGGGATTCAAAGCAAGCAGAGGCAGGAAAACTTAGATTTCAGTTGAATTGCCTTTCCTCTCTCTCTCTCTCTCTCTCTCTCCTTTCTTTTTTTTTTTTGGTGTTGGGGGGGGGGGGGGGGGGAGAGGGCGGGGGGTTGTTGTTGTTCAGTAGAATAGATATACATATTATTCAGTGTTTATACATTATGGTAAGAAACTAATTGGAAGAATGAATGAACTTAAATGTCAGATAATTTTCTGCACAAGGGTTTCTTGTGAGAAATGAAGAAATTAAGAGAGTTGGAGAAACCAAGGCAGACAAACCAGTGAGAGAGAGAAATGTGAGAGGAGAGAAAGGGAGTTGGAGAAAGAAATAAAGGCACATATAAGAGAGGAATTAAATGTAAGTGAATTGATAGAACAGAAAGTAAATTATAGGTTATAGGCCATCGGTCACTTTATTCATGAAAGATCTCAACCACTTGAATGATTCAATGGCAGTGACTAAAGTCCAGATGTCCATGAATATAGGCTCTCCTCCTATAAGTGACAAGGATTTAGCTGACAACTTTACAAAACCACTGCCAACAATATCCCACATGTATGTGAAGTTATTTGGCAAGTAAATTGCATCTAAATTTTTTGGAGTAACAGCATAGAAAAGAATAGCCCCGCAGCAATTGCCCCCTCATTTGACGACTATTTTCTAGTTCGTTATCAATTTCAAAATCTTATCTCTAAAGGGCAACGCAAGAACTAAACAATATCCTGTGCAACTGTTAACAGTACCCAGGTTCAATTTGAGTACAGTTTTTTTTTCTTTTTTTCTTTTTTTAATACACAATTCAAGTTTGCGAAAGAAATAAACAGTTATGAAAAACATACTTATCATATAAGGCAATCATGAATAATACAACTTTCATGCAGATCCTGGTACTAGCTAAATTACTCCAGCTAATATTTCAAGGCATAATTGTTGGATGTTATCACTGCATATAACATGTTTCTCAATCCTAATAGAAGTGTGTTTAATAGATAAGTGCTTTCTCTGCCCACCTTCGCTTTTCAATAAATCAATCAATAAATAAAAATATACTTTCAGTATTACCTTTCTTCAACATTTATAAACTTACTTCTAAAAGTTGCTGCTGAAGATATAAAGATTGGCTTATGGATAGACCATTCACATCAATAAGAAAACCTCAAATATGTCGAATTTTCTGTGTAATCGAATTTACTTCAACAATGCTAAGAGGAAGAATGAGGTAGGACCACAAGCAAAATAAGGCAAATCGTTACAAAAACAAGGAAACTAATAAGTATAACTCCAGATGACAAATATTTAGAGCAAAGTTAACAAAACAATATTTCAGATAGAATAAAGAGAGAAACATATTCTACCTTTTCATGATCACCAGAAGTGTGTCTCTTAATATCATCTTCAAGGTGGACTCCAAACTTTGAATGGTAATGTTGTCTAATCAACTGAATCTGGGATGGTGTGCGAGAACAAATTACTTCAGTGGCAGCCTTTAAGTTACTCGTGGTAAGTGAATTTCTCACAACTACTGCATCACGTGCTGCTGGGTCATGCATCCAGAGCAAAACTGCCATCTAATAATATGTAAAAGATCGAATATAGAAAGCAAATTAATAAAGGGAATAGCCAGTATTTCAAAAAAGCTAAAATAGTTT
This sequence comes from Murraya paniculata, assembly GCA_030449075.1. Classification (NCBI taxonomy): domain Eukaryota; kingdom Viridiplantae; phylum Streptophyta; class Magnoliopsida; order Sapindales; family Rutaceae; genus Murraya; species Murraya paniculata. The sequence goes on along the minus strand of JAEVFN010000009.1, from coordinate 438,501 downwards.
TGAAAAGATATACCAAGTGCCTATTACAGTGGTACCTCCAATTTTCCACTAAGCTCTGAAGACAAGCGTTTACAAAGGTCTTCAGAATACAGAGCTCTATATTCTTGTTGGATAAGAGCTCGTTGTGTTGCATCTCGATGGGCAAGAATGTCGATCACCACAGCAGTATCGCATCCCCATCCTGAATTAACATGAAAGAGTGAACATTTGATGCAAAGATAACCATAATATTCATAAAGAATGAACTCATCGGAAGAAAATCTATGGAATCGTAACTGTGTCAGTGCATCCACCTACTGGGTGAGGGTAGATTATTTTACACAGAAAATAGAACACTATACATAACAGATGTCCAAATCACCCATTTGGTTAACAAGTGTTAAGGCAGCAATATCAGAATGCCAATAGTAGAATAAATTTAAACAATAATTTTTAAACATTCCAAATGAAAAGAACTCCACAGATACTACTTACTTTAAAATTAGAGGAAAAGAAGAAAGATGTGAAACCTGCCACTTGTCATTTAGTTCAGACTGTAAAAGAAATTTGCTTCTATATAGTATAAACTCCTCTTCTATAAGGAAAGCATATATACGCCTTATCTTAGAATTTCAATTGAAGAGAGCATCTTAAATATTGCTTCGTTTGCTTATGTTGTAGAAGCATTTTCTTGATGAGCATTTTCTACATATGAGAAAGGATTCGAAAGACTAATCTCAGTAACATTTCACATCAAGGCCACAAAAAACATTGTGCCATTCTCACTACTCTTAAACATGGCTTAAAAACCTAACCTTGTTAGATCCAGTCTCATGACACAATAGATTGTCATAAAGTACAGGAATTTAGACTACAGTATTAAAATGCTCCTACATTAAATTTTGTGTTTAAACCTTGACCATATCCTTGATGCAGCAACAGAGAAAGTGAGTGCGTCATAGAAGAAACGCTCACACTGACAAGAAAATTTTTGAACCATGAGAGTGTTATCCCAAAAGTAGTATTAATATTAATGAACATAATTATAATAAAACTAGAGAAAGCCTAGTGAGGGGGAAAAAAAAAAGTCTAAAGCGTAAATCCTACCTAAAATGACTATTCTTTTCTTGTTTCCCTTGTTGGCGACCCGCTAAAACATCGATGTGATAATTTTTATTTTTCACCTATTCACGATTGTTATGAAACAGTAAAAGTAAGAGCAGTGTTCTAAGTCAACTAATAATTGACATATCAGCCACAATTACCATCATTTCTCTACAATTGGTACTGCTGGTTTTTGTTATACAAATATAAATGGCGAAGTGACATAATCACCAATTGTTATTAACAACTTACAACTACATTGCGTGCTTCTGGGATTTGACATTTTGGAAAAGCACCCAATTATGAATATTGATGGGATCAATGTAGGAACTCAATTAATGTCAAGTGTAGAATGACTCAATGGGCTTGGTCTTGATGGCTCAAACTGAGGCTTCACTATAGAAAATCACGAATAAACCCATGTGTTGCATAAAAATAACATTATGCTGTTTGTTGACTATTTATTTTTCATAGCCAAAAATCTACATGTTTAACATATTATTGGTTCAACCATTTCCTTTTATTTGATCAATTAGCTTACCTCACTTAGGACCTTCTATTGGCAAGTTTCTGAATCAAAAACACTATCATTACCATCTCTTACATCAATCAAAGAGACTTTTATCTTTTTGCCTGCTTTTCGACTGTAATTCCATCCAAAATTTCTTTTACATAACACTCTTCCAAATAAAGAATGTGACACCAAGTTTATTTAAGCATAAGATAAGATTTGTCAATAATTCCAAAAATTCCTGAGTACTATATTTATCCATGACATATCGTTAAATCACAGAAATAGCAGCAGTCCTAGATATGCGACGTACGTATACTCAAATTTCAAATCAAATTCCTTCATCCTTTTAGAACCCACACTACTCCGAGATTTAAGCCTAGGTTCATTATCTTTGAGCAACTCTATGAACTCTACCATCCTCACATCCTTTTTCTATTTTTTCTTAACAATAGTGATTTGTAAGATTTTCCACATGGCCAAATCTTCTTTCAAAAAAATTAGAACAGTAACTAAATTTTAAGTACTAAATCACATATCCAAATCTTCAAAATCTAAGCACACCATTTTGGTTTTCATTAAATCCTAATAAAGTAGATAAGGATTATGAAAAACGAAATAGTATTGTCGATTTCAACATGCCACGCATGCCCTAAATCTCTCATTTGAATTTATACATTCAATCCGACATGCAAAAATTAGCAAATTTACAATTGATTTTACAAGTCTATGTAATCAGTCAAGAAATTAATCCCTGACCATTTCAGAATTTCTCTACCGAAACCTGAATATACGATATCATTAAAAAAAATTTAAATAAATAATTAAAAAATTATTACAAAAGTGCCATGATTGGAAGTAAATTTAAAAAAAAAAAGTGAAAATTCGTAGGAAAAGAGAAGAATACCCTTAAAAGCATCGTGAAGCTTGATGGCATCGTCGCGTGGAGAAGTGAGAATTGGTGGAACGATTAAACTTGACATTTTTGTTTTATTTTTTAATTTCAAAATATCTCTCTATCTTCGTCAATATCTGTTATGGATAGGATAATAAATTTGTTGAAATTTGATTACCTAAGCACCATGAACAGAGTTGCCACGTGTCGAATGCTTATCAGTTTTTGCCAAGTTAGTAATACTTGCTTCCCTACTTTATCTGGCGCGTGGCAGAGAGAAAGTCCACCCCAGCGATCTGTTCAGGAGTGTCCCTTCTTCTTGGCTTAATATCTGCATTATACCGTATGTTCCGAAATTAGCTTTTAATTCTCCTTCCGTCAGTTGCGGACGAGGTCGAGACAATTGCCTCCGTACTTTTTTTTTTTTTTAATTTTTTGAAAATTTTACTTCTAACTATTGCGGGATACTAACCTAGATAACAAAACAATTATCGTGGAAATTCTTCCACCCATTCAAAACATCTACAACAGTTAAAGAGTAAACATAGGCAAAACATCTGCTGTTTCGTTATAATTATATAAAATATGTTTAGTCCTAAAACCCGACTTCGATAACCGTAAACATTTTAAATTATAAAAGTATCCAAATCAACCGAACTTGAGTACTTCTATGTTCCCAACACAAATTGAATAAGTCACACTAAATTCTACTCAATTATCTTTAGAGATGAACCAATCTTTTTAACAACATCATAGAATAAATACCAACATCATCCCCCCTTGGCTTAGAGATGGTACGCGGATCGGTCGAAATACGACACGGTGCACGTGCCGTACAATACTAGCACGTTTTAGTAGGACGTGCGACAAAGTAGTGCATGTACAGGAGTTGTGTTGGACTGAGAGTTTTAAATAATGAGTTTTAAACGAACGGCATAATTAGAGATGGGATAAAGCACTATACGTAAACAGGCTTGTAAGAAATACTTGTTATTGATGGATTAGTACATGGATCATGGGTCATCAATAGCATGCGAGTCAAAGTATGCTAAAAGTAAAACTTTTCAATGAAAGTAAATTTAAAATTTTATAATTTTACAAATAACTTAAAATTGAATCTTTTAGTAATTTAAAATTTTATAATTTTACAAATAACTTAAAATTGAATCTTTTAATATATTTTTATTACTGTAAGTTTTTTAAATTCATTTAATTCTTAATTTAAAAAAAAACTAATTTTTTATGTTTATAATTTATTAAATAAATAGATGATATGAATAGATGATATAATTATAATTATTTTATAAATGAAATCATAAATATCATGATTTTATACATGCATGTATTAATATTGTTGTAAATTATGATCTATGACTCGATATAAGTCCAAGTTAACAATTAAGTTAACCCTCAAGAAAAATTTAATATTATTGTTATTGTTATTAAGTATTAAAAATGAATTCTAATATTGTAGGGTTTAACGTAATAAGTACTATTACATTCTCTTACTATTACTAATTTATTATTATTAAATAAGGACTTAAGTTTTGAACTTCTTATTTTAAAAAATTTGACCTGAGGAACATGAAAAAAAAAAAAAATACATGGTTTTGAAAAAAACATGCCAACAGCTTAGCATTCCTTCTTAAAAAAATAAGAAAAAAGAAAAAAGTTTGTCATACTTTTCGCTTAAAAGAATATCACTTAAAACCTTACTTTAAATATTGTTGTTATTAAGTACAAAAGCAAGCAAGGGTTACTCCTGCAAAAGATTGTTCTCAATTAACTAGTTATTAATGTAAAAACACACGAAACACACAAACTGGCCTGAAATGTTAATTAAATTAAAATTTCTATGTAAATTTAATAAAATTGACTCAAACTTCCATATCTACTAAAGACACACTAACAAATGTACACAAAAAATCTGGGGAGATTTAGAGTTGATTTGTTGATGCGTTATGTAAACTACAATTAAAAAAATTTAAAGTAAAAAATCTAAAATTGTAGAAAACAATTTTAAAGAGAATGAGATATGATGCTGAATATGCTTAAGAAATCATTCTCCACTACTAAGCATTGGATTTTTAGTCAACTATTAGAATCATCATTGACTTTCTTTTGAAAACAACAACACTAAAATAATTATAAACTCAATTATCTTTATCTTTCCTTACTTAGCTGTCAAGTCTAATAAGCTCTACTTGATAACTTGTTCTCTTTCCAAGAAACAATCCATAACAAGTTCTCTAAATTAATTTAATGAAAGTATTAGAACTAGGAAAGAGACAAGCTGAATGAACTAGCAAATATCACATAATCTTGATCACATTCTACCATTTAGGTTTAGTTTTTGATAATTACGGATCAAAAACCCTAAACTAACAATCAAATCACCTTCAAATTCATCTAGTTTGCCTCCTAAACAAACAAGATAGTAATTCTTGAATATTAAGATCCAACATAAAATTTTCTAGAGAAATGTAAGAAATTCAAATCTTTATTAATAAAAATCCATGTCAAGGGTTTTGAAATCAACCCTAACCAATAAAAATATTAGTCATACATATCTAAATTATTCAATATCAAATCCATTAAAAAAAGACTAACAAAAGATAAGAGAAAGAAAGACTTATTGATTGAATTATAATTATGTCAGCCAAATATTTTCTCCAATTAGCCAAATTGATTCTACACATTTCTTTTCTCTATTTGGGATGTAACTTATTGCCTTTATATAGAGTTTAAGTCATAAACATTGTAAGACTAGTGAAACTTGTTTTTGAAGTCATTTTTCTTATAAGTATTGGTTTTTAACCTAAGAAAATCGGCCAATGTGCTAAAAGTAGCTCCAAAATCCATTCTTATTGTAGGCCTAATTAAAAATCCGACCAGATCTTTAAGAATCAATCTTTGTGATTCTGGTCTTCCACCTTAATAAAATGTCTAATATAGCCCAATAAACTAAATGGAGCCCAAAGACTCATCCAAGAAGGAAGCAAAATTCATTAAGTCTCAATCTGGCGATTCTTCATACAATCTGTAGCTTTTCTATTACTTTTTTATTTTTTTAGCTTAAAAATTCCTACAAAATATAAAAGACTAATAAATATTTAAAAATTTCATGAAAAATATAAAATAATCGCAAAGAAAGTAATAAAAATTGATGTGAAAAAAATTAAATAACCGCAAAGAAAGTAATAAAAGCTTATGTGAAATTAACCAATCATCAACTGCAATCAACGAATAGAGAATTCGTTGAGTTGTGCAAGAGCACTTGTCCTTTAAGGCCAAATTCCATACCTTCAAAGAAGATCTTTTAGTGCAAGAAGAACAAATAAGACAGTTTGATTTGTAGGATACAATGAATTAGTCACCCCACTTTTTTTATTAGATTTAAATTAATTATCTATGTTACTCATAATTTTATTCAACTTGAATAATTGAAATCCAATAAATGATTAGTTTCAAATCAAACGCAAGACTATTTCTCTCACTTCCGACCAATATGAACATTAATATCTTGAAATACTTACATAATTCCAACATATTATAAAAGGATTTTTTTTTAATCTCCCAAAACTTTCTCTATTCCGTTTGATCATTTTTGGGTACGGCATTTACAAATGGAAAACAGGGCTCTATTTATAGTGCTAAATCACCGCTCAATGAATTTGGCTAACAAGACTAATTTTGCTCAATATATTCTATTTGCGTGGCCATTTGATGAAATAACATATCGCTTTCTGCATTCCAACTCATACATGCACGATCAGGTTTCTATCATTTAGATTACTACTTTGGCTTAATAATAAGACTCCATACCCTTGGTTTTTGTTGGATATGCATCATATTTTGACACTGTCTATTATTTGAATGCTAAATTTAGTAAAACCTCAATTCAGCAACTGTCATCAGTTGAAAATCTGAAAATTCTATGCCTCATTTAGTTTCTCTTGATTTGTGATAACTTTTTAGAGAATTACTCTGAGAAACTCAAAAATTCTAAATTGTTCTCTTCAGAAAAAAAAAATTTCAAATAATGGCAATTGAAGAAAGCCAACGTTCATTGATTTTAACATCGGGTGCAAGCGGACGTATAAACGCTCTGTTTTCTCTGAGAGCATTAAAATGTCTTATAGCAATTGTAAATGCACTGATTTTAATGTTGCTGGCTCCATTTCGATTTCGAGGGAGGAAAGGTTCAAGAAGGATTGTGCCATGGAAAAGCACTATTAGTGGTTTGGAGCAGGAGGTTTTGACAAGGAGGTCATTGGCCATTAGGAGAGTTGTGCAAGATGATCATGAAAATAAGAATGTTCATTGTCTCAGTCTCAGAGACTTTTCTCTTTTTGTGACACCCAGAGGTGATACCATTTTTACACAATCTTGGTCTCCAGCATCTGTAAATGTTAGGTAAGCTTTCTATTAATCTGAATTACGAAAATCGGTTTATTTGTTTGTTTGTGCATTGATTTGATTGCTATTGGGGAATAGTATAACAACATTTCAATGATTTGTCGACATACTTATGCGAGTCATTTATTAGAGACACTCAGCATAAACTCTTTTGGAAACACAGTCTCTGTTTTGAAAAATTAATTTTAATGTGGTATGACTTTTTTTTTTTCCCTCTCTCAATATAACAAAGTTTCCCTGACTATTTTATCTAACTTCTATTATGGGTGGTGCCTGCTGTTCTTTTTCCTTACCTTCATGGTATAACAATTCGTCGTGCCCGAACAAATTCCTTTCTTGGCTACTTCTTAACCAAATCCCTTGCATTGTCTTATATTTACTTCAAAATATGGGTGTTTAGGATCCAATCCGATCCGTTGAATTCGCTTGAATTTCACAAAAATCTGATATGCAAAAATCCAATCTATAGATTAGTAAATTAGATTGGATTGAAAATTTAAAAATCAATAGTTAGTAGATTAGATATAGATTTACTTATATAAATTTACAAAAAACTGCAAATATGCAAAAAGAATAAAAAATTTTAATTAATTAAAAATAAAACTTATTAATGTGGCATTACCACTTACTAATAAATAAATAAATTAAAATACAATTATATTAACACTATATTATATCTTATCGGATAATAATGTAAAATAAAAAATTAAATAAACAAATATAACTTTTTAAACAGTAAAAATTCTAAAGTAAAACAAAAACCATAACTCAAACAAAATAAGTTAGCACATAACATCAAAACTCTACCCCCTGGCATGGACAGAGCCATCACTGTTTCACCTCACCACTTGAGATAATTTACATTTCTTGTTTTCTTTTCAAGCTTTTGAAGATTTTCAAACTTTTCATTATATTGTTCTAAATAAATGAGATTTTTTTTTTTCGGTATGTTATATTTTGAAGCATTGAATTTATTTTCTAGTTATATTTAAACAAATAATTTATTTAAATATTATTCGATTTTGAATTTGATTGGTAGTAAAATTATTTTTATATTAATTTTTTTATTTAATTAGTTTGTGGATTAGACAGAATTAAAAATTTTTAATCTGCACACCAAATCCACAAAATGGTGGATTAGATATGGATTGAGTCAAATTTGCATTCGATCGACAGATGTATGAATTAGATTTGGATTACACTTTCATCAATTTGTGAATTGAATTAAATTAAAAATTTATAATCAATAAAATTATGGATCGAATATGGATTAATGTCCAATTTACAAAATCTAATCTATGAACACCCCTACAAAATTTAGATGGTTGCAATATTTGTCACACATGAATCACAATTTATTGAACCAGATGTCCAAGATTGTATATCCAGGATTTCTTTTTTCTTCTTAAAAAGCCAAACAATATATTCCGTAAAATGTCAGTCAAAATTATTGAATTAATTGGTTTGGCCTATTCATTTACCAGCCGCATTTTGGAATGGAGCTCAATTGCTAAGAGTCTGAGTATTTGAGACATTATCCTCCCGAAAGTTCACAATATAATGAACCTTTTATATTCAAATGTACACATAAAATGTAAACAAATCAGCGTCTAAAACTAAAAGAAATCAAACTCAAATTGTTGGCACTTCATTGTACATACAATTTGCACAAGGGGACCTTTTAATAATTTATATTGTTAAATTTTTTACAGAAATGTCTTGTTTAGTTCACTAAAAAATATTATTATTAATTTTAAAAGCAACTTTTTGCATGCTTGAATTTCTGGGGTTCTAAAATCATGAAATCGAAATATTACTTATCAACTAAATTTTTTATGTGAGTCTTATACGTGGCTATGAATCTTTTCTTATACTTTAATTTAAATGTTCCTAGTTTCTTATAAAAGTATATGATTGTGACCTTACTTCTCAATGGACCATAACTCGAGTACTGGATTGTCCACTAACTGACTAAATAAAACAAATTTCATGAACACGTCATTTGTTATAGGTTCATAAAATTTTTGCCTTCATTGGACCGATGTATAATAATAATCACAGTCATGTTACCACTTAAAGGAAACACATAACGACTCCTACTTTAATGTTGCCTACTTCTTCACATTTTGTTAAGCAAATGAATTTGTTGTAAAAAGCATTTTTCAATTTTGTTACTCCTTTCATTTCATTTTTTTTCCTATGGTGTGCTCAACTTTACAACATTTTCATCTTTCCTATACAGAGATCTAATGTTATCTTAATTCATCCTCTATGTTATTATACAGGGGAGTAGTGGTTCTATTGCATGGCTTGAATGAACACAGGTTTGTTATTTGCGCAAATGCATATTTTATATTAATTTGATTCTGTATAGCTCAATCTTTTATTTATGATGATTTTTCGATTTATTTTCTACAATAGCGGCCGGTACAATTATTTTGCCAAGCAGCTAAATGCTAATGGATTCAAGGTTTTTGGTATGGATTGGATTGGTAAGTTTGAAGCTTGTTGGCACTCTTAACATTCTCAAATTTTTCTTTTCTGTCTGCAATGACTGCTTCTTTTACAACTTTTTATTTTTTTAAAAAATTCAATATAAATGAACAAACATAAAATTAGATAGGAGATACTTTTTTCTCATCACCTTTAAACATAAAAAATATTGTAAATTATGCTTATTCCCGGAAACTGCTATGTATTATGCTTATGACGTATATTCTGTAGTTATGGCAATTTCTCTATTTTTTTTTTTAGGAAATAACAATCCTTAACAGAATCCTGTTACTGAAATTAAAGTGAATAATTTAGGTGTATTAACTATCAGTCACATGCTATTCTAGTAAAAATGAGTAAATTTTAAATTTAACTGGACCTGGTGCTGCTGATGTAATGATATGCAAATTCATTCTTATTTCTCTTTCGCAAAGGATAATGAGTTGTCAGTCAATTTTAAAGTATATTCTAGGAGTAAGTAGAAACTAAGCAAAAACTTCTATTTTCTTTTTCTGCAGCACACAGGATAGGCTTGCCTTTTAATAACATGTATACTAATAGTTCTATTCAATCCTTCTACACATACATAGCTAACTTTCATCTGCCTCTCCTTCAGAGAATAAAAAAAATTGCATTTTTTAATATTTTATAGTCTAAGATATAAGACTATGCTCCTCCTCTTCAACGATGCATCTATATTTGGATGTTGCAGGGATTGAGTAAATCAATTGGCATCCCATTGGTGCGAAAAAGTAAATTCTGAAGCTTTTTTTCATATGTAAGCTTCTTATTTGTGTTTTTGCGTCTGAACTTTTACTTCTAAACTTGGCAAGGACATTAAAGAAGAAGGTTGCAGTTGGAAGAGGAGCCAAGCTTTAGGAACTCCGTTCTTATTTTATTTGCTTCACGGAGAAAAAGTTTAAGCTGGAAAGGCTCTTTTTATTTATTAATTTAATTTATTTATTTCTGATTGATGGATACCAGAAAATCACTATATGAAAAATTTAGTCGATTTAGTTCTTTTCTTACCCAAAGTTTTAGTGGATTCTACGACATGCTTATGTAAATGTGCTTCTCACTTCGTCCTCTTGTGCATTTATTTTGAAGCGACATTGGTTATAAATTAAATCAAATACGTATGCGGATGTATAGTCTCATCTGTTGTTGGGTATGTAGTTTGTGCTTTTAGTTTCTTAAGATTTTGATTTTCTCTTGATTGTCACGGGAAAGTGAAATGTGCCCCTGTTTCCAAACATTAGACTTGATCTCATATTGCATAAGCAGAACTTTGCTGCTCTTGTTCTACAGGCTGCTAATTTCCGGAGTTTCCGTAGAACTTTCATTTAGTTATTAACATAAAAATTCAATTAATCTTCTGTCTTCGTTCTCTTTTTGATAATAATGAATCCTGATACTGTTCTCTGGAATAGCTTCTTTCGGGACTCTACTATCTTTGGTTTTATTATTCTTTTACTATAATTATTGTTTTTGTTACTTGCTGACTAGCTGCTCTGAGTTTGAACCTCTGGGTTATGTATCATCCTATTTGTGATTCAAGGTTTCATCTAATCTTTTGTTCAGGCTCACATAAGCTTTTGTTTCTATTAGGACATGGTGGAAGTGATGGACTCCATGCATATGTTCATTCTCTTGATGCTGCTGTCAAGGATATGGTATGTCTAAAGATTCGTAAATAAGATGCTGATGATCATAAATAATAATTAATACATTTAAATTAAATCTCAGATTCAATTAAGTATTGATTTCTTTAATTTATATCAGAAATTATTCGTTGAAAAGGTTTTAGCTGACAATCGTAGCCTTCCATGCTTTTGCTTTGGGCACTCGACCGGTGCAGCCATTGTACTTAAGGTTTTTGTTTCTTACAATACTCTTAATGAGATGATAATTTTGTTGAGGATGAAAGCTTATTGACTTGGGTTGTTAACAAATCGCAGGCGGTGCTTGATCCAAAGTTTGAAGCCAATGTAGCTGGAGTAGTGCTAACTTCACCAGCAGTTGGAGTTGAGCCATCCCATCCAATTTTTGTGGTATATATATGATGAATCCAATTGTTCAATGGATTTATGTATAGTTATCTATGCTCGAGATAATGTTGTAATTTGCTTTCTGTCGTTGTAGGCACTTGCCCCGATTGTGTCTCTTCTATTGCCAAGATACCAAATCAGTGCAGCAAATAAGAATGGAATGCCGGTGTCGCGTGACCCAGAGGCACTAGTGGCTAAGTATACCGACCCACTTGTGTACACAGGATCTATCAGGGTAAAAACTGGTTATGAGATCCTTCGAATCACAACCTACTTGCAACGAAATCTCAACAGACTAAAAGTTCCTTTTCTACTTCTCCATGGCACTGCTGATACTGTAACTGATCCAGAAGCTTCAAAAAAGCTATACCAATATGCCTCTTCAGCTGATAAAACCATGAAATTGTACCAGGGATTCTTACATGATCTCCTTTTTGAACCAGAACGTGATGATATCGTGAAAGATATAATTGAGTGGTTAAGTTGTAGGGTACAAGGTTAGGTAGTCCAATGATCGATATATAGAATGATTTGACAATATCTCAAATCCCACTATTGATGGAAAATTAAACAAGTGTGGCCGGGATGAAATTCATAAGTCTTTGTTGAAATTTCTTGACTTCAATACTCAAGGTTTAAGAATTTCTTAAATATTTTTAAAGATTATATTTTTTCTTGTTTATCGCAAACCCTTAGCAAGGGTTTAATAAAAGAATTAGCTTGAGCTTGGTGTATTTTATTGCATACTTTCTTTAGAATTAACTCCTACCTGATTAATAGCAACATTTGGTAGTTCTTAAGTTCTTGTTTTAGTTCAGCTAAGACTTCTATTAAAATTTTTTCTAAATTTGTTTTGATACAGAATAAAAAAATTGAAAAAATCTTAATTAGATTGAAATTTATAATATTTAAGAATATTTTAATTAATTCGTATTCTAGTTTAATTTAGTTTCTTATTTATAATTTTATTATTTAGGCATTGTTTGTTTGAGTTATTGATTATTATAAATAAATACCTTTTGTAACTTTACAAAAAGACTTTGATTATTTGTTATTGCTTATTTCTTAAAATAAACTCTTGTGAATTATATTCTAGTTATTTCTTGATGTTTTACGGAATGAACGAGCCCTTAACTCTCTAATTATTCTTATTCTTTCAAATGAACATAAATTTAATTTATTTTTTATTTTAATATTCTCCAAAATTAACAAAATATTTAAACATTAAACTTTCTTGCATTAATTTAGTATCAGAGTTAAAACCTGGATCACTGCTGTTTGTAGTTGTCGCAACCATCCATACAGTTACCTTTTGTTGTTTTTCAACTTGCTTTATATCATTTACACAGAAGTCCAAAAAAGAAAAGAGAAGAAAATAAAAATCCCAAAATTATCAAACCCTAGCACCATTGCCGCCGCTACAACCACCATCCATCACTACAATTTGAGCCAGCCGGCATCACCACAAGATTTTCCAACCTTCATTGACCAAAATTACAGCTGGAAACCCCCGTACCACAGCAATCCAAACCCATGAGTCACTAGTCAACCCGCCGCCGTGAGCCACCAGTCACCATCTCTAAACTCAGACGACGACGGCTGGTAACTACCACGCCATAGATCCGCAATATGATCGACCAACGGCCACAATCGACACTAGTAGATCCTAAACCCGCGTGCCATAACCACCGATCTACTACCATCACCATTGAGTATTGGACATAGCCACCATCTCTATCAAGTTTCCTTACACCACATCTATTAAACCCAGCAGTCACCAGCCTTTATTGCCTTAGCCAATGACTGGCAGATTTTCGCTGAGAGTTTTTGGGATTTTTTATGGAATTCCAGATTTGCGCCTCTCGGTTTTATTGTGTGGAAGATTTGCAAGAGGAAGATGTTTGTTTGGCTGTTTAGACCAACGTCAAAGGCTCTATTGAGGATATTCGTTGGCCATTCACATCTACATTAATTCTTCAACATCCAACTATTGATTTCAATCAACCTCCGATATTTGATGAAAAGCATGAGATTTTTCAACTTGTGGAAAATTTTGGGAAAAATTCGTTTGTCCTCAATATTAACTCTAAAGATTTATATGGTCAATATGATAAGACATGGTTAGAGATTATTGCTTGAAGATTTCATCTTGCATTTGACAGATTAGATGGGTATCGTCACCAAGGAAAGTTTAAGGTTGTTCATCAACATTAAAATTGTGTTTTAAAAATTAATCTTAAGATAAATAAAGATTATCTTAGGAATTGCAATAGGAAAAGTCTTGGGATGAATTTTTTCTATCTTTGTAGGAATGATGCAAAGTAAGAAATTAAAGAAATCTTAATTAGATTGAAATTTATAATATTTAAAAATATTTTAATTAATTTGTATTCTAATTTAATTTGTTTCCTATTTAGATTTTTATTGTCTAGATATTGCTTATTTGAATTATATTCCTACTTTAAGTATAAGTATTGTTAAAATAAGTTTTTTAGTTAAATTATGATAAGTTATAGTTATTATAAATAAGTGCTTTTTGTAGCTTTATAAGAATGTCTTGATTATTTGTCATTGATTATTTTTTGGAATAAATTCATAGCTTAAGTTATATTCTTGTTATTTCCCAACATTCTGCAAAATCAACGAGTCTTATTCCTTTAAAATTATTCGTTTATTTTAATATTCTCAAAAATTAAAAGAATATTTGAACGTTAAACTTCTACTGTATCACATTCCCTCACTATACATAAACTGAAATTTGAATATTCTATAAAGCCTAATTCAAAAAATAAATAAATAAATAAACTAATTATGGTTATGAGTGTTTAATGCATGATTTCAATGGAAGAAAAAGTATGGTTTCAATGAACCTAAAAATAGAGTGGTTTTAGAAAGAATGATTTGAACAAAAGTAAAAGTACCCTTTCAAGTCTACTATTAAAGTGAACCTAAAAATAAACTGATTATAGTCATGGGTGTTGAACGAATGATTTGAACAGAAACAAATGTAATTTATGAAGCCTAATACTTTAAAAAAAAAATTGAAAAAGTTTCATTGAGCATTTTCCCTTTGTTTAAATAATTTATTCAAGCTCGTAAGTATAATTGATGAGAACCAAGTTGTTAAAACTTCACAAGATTCATGAGCATCCGTGGAGGTCCAATGACAAAGGACAAAAACCAAGAAAATGAAGTATTAAATGGATTAATTGAGCATATCTTAAATTCATTGTTCAAGACAATAATTTGTGTTAATTGAGTGTTTAAGAGGTCAATGATTTGTCAATGTTATTTAAGCTTCAAAGTCTGATTTGGAGTGAGTTGAATGAAGAACAAAACAAGCCCTTATCAAATTAGGGAGAAAAGTCAAGCATATTTTTTAGTTTCCTATTCTGTTTTGGAAGCAAAATCTTTGATTTCTTTTTTACTTTAGGTTATATTTAGTAATAAGGAAACCTTATTCCATTAGTAAAATTCAACTTTATAAACCCATGTAACCCATTGGCAATTTGAAATATGATTTTTTAATATTTGTGAGAGCTTTTCACTTTGGTTCTTCAAAAAACTTATCAAGATTTTATCTTATGGCATTCTTTCTTAACTTATCACTCACAATTTTTCTATTCTTTCCTAAGTGTGGCCGTTAACCCTAGTCTTTGTATACCTTTGGTTCTTGTCTTTTATAGATAATGAGTTAAGGTCTTGATTTCATAATTGTTTTTTAATCCGAATTATAATGATCCTTAGTAAAGGAACCTTATTGAGTGCATGGTCTCACTTATCTTTGTGAAGTTCACATCAATGGGTATAAGAGCTTAAGTCCTAAATCATGTTTGATCTATTATAAATTTATTTAATTTATCTAATTCTGCATCCTTTTCTTTCTTGTTTCTTAATTTTTGTTCAAATCTGCAAATCTATCTTTCTTTTAATTTTTCGTTTCTACAATTTTGCCCTAATCCTTTTTGTTCTCTTCTTTCTCATTCAAAACTAAAAAAATAGAAAACAAAAAAGAAATATCTAAAAAATCTATAGAATATAAAGTATAGCTTGTTATTAAGGTTTTCTCTATTCCCAATTTCTATAATTCAACCTAAAAAAAAGAAAGAAAAGAAAAGAAAAGAAAAGGGCAATCCTAATCGCATCAAGATTCATGTTTTTCTTTGTCTTTCTTTGATTTTGATCGAGCTCATTTATGTTAATAAAGAATTGAAAGAGAAAATTAGAGAGTGGAAAAAAGTGAGTGTGAACTTATAAAAAATGAAAACCAAATTTGAGTAAATACAAATGTGAATGCTATTAATCTTGAGAGAAGCATGTAAAAGAATGGTTATGAGGTTTTTCTAACTCTATTTTGTAGGTTTTCTAAATATCTCAAGACAAAAATCAAAACTCAATAGATGATTCTCATGAACAAATAGACTTCGAACTCTTTTTTAAATCTTTAGAACAAAAATTTGAACATTTGGAATTAAAGTTTGAAGAGGTGAATGAGAGAAAAGATAAGGTTGAATAGAGGTGACAAAAGAGGCAACCATCTAAAGCTCGTAATGTGCAACAAAGAGAGAGAATTCCATATAGGTATGTTCATGAATATGAATATGGGGAAGACCTAGCTAGAAAAGATCATGCTTATTATATCAGTTTAGGCAGATATGGGTGAGGGACTAGAAATAGAGGGGTTAGATATAGAGATTGGTTTGATAACAATTTGGGAAACATTAAGTTAAAGATTCCATCTTTTTTGGGTTAAAAATGATAATTAAAGCTTATTTAGAGTGGGAGAAGAAGGTAAAATTGGTATTTGATTATCACAATTATTCGGTATTAAAAAATGTTAATTCTAATCTTGTTCCATTAAGATCTCAAACCGAGGCCTCCAGAAGTCAACTATTGAGTTTAAAAGAAAAACCGTCTTTAATTTAGTTGGTGACATTAAGATATTAGTAAAAAAGAGAATAAAATTTAATCTAATTTTTTCAAATTAATTTAGAGGTTTTGACTGAAACTTTTAGCGGGTTTGACTGAAATATGTTAATTTATTTTATTAGTTTTAATAAGAAACTTTGCCTTTCTCTTATACTTCAAAAAATAAAAATAAAATAAAAATAAAAATAAAAATAAAAAACACCAAATGCTCCATGTTAATTTATCCCTAGCCTAATCGACGAAGCCTGTTTTGTTTTTCTAAGTGCTCATTGCTCGTCCTGTTCTCTTTTAAACATCCTTCTTCACTTTGAAAGTTGAACCCCTCTTCTCTAAAACTGCTTGTTTCTAGCTATCCATTAAGCAGGCCACCATAGTCACCACATAACGACGACTAAAGTTGAAGCTAAGCTTTTTAATTTTCAAGTAAATTTGTAATTTCTCTGTCTTTTATAACTTTCTCCAATGCTTATTCTCTTTTGCATGTTAAAAGCAACATTTTTTTTTTTGTTTTATCAATTTCTCTTATTGACCAAAACTTGGAAATAAATGAGGAACACCCAATGAAATAATCTGGGATTTTTCTTTCTTTTTTTGGGGCCTTTGTAATATTTTGAAATTTTGCAAAATTATTATTTAGTTTGGGTCTTTTAATCATTTGTTGCTTGAGCTGAAATAATAGTAATGTCACTCTCAGTTCAATGAAGTTAGAGACATGATAATTTCTGTGTGTTGGTGTATTGATTCTTCATAATAGTTGATGGAATTCAAGAAAGCTAATTGTTGCTATTGTTGTGCAAAATTTTAATATACTTGCAAATGCACGAAACTTTAAAAATAGAATAGTGGTAACGAGGTTGAACCCATGTGGATTGTTATAAACTGGAAAGTCTAATTTAAATCTAACTCAATATTAATCCTAACTTGGTTGAGGAAATTAAGTTTTAGGAAAATTAAACTAATTAAACTAAGAAAACAATTAAAGCAAAGGTGATTTTAATAAGAAAAAGGTTATCAAGATTTTAAAATTCACAACTATTCAATTAGTAATTACCTAATTATTATTAAACTCTAATTTTAAAGTGACAACTTAAAATCAGTTTATATCATCTCATGGATACAGCAAATTAAGCTCAAGTAACCAAGTCTAATGTAGGTTCTTTTTTGCTTCAGGATAGAATTTCTAAGCATTATATATTTCCTATTGAAAAACAAAGAATCAAAGTTTCCAAAGCATTTTATGTATCTAATTTATTGAAAAATGAATAATAAAAGAGAATCACATTAATTATTATTTTACCAAACTTAGATTTAATCAAATAATCTCTTAACTATTAAGATTACTGATATTAAAGATGAAAAATTATTATTCATTCAATCATGTGAAATAAGAACTATAATCATTAAAGAAAATATGTAAGAAATTAATTAAATAAAAAGAAAATTATTTCATTGAGCAGAGTTTCATCTTTAGCCTCAATATAAAAAAATTCACTAGACATAAAAATTAATAGAACTAGTCCTGGAGAATTGAAGTTATAACTTATTTTATCACATGTGTGCTTCACTTCTATCTTGTATGTAGCTCTCTGCTATATGCATCTGATCTAGCTTTTGAATTAGCTTCTCTTTATATAATGCATGACTTGGCTGAATCCTTGTCTAGTTTGAATTGCAACTCTTGGAGGCTAAGGTAGCGTTTGCTTTTGTTAGACTTATTGTTATTTTGTGCCCTAAAAGCATGTGATAAAATAACAATTTCTGAATTTTATAAAATTTATTTACTTACTATTTATTTAATCATACACTACTAGCCCTTATTTATAAAGTATGTGATTTATGTATTGTGCATATGATGTCAATACTAAAAGATATAAATCATAGGCTCTTTATAAATAAAAAATTGTTCACAGCTATTAATAAAATAGGCATTTCATTATGTAAGGCTGTAACTTTTTTATTTCTACTCTATGTGATTTTATCTTGACCACTGAAGTGGAGACTTCGAGTAGAATAGTTAATATGTATATTTAATATACATATTGAACTAGACTATAGTGAACAAATGTTATAAATTACAATTCACATAAGTTTTAATTAGCTTAATCGACTTTAATCCTAAGTGGGTAAAGAATTTGCATTCATGTATTATGTCTTTTGAGTTATTATAGAGTAAGATCTATATAAATGGTAAAAACCTTGATAGCTTGGAGATGTAATTTCATGGATCGTGGGAATATATACTCACAGGGTGGAATCTATACTAATGATGGTTACCTAAATTTGTGGTACTTGATCATTTAAATAAGCTACTGTAGTTTATTCAATAAATTGTTTATTGAAAGTGACCATTAGAACAATTAAGGGTAAATACGTAATTATAGAGACACAACATTTATCATGAGCCTAGCTTTAATTATGAGCATCAAATAGAGGGTTTATTAAGTAGTTATTATTGGTCTAAGTTCATGGGTAAAATCAATTAAAAGGAGTTTTAATTAATCGGGCTTTTATTTAGTTGCATGTGTTACTAGAGTGCTATTTTGGACTTTTATGGCATGTTTACTTATGAGGAATAGGAATGGGAGTTAAGAAATGAAAATAAATTATGTGTGTACTTGTTTAAATGAAAGGTAGAATGTGATCAAAGTAGTGGATCCCACCTAAAATTGGAAATAATTACAATAGTTTCTATTCCCGTAGGGGAGATGAGAATGAGAATCTCATTCCTTAAAGTGACCATATTACATCTATTTAAATCTTGAAATTATCATTTTATCGTTCCTTATTATTATTATTATTATGAAAAATTTGTTATTGATGATGATGATAATAATTAATTATAATGATTAATAATTATAATAGTACTACTATACTACTGCTGCTGCTGAAAATAATAATAATAATAATAATAATAATAATAATAATAATAATAATAATAATATAATATTAGTGCCTTAGAGAGTCCGAAATAGTTTTACCCCATAGTGCGAAAATTTTCCTTGCTCAAAATTCTGGTAATTTGTGCTTCTGAAAACTGATTATACGTGTTTATTCTTGCTTTTGAAATTTGAATCTCCTTGATGTAATCTTTACGAATTACTATTGGAATCTTGATATTGGTTTGATTAGTTAGATAAGAATCGAGTGAGAATTAGTACTAGTGGAGAAAGACAAGAGAGGTGAGTGTATTAGAGGGTAAAAGCCAACAAGTTTGAGTGAAACATGAGTGGAATTGAGTGAATTATTTTCTGGAGTGAAACACGTAAAGGAGTGTGGTGAGGTCCTTTCCACATTATTTCTAAACTCTTTTTTGCAGATTTCAGCCATGTCTCACAACGAAGAACGAAACGCAAATTAAGAGGCTCAACAACCAGCTGTTCAAAATTTATAAATTCAAGCATTGATAGGGAGATGAGACTAATGATGAGGGCTGAAATAGAGCACATACTTGAGCATTTGGATCAAGTAGTGAACACACGTGCAGGGCAGCCATAACCTATTCCTCAAGCACATAAGATGAAGAGAGTTCCGGCTAGAGAAGAGATTGATGAATATTATAGGGATAAGTATGATAAAGGGGAGGATTTTGTGGGTAGTTATAGGAGAGATGGACAGGGTAGGAGAACTAAGAACCGGGATGATAGTCTAGAAGATGTATCATTCCATATTTAAGCTCAGGAGTAATCTCAATCTCAATCTCAATCTCAATTGTAGGGTATTCAATGCAAAGGGGCTGTTGATCTAGAGATAGTGATGCCAATTCCTTGAGTATTCGTTCATTTGCTGCTGCCATATCTTCTTGCTCAACTCTATGTGTAATGTTTAAAGGATCCTTTGGTGGTGCACTAGGTGGAAGAGCAATATTCAATGCTCTATAGAATTCAGGGAGTCTAAGATTCTGATGTAAAAAAGATAGTGTGGTTGGTACTGTTACTCAAAAGATTTATTGAAGAAGTTAAGGCTAAATATCACTTCACACATCTAAGTTTAGTTTAAGTAGCAGTAAAACTGCTTCATGGGGAAGGACTAAACACTTCAGTCTTGATCACTGTTCAAGATAAGCAGATGAATAGGTTTGAAGTCTCTCTACTTGGAAGCATCACATCCTTTTTGTATGACGGACTTGTGTGCTTCAATTGTTATGCCAATTTCTTCCTACATAATGAAGACTTAGTGATGATGAAGGCCCTGACTCTCAACATCCTATCAAACAGATATGATATTGATCAGACTATCAACATGCAGCTAATTTACAAAATATTTTTTAAAACCATTACCACCTCCAACCCAAATGTCCAAAGTGAGACACTTGTAAAAGAAAAGAAAGGAGAAACAACTCTTTTCTTGACAAATCTCCAGAAGTCAAATCTTTTGGTGCTAATTAAGATTAGCTAGAAAGTTGTTACCATTTTAAAAATTTAGAACTGCAAAGTAAAGAATCAGTAGAGATTCCTCAGTCTATTCATCCATCAATAGTTACTAAACAAGAAGATGGTACTATTGAAATCTAATTCAGATCAAGATCTATGCGGATCCAAGATACTACTTCTACTAGATTATTAGTACATTCCATAATATCTTTGGATTCTCGTCTGTCTTTTAGTATTCCCTCTCTAATAGAGATGTAATTAAAGGTATTTGCATCATAGGTAAATAAGCCTGCATACCTGGTGGAAATTCCACTGTCGTCTGAAAGAGCAACTAAACCAACTAGTCCAACGCTTTCTGATATGGGTTATTCTAATGTAATGGTGATCAAGCTAAACCTAACGGCTTTAAGATTAACAAGGAGCTTTTAAAAAGGCATTTCAATTCAGAGAAGAATTTAAAAGCCAAAGAATTGTTTCTAAGCTCTCACTTTGAAGAAGAAAAGGAGTATTGGCACAATCTAATACAAAAAATTTAGAGCAAAAGAGCACTATGACTTCTTTTAGTTCTTGCAGTGGATGTACACAAGCTATCTAAAATTTGGGACCACTTTAGTATAGTACTACTAAAGGAAAAGTGATATTTGCTATTCCTTTGCCAATAGTCTCTTTAGAAGTCTAGAGCAAAGTAAAAGCGGTCCTGTCAAAGCCAACGGCAAAGAAAGGTAATAAAGCCCGCAAACTTGAAACGATTGACCATTTGATTGAACAAAAAAATTATAGAAATTTGTATGCTCAATCCATAGGCAAACAAACTTCTAGTATTGAAAAAATGCTAGGGGCTAATAGTCCTTCATTGAAGACCCAAGAAAACGAAGCATCAACATCGAAGACGGTGAAGCCAGCTTTACTGTAACCATCACCGAAATTGGATGGAAAAGTAAAGCTACAAAAGTATAATCATCAGCTACTTGAGGCACTCCAAGCAAAGCTAAAAGACTTAAAGTATCTCATATAGTAATAAATCATCTAATGATAATAAGCTAGCTCCATTAAATCTCATTAACAAAACCTTGAACAACAGATACATCGAATAATTCAACAACACATGCGAACAGCGCACTAAAAGCAGAAATAGTTACAGCTAAAATGGGGAGAACCTAGATAGACATATTATTCTCGGCCATCTCCAGTTAATATTCAGTTTGAAGACAAAGTCAATCGATATAAGGGTGCAACATTTGACTGTATCTCTATTGCCAAGTCAAATTTAGATGCTCTCACAAAATATCAAATTACGATACTCTTAAAGTATATGCTCATGTATGCTCAAGCTTGTTATATGAGAAAAACCTCCATCAGGAACACAACCCAAATTTTTGTCTCTGGTTTTGTTGGCCAACTTCAAGGATGGTGGCATAATCTTGAACTATACGAATCTCTGTCAATGCTTTCTCCATTTGCAGATGATTTTGAATCTTATTCCAATCACAAATTTGTAAGCTAATATTGATGATTTCTTAGGTGATTTCCCCATATGTAAACTAAGAGTATGAGATGATTCTTCTATGGCGTTCTTAGAGCTTCATTTTGGACTTCTCAGCTACTAGCTTGGGCATTCCACCTACAAATCTTTCTTTCCAATTGTCTGCATTGGCATTAGACATGGTATCACTTAAAGTGAGACATCGATTGGCATATGAGGTTGTTGAGTTGATCATGACCAATCCCAAGATGTAGAGTGGTACCTCCAATAAAATTCTTTATGATTGAGTTGATGAGCAAATTAATTGCACATTCTTCAACATTAAGCCTCATCTCTAGTTGGTCGGTTTCTGCATTTTGTCATGGGATGCAAGACACCTTTGTTGCAACAAGAGTTTTTTCCTTTCCCGGGCTGCAAGATATGCCATCAAAATTCCAATGCATAATGAATGATATATTTAATCTGAACATGGATTTTATTATTGTTTGTATTGACAATGTATTAATACTTTTTAAAATGATGTGAACCCCACAGTGAAACTTCTAGACCCATACTTAATTTAAAGTTTCAATTGCTCAAGTTCTGAACAGATTTAAGCTAAACAAAACCTTGATCCCAGATTTAAAAAAACATGAGCTAAAGGTATAAAGATTAATATTGACGCCACACTTAACATGTAGATAAGAAGGTAAGTGATAAGTTAAGATAGAAATGACATAAGAATGAAAACCAAAGAAAGAATGATCTTTTAAATTCAAATAATATTGAACTCCAAATTTTCTTCATACATAGCATGGTTGTTGAGTCTAAATAGACTAATAAAAACTCCAGATCCCAAAAAATACACTTGGAAACTCTGGAACAACTCTCCAATCATAGCTTTGTCAAAATGATGCCTTAAAAGTCCTCACTAGGCCATTTGTCAAAATGGATTCTAGAAAAGTCTTCACCAACACATTGACAAACTTAAAACACAACAAAGAAAGGATAATATATGAAGCCGAAAAAGCAAAGGGGTTGTTGGACTTTTAGACTAGCCTTAGACATGAAGCCAAAACAAGTTACAAGAAATTGGTCATAATATCTTCTATAAAACTCCAAATCCAACTCAATTTTGTTTCGAATTTGTCCTTTCTGCATTTGGCTATCCAATAGCTTGAATTGCGTCAAAATACCTTGTCTTCTCTCTAAGCTCAATTCATCATGTCTTGCACCTTGAATAGTGATATCAGCCCACATTTTCTCAAATATTCCATTTAAAAGCAGCTTGCATTTTTTTTGCTCTAGCTCTTGTGATTGGGTCTCCATGAATGTGCAAAGGATCAGTTGAAATTTTAATGGTATGCCTTTGATGGTTCTCGTCATAAAAACATTGGGCAGACATTCGAAGCATCTCCACCACTTTCACAAAAACATCAAAAGGAACGGGCTGGTTGTTGAGACAGATGCCTCCAATTCTGGGTATAGAGGAATTCTCAAATAGTAAGTTGATGGCAAAGAAAAGTTGGTTCCATTCACCTCTGGTATTTGGAACTCAACTTAGCCAAATTATGCTATGATTAAGAAAGAAATTCTTTCAATCCTTCTTTGTGTCACTAAATTCGAAAATATCTACTTAATAAAAAATTCTTGATTAGAGTAGATTGTAAAAGTGTAAAGAGCAATTCTTGTGAAAGATGTAAAAGATCTTTCTTCCAAGCAAATATTTGCTAGATGGCAAACTTTATTATTTGTTTTTGAATTTGATATTGAATTTATAAAAGGCGAAAGTAACTCTCTTCGTAATTTCCTAACCCGTGAGCTTTTGCAAAGCTTCCAAGAGAACTACAAAACCACCACTTAAACAAACTAAAGCACAATCATGCTCAGCAAAAATAAGCTGAAGGATGAGTTCTCCTTTAATAATTTAGTCAGGATGGAAGTTGCTATTATTGAAGGAAGACACTCGATAACAATGCCCTAGAAATTGCTAGGTAATGTCTAGTTGATCATTTTTATCTAAGTATTTTTCCAAAAAATAAGCCCTTCTATGAGAAAATATTCGAAGAAACTGATTTTGCGAGAATCACTCATAACTATAAAAAGAATGACATCTACTTTTCTAAATTCTTGATACTACAAGTCTAGACACCTTTTGATTAGGGTTTGGATCTATCATTATGAGAATCTTTCTCACGGTTTGTACAATTCTATCTTAGAAACTTCAACAGCAAATTACCAAACTGGTCTAAAATTTATTTTTATCATCGAGGTGTATTTGAAGATATCTTCCGCCGCAAATGTTCATCCTTCATTCTAGAATTTCTAGAGCATTAATATGCATGTAATTGACAATAAAGCAAAGGCAGTCTTATAGTTTGTAGCTTTCTATAAAATCCCATGGATACTTAAATGGGAATATGAAGTATTTAAACAAAATCCTTCTTTGCTGATTTTTCCAGTACTCCTTCATGTTTTCAAGATTCATTGGTGTCTTGAGTGTGACTATGCTCATCTACTGCCTAAAAATTTTAAGCCTCGTCTAGTTAAAGTCACTCATAGAGAACCCATGGAAATTGAAGATCCTTCTTCTCTAACTGCCATCTCTGGCCTCGTTAAAGAAAAACGCAAAGCATCTAGCCCCATATGAAATCAAGAAGATGATTGAAAAGGCTTTTGAGAGGTCCAGCTCATCTAGTTATAGTACTTGGACCCAAATTATGACCTATAAGGTGGCCCAATAGCTCGCGACCCATATGTAATATAAAGATTGAATCGACTCCAATCCTCGTAGGGCACGTGGTCTTTCATTTTTGGAGTCGGTGGGAAAATTGGAAAAGAATATCTTGGCATGGTATACCTAATTGTTTGGTCAACGAGACGTACGTAAGTCGACATAGCTCCATGTATATGTTCTTTGTAGCTAGAACCCATAAATAGAATGATGGTGAGCCTTGGGAAAAGAGGAAAAGAATATCTTCTTCTATTCATCAAGTTTTCTATTATGGGAGACATAACCCTATGTGTACATGTGTGTCAGCACTTATGCTTTTATGTGGGAGACAGTGCAAGATCTATGTATGTCAACATTTATCGTAGTGTGTTTGTGTGTACTAATATTTAACGTTCTTGTTATCATTTCTTGTTTAATTTGGAGATGCTACCTCTTTGCATTTGAAATTCCGATTTGAAATCCATGCTTTTATTTATAAATAGTGGTGCCCTTGGAGTGTTGGACATCCAGCAATTACTTTTATAATACCTTCTTCCTCTTTGAGTGCCATTAATGATGCAAGTTCAATATTCTCTTATTACAATTCATACTTGACATTTGCACTTTTCATTTATTATTACACTTGCTAGTTGTACCTTCCTGGGTTCAATATGAATACTAAATTGAATTAAATAATATACTTACTGACTACTGTCATATGTCATAATTAGTTTATTTGAATGAAAGTAAAAATATTCTATGAAGCTCAGTACAAAAATAGATATGAAAACAAATTGATCATAATTATGGCTCTTGAATGGATGATTTAAACAGAAGTAAAATTATTCTACGAAACCTAATACTAAACAAACCATGAAAACAAACTAATAATTGTCATGGGTCATGAATAGATTATTTGAATAGTCAGATTGGACCCAGGTAAAAAAAAATGAGAAGTGTAATAATGCATAAAAATGAACTGCAATAAGGGAACATTGAAATTGTTCAATAGAAGGGAAAAAAGAGAGATGCATTACATGAGAGAATAAGGCTTCTTTTATTTAAGGCGGACACTAGAGGACACATTGTCTCCCACATAAAAGCAAAAGTGCTAACATATATGGACACAAGGGTTTTGTCTCCCACTATGGACAACTTGATGAAGAGTAGAAGTGACTCTTGTTCACCATTCCCACCAACACTGAAAATGAAGACCGCATGTCCTACAAAGTGGCGTCTATATATTCTTCACATTACATATAGGTCATAGTCTGGGTTGAAGCATTGGAACTAGAAGAGTCGGAGTTGTCAAAAGTCTTTTTGATCCTCTTTTGATTTCTTCCAAAGCTAGATGCTTTGTGCAGGCTATAAAATGTATCATTTAAAACCTTGTCTTAAATATTATCGTTATTGATTATAAAGGTAATCAAGGGTCATTCTCACAAAGGATTGTTCCCAATTAACGAGTTATTTAAAAAAAAAAGGCACAAATTGACTAGCAATAAAGATTAAATTAAAAACCCTATCTACACTTAATAAAATTACTTCAAACTTTCCATATTTACTAAGGACACACTAAAAAGCATGCATATAAAATTTGGAGGGATATGGAGTGGATTTCCTAATAGGAAATTCCCATGTCAACTAAACTAAAGAATTTAAAATAGAAAATCTGAAATTGTGGAAAACAAATTTGAAGAAGTTGAATTTATGATACGAAATATGGTTAAGGAATCATTTTACACCATTAAACATTGGATTTTAGGTTGATTATCAAAATCATCATTCATTCTTTTTTTGAAAACAACCCTATGATAATTACAAAACTCAGTTATCTTGATCTTTCCTTACTTAGTTGCCAAGTAAAACAATCTATTTACCTAGTCTCTTTCCCTAAAGCATTTCAAAACATGCTAGAGGCAATTTAATAAAAACATTAGAATCAATAAAACGTATAAGATGAATCAAGAAACAAACACGCATGCTCATGTTATTTATCTTGAATTATGAAAATATCTAGTAATCTTGATCACAATCTACTATTTAAATTTAGTTCTTTAATAATTATGGATCAAAAACACTTAACTAGCATTCAAATCACCATCAAATTCATCTAGTTGGCCACCTAAACAAACAAGATAGCAATTTTTAAACATTAAAAATGGTGAAATTTTTTGAGAAAAATGAAGTTCTGAAATTAACCTTAACTGATAAAAAGACTATTGACACATGTCTGAATTATTCAATATCAATTCATTAAAGAAAACTAAACAAAAGACAAGAGAAAGAGAGACTTATTGATTGAATTATAGCTATTGTTGCCAAGTCAAGCTGGGTTGGATAGAAGATTAAGATTTTTTCAGATTGATGGCAAATGGAATACTAAAACACCGAGCATTTTCCTTGAAGATTGTCCTATTGAAAAGGCATCTTTCTTACCTGATGCTTCTCAGGCCATAATAACTAGAAGAAGAAAGTTCGTTTATAGCCTTGATTTAATGAAAGTGAAGGTTGATAAAGTAGGCCCCCTAGTTGGCAGGGAGGAGAAAGGGTTGGAATTTTTTGAAGTTTCCCCTGATTCTAGTATGATTGCATTTGTAGGCAATGAAGATTATATCTTGTTAGTCTTGTCTAAAACAAAGGAGCTGATTGGAACTTTAAAGATTAATGAAGCCATTCATTCTCTGGCTTTTGCTAATGATGGGAAGATTAATGGAGCCATTAATTCTCTGGCTTTTGCCAATGATGGGAAGCAATTGCTGAGTTCTGGAGTTGATGAGCATGTCTATCATTGGGATTTAAGAACAAAAACTTGCATCCACAAAGCAGTTGATGAAGTGATGGGATTGAGGATAAAACTATTACAAGCACGTGAGATGAGGTATATTCATATCTTATTCAAGTTTCCGTCGGACCCATCACAAGAGCACATGCAAAGAAATTCAAAGAAACACTTAATGGATTGATTTAGGCAACTTAGGCTCAATCAAATTCGTGGAGGCTCATTGAAGGAATCGCAGATAATATTCAAACTACTAAATGCGTGATTCAGACCCTTGAAGTTTCCAAATAATCACTTCCATGAAATCAGCAAGTTCGCTTGCATATTATGGCTGGAAAATATACTACTTTCTTTTTCGAATACTTTCTTGTTTCTTGAGGAGGCAAGTGGCGATTTCTTTAGGTAATTAATTCTAATTTGATTCTGGTCTAGGATTTATTTCCTGAAAAGTCAAGGGAAAATATGGGACCAAAATTCTTGAAGCCAACCCTATATAATGTACTCGAATCCAATAAGAGAGATAAGTTTTGGTGCAATTGATAAGAGAGTTAATTCTCTTTGGTTCTTAAACTAACTCTTTAAACTTATCGAATTTCTGAGACATTCAAACGCTTGACTTATCAATTAAACCATCTATAGCTGATTTTGGCGTCCTCAAATACCAAGGTTCGTGCCTTCACTGAGCATCAGGTTGCGATTCCCTTAAATTTCAAACTTAGAATCCAATCTTGAAAACTAAATTAGTTAGGGTCGCGTCAATTCTTCAGCGGGGTTCATATCATAAAGAGTGCATAAATGGTACAATTCTTTGCACTTCGCCCAATGAAACTTTTTTTACCGCAGGTTCTGACAGTGGGATTGTGAATATTTGCAACAGAGAGGAGTTTTTAGGGGGTAAGAGAAAATCAATCAAGACCATTGAAAATCTAACCACCAAAATGGATTTTATGAAATTCAATAATGATGCTCAAATATTTGCTATTTGTTCTACCATGACAAAGAACAATTTGAAGTTGATACGCATTCCATATAATGTTTTCTCTAACTAGCCTCCTCTGAATAGGAACCGGCAATATCTTTGATGTTTGGATTTCAGTCCTAGCAGTGGTTTTATGACTATGGAAAATGCTAGACAACATTAGAGGAGATTTTCTGTACTGTAAAAGTGGCTCGGAAAAAGAATCATGCCTCTAATCAATTCTACTTCATAAGTTCTATTATACAAGTTGCATCATTACCACCATGCACTATGTGATTGTACTGCATTAGTGCTCAAAGAATATTATTTCCTTGCGTCTCTAGTTCATGTTGGTGAATATCTTATGGCAGTCACTAGATGAACATTGCTATCAGTTTTGGCTTATCTTTTCTGTTTTATCGTTAGAGCTGCATCTGTTTCCTAGTGATTTATTGATTGATTATGTGAACTTCCAATGTTTTGTACCCCTTGGTTGCAGACAATGATCACTGCAATAAGTTATGTTCCGGTAGATTTGTTTCGTTTTCATGTCATGACATCAAATTTTTGCATAAAGGATACGGTGAAATTCTACAAGTAGGATCATGATCAACTTATTACTGGATATTTTGAATCTTACACGCTCCCTTGTTGCAGTAGTTTCTGGTTGAATTTTCAAATCAATCGGTTTCATTTGTTTGCCTTCAGCTTTTTCGTATTATTTGGCAATCAATTCTCAAATGCAATGTCCAATTTTAATTCTATTTAGAGCCATGATACCAGCGGATGATCTCTCTCGATCTGAACTATAACAGCATGCACTAGGCCGGGATCTGGCATTGCTTAAACTCCGATTTTAATTTGACTTGTCCAGATCAAGTTTTAAGTTCCCGTTTACCTTCCATGCGACGCAATTTGCCATCAAACTCTATACAAATCCTACAGTTGCCTATGTTAATGATTCTTTCCTGCTAACCACACAAATCTTACAGTTTCCTCCCGCTAACCACAACTACGTTTAAAGTTTTGTTAGTGTGACTAAGAAACAGGGAAGAACACTGAAAATTAAATTAACATATCCGCTCACGAATGCTATTATGCAACAAAAAGAAAGGATCAATATTTCCAATGCGTTTGGGGATCCCATTTGTCCATATGATGCCTCTAAGAATGCTATTATGCTCATTCCTGTGCTGGAAAGGGCAGAATCAAACCCATGAATGTCATTAACAACACATCCTTGTAATCACACATCTCAAGTTCAATCATGCAGTCGGATTCGTGCACCATAGCTCAATAACTTCACCAGCTGGTTTCGCAGCAAACCACCTGAGAATGAGATGCAATATTCAGTGAATGAGAACATTATATTATTAACATGTGTTAAATCATTTTGATGACACAAGCATTAAGTAGAGCAGCATCTAGGAATTCTTGAGTCTCATTCTCAATATCCATTATAACCTTCCCCCCCCAACAACACCTTGAAGGGTATATAACAGAGAAATAACAGTAAATCTAAACAAACATATTCTTAATACTACTAATCAAGAAATACTGACACCTACACACCTTGAAATTGCCTTTTAAAACATGCAGCAAATTGATTGCTTCTGCTCTACTAAACTCCTGCTGCAGCTTTAACCTCTGGACCAGTCATTCCCTGAAATATTCAGCCCACAACCAGAAGTTACCATTGCAGATTAATAACCATTCAGGATATTACAACAAGAGATGGCTGTCATTGACTAAAGTAATAAAAAGTTGATGAATCTAGGGTTGCCAATTCGAAAATCCAGAACATAGAGGGAAAAGAATTAAGAATAGGTAATAAATTAATTCTAAAAAATTACTAAAATTAAGTTATTACAGTATAAAACTCAACAAGGCTGCTAGTCCTTGACAAACCTCAGATGGAGGGCTCTTTCTGATCTTCCGAGTAGGTGTCCTCATTGTGACAAACTCCTCCGCTGCCGTTGGATGAACGCCTACTGTGGCATCAAAGTCTGCCTTAGTCAGACCAGCTTTGACAGCAACAGCAAATCCCTGGAAATTAGCAAGTATACAAAAGATGACCAATTAGATTCTAAAGAATCCCAATAACATTATTTATCTATCCAACTATCCAAGAAATCTGTAAAACAATACACAGTATCCCTCAAACTCATTCCTAGCTTCCTGTTTTTTTTTTTTTGGTTTTCCTTTTAACCCTTTCAGATGCGCTCCAAGACTGGGCACAGAATATGTAAGACACCACTTTGGATGCTATATTTAAGGATATTGGCCATCATTTGATGGCCTTAAAACAGATAAGCACCATTAGTGAAAGATCAACATGAAACAGCATGTCTAAATTTTGTCTCCCTACCTTCTATTTCTTCAAATCGCCGTCCAGGTCAACAGAAATTGTTATATATTGTGCAATGATAAACATGTATTTATGCCATTTTATCCCCAAAATTATAGCTCTGACAAAGAGGCATGATCCCTGAGTGTTCAGTGTTTATACCTCATAAACATATTTGAGGTATTTGAGGTCCATCGGGGTTTTCTTTGTTAGAAGAGTAAAGGTCTTTTCCCCCCAAGCCGCTGGATAGGGTAGTTCTGGTTAGCAAAATTAAATGGGAATTTTTGGATTTTTTGAATTTTAAAGTAAAAGAATTAAAGGGCAAAGAGTAGCTTTTAATGCGGAGGCAAAAACCTGCACAATTTCAGGTGCTTCTTCTCCACACATGTGCAAACCCAGAATTTTGTTCGTCTTTGCACATACTACAAGTTTCATGAAGATCCTGTCTGGAAGCCCAGAAAGAGTAGCTTTTAGTGGTCTGAAATTTGCGGTGAAGACATCAATGTCACCATATTCCTGTATAGCCTGTGAATTTCTTAAAGGTTAATCACTAGAGACTCACTGCACTAGTTCCACATATGCTAACTAAATAATCGACGTCACCTGTTCTTCAGAAAGACCAACTTGTCCAATTGGTGGCTGCGAAAAGACTGCAGATGGAACAGCGCTACTCCCCAACCAAAAAGGAAGAGGGAACAATCATAAGGTATTAGGGTATCAAACGAAATTCACATCATTAGATCTTGAAACCTCACAAACATTCTAGCAGAATGAACGTAAAATTTGAAAATGAAGAGAAAAATCCCTCAGCATATGATAGGTCATTGGGAATGCTTTATTAAATTCCAACAACGAAACAGTAAATGGCATTTATATATCAATTGACCAAACAGTATAAACAGAAGTAATCGAGATACCCAACATAGTGGTAACTCATACACATTATATGCTCTAAAATAGACATAAGCTTTACTGGATAATCTAATAATCTTCCCTTAAAAGACAAACTAGTTCCTATGACAGCTAATGATTAATAGAGGGCTCACTTGCTCAATCACTTTTGGGGCCAAGATTTCTACGTTACCTGTAATCAGGTTTTGTTGGCTCAGCCTGAAACAAAGTTTTTGCTAGAGCCCCTCCCTCCATCAAAGCCACTGGAGTCAAATTTATTCTGTCTGTAACATCTCCAACTGCCCAAATGGAAGGAACTGCTGTACCAGAATATTCATCTACCTAAGGAAACAATGAAGAAGAATCTATATAAAAAAAGCAACACAACGGGAAAAAACAGAAGAAACAGTGCATGTACAATGCAACAAGAACACTACCTCTATAGCTCCATTCTTGGTCATTTTGACCCCCACTTTCTCCAAACCTAAGTTCTGCAATGCACCAGAAATTCTCATAACAATCACTTCATAACTATTTAGTTATTTATTTATTTTTATTTGATGAACCTTGCTAAAAGAGAAGGACTTCATAACTGTTTTATCAATTCACTTGGAAACATAAATTGCAGTTGCTAAAAAAGAGTACAAATTGGCCATCTTAAGGATTGCATGGTCGACATTGGAAGGGGATTCCATCAAAATACAGTGCATAATTACAAACCTAGAAGGTAATTGCTCATTGCTTGCCATTTCTTTCCACTGAGAAGGTGGATATGCAGATTTTCACACCCACAATATGGCATAGTTAATAGCCTAATGGACCCAATGATGCCAGCAATAAAATAAAACTGACCATGGAAAAGCTATTCCAAACCTTTGTATTAGGCCTGCGTCCAGTTGCAAACATTACATGAGAGAAGCCATCAACTGTTCCTTTATTAGTCTTCACAGATAGTGAACCGTTTGTTGATTTAAGGATAGCCTGAGGTGACTCCTCAGTGTGAAACTCAATTCCTCTCAGAGACATCTGTTCAGCAACAAAATCCCGTATCTGCACATACACAATGACATAAACGTTATAGCATAATAAAACTTGGAGTTATATTAATTAAATATCTAGCATCATTCATCTCTCCTCACATCTTCATCGAAACCCCTTAACACTTTCTTCTGCCGTATAAATACATGGACCTCACTTGTTAGACCATTGAAGATGCCAGCAAATTCCAAGGCAATGTATCCACCACCAATAATTGCAATTTTCTCAGGCTTTGAGGGCAAATCAAGGGCAGCATCAGAATCTATTGCATATTCACTGCCAGGAATGTCAGGAATGAAGGGACGCCCTCCAACTGAAATCAGTATGTGCCTAGCTGAATACAGTTTCCCATCCACATCAACAGTGTGTGGGTCCACAATCTACAAAATTTTCATCAATGCAATTAAAAAAAAAGGCGAAAAAAAGGAGTACAAATGTACATGACGCAGTTCACAAGGCAGTATAAGTAATCTAAACAATAATAAAACCAAGAATCATTCATAATCCCACCTTTCCGCGACCTTCAATTAAGGTAACTCCAGCATTGTTTAGAATGCTCTTGTAGATACCAGTAAGGCGCTGCAACTCAGCATTTTTGTTAGCAATCAAAGTACTCCAATCATGCTGTGGTTCCATCCCACATTTCCATCCAAAACCATTACTCTCATCAAGTTCATGAGAAAATTTTGATGCGTACACCAAAAGCTTCTTTGGCACACATCCACGCAGTACACACCTGTAATTATCAAACATAATAAAAATCACATGCAAGCTCATAACAATTCCATCCAATGGAATTTCAGTAGTTTTACAAACTTACGTGCCGCCGACGCCACCGGTGGTTTCAGAAGAAATGGTGGAAAATGGAAGCTCACAAATGGCGACAGAAGCGCCAAAATTGGCGGCAAAGCGGGAGGCGCGAACGCCGCCGCTGCCAGCTCCAACAGTGAAGAGGTCAAAGTCGTAGTGGGTTGGCGGCTCGGCTCCATTATCAGACTTGGCTCGAGCCGCAAAGCGGCGGCGTTGGCATTGAAAGTGAAGAAGCGAGCAGTAATTGTGAGACAGTGGAGTTAGGGTTTTTTGTAGCGAAAGAAAGTGAGAAGAGAGTGGGACTGTAATTGGTAGTCTCTTATAGAAGGTTGTTGTGAGCTTTGGAGTTGTAAAGGAAGTTGCCATTTCTTTTAAAATTTTCAGTTCGGTTTTATGATTTTCAGTTCGGGTTGCAGCCCGTTCGTAGTTTAAAATTTCAATTCAAACGGGTTGAAATTTTATTTCGGTTTGGTCCAGTTTCAAATTCGGTCCGGGTTGGTAATTCAATTTGGTTTCGGGTTGCTAATTCGGGTTCAAATGTGATTTGAGTTACAAAACGGTTTATGTTACTAATTTCGGGTCGGTTTGTTACTTCGAATAGGGTTACTAATTCTGGTTACAACTACCATTATAAAAAAAATGGTAAAACTAAAATAGTTGTGGAAATTCCGTGACTCAATGCAAGTCCGTTATAGATTTGATGCAGCCGCCTTAATTCTTTCGTGGTCAAAACTTCACCTATTCAAGCAAACATCAATTGAAACAAGGTCTAGTAAATGTCCAAAGAAACAAACATTAATTATTTCATAACTATCCAACAAGTAAATGAAAATGTTTTACACGCTAGAACAATTCAAAGCAATCAATTATTACCATAATGTTTCATAAACCCAGTGATATGGGAAAAATGGAAATAAAGATCAAACCGAACCGAAACCGATCGGTTCCAAATAATATGAACCGAAGCTCAACCAAACTTTTGACACGAACCGAACCTTTTCAGGTCTAAAATTTGGTTCGGCTTCGGTTTGCTTCTGCATTTTCAATTTGGCATTTAGTGTCACACCTTTTGTTAAAAGTACATATCAACCAACTTGAATCAAGCTAGCACTACCCAACTCAGAACACATTAAAACATAAATCAATTATTCATTACAAATTCTTCTTCATATGTACAACTGGACAAAGAAACCCAAGCTGTAGATTGATAATTCAGAAAGTTCTACAGAACCTAAGCATGCAGAGAAGCCATGAAAGAACAACTCAATTCCCTTGAATGTTCTTAACATTGACCACTTAAACTTCTAGAGAAAAAGTACCTTAAAAGAGTTACTTATTCCTCTTGTAACAAAACCTGCAATTTTGAATCTGTGGACGTTATCCAATGATCCTGCTTAATTAGTTGCTGGAATTTATTTTCAAATTTAAAAATCAATTATTTCCAATAAAATAAGAAAGAAATCTTTGAAAGCCACCATCTACAATACAATACAATGGTGTTGAAAATCTCTAATTCTCATTGAATCATAAATTTATAACTTTATTATAAGTTTTACAACATAAACGAAATATTTGAAAGCCACCAACTTAAACTTGGAAAACTTCGAAACTTTTCTACGGAGAGTGATAACAAAAAAGCGATATATTATGTTATATTCATTCTCAAAGCACTGTCAAATAAATATAAAAATAAAAAAAACGAAGTAAAACTCACAGTCTCTGGCTCTCCGACGCGATAGCAATGGCTGAACGAGGCCGCGACGGCAACGGCTGGCGTTTGCCGTGACGAGGTGGCTAGATCACGATTACGATCTGCCGTCTGCAGTCTGCCGTGAGCTAATTGAATCGCGATTACCGACGGTTGGATGGTGCGAGTGACGGCAATGAGACGGAGAGAGTAAGACGATGAGACCAAAGAGCGAGACGGTGAGAGACCGTGAGAGTAAGATGCTGACCGGAGCCGGAAAGAGTGAGAGGGAGAGGGGCTGCTGCTGCGTAAGAGATAGAGGGGCCTGCTGCCGTGTTAGAGAGAGAGCGAGCGCTGCTGCTGCTGTGCTTAGAGAAAGTAAGGATTTAGATTTTCAGATTTTAGGTATCTATGCTATCCATTTAGTTTTTGGCCGGTTTTTCTTTTTCTTTTTTTAATTAAAATTGCATGAACCAATCGATTTGTCCATTCGATTCGGTTTTGAAACCAAGCTGAACATAAACCATTCAGTTCAGAAAAATACAAACTAATTGAATTTTACTTGTTAAATAGAAACGTACTGAACTGAGTTTGACTCGATAAAAACTGAATCAAATGTCTAACCTTGCTTGCTAGCTTGGGCTTAACCCTGAAATGATTCGTTTTTAATTTTTTAATCTTTCGAAAGCCCATGTCCAACCTGAATTGATTCGAAACCCATGGATATGGGTTCCCGCGGGAATGCTGCCGTCCTTAAGAGTAGAATATAACATGCTTTTTACTAAGGGTGGGCAAATGGAGTTTTGATTCGGGTTGCTTGAGTTTCTTTTTAGGTTACAACCAGCTAGGGTTGAGAATTGAATCCAATTAGGTTGAATACGTGAACTTGAACCGAATTAATCAATTCAGATTGAATTAGTTTGATAATTCAGGTTTAAACTTCTGTTTGAGTTAAATTCGGGTTAAAATAGTTCAATCCAAATTTTTCACAAAAAACCACCTAAAATTCCAAAATCTCAAATCCAAGTCTATATCAATATAGAATAAAAACAAATATCAACTAACAAGCATCCTTAACAACATTTTAATAAGTTTTTTAAAATTATTAATTTTAAAAAGACTTACTAAAGTTACATATTTGAATCAAAATGACAATGATGGTTAATAATTTTATCTCCTTAACACATCATGATTCCTCTATCTAGCAATTGGTTCAATATTATGTAGCGATCTTTTGACTGATGCCAGACTCGGTTAGGGATGGCAATGGTACCCACAAACCCGCAAAGCCGCTTAAACACGTCCGTCAAATCTCACTCTCAACAGGTAATTTTACGAGTTGCAAGCAGATTTAGTATCACAAATTAAAACTCACACTGAATTGTGGACTAGTTTAGTATATGTCAAATATCTAGTGAATACCCGAATGAGTATCGGCCAACCCACAGTTTTTTCAATTATTTGTTTTTAAAGTTTAATAATATCGATACTTAATATAATTATTATATACAAATTAATTTCATTATGTAATTATGGATTATTACATACTTATTAAAATTTAAATTATACTTGCAAATTATTATGTACTTCTTATAATTATTTTATAATTATGGACCATTATATACTTGTTAAAATTTTATTTTTTGGATTAGTATTTAGAAAGTATTTGTATTAGAAAATATTAATGTTAAATTATTATTGTAGAAATCATGTTGGATGAGTGCCAATGGTAATGAATGAAATGAAGATATTTTAACTCTTAGAGTTTGTGCTCAATAAGATTATGAAATGATAATTGTTGCTGGTGCAGCGGTGATACTCTTGTATAATTATGTTGTTACTTTTCGATATTAGTTTGTAGTTTTTTTCTTTTTTTTTTAAAATTGAAAACACTTTTGTGTTTTGATGGACTTATGTATTTTACACTTAAAATTGAGAATTGGTGTTTGATTGAGAATTGGTGTTGGACTTGTGTTTTTTTTTTGGGATTGATGTTAAAATTTTAATTTTCTATTTACATTGATTAAATTTAAAATTAAATATTTCATGTGAAAATTTAAGTTGTTGTTATAAATTTACATATTGAATTATATAATTTAAATTTTTAAGTTTTATTAAAAGTATCTCAAACCCACAAATGTGGAAACCTGTATCAAGTATCATTGCAGATTTAAGAAATGTAGGTAGATTAGATAATTTAAAATTTATGCAGATGTGGGTTTGATAATAGCAAACCCGGAGCTGGTGGTGCTTATTGCCATTCCTAAACTCATTAGTCACCAAATTTTCATCAACTAAAAGAAGGAAGAAGAGGTAGAACCTTGTTGTTCTAGTTGATCCTTGAACACAATCATTACATACAACGAAAACATAACAAAACATCTCAATACGCTATATCCCAAATTTGAGCTAGTTCATAAGATGGATGAGAAATAAATAATCGAATTTCTGTAGAAATTCCGTTGAAATTCCTCATTACCGAAATATTTTCACCAGAATTTTAGTTGGCAATGAGGTTGCAAAAATTCTTTCAAATCAAACAAGAGTCCTATAACATTTGGTCAATGACTCTCTGCCTATCTAGCAGCCAACAAAGTCACTGTTTCCTTCCCCTTCTTTTCTTCGCCGGCTGTACTTCTATTTGTTCTTTTCCTATAACTTCTGACAAGTCCATTGCATAAGTAAGGGGCAAAGGTTCAGATCCAGTTACAAGGAGCTGAACAGATAGTCACCTCTAAAATGGCTACACTACACCATCAGCTAGTGTATTTTAGATCTTCCTACTCCACACACTACAACTGATACACTTATGATCTTTGCTGATTTTGAAACCGCTCCTACAATAGTCCAAATTCCCAGGCTAATCCTAAAATCTGAATTCTTGAAACTTATGCGCTTGGAATGGCTAACCAATTATGAGCAATTCTATGAAAATACTCAGCTAGTCCAAACGTCCAGAGCCCTGTTCGAAAAGTGTCCAAATGGTTCGGTGAAAACAACTTTTCTTCCCCCTCAACCTACACATACTGATCAAACACTTCCTCGTTTCTCTTTCTCAGCTATGATCCATTCTGTCTCTACCAACCAAGAAGATCTTCCTATCTCAGCCTTTAGCTCTAATGAGTATCCAATATACCCTGCTAAGCTGAATAGTCATTTCCTTTGGGACACTCCTGATGCCTGTATGTGTGATTTAGATTGCACGTGCCAAGATGACTATGATTTTGATGACAATCGTCCTAGACAACGCTGGAAAAAGAAAGTCTTATCTAAGACTTCCTGCAAACAGATCCCTCCTCATCCACAAGGAATTATTTCTCCTTTAATATATTTCAATATCAAAATAAAAAATAGAAAGTATAGCCTGCCATATAGTCAAAATTTCTTTAGACACTATGTTTTTCACATCATTTTCTAGAGCATCTTTAGCCGACCTACAATCTATCCTAAGGAGGAATTTTTTATTAAGGAGGTCATCTTAGAATTTTGAAACACATAAAATTATTGTTAATATTTATTTTCGTAATGGTTGAATAGTTTTGCTGTGTTGTGTTCCAAACTCCTTACACAAATCTAACTAGATTTTCTTTCCCCCACAAAGACTGTTTTAAAATGCTGCCATAACCTATATTAGATGCATCAGTTTCAACTATTTTAAATGCATCAGGATGAGATAAGGCGACACAGGGTAACTCCTTAGTTTTAACCTTAAGTTTTTGAACCGCCTTAGTACATTCAGGCGTGCAAGGTGAAAGGGTTTTTTTTTTTTTTTTCTTCTGTAGAGGTTTAGCGTCTTTCGCTAGATCTTGATAGAAGTCTGCAATCTATTTAAGACTCCCAAGAAATCTCTCTAGTTATTTCTTATCCCTAATTTCATTAGGGAACTTGGAAGCAAAAACTAGTTTATAAAGCCTGTCATTAAAACGAATTTGAAAAAATACTAATAAAAGCATGACTGTAGTAAGTATCTGCTTAGGTTCATTGTAGTATTACTAAAATGAATATAAAAGCAAACTTATTGTAGCCATGAATCTTGAATTGATGAATTGAACAATAACAAAAGTACTCTATTAAGCGTAGTGAAAAACAGAAAAGAAAAGATACTGATTATAGTCATGTATCTTATATGGATGAATTTGACAGAAGTAAAAAGCAGTTTATAAAGCCTATTATTAAATATGAACCTGAAAATAGACTAATTAAAGACCCATTACTATAATATATATGTGTTCAGGTTCAATTTCTTCTATTCAAATCATGACCCATAATTAGTTTGTCTTTAGGTTTATTTTAATACTAAGATTCATAGTTTACTTTTACTTCTATTCATATCATCCATACGATACCCATAATTACAACCAATCTCTTTTCATTTTATTTTTTAGACTATACTTAATAGGATACTTTTGCTAAAATTCAAATCATCATTTCAAACCCATGACTATCGTAACCACTCTATTTTAAGTTTATTTTAATACTAGGCTTCATAGAGTATTTTTACTTCTGTTCAAATCATTCATTCAAGATCCATGACTCTAGATCAGTCTATTTTCTATTTTAAGTTTATTTTAATACTAGGCTTCATAGAGTACTTTTACTTCTGTTCAAATCATTCATTCAAGATCCATGACTCTAGATCAATCTATTTTGAGGTTGTTTCTAATACTAGGCTTCATCTTATGTTCAAATCATCCATTCGAGACCTATGACTATGATCAACATGCTTTTAGGAAGCTTTTAATATTGGGTTTTTCAAAGTACTTCCACTCATCTTCAAATCAACCATTAAAGATCCATGGTTGTATAATCAGCCTGTTTTCGTATTCATTATAGTAAGAGGCTTAATAAAGTACCTCTGATTCTTTTTAAATCATCCATTCAAAACTGATGACTATAAATATTGTAAAATAAATATAATAAACGTCTAAAAGGAAAAATAAGGAATACAGAGAGGTGTTGCATGAAATTTTTGCTTTCATTTGACCAGGGCAGAGAAACCAACATTTAAGTCAAAATCCAAAACCATCCAATTCTTTTGTTTTCTCCATCGCCACCTTTGTGGTATAGAACTGAGGTCTTAGTATTCGTGCTAATAAACTTGAGGGTTCATTGATGGCTCTTTGAATCGTCCAAGGCGCATGAAAGCTAGTTTTTAGGATTAGTGAGTAACGCACTTTAACTGAATTGGGTTCTTTGGGTTCAGCTAACAGCGGTTGATGATAATTCTTTGATCGAATAGCACCAGATTTGATTCTTATAATAGGATGTTGAGCTGGTGAATTAGATTTGATTCTTGTAATCATACGATGTTAAGATGGTGAATTTGTTGTTGGAATTGAAGACGAGGGAGATCAGATGTAGGTAAGTGGTGAGATGAGGCCAAATCTGGTTCTGGTTTGTCCTCGTGAATAAAGAGAGGTGGGAAATGCTAAGATCAGCTACATCATGGAAACCATGTCTTTGAGAAAGGGATAATCGAGGTTTGTACTCCTTGTATGCGTGACTGGGATGAAAAAATATATATATACACAAATAAATTATAAGTATATAAAATCCTTAATTCGAGCATCCGCAAGTAGAAGAAAAACATAATAAGCTCTCATTGGCTAGTTCTTCCCTTGACAACCCGGAAAAGGAAACTCAAAAGACCTTTTAACTCGGAATTGTCAAACCAGAATTTCAATAGGATTCCGATCTCTACTTCACCACATTTGTGTCTAGAAAGGGAACGGTGAGATCTAAATTCGACTCAAATGAATTTAGTTTCACCAATAGTTTCTTGAGCAGGTCACCAACTGCAAAGGACAAACCCAATGTCATAAGTCCTATGCTTACGTAGTACAAAATAGTTTTCGCGTAAAATTTGGGTGGCTTCTGAATGTGAACCTTCACGACAGAAAGCAAAATGATACATGCAAGAGAGGAACCCGCAACGGCAGCAATCTTCAGATCTCTATTGTCACTCTTACAAAATGAGAAGCCATAAATAACCGGAGGCATCATGCCAAAGATAAGAAATGACAAGACAACCACCATTGCATGAAGCAAAAAATTTTCTCTTCGTCCAAGCAGTTGCTGGTAATGATCTTCTGGTTTGTTCATATGAGTAGAATGCACTCCAGCATGATCATTTTTCAATTCTCTAAGCTATAAATTCAAAAGTAAGTTTAAAGTGCTACAAATCAATTGAAAGGAAAAGGAAAAAAATTACCATTTCCCTATTTTTACATCAACACAGACAGTATATATGAAAAGTAGACTCGAAATGTGTAAGGACTGATTTAGAATTGTATTTTTATATGAGAGAAGTTTAAGTAAAAATAGTACCTAAGCAGTGTCACGCAAAATATGGAATGTTATATTTGATAAATATACTTGTCAAACAATTCGGTGTCTACAAAATAATAATATTTAGTGCGAGGACTTAAGTAGTGTAAGGCTTACTTGAGCGATCTCAGATTCAAGTTTTTGGCACTTCATTTACAAGAACTAGATGATAAATATCTTTCTAATCCTCCCTAGAAAATGAAAGAAAACGCAATGCTAATGTAATTGATAAAATTATAAGACTTTTCAACTTGACAATCATTCGACTAATGATTTCAAACCATATTGATTATACGTTAGGTAATGGCTTTCCCGTGAAACCTTTTAAAATTAGTAGATACCAAAGACAACTAAGTCAACCAATCTGCAAGACCTCAGCAAAAGACAAAGAGAGGTGCAAGCATGCGTTCACATTTATGGTACATCTAGAAAAAGGTGGAAGAGTTGAATAACAGAAGAACCGAGTTATCATTTTACAGAAAATTAACTTAAATCACCATGTATGACTGTTGACCCTGATATCTTTAAAGGGAGTGGTTTCTGAATTGTACAGAATGCTGTTATTGATCATTTGAGATGGGAGCTGTATAGGCTATTACTAAGGGTACGCGCTAGGATTTAATATTGGAATGAAAGTGTTTACAGTGTGCTGAGTTAACATAAGAATGCATAAATCACATAACCGTTTCTTAGAGTGAGATATTATGTGCATTATTGAGTAGAATTCAAAAGGGGTATCACTCACATTATGAGCAACAATGACAAGTCCACCCATCAGATTTGCCAATCCCATAGCCAAAATGTCTACTGCAATAACTCAAATCAACAAAAGAAAATGTTAAAGAAAATATAAATAATTTAAACAAAGATCAGACATTTTGAACATAACATCATCAGCATGGGTAGCACTCGTCATTCCCTTAAATATGTCACTTGTGTCCGTAAGCTTCTGCATATAAATTCTAAAACATTTCTTGAGAAACTATTATATGGTAAATCACAACTGCATTAACATTATTCTTTAAAACGTGGATAAATTACTAATATACTGCAACGCAATTAGTTGAAATCATCCTAATTTAAATTCTATCTATCACGAACCAAAGACAATTTTAATTATAGTGACAATTGACAAATAATCCCATTTTTATAGTATTTATTTATTTTATTTATTTATTTATTTGGTTTCTCACTAGGAAACAAAATAATGCAGATTCTTAAGAGAAAGAAATAAAACAAAATAAGTGGTAAGTTGGAAGGCAATACATCAAATTTAGCTTGGTCAGTATGCAATTAGATAAAGGCAAAAGTAAGAAATTTCCATTTTTTCTTTTTTTCTTTTTTTCATCCTCCTTTTTAACCTTACCCCCATTCCAAACACAAACACAAATGCCCTCAACCTTTCAGATCCAATAGGACAAAAGGACATAAAAATAAATCAACTAGATAACTTACATGTGGCAGCACCAGCAGCTGCTGCAGAAGTCACAACACCTAAACTTGTAATTGATTCAACTAAACCACCATACACAATGCTTTTTAAAATATCCCACTGATGGGCTTCACTTGCTTCAGTGCCTGTCGTTTCACCAACATGTATCTCTGTCTGCGGCAAAATCCCAGCATTTACACCAACATTCTGTGCTCCCTGAGAAGACTCCACTTCAGCTGGTTCTGTCTCAATGATCACTTCTACATCATCCCCTGCATCGTATAATTACAGCCCAACGACAAGAATGCGTTGATTAGGCACTCATAAAAGGGACAGACAAAATTTGAGCAAGTGTTGGCATTGTGACAGAAAGCAGAGTCCTAGTAGAACCCCCAGAAATTGTTTATCTCTGCTAGAGACTAATAGAGAAAGAACAGTTCACGAATGCAATTTTTATCACAGATTGACAGAATTCAAAAGGTTTACCATTTGAATTACCTGCCATTTCCAATTATATGTCAATCTGCATTATGCACGTATGAATCAAATATCTCATCTAAGCATTAGTTAGAAATTTGTACACTTTGCAAGTAGTACCTCAACCTTTCCATCGCAAGTGAGCTGGCTTCCATCCATTGGATGGTGGATGAAGTCACAAGTAACTAGTCATGAAATAGACCATCCTATGTATGAATGGCACCTTGAGAAGTTAACTATTTAGTCCTTATATACGCAATAGCATTCAAGAAAATGCAGACCACTAAAGTCACAAGGAAGTTTCTCAACCATGTAAGTATAATCATAAAATGCTATTTAAAAAGTTAATAGGAAATGAATCTGAAATTGTTAAAATTTCAAAATCGTCAGTCCATTTTAATGCCCTGTCAAAACTGAACTTTTTTTAAAAAACCTATCCAGTCTGCA
The DNA here is from genome assembly GCA_030449075.1 of Murraya paniculata. Taxonomy (NCBI): domain Eukaryota; kingdom Viridiplantae; phylum Streptophyta; class Magnoliopsida; order Sapindales; family Rutaceae; genus Murraya; species Murraya paniculata. The sequence goes on along the minus strand of JAEVFN010000009.1, from coordinate 394,382 downwards.
GCAACCAATTGATGAAAATAAGTTACAACTTGAGCAAGTGAACTTATAAACAAGACAACAAGAAAAAGATGAGAACATGCAAAACATAGGAACTTGAAGGAGTTACATTTGCTTTATCCAATTGTGTCAACTTAGTCAACTTTCAACAAAGATCTAGCATCAGTGCAATGGTGCGAGGAGGTGGACCAGAGAGATCATACAAATGTAAACTTCAAAAATCAGATAATATTGGAATATGAAATTATTAAAATTAACGCAAAGATTTTCTTTTTCATTTATTATTAAAAAAATCAGCAGAGAAGAAGATGTGATACTGGGAAAACAAGAATAACCAACTATATTAATGGACATGTTTGTTTTAGCAGTGAAGTCAAGAGTGACCACATTGCCCTAACTGGAAATTGACTAATTCAGGACTATTCAAAGATAAGAAACTAAAAGCTTCGAGAGAATGACATTGAAGAGAGATCAGTTAGAGTCTTTCAAAAATTCATGCTTCAAAAGATAAACTAAACTTAGAAACTCCAATCAGGCGAATTAAGAACCACTTGATAGATAACAACAGAACCTGGCAAACTACATCCCATAACACAATAATATCCTAGAGCAGATGATCAAGTAACTATTTACCATGAATAATGGCAAAATAAGGACTTTTAACTGTTTTAGTAAATCCATTGGAGAGCAGATACATAAATATAGATAAATATATGACCAGTCAACAACAATCCCAAAATTTGAAAGTCTCAATTATATAAAATGAGATGTGGATTGACAGAAAGCTCATTTTTCAAAGGAGATGATAAAGGAAAGAAGCTTTTCAAAATCATTGAGGGACTTAAGGCTTATCCTTTGGATCAGTCATCTCAAAATTCTGAATTTACCTGTGCTGGTTTTCACCATTGCATTGTCTGATTTCTCCCCTACATCACATGGTACACCACTTATTAGTATCGGTTCTTTTGCTGAAGAAGTTACAGCCCTATCTCGAGTTTCCAGAAGTTCAGTTGCTGCACAATTTACCATTCCTATGCTGCAAAAGGATTCAGTTTGTAATGAAGCACCTTGAATTGATTTATCAAGACCATTATGATCAGCAATTGCTTTTTTCCCAGTAACCATATTGGTTTCCTGATTTATTGGCATCGGTGGTTTCCCAAGCAATACAGACTCCGACATTGAATTCAAAGACTCTAATCCACCTTGCTGAGACTTAATAGGGTCTTCGGAACAGGCTTGAGTTTTAGCAGGATTTGTGTCAAGAACTGGTGCCACAGGAAGATCACTTCCATGGAAATGTAGCATATTTTCAGAGCAGCGTGGTAAGGTATTCAGATTAATTCCATCTACTTCAGAATTTTCTGGTTGCCGATTACCTGCATCAATATATCAAACTGAACATTTAATGGATGTGAGAAAAATATAATTACTATTCCTATGCTGTAAAAGGATTCAGTTTGTAATGAAGCACCTTCAATTGATTTTTCGAGACCATTATGATCAGCAATTGCTTTTTTCCCTGTAGCTATATTGGTTTCCTTATCTACTAGCACTGGTTGTTTCTCGAGCAATACAGACTCCGCCGTTGAACACAAAGACTCTAATCCACCTTGCTGAGACTTAAAAGGATCTTCAGAAGAGGCTTTATATTTAGCAGGATTTGTGTCACCAAGTGCTGCCACAAGAAGATCACTTCCATGGCAAGGTAGCGTATTTTCAGAGCAGCCTGATGAGGTATTCTGATTAATTACATCTACTTCAGAATTCTCTGGTTGCCTATTACCTGCATCAATATATCAAGCCGAACATTTAATGGATGTGAGAAAAATAAGGTATAATTCATCAAACAAGATACCATATAATATCAACTAGATCACATTTAAAATGTAGCATGGTATATTTTGTTTCTGAAAATTTAATTATTTCCAGAAACATTCCGCAAAACTAATATCTGCAGGTTTTATGTTATTTTTCAAATGAAGGAATTGTAGGGTGACATGAGATCAAAAATTGAATAGCAAATAAGCATGTTCCAGTTTCACAAGACATGTTAATTATGCTATTTCAGTGCCATAATCAATCAGGGAATGCAACTTTGCCACATCTAATTGAAGAAAATTCATAAAGCATATCTTTGGAGCAAAATAGCTTAGACCTCCAAGGATTGAAACCAGGGGTGGAGCCAGGAATTTGGTGGGGTGACCAAATGATACAAAATTTTGCAATTATGTAAGTAAAAATTAATATTTGAAACTAGAAAATATTAAAATATATAGAATAAATCATTCAATCTTCAGTTCCTGTATATATAGAGAGAAGGCACAAATTAAGAACAGCCAGAGAATTAAACAAAAAAGCGGAAGTATTTTACAAATTCTTTAAAAAAAAATATTAAGGCAAAAGCAATATAGATAAAACAAGAATTTTGGTTGGCTAACCATCAAAGGTAACTATTAAATACCACCATAAATTACCAAAAATCAAAATGTATATTCTGTTCAAGATTATATCTGATTAACTGAAGTGCGGGGTGGCCATTGTACTGAAAACCAATTAAAATTCCAAGTATAAAACGCAACCAACAGATATTTTGGTGACCATTTTTTTTCCCTGATTGATGTGGATAGAATAGTGTCTTCAAAGTCGCATTTCTATGAAGCTTATGAAGGAAAAAGAAAAGGGCTGTAAAATTTAAATGTTGACTTATCAAAGTAAAAGAAGTCCTTGTAACAACTCTTTATAGCCAAACACTTTTGATCACTGGAAATGTAAAGAAGGCTTATTCTGTTGCAACAAAAAAATTGCAAGAAAGCAACGGCTAGAAAATTTCATCGACGAAAAATTTCTGCATATTTGTATTTCTCCTTGTCAAGCATTTAAGAGAACAAGCAATTAATCACGCAAACGATCATGGATAACTATGAGTTGACCTTTGAATGGTTGCATGAATGGTTGCAGCAATGGAGTACCTTGATCAGCAGTTGGTTTCCTTTTATCTGGAGCAAAAACAGAGAAGAACCAATTTGTCTTGGACATTATTATATTTTGAACATGTTGTACTTCTTCATTCTTACTGCTATCTCCAAAAGGCCGAAATAGTTTGAATCCATTGCCTGCATAAACACAATAGTTAAGCTTAGGCCCTTAACAATTTCTAGATGCTAACGAACTAGATTTTATCCTGGAGGATATACATAGTAATTCAAAGAACAATACCGGTTCCTAGCCAGTTCAGATGGCAAGATCTTTTTAAAGTGGAGTAGAATTAGGGAAGGAATTCCTCATTTGGGTTAATTTGTTTTCAAATAAGGGGCATGGGAGACGGTAAGCAAAAATTCCTGAAAACTACATAAATTCGATGCAATAATTTATTATGTAAAAGGATTTGAGCAATTTCTAATATTAAATAGTGGAATCAAGAAATTACATCAAAGAATATTTCATCATCCTTAATATCACCATTTACCAGTACCTCAGCAAAATTAGTCATGGAACAACTCCAAACTTTGTTTTAAGATGTTAAGAAGTCTAAAGCAATCTTTAATATTCACAACTGAAATTATAAATTATTACCAAATATAACATAATGATCTGAATAAAACATAGCCATTGTTAATAAATAAATATATTGTAGTTGATAGTTATAATTGATAGTATTATTATTTATGAGAACAATAGTAACTTTATATGCATGTATCACAAAAATGTCCGTACCCTATGTTCTAGCTAACAATATCTTTAATAAGGAAGTCTACAGTTATATCTTCTACTGCAAGGCTAACAATAATTTTTGGTGTGAATAAAACGAGTAACTTCTTGATCTTTCCCCCTTAGCAATAAGAAAAGATCAATTTGCACATTTAAGGTATTTCCACGTATCATTAGTATAACCATGCATCACCTTTAGATGGCAAAATAAAGAAACTTCTGTGAATTAAAATGAGGAATGCCAATTTGTTTTGATTGAGTTTGACCCCTTGTCCTCATACTAGATTATTGTGTGCTACCAGAGGAATATAATGTTCATTTCAAAAATTACAGTCTAGAGAAGATGATTGAAGAAGATTGTTCGCAATATAAATCAACGCATTAAAAATCTTAATGATACATAAGCTAGTATAAGAGTGCAAGTGAGGCACGCATCCTATCAATCTAACTCAAAATTTTCTGAATTGAAATAAAATTAGATGCTTCAAAGTAAAATAACAAACTGGAAGTAAAAGGAAGCTGTATACTTAAGAATGTAAAAAATAAATAAATACCATTTAAGAAACAGGAAACAGCAGAGTGGCAAGAAAAATAAAGTTTGGTTCATGGCTTGCAGTGATATTTGTAAAATATCCGCTTCAGAAAAGTAGATGATTAATTTCATGTGTTAGTTTTCCGTAGATACCTGTAGGAATGAAAAGGCTGAAGCATGATAAGCATCTGAATACATCTTGTTGTCTATCATGATTCTTATCATCAGCTGCAGTTGTTGGACTATCATTTGAACAATTATTAAATGTGTCCTCACCTTGATCAGTAGTAACAGCTGCTGTAGAGTGTGTCTCAAATTTATCATTCCTTGATTTACGGAAAATATTTCGAGGTTTCCGCTGTCGTCTATGCAGAATGACCCTTCTAGTTATACAAGAATGACAATTGGGACAGTACAAATCATGAGTATTTTGATTCTTCAATACCCTCTCAACATCAAATACTATGGAATCTTGGTCAGTCTCATTGAGTATGTCAACATCTGTATCTACTTCAGTTTTCTTGTCAAGATGCTCCAAACTTGGAATTTTTTCTCCACTTGAAATTTTTACTGGTGATCGAATCGAACAAGAAAAGATTTCACCTCTCAAATCCTTCTGGTGGTGATAGTTAATTTCAGTGCTCAGAATTCTTTGGATGTCAATATTATTTCCCTCAATATGCAGTTCCTTATCTCTGGAATTTGTCTTGAGAACAGAAGATTTGAAATCATTGTATTTAGTTCCAGAAACTCCATCAGCAGATCCATTGCCTGCAAGCCAAGCAGAAAGTTAATTGGAAGAATTGAAGGACTATAACATATCAAATATGCCAAAAGATAAAAGATATTAATAATAATCAAGCAGCAGAGGCAACAACGAGAACAAGATACTGAAAAAAGGACTAAAAACATAGATTACACTGACATAAAAGAACATCATTCATGCCTTATATTGATTATCAGTAATGTAGAGCAGTTTGGTTGAGCGTCAATTGAAATTCATAAGGAAGGCATGCATATACAGGTACCAGTACCACTACCTCTAAGATTCTGAACATTTCCAATTCCAATATGGTATTGGTGGGTCCAAATGCAATGGCGACATTTCCAAATTCCTTGAGTCACAAAGAAGACAAAAGTAATGGCAATAGGCAGTATATACAGCACAGAGAAAATAAATGCTACAAGGACGGCGTCGTATAAACTATATACAGACTAAAGTAAAATACCTTGGTTATTATCAAAGTAAACGCTATTCTTCTTCTGCGAACAATTAGCAGCAACATTTTCTTTATTTTCTTCTTCTATGTGTCCATTTCGACCATTTGCTAAACTACTCCTAGACTGCCGTCTCAGCAGAGCCGTTTCTTCTTCTTCTACTTCTTCCGCCTGCTTTCCCTCCTCCCATAGTTGAGTTTGTTGCTTTTGTGTCTCCAATTCCATGTCCATTTCCATGAATAGCCCCACCAATGACCTCAACAAACCAACCGGTACCACTTACTCTCTTTTATTCTCTTTTATTCTCTTTTATGATTTCTTCTTTGATTTCAAGCAATTTCTGTATGTGATCGGTGGAGCACAGCTGTTGTACAAATGTGTATCAGATACAAGGGTAAGAAAATCACCGTTGGATTCAATATAATGAATCCAACGGCTGAGATGAGTTTGATTATTAAATAATTAAAAAATTTGACAAAACTTGAAACTTGTAAAACCAGTAACTAGCACAACCCACCAGTCAAGGCAACCTTATTAACCGAGCGGCAATTTTAAAGTTATAGCTGATGTAACTTATACCTCATTTAAAAAAATATAAATAATAATAATAGATAATGAAGCCTGTATGATTTTTGTACGAGTGATAAATTTTACAACAGCTGTAACTTAGTAAGATCTTGAGTTTAGTCATATGTGTGTATGTACGCGCGAATGCGCGTATGCGTGCATCCGTATGTGTGTGCGCTTGCGTGTGCGTGTAATTAAAAGAAAAAAAAAGTTCCCACTCTCTTACCTCACGCATGGGCTCACAGTCCAAAAAATAAAAATCCCTAATTGCTAATTCCTCTCCTCTTCTTCTTCCACAACAAGTAATGGCGGCACAATCACAACTCATTCCGACGTTATAGCTTCTAGCATTCTTGAGCCATTCGCTTCTGATTCAATATTGTCATCTCTACCATCGCTGTCATCACTACAATTGTCTGCACAAGATAATGACGTTAAGGTTTCTTATGTTTGCTATTTTGGTGGCAAACGAGACATGAGTAGATATTGTCAATTTGAATTTGAATGTATGTCGTAGGAATAATTATCTTTTTGATTGGTTTGGTTCCAAGCTAATTAAACCCATTTGCGTATACCCCTAAAACTGAAAGAGCAACTAAAAGCTTAGGGCCAATAGAAAAATCCATAATTTGGCTCAATCATGTATCAAATATTACTAAGAATATAAAAGAATTGAAATTGAAATGAATATAAAAGTGGTTTTACTTATGATTATGGTAATTCAATTAGTGAGTTATAACTGATGATTTGCTTTCACTTCTTGTTGATTTGTTTCATTCCCCTTGTTGTACAAGTACTATCACTATAAATCTACTTAGATGTTGAAACTATTATCAATCACTAACTTTTTTTGTCTAAAATTTATAAGAAGTAGACTTAATGGCATTAGTAATAACTTTTATGTATAATTGAAGTACTTGTAACTTCTATGATTATACATAATTAATTTAGTGAAATGCAAATTTCGATGTCTGTGAAATTTTATAGTACTGACACCAATGTTTCTTATTTGTACAATTCTAGTGATAAATGAAACATGGGGAGAAATTGTTAATTGAATCTATGTTTCAAGAGTAAATTATTCTATGTTATAGTCGGTTACGAATGTTTGCACAAAATCAAGCATAGTAAGGGAAAAAGCATGGGCTGGTGGCTTTAAAATTAGATGGCTCACGATAGAGTAGAGTGGACATTTTTAAAGCATACAATGTTAAAGTTGGGATTTTCCTCCAGTTGGGTGAGTTTAATTATGCAGTGTATCACCACTTCTTCTTTTTCGGTTGTTATCAATGGAATGGTGTCATGACTAATTAAGCCTCAGAGAGGTCTTAGGCAGGGCTGTCCCCTCTCGCCTTACCTCTTCATAATGTGCGCAGAGGTTTTTTCGAGCCTCCTTGTGCGGGCAGAACAGCAAGGGCGTATCCATGGGCTTCATTTTGGCAGAGAGACAAGAGTTTCTCACTTATTGTTTGCAGATGACAGCCTAATTTTCAGCAGAGCTGCAGAGGAAGATTGTAAGCATTTGAAGTCTTTATTTGAGTGTTATGGTAGAGCATCTGGCCAGACTTTCAACCTAAAGAAGAGAAATCCTCCATGTTTTTTAGCAGCAACACAAGGGATGATCAGGTCTCAGCCATAAAGGAGATATTTCAGCTAAATGTGGTCTCTTGTCATGAAAAACATCTAGAACTACCATCAATGATAGGAAGAAAGACAGAGTTTTTTTAATGAGATAAAGCTTAGAGTTTTAAATAAGATCTCAAGCTGGCAGCACAAGTTCTTCTCTAGTGGAGGAAAAGAGGTGCTTATAAAAGCTGTAGCTCAAGCCATTCCAGCTTATGCTATGAGCGTATTTAAGATTCCCCTAGGCCTGTGTGAGGATATCCAGAAAGCAGTGGCTAAATTCTGGTGGGGATCAAATCAGGGAAAGAAGAGTATTCACTGGGCACGGTGGGAAGGGATGAGTCATGCAAAAGGTAGAGGTGGAATGGGATTCAGGAATTTCTCAAGTTTCAACCAAGCGCTGGTTGCGAAGCAAGGTTGGCGAGTTATGCAGTTCCCAAGCTCTTTGGTGGCAAGAGTCTTGAAAGCAAGGTACTTTAAGCAAGTAGGCTTTATGGAAGCAAGGATTGGATCAAAGCCATCATTTATTTGGCGAAGTATGCTGTGGGGAAGGATGGTACTAGAAAATGGATCTAGGTGGAGCATTGGAAATGGGCAAAAAGTGCAGGTACTCAAGAGCAATTGGATTCCCAGACCTTCAACATTTAAGCCAATTTCAGCACCATCATGGATGAATAACGCCAAGGTAGCAGATCTAATAGATGAGACCAGCAGTGGAGGGAAGAGATGATCGTTGAGCATTTCAGGCTAGAAGATGCAGAAGTTATCACGTAAATTCCACTTCCTCGAGGACCAAAGGAGGATCAGTTGATATGGCACTATGATAAGAAAGGGAAGTATTCTGTAAAGAGTGGATACCAAGTGGCTATGAAGATAAAGCTTCCAAATTTCCCAAGATGCTCATTTCAATCCAAAAACCAATGGAGTGTCATTTGGAAGCTTGAAGTTTCGGAAAAGGTTAAAATTTTCTTATGGAGAGCTGCAAAGGATCTGTTGCCTACAGCTGAAAACCTATGGAAGAGAAGGATACTTCAAGAGCCAACATGCCAAGTCTGTGGTTGTAGTGTTGAATCTGTGGCCCATGCCTTGGTAGATTGCAAGCTGACTAGGAAAATATGGAGCAAATCTAGGATGGCAGATGGTTTTAATCAGGAGCTCTGCAAGGATATAGTTGCGGTGCTGCAGCTCTTCATTCAGCAGAAAGGGATTATGGAGGGGGCTTCAGCAGCAGCTTTGTTTTGGGCTATCTGGAAGACAAGGAACAAATGGTTGTTTGAAAGGAAAAGAGAGTGTCCTATCAGAGTAGCTGGTAATGCAGAGGCAGTGGTGGAATCATTGAGCAGAGTAAGACAATTGCATATGGTTTTTGGAGAAAGGAGGATTGGTGGAAAGCAAGAGCAGTGGTGCTTTCCTCCAAAGGGCTGGCTGAAGATTAATGTGGATGCGGCAGTGGATGTTAAAGAGCAGAAGGCAGGGCTGGGGGTGGTGATCAGAGACCATGAAGGAAGCTGCAAAGCTGCTGCAATGAAAACATCAAAGTTCTTTGGCAATGTGGCAATGGCTGAAGCAGCAGCTTTGGAGTGGGGTTTACTAGTTGCTTTGAAAGTTGGTACAATCTCAGGAGTTTTTGAATCTGACTCTAAAGAAGTAATTGACTTAGTTAATGGAAAGTTGAACTCTATGGCGGAAATAGATTGGGTGATCTCGGAAATTCAGGAATATAAGTGGAGATTCCATAATTTTATAGCTCATCACATATCTCGCTTATGTAATGGCATGGCCCATTTAATGGCTAAATTAGCTCTGCAGAAGCAGGAGACTGTAATTTGGGTGGATGAATTTCCACCAGAAATTGTGTTTTTATTTTGTGCTGATCAATAGAAAGGCATACTTTCTTATAAAAAAAAAGAGTAAATTATTCTGTTTTATTAGTTCGGTTCTAAGCTAATTAAAGAGGGAATTGCGTGGGATATGCTCCAGACCTCCCAAAATACCATAAACATACCTCAAACCATTAAAAGCTTTCGTTTTACATATGTATACTGTCAAAAAAAAAAGAGAAAATACGAAAATGACCTCAATAAAATCACAACAAAACTGAATCCAGCAACATAAAGCAAACACTCTCCTTTATTAAGTACGGTAATGAGTCGGGTATACTCGACTTATTTCATCAAAGTTGGTTAAATAGCGGATAATTCTCGACTTGTTTCAGCGAAGTTGGGTAAATAGTCGAGAACACTTGACTATAATTATAACTTTACCCAAAATTCAGCAAACACTCTCCTTTATTAAGTACGGTAATGAGTCGGGTATACTCGACTTGTTTCATCAAAGTTGGTTAAATAGCGGATAATTCTCGACTTGTTTCAGCGAAGTCTGGTAAATAGTCGAGAACACTCGACTTTACTTATAACCTTACCCAAAATTCAACAAACACTCTCCTCTCGTCGAAGTCGGGTAAAAGTCGAGAATACTCGACTTTACTATTAAGTCGAGAATACTCGACTTTACTATTAAAGTCGAGAATACTCGACTTTACTATTAAAGTCGAGAATACTCAGCTTTGATTGTTTTAGTATGTTATCATATATTAAGATATGTAATAGCCATTAACTAGTATTTGCAACAACTGCAAATTATCCAACAAACATGTAATACAATATCATGGCATAACAACTACCAAATTCGTCATCATACAATTTTAATATGAAAATTCTTATACAATGACAAGGGATAGTCTTTTAGTTGCTCCAAACACTGAAGCTATGACCCAAAACCTCCCGATGCCATCATTTAAAGACAACCTACCATATAGATCCTCCATCAAATCCTGTATGGACATATAATGTTAAGCTTGGTACATGTTTAAACAATATTAAGGAAATAAATAAAGCATAAATTATACTTACATTGTATATAAATTTGAAACAATGTGTCAAACGTCATGTAATGGCATTGGTGTCATGCATTTTAGTTGATTGTGTCCACGACCACCACATTGACTGCATTTACGAGGCAACTTTTCCTCACCTTTAGATGGTATTCGATTATTCTTTGGATGCCCACTTGACCGCTTTTCTAGAGGAGGATATACTTCTTGGGCACATACATCACCAGAAACATCCCACCCCTCTTGAGGACCAATAAGGTAAATGGTCTCAGAATATGCTAACACCCATGTATCACTTGAATAATAATGAGAGCAATAATCATAGATCGAAAAATCTCGATGCCTGCACACCGCCACAGCATGTACACGTGGTAATTGTTCGAGTTGGAATTCTCGACAAGTGCAAGTTTTTTCCAACTATTACCAGACTTAATACTCGACTTATTTAATCTTCTTACTCGACGTCGTGCTCGACTACATACTAGATTTACTCAACTCATTTCACTTCTTACTCGACTGAGCACTTAACTTATCTAACTTCGTACTTGACTTCTTTAATAACTTACATAACTCTTACTCGACCTATTTAAAATGTTCACTAGATTTTTATTCAAATTTCTAAAAAATTATTAGTATTCAACTTATTTAATGGACTTACTCAACTTACTACTCAACCTCATACTTGACTTATGTTCTTAACTTTTTACTCGACTAAATACTGAATTTACCCGACTTCATACTTGATCTATTTAAAAATTACATAACTCTTACTCGACTTGTTCAAAAAATTTGCTCGACTTTTACAAAATTATTTTAAAATTACTCCACTTAATACTCGACTCATTTAATATACTTACTCGATTTTTTACTCGACTAAATTCTCGACTTGTTCATCTCTTTTACTTTTTACTCGACTAAATTCTCGACTTACTCGACTTCGTACTCGACTTCGTTCGGCACTGATTTTTCAATCACTTGAAACTTAAATTGAGGTCTTAAAGCCCTACATTTTATGCAATGTGTATGTGCAAGCACAAAAATGAATAATACACTATTAAAACTCATTAATCATTAGTAAATATAGTTATAATAAAATTAAATCAAACCCTAACCATACAAAAAAGTTGCATTTCAAACTTACCTAATGCACCACCTCACAATGCAGCTTTTGAATAATTTACTTTTATCAAAAACTTTGTATTAATGGTGGTAAGAGATGAAATGGCGGGAGAGAAGGTGGGAGAGAAGGGAACCGTTGTAGAGGGAAAAAAATGGTGAGGAGAGAAATGAATGGTAAGATAAAGAAGAAGAATACATTGTGTAAATTCATAAGTTTTTTAAGGGTATTTTTGACTTTTCTCACTTTCATGAGGCATATGTATGTAATTGGGTATACATTTGGTATTTAAGGGCAAACATGAGATATTTAAATAAAAATCCCCTAATTAAACCCATTTGAGTATGCCCATGAAACTGAAAGAGAAAGTAAAAGCTTAAGGTCAATAGAAAACACTAAAAAAGCAGCATGTTTTACCAAGTCTAAATATTTATTTAAGACTAAAACTATCCTAATAGTTTGCCATCGAATAGCAACCTGTTTGTGCCTTTGTGGTTAGTCACTAAGAGTTTAAAGAAGAATGAATATGTCTCGGCTTTGCATGCTAGTTAACTACAAATTGTCATCCACTTCTAAAAAAGCATCTATTTTTGACTTGTGTCTTTTTTGCACATTTAAGTTCATATATTTTATATATTTAAAGCTAATGCATTCCATCATGTGCATCACATTCAGTTGCGTCATCAACTTCATGTTGGGTTCTTTTAGTTAAATACCATTGCTAAATGAGAGTGAACATAATTTCTATCTGTGATTTGCTTCTTCATTTTCTGTTCCGCTTATGCTTCATTTGATTGTTGGTGGTGAATTGTTACTGATTTGGAATTGGTGTCTTGAGTGTTGATGGAAATGGTTATTAATCTTATATCTTTGTCATTTGGAGATGTGTTTATGGAAATGGATTGTTAATTATGATTATCATTTTGACTTTAGTCATTAAGATTTTAGAAATGTAACTTCAGTAGCTTTTCTATACTTATTATTTTTATGTTTTGTTAACTTAAAATGTTGTTAAGGATGCCCACATCTACAAAGCACTTTAGCGATATATATTCAAGCAATCATATATGTTACTCAATTATAACTTTTCCTTTTAGCTTAAATTTGCTTATTACGTTTTTGCTATAAGCTTACCATATATCATGTCATCTAACAAGCCATTTTTTGAGAACCTTTTTTTCTTTTTGTTCTTGTACTTTGGATAGTTTGATGAGGCGTTAATAGGATCATGAGAGTTTTGTTACAGCATCATTTTATTTGTTATGCCTAAAGTGCTGACTAGCGAACTAACTATCAGTAATTTACAATTGTAGTGTCATTATAGTTTTCTAGTAAGTCCCTGATAAATTTCTTAATTATTGTTAACTTTTTTCAAAAAGATATTTTATTAAGATTGGAAATTTGTTTGTGAAGAAACCTCAGCGTGTAAGTCGAGCCATTTTGTTTTTCAAGACAGAGGAATGCAATAGGAAATTTGATTTTCCAGAAAATATCATTTGAATTTAGATGTTGAATTCAATTGTTGACAGCCCTATTGCATTCTCAAACCCTTTTTTTTAACTTTATGTTGCTAAAATTGATTAGAACTGGCTCACTTATAGTGTTTGAAGTGGGGCGATAGATGGCATTTCTAGTGAACCCAGAAAAGTCAAGACTAGCTCATTCACCATAATTTGGTTGGAGCCGCGGCAGGGCAAGCCCAATCTCAGTCCCTTGTCCTCATTCCAGTCATTCTGGGTCTCCCGATACTTTGTAGAACATCCGGCTGCAGAAGGTTTGTTCCGAAACCAGTAATCATTAGAATATGCAATTACCCAAGCCCTAAAAGGGGATGTTTCTCGTATTAATAAGGAGGACTATATTGTGGAGTCCAAGAACATGTGTTAGTGATGAACTATCTAATGTTCAAAATACTACCCGGTTCGAGGATAAGGTGGGTTACGCTGGGAAAGTATCAGCTACTTGTGAATCATGCAATACCAGACACGAGATAGATCTTCCAATGCATTTTCGAATAAACGAAAACCCACGGATCCACTCTTTTTCCTATTCAAGTCCAGGTCCTTTCAAATGAGAAGAGACTGCGTCTAAGTTTTGTAGCATATTAATGTATAATACGTTAATTTGAGTTATTCAATAGTGCAATAGAGTTTTGTTGGCTATTGTAATCATTTGGTGTAATAACTCTTTTTAAACTAATTTAATTTCAATACTTATACAGTTAATTGCAGGAGAGTCATGGAGTTTTATGTATTCAGTTATTTGTTTTCTCAAACAAGAACAATGTAGTTTAACATGATTATGCACTTTTTTGTGTTATTATAGTGATGTAGTAATGACCGTACACACTCTCATCAACATTTATTAATTCATGCATCTTATATTATTTTTGATTAATCACAAGGGAAGTTAAACGAAGCTATCATGATTGTAATAACTATTTTATTTCTAGCTGCTGCTTAATGCTAATAGTGAATGGTACAAGTTGTTTCACAATATTTATACGTCCGGTTAAACTTTATAAGATATTTATATAATGTTCATCATTCATTTCCTACAAGTACACATTAATTAGTAATTGATAGGGGACTTAATTTTTAATATAGGCATTAGGATGGTTAAGCATAAGGTGAATGTCGCAGATGACATTAATATCCTGACAAGCTCCAAGCTCCAACCTCCTAGGTCAGGCACGCATTCGTACCTATATTACTTGTAAGTTACTAATTGATTCTTTTCTACATTATTTATTTATTTTACTTAAATAATGCAATAATTTTAGTCGATATATAATGAATTAATATTAGTTTTATCTACAACAAGACAAAATCTAAAAGCTTGAAAGAGGAAGTGTGAAGGTGGACGAAATGGCACTACTAGAAAAAAAAATCCTTTATGACGGTCATTACCCATCATCTTCCTTATGGCATGATGATTGAGTCACCATCATTAATTTTGGTGTCAAGAAAAAATTATAATTATTTTTTTATGTCATGTTAGACATGACATATTATTCTTTGAATTATTATATAAATAAAAAATCTTTATATATATACATACATGTACACGTAATCAAATCCATCCACAAGTTTCATAGATTATAATATAGTTATGAAATAAAATAATTACAACAATTATAGTTAAATAAATACTTCATTAATTCTTAATTTGTTTCCCAAAATAACGATTACAATTTCTTAAATGAACAATCTTGAATCAGTCATTCGAATCTACCAACAGCACCACTAAAACCAACAACATTTCTTGAATCACTCGTCTCAATAAACTAGCAACATCAGCTGAATCAAGCCCTTGGAATTAACATAAGCACAACGAGAACAATCTTACATTAACACGAAGAACAAACAAAACTACCATCAAACCCCACAAAACCAAACACAGTCTCATACTACCATCAAATGCAAGTGAGATGCTGGAAAACATCAAACAAACCAAACCAGATGCCACTAGATTCACACTTTCAGTAGTTAAACTAGATGCTGTGTTTAATTAAACTAAATGTGACTAGTCTCATTTAGTTTAAATTCCAAAAAGGCAGGTTTCCATCAACAAAGCATCAAAACCAAACCAATCTAATCCAGTATAATTACAAGTTCAACTCAAAACAATTATACATTATATTGACATATCAAAATTGGCTCTCAAACCAAGCTAGCATAGTCAAGTAAATGAATATGAAAACTCAAAATAGACCCAAGCTAACCAAAGTATTTAATAAACAGCTCCTCACCTTATATGCGCATTCAGACATAGTTCATCCATTCATACCGTACCTCATCCATTTCTGCCTAAGTGTAAACTGGTCTGTTGTTAAACTGCAATTGGCCAAATAATTTAACAACAAATATGATGGATATAAAATATTAACAAAAAATGGACATAAACATATCACTTAAATTATTGAGCAATAAACTAGGATCGGCAATAATACCCCTCATATACAACATGACATAATATCCACACTCATAAAAACTAAGTTGGTTTGGAACCTACAGTAATAAAACTCAATCTAAATACCTAAAAAGCTATAACAATTAATTAAAATGATCAGATAAAGAAAATTGTATTACTTGTACTGATCTGAATTCATGGTGCACTCTTTTTTTACCGCTTGTTGCTACGAACATATTGATCCCACTAGAGTTTAAAACTTAATATTATAACTACTGAAATGTTTATAATGGACTTAACATTATATGATGATTTAACGATGATATACCTACTTTATTACCAACTCTTTAATGTCTTCCGCTGGATTATTTCCTTGTGGATCCATGAAATACTTGGTCTTTGTTGCCACATTGATCACAACAAGAATCCAATGGGTTTTATAATTGAGCAACAACTTGTAAGTAAGAAGAAATGAAATTAATAACTTATTTATTAATGAAAATGAAACTACCTAGGATTATAAGGAACAAATATCAATTAAGAGGGGCGAGTGTTGAGTGCTGGAAAATACATATTTATATAGGATATAATTGTCATTTTGTGCTCAAAATCTCACTAACATTTATATTTTAATGTTCTTTAAACTTTAATTGTGTGTCTTATTATAATTTGAGTGTTTTATATATTTTAGGGGTATTTTATATATTTCATGATGAACGAGAGGTCGGACAGCAAAACAGATGACATTTTTGGACTCAGAATAGCTGAAAACCTTTGGGAAGGATATTAAGGCCAGAACCATATACGTGAACAGTATAATACATGTGAAGAGTGTTGTAATTCTAGAATCTTGGTGGGGCCCACCTGACCTGGCTTTGACCGATAACGTGGCATCATCCTATTCGACCAAAAAATACTGACGCGGCTTCTACCGGATGATATGGCATTGACTGATGACGTGGTGATACATTATTGGACCAAATAGTTGACTTTTTGTTGACTGGCGACGTGGCAGTATATTAGTGGACCGAAAAACGTGTGTACGATACATGCACAAACACAAAATGTTCAATCCAATCAAAGCTTGTCACGTGGTGCAATCCTGAGCGTCCAAATTGATTTTATCCGATGGTCATGATTTACTCAGTGTATCTATAAAAAAGGGGTTATCCCCCCCTAATTTGACATCACTGAATTTATTTTTGAGCTTTGATTTCTGTAATTCCCCCTCTATACTGTATTTTCTATGTATTTTAATAAAATTTCTATTTTATTCCTAGTTAAAAAATGAGTAGCTAATTTATTTTCAAGCTTGGGTTGAAGGTGAAGCTTTAACATGATCCATGGGCTTAATTTGGTAAGTTTACTTTATTTTGCTATGATTTATTTAGGTTGTTTTGACTTGTTGTTGATAGATAATAATAATCTTGTCTAAATTTTGCTCTAATATACTGGCTCCCTAGTACAAGATTATTGTTGTTTGGCACGATAAGTACTTTACACTTTATTAATTAGAGAAAAACTTTCCCTTTAATATTAGTGGTCCATCTTGACTCAGTGTTGACAGTGAATGAGTCAGAGTTATTTAGTAGATAGTCTTGTCACATTGTCGACAGTAGAATTATTCTCACCTGGCACAGTGTGTACGTGAAATCAATTTAACATAAGATTATTTCACTTGGCACAATGAACACTTCATACCATATTTATTAGAGATAGACCTATGAGGAGTGGAAATACCCCCTTATAGATTAATTGGAATCTAAAAATGAATATTAAGCCCATGGTGAAATATTGCGTGTGAATCCAAAGACTCAAGCACTTATTTTATATTGTTTCATCTTTAATTTGTTCAAGCTATCTTTTTAATTCAAATTCTGCCAAAAAAAAAAAAAAATCACATCCTACTAATCTACATACAAATTCAGAAGATTAACTTTATACACGATTAAATTTACCTCATTGTTGGATCAACACTCGTCACCATAAATCTATACTGTAATAGATTTGTGTGCTTACGAGTACAACAAAATTTGCACGACAGCGAGCTTTGACCAAACGATTAGCAATTGCTTGTGTCCTCGTTATATGCGTTTTAAGCGCATTTTCAACTCTATTGGGGTCAACATAACCAGGATTCATGAAGCCAAAAGGTTTCTCCATCTTATCATTTGGAATCTTGTCATATAAGCAATTGATATTCAAGAAAAAGAAAGAATTAAATATTTATATAAACTTTTTATAGATTTTATAAATAAAAAATGAAAAAGAAATTACTTACGCCTTATAGATATGCATGTGATTAAGGCCTAACTATTCCATGTTAGCCAATGCATAAAAATCATCCCTCCCGATATAAGCTACACATTCACCTTCGAATAACTCATTATCAAGTGGATGAGGAAGGTAATTTCTACTAGAAGGCAACTTCATGTTACATAAGCCTAAAAAGAATTTGAATCTTCGATTCATTATGGAATTCTATTGGTGCTGAGCAGTTGCCTGCCTTGTCTTTCTTCTTGGAACCACTAGGCCAGCATCACCATAATCTTCAAGTTTGGTGTTCCGGACTGGTGCTATATCAGGTTTGTCCATTGTTTCTTTTTCCATTACTATCTCTGGACTTTTCTTTTTGGGGTTACCCTGTCTCATCTTTGGAGTTTTAGGGAGTTTGCCAAAATCTCCAAGGTTTTTGTTTATTGTTTTGTGTCCTTTCTTGTTGGGGCTGCCCTTTCTCTTCTTTGGAGTATTAGGCAATTTGCCAAAGTCTTCAAATATATGCATTGCTGTTTTATAATTTTTCTTGTTGGGGCTGCCTTTTTTCTTCTTTGGATCCCCACTATTCTTTTTTGGAGATGTTGCTGTCGATTTTAAGTTATGCTTTGAAACCTATAACGCCATTTCCATGATTTAGAAATAAGAAATTTAAAGTAATTATCCTTTATCTTATCATAATATAGAATAAAATAGTTTGTGCAGTACCACTTGTTCATCAACTGCAATGGCTTTAGCATTTATCTCGAGATCTCCATCATTCATTCTCTGACACTTCCAATTCAGAGAATGAATCACTTCCTGAATCAGACTACACTACTGATTCTGAAGCCGATTATGCTGACGTCACCAAACTGCTGATGGTGATGCCTTCTATAGGTTCTAATGAACCTTCTCCCACAGAACTTCCTTTTGTTGAAGAACCTACAAAAACTCCCCAAACCTCTACAACCGAACACTCCTTAAAACCTTCCAATGGTCCATGGTTCACTTTAGATGACATTCCCAAAATCAAATGGCCTGCTAGATTATAGGAATTTTCTGCATGGATTGATGTGCAAATGATATGTCCTGAGGCAACTGTCCAATCAGTTCTTAGAAAATTCAGCTCTCGCTTTATTTAGAGCGGCTTTATGAACAAAAAGAGTTCTTCAAAGATCTAATGGAAAACAAAAAATCTTTCAAAGGTGCTTGCAAAAAGCCTTATTTGCAGATCAAATGCAAAGATGACAAAGACTGCCTTTGCCAGTAAAATAAGTCCACTCATTACCAGAAAGCTTTCCAACAAAAGAAAAAGCATCGTCACCAGCATAAACCTAAGACGCCTTACCGCTTCTTTAGAAAAAAGGATCTTTCCGCCACTCGAAAGATCAAAGAAAGTCAGTGTAATCTGGTCTTTCTTCTTTGATGACAATTTCTTTAGCAGGTGAGGAGCTGGATGGGCCAGGTGTCGATAAGAGTAGGACTTCATATCTTTACAACAAGCCTTGATACCACTGTAATGTTCTATAAATTTCTATTTTCACCAAACTAGCCTTCCATGGCACAAACGGCTAGTTATGAACACTAGAAGAGGTTAGAAACAAACAACTTTCTAATGCACAGGATCCCACTAAGGGTAGGTGCAGAGCATAATCATTGTATAAGTGAAGATGAACTTGGATTTCTTTATTCAAACAAAGGTTGTGAGAAAATAAAGACTTAGAAAGTCATATTCTTAAGATAGAAAGATTTTTCTTATTTCAAACTTAACTTGAACTTACAAGATAGAAGCATCTCTTATATAGAGATGAGAAGGAAAGATAGCTAAGCAAAAGCAAAAGCAAAAGCAAAAGCAAAAGACAAGCTTTAATGATTATAACCTTTAATTATGCATGTGCTAAAAGAAGCTGTAAGACCAACTGTGAGAAGGAGACAGGTTGTCAACGTC
This sequence comes from Murraya paniculata, assembly GCA_030449075.1. Lineage (NCBI taxonomy): Eukaryota > Viridiplantae > Streptophyta > Magnoliopsida > Sapindales > Rutaceae > Murraya > Murraya paniculata. The sequence goes on along the minus strand of JAEVFN010000009.1, from coordinate 374,608 downwards.
ACTATCAACCTCATTAAAGAGAGACACGGGTCGCTTGTTAGGGGACTTATCGTTGGGAGGATAAGGATAAGCTTGCGAAGATGTGTCCATGGCACGTGGCATGTCTAAGGCTTCAGAACTGAAAGCTTCAGTAGCTTGTGGTTCTGGAGGAAAGAAAAGTGACATAAAGTCGTCCCAAGGGTCTTGAGAATCTTGGAACAGGAAGTTAGTGTAATCTGGTCTTTCTTCTTTGACGACGATTCCTTTAGCAGGTGAGGAGTTGGATGGGCCAGGTGTCGATAAGAGTAGGACTTCATGTTGAGGTCTGAGTGAAGTGTGCTGGATGGTTTCAGTTGAAGGTTGGAAATGGTTAAGGTCACAAGGAAAAGTGTGGAGACCTTGGATTATGACAAGATTATGGGTTAATGGAAAAGAACTCAGAAAAGTCTTCCATTCGTACAATTGGTTATGTGTCCAAAATAGTTTAGTGACTAGATGCTGGAAATAAGGGCGATGAATGATGAAAACAGAGGTGTAATGTTGAACTTCTACCGGAGGTAGAAGATAAAGGGGATGATGTTGACTGATGCGGAGAAGTTCCTGTCTCCAACCTGAAATGGGTGAGAACCGTTTTAGAAGAGTCCATAACAATGAAGGAGCATTGTCTGGGGTATTCAGGTGTTGTTATAAGGCTGTGACAGGGATAATTACTGAAAAGAATGTGGGTACCATTACTGCTCAACTTGAACATATCCATGTTGATCTGAAAAATTGAGTTCACCAACTTGATTATGAATTAAAGCAAATGATCCAAAATAGATATTGGGGTCCCGATTTTAATAAAAAAGAAGCTAAGATCAGACGACTTTAAGCCGAATTGTCCAGGATAGAATCTGAAAAAAGGCCTCCTTCCTTTTTTGCTCCATTTACTCCTCTGCCAGCATATGTTCCCTCCTTCAGTACTTACCAACCATTCTATACTCGATATCTTTACAACAACCCCACAGACCACTCTAAAATGTTCGGTATGACTTGTAAACTTTTTTAATGACAACCGGAACCGATGCCTAAAGCCCAACCTAAACCTCCAAACAATACTGTTCCACAATCCATTGTTCCTTCAGTCTCCACAATTCGCACCTGTCACTTCTCTTATTCCACATGATATACCCACTTCTTCATTACCACCTAAAGACAAACAACCCAATCACCAATATACTACTCAACTTGTCCCGACCAACCATATAAATACTCCTCCTAGCATTGATACCACTGTAATGTCCTGCCAATTTCTATTTTCACCAGTGTTAATAGGAAGTCATTGCTTCATCTTTAAGAAGAAAGGACACTTTGCAAAGAATTATCCAAATCGCCCAGCCAAAGTAGTCCGTCTTCTTCAACATCTTCAATCTGAGATTTCTGCTTCTGATGATGTTGAATCTCTCTATTCAGAACAAGATACAGCTGATGAGCATACAGTATTGGCTTTGGCTATCACAAACAGTGATTCAAACATAGAAGAAATTGGAATCATAAACACTATCCAAACCCTCCTTCCAACCCTTCAAATCCAAACTACCATCCCATCCATTCCTATCAATATTCTATCTCAAAAATATGAAAATCCTATCCTTATCATAGGTTTCATTGACACAGGAGCTCAAAAGAGTATGGTGCATCCATCCATTCTCCCATAATCCTATTGAGAAAAGCATACAGAATTCTTTAAAGATGCTGATGGTCAAATGTTCCAAATTCATCTCATATCCAAACACCCTCTCGGTATTCAACTGTTCCCTAATTGTATTATCTTGTCCAAAATCATTAGTTCTGACCTCCTTGATAAAGACCTCCTTATTGGTTTTGATCTCTTGGCCAAAGCTTCTAAACTTTGCATCACAGCCAATGGTGTCTTTTTCAAAAAACAATTCAAGCCATACACATATGTTCTCCGTCTGTATAGTCTATCCAACTGTTCTCCATCCTGCCAAAGTTTCTCTCAGAAATTCGTTCGCTTTTGTCCAGAATCTTACAATGAGTTTCATCATTTTTCTCTCTTTTGGAAAAATAATAAGTTCTTTATTAAGTTACCCTTCAAACTTAATGACGATATCAATCCCACAAAAGCCACTCATCCTAGTATGACATCAACAGATCTTCGTTTGGCTTAACAAGAATGTTCTCAACTGTTACAACAAGGTTTCATTGAATCCACCAATTCAGCATGGGCATGTCAAGCATTCTATGTGGAAAAAATATCCGAACTTGTTCGTGGGAAAAAGAGACTTATTATTGATTATCAACCTCTCAATTATTTTCTCAGAGATGGCAAGTTTCCTTTTCCAAGAATCCAGTCCCTGTTCATTCATCTCCAAGATGCTAAGGTATTCTCTAAGTTTGATCTTAAAGCAAGATTTTGGCAATTAGGAATTGAGCCCAGTGATAGGCACAAAACTGCTTTCTGTATTCCTAATGCCCACTACCAATGGAAGGTTGCCTTTCGGTCTTAAAGTAGCTCCCTCTCTTTTTCAAAAGGCAGTGATAAAAATCTTTGAACCTATCCTACACCATGCCCTTATCTATATTGATGATATCCTTCTTTTCTCCAAAGACCACCTGTCCCACCAAAAGCTTTTGAGTCACTTCCTAGAAATGATTGATTCTCATGGAATTATGTTTTCAGAGAAAAAGAGCATCCTAGGCCAGTCTTCAATCAACTTTCTCGGCATGATTATTACCGATGGTCACTACCATCCTGGTCCACACATTGCCCAATAACTTTTACATTTTCTAGATCACAAGCTCAACAGGAAACAAATCCAGCAATTCCTTGGCATCATCAATTATTTGCGTGACTTTATTCCAAAAGTCACAAGCCATACCAGCCACCTTTCCATAATGCTAAAAACGAATGCTCCACCTTGGGGTCTAGCGCAATCCACCGCAGTTCAACAACTCAAACAAATTGCTCAAAACCCTCCAGCTCTGAAAATTCCTTCCACAGGACAACACATTCTTCAGATCGAAGCAAGTGATGAATTTTTAGGTGCCATTCTCCTTGAATCTTTTAACGGTAAAGAATATTTTTGTGCTCACGCCAGTGGATAGTTCAAGGATTCAGGAAAACACTATCATGTCATCTATAAGGAAATCTGAACGGTGAAGTATGGCATCAAAAAATTTGAATTTCATCTTATTGGTCACCACTTTCTTGTCAAACTTGATAACTCCTCCTTCCCAAAGATCCTTGACTTTAAAAATAAAGGCCTTCCAGACAAACAGCTTCTTCGTCTCAAGATGTGGTTTGCTCAATATGACTTCTCTGTGAAGCATATCAAAGGAGACCACAATCTCATCCCAGACTTACTCACCAGATCACAACCTTTCCATCTCATATCTTCTCAGCTAATCCTACCAATGATAGCCATGACAACCACCCTACCAAATCAAGCTCTTACCCCAAAAACCTACCCTCTCAATCTCACCTTCACCAGTCTTGATCAAATTCAAGACTTTGCCAAAAAGTTTGTCTTCTGTTATCTTTTCCAGATTCGACAAACCAGTCCAGACAGTTTTTTTACTTTTCACCATGAGTGCTTATTTCTTACAGGTCTTTTCCTCCATCCAGAACATGGTCTCACTGAGGACGAACTTTGGTACATATGATGCCTCACGGTCTTATATGCTACAACACTAATTTTCCCTGTCACATCCTTACAGGAACACCTAAATACCCCAGACAATGCTCCTTCTTTGTTATGGACTCTTCTAGAATGGTTCTCACCTATTTTAATGGTGGAGACATGAACTCTTCCGTATCGGTCAACATCATCGCCTTCATCTTCTACCTCCAGCAGAAGCTCAACATTACATCTCCGTTTTCATCATTCATCGCCCTTATTTCCAACATCCAGTCACTAAACTATTTTGGACACAAAACCAATTGTACGAATGGACAACTTTTCCGAGTTCTTTTCCATTAACCCATAATCCTATCATAATCCAAGGTCTCCACACTTTTCTCTATGGCCTTAGCCCTTTCCAACCTTCAGTTGAAACCATCCAGCACACTTCACTCGGACTTTATGTCACTTCTCTCTCCTCCAGAACCACAAGCTACCAGAGCTTCCAATTCTAAGGCCTCAGACATGCCACGTGCCATGGACACGTCTTCGCAAGCTTATCCTTATCCTCCCAACGATAAGTCCTCTGACAGGCGACCCGTGTCTCTCTTTGATGAGGTTGATAGTGACGTTGACAACCTGTCTCCTTCTCACAACTAGTCTTAAAGCTTCTTTTAACATATGCATAATTAGAGCTTGTCTTTTGCTTTTGCTTTTGCTTTAGTTTGTCGGTGTTTTGTAGCTATCTTCCCTTCTCATCTCTATATAAGAGATGCTCATATCTTGTAAGTTCAAGTTAAGTTTGAAATAAGAAAAATCTTTCTATCTTAAGAATATGACTTTCTAAGTCCTTATTTTCTCACAACCCTTGTTTGAATACAGAAATCCAAGTTCTTCTTCACTTATACAACGATTATGCTCTACACCTGCCTTTAGTGGGATCCTATGCATCCGAAAATTGTTTGTTTCTAACCTCTTCTATACCTGTTTTCTGAAGTCGCCGTTTGTGCCATGGAAGACTAGTTTGGTGAAAATAGAAATTGATAGAACATTATAGTGAAAAAAGAGTAGGACTTCATTCGTGTATTAGAGCTGTCGATGTCAGAGTGCCTAGGTTTCCTTCTAATTTCCTTCCACAACTCTTCAATATCTGCATCATGCTTTGCCAACCAATCTTCTAACTTTGATCTATCCTTTTCTATTGGATCATAATAATGTGGAGTGTCAAAATAATGAGCTAGGGTTACAAAATTTTCAGTCCTTGCATATGGCCATTTTTTAGGGCTTTTCCCAAAGCTTTTGCAAGTAAATCATTTCTTCCATCAGAACTAGAAGATACCTTTTTTGTATTCCATCCAGCCTTCGTCTAAGTATTATTCACACCTTTTATCAAATATTGATATAAAAAGAAGAATTTTTGCCATAACATATATATAAACTAGCATTTACAAGGCTACAAATGATAAGTTGAAAATCAGGATGATATCCCCTTTTTTTTTCTCTTACCTCTGATCCAAGCTACACTGTTATCTATTTGATCTTCAATAATACTAGTTTCAGCACTCTGAAAAATTAAAGTTCGGTAGTAAATTAGAAACCCACTCAAGCTATACACAATGAAAATATAGGCAAAGAGTACAAGCAAAAGAATGTAGACAAATATATATATTGTGGAACCTATTGTAACAATCAAATGCGAGCAATCAGAATATGAAAATACAACTTTTTCCATTAGTCCAGCATATCCTTTTCAACTCAAACAATCGTTATACTTGTTACTAGCACGCATTTTTTTGTTTCTCCTTATTTTCTACCATAAATCACAAACCAATACCAACGCAAAGTTATACTCAATCGTTAGTATTATATAGCATTGGACTAAAATTTTCTTTGAGAAAATATTCAATAAGATTTAATTTACATACTGCAAATTTATCATCAATACAATCTTTGACGAATGAGTCCCAATAGTCTTCTCTTATATAGTAGTATCGCAAGGGAGGTTTCTGTAACTTTTTACGATCATTCTTATTTGGCATAATGTAGCCATTAGTCAAAGTTTACTTAAAATTCCTAAATGACTTTCCAATAGATTGCAGCACTTGCTTCTGACCTCGTTCATCAATGAGAAATCGCCTTTTAATAATAACATTTATGTATGGTTTATTGTATGAAAGAAAGTAGATAAATAAGGTTATAGTATTGAAAAGTAGATAAATAAGATTTATACTTGAACAAATGACCACGATGCTTTTTTATATTTGTTCGGCACTAATGTCCAGTCCTTGAAGATGATTGGAACAAAAACACGAGCCAACACTCCATGGAAAGTGGACTGTGCAGTGGCCTCCAGTCCAACCGGAACACTATATCTGGTGTATCTCACGACAATTTTCTCATTTTCAGTCATCAAATTCTTATTATCAGGATTAAGAGTCAAACCTTTTTGTGTGATAAATCTTTTGAAAATTGATCATCTTCATTTCTTGGTTCTGCATCTTCATCATCCTCAAAATGAGGAGGAGAACGAAGTAAATCTTCATCTTCCTTTGGCACTTTATGGTCTTCATTGGAGTAACCCTGCTTCCCCTCATCACTAATAAGTTCATCATCCACATCCATTGTATTATACCTGAAAATAAATGGAAAATTTAACATCAGCTTGCTGATTAAAAAAGCCAAAAAAATCAGAGTGTCAGCTAACAAATGTAAAAAATAAAATGAATTAATTACAAGTAAAATAATAATTACAATTCAATATATAATTCCTTCTAATTCTAACCACATGCAATTACGTTTTACTAATATCCTAAAATGTTAATCTTGTCACTGTTCAATCTCAATGGCCTCACCATCCTCACGTACATAGTCTACTTGATTGTCATCAGTATATGCATGCATGATTAATTCTTGTTATTCTTGGTAATTCTTTGGTTAAAGGAACATGCTCCTTCATACCATGCACATCCACATCGTTTCTAAAATAGGGAATACCTCTAAAAGGCATGAAACAAACAACTGACCATTTTGCATCAACTGGGTCAATAATATAAAATATTTGTTTGGATTGTGAAGCCAAAATAAAAGGATCAAACTTATGACCTATTTGATGGTGGTCCACCAACATGGAGTCAAGCTCATCAACTTTTACACCACCACTATTTTTTATCCAGTCACACTTGAATGAAGTTATTTTAAATATATGGCAGTCAAGTTGCCAAATCTCATCAATTACTCCATAATAGGTCATATCACCAATTTTAGGAATTTTGTCCTTTGAAGTGGCTATTTGTATTATTTTTACAATAGTAGTTACACCACAATTTTAAGTCACCTGGCTCTCATCACATTTCTGTGTTAGAAATTGAAAATCATTGATGTGATAACCAGTGTACTTTAGCACATGTGGGTGAGGTCTTCGGGCTAACCACCATCATGTATCTGATACATTTTCATTATCGTCCATCAGATTGGAGACCTAACATGTTATAATAAATTGTATGAGTTTAATAAATGAATTCTTTGATGAAAGAAATTCTGATGAGTACAAGGATTTTATTTATATTGACATTTTGTGATAATCAATCCGTAAAAGAGCAATTATGTTGCTCTTTCAACCATTTTTGGTCTTTTGTTTTGCATGGAAACTGACCTTGTAAATACTCCATATTGGCACGGGCCGCCAGCACCAACCACGAGTGAAGGCTAATTTGGCGCGCGCACCGCCAAACTCCGCAACGATCTACCTAACGGTAGACATACGCAAATGGTGGGTGCGTTTAGCGCCGGGCCTCCTCGCACACACTTGCCAGCCCGTGATAAAGCCTGCATTTCAAGCCTGAGCGCCAAGTCATCGAAGCCCAACGGGCCAAGATCCACCAAGGCTTGCTTGTTTGGCCCATCTTTTAGAATTCTCTACACATTTCTTGTAGATAAGCCACTTGTGCAACTTGCCCACTTGTGCAACTTGCCAACTTGTAAATGAGCCTCTAGAATGCTCCACCCACATCTATAAATAGGGGAAGGCACTTAGCATTTGAGCCATCACCCACCAACAAGCAATTGTAAAGCTCTTTCTTATCAAAGTTCTCTTGAGTAATAATATCTCTCAATTGCCTAAGTGCCGCAAGGGTTGCTGCGTATCAAACTCACCCCGTGACAAGTGGGATTAGAACTACGGTTTGCACCCACGCAACTAGCTCACAAAGCAATGGCCAATCTACCAAGCACTTCACAAGAGGGCATTGTCAGTGTGGATGTTCCACCGGAACCAACCCGTGGCCGTGAGGATGGCCGTGGACAAGGAAGGCACCACGGCAAGTCCAAGGCCGCATCCGTTGATGCTTTGGAGCCTTGCGTCACCACACTCGAGGTCTCGATGTCCACCACTCAAGACATCCTCGAATTGTTGGAGAAGAGGGTGAGTGGCCTTGAGGGCGAGTATGGCGAATTCTCGGTCGCCACCAATGCCCTCATGCAAGACCAAGTGGACACACTTCGGGCGAAATTTTGAGTGTTCCATGAGAAGTTGCTGAAACTTCACAGCTTCGTGCAAGATGAGCTGCGAGCGGTCCGTGCAGAGGTTGACGAAGTTCGCTCGGATTGGGCTTGGCACAAACGGACCATCTCCACTAGCCCAGCCTCGACAAGCACAAGCGAGGCCCGCCGCATAGATGTGCCGAAGCCCGACACCTACGATGGTGCGCGTTACGCAACCATTGTGGACAACTTCCTCTTTGGGCTCGATCAATACTTCGATGCCATCGGTGTTTGTGATGAGGCATCAAAGGTGGGCACGGCACCCACATATCTTCGAGGCGCCGTACAACTATGGTGGCGGCGGAAGCATGGCGACATAGGCAAAGGCATTTGCGCCATCAACACATGGGCTGATTTCCAACATGAGCTTCAGAAACACTTTGCTCTAAGCAATGCCGAGAAAGAAGCGAGAGCACGCCTTCGTCGGCTCAAGCAAATGGGTAGCGTTCGCGACTACATCAATGAGTTCGCCACCCTTATGCTCGAGATCTCCGGTATGTCTGACAAGGACTCTCTCTTCTACTTCCAAGATGGCCTTAAGGATTGGGCCAAGGCAGAGATTGATCGGCGTGGCACGCAAACTCTTGACGACGCCATTGCCATTGCCGAATCACTTGCCGACTACTCCATCCAAGCCAAAGACAAGAAGCCCAACCAAGGCAAAGGTGGGGGAGAGGGCCAGAAGAACAAAGCCAACAACCGAAAGGATTAGGGGCAGAAAAAACCCCCAAGCGGTAAAGGCGGGCAAGGCAAGAATTAGGGGAAGAAGGAGCAAGCCAAGCCCCCCAGCCCATGCTTCATTTGCAATGGCCCACATTGGGTCCGCGATTGCGCCGAAAAGAAGTCGCTGAATGTCCTCGCCGCACACCTCAAAGGGAACACTTCAGCAACCACGGAGGAACCCCAGCCTAACATGAGTTCTCTCCAACGTCTTAGCGCGCTCAAGAGCCATCCGTCGACACGCACAACGAATGGCCTCATGTACGTGAGCGCGACCGTTAGCGGCAAACTAGTCCAAGCATTGCTAGACACCGGAGCAATACACAACTTCATTTCGGAAGAAGAGGCCAAGCTCCTAGGCCTTAAGGCCACGAAGGAAGGAGGCACAATGAAGACGGTAAACTCACCCGCCAAGCCTGTCGTGGGTACAGCTCAAGCCGTGCACATGACGATTGGGACGTGGAGCGGAAAGCTCGACTTTTCCATCGTGCCCATGGATGACTTCAAGATGGTCCTTGACATGGAGTTCTTTGACCAAGTTCATACCTTCCCACTACCGGCCACCAACTCCCTAAGCATCCTCAATGGGAGTAAGGCGTGTAAGGTATCCACGGAGTGAGCCAAAACTGCGGACAAGACACTGGCGGCTATGCAATTCAAGAAGGCCTTTGCGATGGACCCGAGCTTTTTGGTTTCCATCCGGGAGCTCAACGAGGGGGAAGGATGCGGAGACTCACCTAGCCAAGTCCCACCACTCATCCATGGAGTCCTCGATGAGTTCGAAGATGTCATGCCTCCGTAACTTCCGAAGGAGCTCCCACCAAGGCGGGAAGTTGATCACACAATTGAGCTGGAGCAAGGTGCGAAGCCACCAGCATTGGCGCCCTACCGCATGGCGCCACCCGAGCTTTAAAAGTTACGGAGACAACTCGCGGACTTGCTGGATGCCGGCTACATCCACCCATCGAAGGCCCCATTCGGTGCACCCATGCTGTTTCAAAAGAAGAAGGACGGCTCGTTGCGGATGTGTATCGATTACCGTGCGCTCAACAAGATCACTATCAAGAACAAGTACCCAATCCCCTTGATCGCGGACTTATTCGATCAACTTGGCAAGGCACGGTACTTCACCAAACTCGACCTATGGTCTGGGTACTACAAAGTGTGTATAGCCAAGGGAGATGAGCAGAAAACAGCATGCGTCACAAGGTATGGATCGTATGAGTTCCTTGTTATGCCGTTCGGCCTCACTAATGCACCGGCCACATTTAGCACGCTCATAAACAAGGTGCTTCAACCCTTCCTTGACCGATTTGTTGTTGTGTACTTGGACGACATCGTGGTGTGTAGCACCAACCTTGAAGAGCATGCCCAACACTTGCGACAAGTCCTCCAAGTACTCTGAGAGAATGAGCTCTACCTCAAGGTCGAAAAATGATCATTTGCTCAACGAGAGGTGGAGTTCCTCGGCCATAAAATAGTGGATGGGAAGCTAATGATGGAGAACTCGAAGGTGAATGCCATCCTCGAATGCGAGCCACCCACCAAAGTGCCCGAGCTTCGATCATTTCTCAGGTTGGTGAACTACCACCGTCGCTTCATCAAGGGCTACTCAACAAAAGCAGCACCCTTGACCGAATTACTTAAGAAGAATCGGGCATGGCATTGGTCCGAGGAATGCCAACACACCTTCAAAAACTTGAAGAAGGCCATCTCCAAGGAGCCCATACTCATTTTGTCGGACCATACCAAGCCCTTCGAGGTCCACACGGATGCCTTCGACTTCGCCACCGGCGGGGTATTCATGCAAGAAGGCCACCCAATAGCGTTCAAGAGTCGAAAGCTAAATGATATGGAACGCCGCTGCACCGTGCAGGAGAAGGAGATGACGGCTATTATCCATTGCCTACGTGTGTGGCGACATTACTTGCTTGGCTCACACTTCGTGATCCTAACGGACAACGTAGCCACAAGCTACTTTCAAACTCAAAATAAGTTGAGTCCCAAGCAAGCAAGGTGGCAAGATTTCCTTGCAGAGTTCGACTACCGGCTCAAGTACAAGCCCGGCAAAGCCAACGTTGTTGCGGATGCTCTAAGCCGCAAGGCAGAATTGGCAACACTTAGTACGAGCCAGCCAAGGTCCGATCTTGTCTAACGCATCAAAGAAGGCCTCCAGTAGGATGCACTAGCAAAGGACTTGTTGGAAAGGGTTCTCGAAGGCAAGACAAGGCGGTTTTGGCAAGAAGAAGGCATCCTCCTCACCAAGGGCGGCCGTCTCTTCGTGCCTTGGTGGGGAAATTTACGGAGGGAAGCCATCAAAGAGTGCCACGACTCAAAGTGGGTTGGTCACCCCGGAATGGATCCCACTACTGCACTCGTCTAAGCCTCGTATTTTTGGCCACACATGAGAGATGACATCGAGGCGTATGTGCGGACTTGTCTTGTGTGCCAACAAGACAAGACGGATCGCCAACTACCGGCGGGATTGTTGGAGCCACTACCACCCGCATCAAGGCCATGGAAGAGCATCACGATGGACTTCATCACAACCTTGCCGAAGTCCGAAGGGTGCGGGAGCATCATGGTCGTGGTAGATCGACATAGCAAGTATGGAACCTTTATTGCTACACCTGCTGATTCCAAGGCCGACGAAGCCGTCCGTCTCTTCATCAAGCATATCGTGAAGCTATGGGGAGTCCCAGGGAGCATCGTGAGTGATCGAGACCCTTGCTTCACTGGTAAATTTTGGATGGAGCTTTTCAAAATGCTTGGCACCGACCTCAAGTTCTCAACGAGCTTCCACCCACAAATCGACGGGCAAACCGAGCGTATCAATGCCTTGCTTGAGATGTATCTAAGGCATAATGTGAGCGCTCATCAGCGGGATTGGGTGAAGTTGTTGGATGTTGCCCAATTCTCGTATAACTTGCAGTGGAGCGAGGCCATGGGCAAGAGTTCGTTCGAGATCATCATGGGATTTCAGCCCATGACTCCCAACGCCATAGCTTCAACATATAGACGGAAAAGCCCTGCGGCTCACAAGATCGCTCGCGAGTGGCATGAGAAAGCGGACATCATGCGAGCTTACCTTGACAAAGCCGCACGCAAGATGAAGAAATGGGCCAACACTTGGAGACGCCACATCGAGTATAAGGAAGGCGATCAAGTGATTATCAAGTTGCTGCCCCAACAGTTCAAGACCTTGCGGAAAGTCCACAAAGGGCTAGTGAGGCGATATGAAGGGCCTTTCTGAGTGAATACGACATGTGGGCAACGTCTCATACCAACTCTAACTTCCGCCAAGGCTCAAAATTCATCCGGTCGTTCACATGAGCTTGCTCAAGCTATACCATAGAGATGAGGGAGACCCAAGTCGCAGACAATCAAGGAGAGCCCCAATGGCCGTAGTCACCGCATTCGACAAGGACGTGGACTGCATCATTGCCGATCGAGTCATTCGAAAAAGGGGCGTGCCACCTTACAATGAGTACTTGGTGAAGTGGAAACACCTCCACGAAAGCGAAGCTACGTGGGAACGTGAAGATGACTTATGGCAATTTATGGAACACATCCAGAAATACAAGCACGACAACGCGACGAGGACGCCGCGAGCATAGGTAGGGGAGGATTGTCACAGGCCGCCTGTACCAACCACGAGTGAAGACTAATTTGGCGCGCGCACCGCCAAACTCCGCAACGATCTACCTAACGGTTAGACATACGCAAACAATGGGTGCGTTTAGCGCCGGGCCTCCTCATACACACTTGCCGGCCCGTGATAAAGCCCGCATCTCAAGCCCGAGCGCCAAGTCATCGAAGCCCAACGGGCCAAGATCCACCAAGGCTTGCTTGCTTGGCCCATCTTCTAGAATTCTCTACATCCTTCTTGTAGATAAGCCACTTGTGCAACTTGCCAACTTGTAAATGGGCCTCTAGAATGCTCCACCCACATCCATAAATAGGGGAAGGTACTTAACATTTAAGCCATTACCCACTAACAAGCAATTGTAAAGCTCTCTCTTGTAAAAGTTCTCTTGAGTAATAAAATCTCTCAATTGGCTATATTGCTCTCTCTTTTCTCACTAGCTTTACTTCTTAAGCATTTTCACTTAGTTAGGTTGAGAAACTCTCTAAAGCTTACTTAGCGACTTTGTGCTTGAAAGTTGCCTAAGTGCCGCACGGGTTGCTGCGCATCAAACTCACCCCGTGACAATATGCTCACTAACAAGAAGTAAAACAATGAAACTTTAGAACTAATAATGTTGGAAATAAATGAATGTTCAATGAAATCAAGAATTTTAGTATTTTGCAACACGTACAAATAAGCTTGAGATAACAACTTATATTCAACAGGAATAGATTTCCCACCACCCATGGGTATTTGAATTGATGAGTTTTCCATGTACACAGGTGATTACCAATTGTTTGCATGTTGGATAAGTGCTCAGCACAAAATTCAAGAGCTTCTTCTGTACTATAGCACTCTACAATGTACCTTTTAGACTGACGACAGTTACAAACATATCCTTTGAGTGTTTTCATGTTCCTCTTAAATAGATATATCCATCTCAGATAAACAGGACCACAAAGTTTACCTCATGGACAATATGGACTATTAAGTGAACCATTATATAAAAAAAAAAATGGAAAGGATTTTTCCAACAAACATAATGTCACCAATGTCCTTTTCTATTTCATTCAGTTTATTCACATAAATTATTGTAGCACATATGGAATTAAAGAAAAAGCAGAACCTGATTATTGCATACATGGTCAGGTAATATTGTCTGTAATGCAACAACAAGAAGTTTTTGTATAAGCACATGACAATAATGTGATTTCAAACCTTGTAGCTTGCATTCCTTTAAAGATACCAGAATTTTCATAGCCATCATGAACCTTAATATTTCTCAAACATTCATAGAACATTTTCTTCTCCTCTTTAGTTTAGGCATAAGAAGTTGAAGAAAGCTTAATATGATTCTTGTCTGAGAAATCAGGTGCCAATTTGTCTCTAATTTTCAATGGTCCAAGATCCATTCTCAATTTAAGATTATCCTTTATTTTTCCCAGAATATTCAACAATGTGTCATAGATGCTTTCACACACATTTTTTTCAATGTGAATAACAACTAATTGATGTCGAACAATCAAGTATACCACTTCAAGAAAAAAGAGATATAGCAACATAAATTCAGCAACATGCATGACATGCATGCTATGTGTGTTGTAAAATATGATATTTAACAACATTCTAAGGTCGCGCATTATTAAAAGTTGCTTAAAGTTTACTTTCAACAACATGCTTTAAGGCACTTTGTGAAAAACATTATTTCAACAGTTTTTTGATTATGGCAGATTTTGTGATAAGACAAATAACAATGTGCAGTATAAGCATGTTGTTAAAAAATTCATTTTCAGCAACAATCTAAAAGGCATGTTGCTGTTGAGAATGTAGCACAACATTTTCTAGTCTGTTGTCATTTGTTTTCAACTATGAAATAATTTGCCACAAGTTAAAAAATGTTTACATTTATAATTTCTTTTATGTCTAGAGTAATAATAAAGCCTCTTCAAGTTAAAAAATAGTAATAAAAAAGTAACCAATTTTAAATAATAGGTGGTTATTCATACAATAATTGAATTTATCCTATGAAACTATTAATTTATTTTTGTACAAAATGTAACAACAAAATAAAAAATAAAATAAATACATTCAAATCTATTTATTATTTTCAACTAATGAAAAACTCTTTTGTCAGCCCCAAAAGAAAAAAAAAAGGAAAAATTAAACAAACTCGACATTATCAATTAATAAAGAATAACATCGTAATTACCAATCAGACAAATCGTTACCATTTTGTAAAGTTTCCTAATCTTACTTTTTCACTTTCTCACTTTCTCACTTTCCAGCATTATCTTTCTCTCTACTTGTTCTCTTCCTCTTGGTGAAGATCCCTCAACTATTCCTTCCTCTTCATGACTGTCAAGAAGAAATAAGGTTTGGGTCTTCTTTTATTCAACTCCCATTCTCTCTATTGGAACTTAAATTGAGTTATTCTTTGATTTTTGATGCAAAATTCCAGGTGTATAAGTTGTGGTCCCAAGGAGAAGAAGCTCTTGATTGTGGTCCAGAACAAAGAAGACAACATCCTTGAAATTGAAAAGGTGTATATATATTTCATTCTTTATTGTTTGTTTGCAAGTAAAATAACATGAAAAGGTGTCTCTTTTACTCTTTGTTAATGATGGGTATTGTCTGTTTTACTCGTAGTTAAAGATGTCTCTTTTAATCTTTGATAATTGTTTGTTTATCGATGATGATGATTAGAGCTGGCAAAATGGGTTACCGAGTCGTGTTCGTGTTGTGCCAGCTTTGTGCCGTGTCAAATTTAGGTCAACCAAAATACGACCCATTTAATAATCGTATTAAAATATTGAAATCCAAACCCGACCAGAAAAATAAACAGGTTATCCAATAACCCATTTAATATCTATATATTTAATAAATGTTACATACACACCCCTAAACTATCATATATTTATACTATTTAAAGTATAAATTATATATATGTATGTTTTAGGTTGATTTTGGTGTAGGTAAATGGTAGCCTCAAAACCAATCTAAGAACAATAAACTTGTATTTTGGGGTAGCTAGGGTAGCTGGGGTACCTCACTAGATTGTTGTGCGTGTGTAATAGAATGGAATTAATGGGAGGTAGGTTGTAAATAAATGAGGGGACCTTCAGAAAAGAGCTTCACTCCTGCAAAATGAGAGGAAACGAGTTTAGAGGTGGGGCCGGGGTACCTGGCGTCCACTCTCCGACGCTCAAGTTAGCAACTCAAGCTTTTTTAATGGTGATGAGAGCTTGCCAGCCCTCTAAAATGGTGATCAAAGGTTTCAGAGTACCTTTTCCTTTCTTTTTGTGTAGTATATTGGTGTGTGAGGTGAAGGAATTCATGGAATAGTAAAACATGAGGTATCTTTATATAGGATGTACCCTCCCGAGACGTGGCGCCTCCCTGTTGGCTGCCATATTTCAATGCTTCTTGAGGCGGTTTGGAATATTCTTGGGGCGCAAGGAGGGCGCCTGTGATGCACCTGCACACTGGGGTACGTGGCGTACGTCGTGAGGTGGTCCAAGATTCCTTGGCAGGGATATGCCTGTCACAGCCGTTAGGGGACCACTACTGTTTCTGGTACGCCGTATATCCCCTCTGTAAAGCTGCAGGCGGCTGTCCCCTCTTTTCCAACAGGATACTCAAGCATTTATCTTGACAGATCGAATATTTTTGGATGGCGGATTCGCACCCTTGGGTGGGCCTCGGGGACCAGACCATTCCGTACCAGGAGAGGTGCCTAACATAGGGGGGGTACCTCAGGTGCCGAATCTATTGGCGTAGAGGGGTATCTCCGGTACCGCCTTCATAGGTGTAGGAGAGATATCTCGGGTACCTCATTCGTAGGTGTAGGAGAGATATCTCGGGTATCGCCTTCGTAGGTGTAGGAGAGGTATCTCGAGTACCGCCTTCGTAGGTGTAGGAGAGGTATCTCGGGTACCACCTTCGTAGGTGTAGGAGAGGTATCTCGGGTACCGCCTTCGTAGGTGTTGGAGAGGTATCTCGGGTACCGCCTTGTAGGTGTTTGAGAGGTATCTCGGGTACCGCCTTCGTAGGTGTAGGAGAGGTATCTCGGGTACCGAAGGGGTACCGATCTTAGGGTGTAAGAAGGGTACCTCAGGTATTGAATAGGTACCAATTTTGTGGTTGTAACCTTCGTGCCCCAAGTTCTGTAACTTAAAATCTTTCCCTCCTTTTTCTGCCATGTGGCCTTGTGTCATAGTGCCGATATTTCTTCCCAAACATCATCCCCCCAGTTTCTTTTAGGCGACAAGTGTTGGAGGTAAAAGAAACTTATCTGAGAGGCGGGAATGTGGCGTGACCCTTTGAAGAATGGCCGAGCAGCTGTATGAGGTATCTATTTTTTTTTTTTTTTTAAACTTAGCTGACATGAGGAGAGGGTTTGGCTGTTACTGCTTTCCCCCCGCCTATTTTGGAGAGTGGTAACCGTCTGACATGCTTCCTTTTTATTTGTTTGCCTGCTGCTAACGTCTGATGTTCTCTTTCCGTGAGTCGTGCACTTTGTCAGGTCATTAAAAGCCCCTCATTTATTATCGTCCTCTTTGTTTAAGCCCCCCGTTTTAGGCTTCTCTCCTCTTTCTCAAACCGAAATCTAGGTATAAGGCGTACCTCCTTATTTTAGGGTTTTTTCAGCTTTTCAATTCCTGATCCAAACGGTGTTACGGCGGCGTCAGGCGTCGTTCGAGGTGCGCAGGATTACCTCGGCTGGTATAGCGCGGTGGTAGCCCCCTTTTTATCTTGTTTAGGACGGCGTTGCAGCGACGTTGGACGATTTTTCGCGGCGTACAGGGTCCCTCGGCTGGTGGTAACTCCTTTTTTTTTGCTCTCTTTCGTCGTTTCGTTTCTTCTGTTTCTTCCTTCCTCTCTCTCCTTTTTCTTCTGTATACGCCTGTGTTTGCTTATTTACACGTTTCCATTTGTTTATCTCGTGTGAATACAGCTTGGTTACTCCTCGGGCGTAGGTTCCAATTGGTGGGCTTGGTGAGTTTCGGGCATCCCCTTTTTATTTTCTTGGCGTATGCTTGGTTGTGCTACCTTTTCTATCCCCTTCTCTCTTCTCTTTCTTCCCTCTTCTTTCCTTTTTCCTCTTTTCTGTTGTGTGTGCTCTGAAAAATCTGTCGTTTATTTTATGTCTCTTTTTTTTTCTTTTTTGTTGTGGTTGGTGATTGTTGGTTAAAGTGTGGTGGGGGTGTTTTGTTGTGGTGCCTGGTTTGCCAATATTTGACGGAAAGATGGGGAATAAAAGAATGGGGGTTAAAGGGGGGGATATGGTGGCAAGTAGTGGTGAAGACGATCCTCCAGTCGATTCCCCTTCTCACATTTCCATTAGTGAGGATAAAAAGTCTACCCCTAGTGTTTCTGATAGTGGTAACCCATCTGCCGGACTTTCCCCTGTCAGTCGTGCCTGTCGCAGCAGTCCTCGCCTTTCCCGTACACAGTCCTCCCCTCGATCCCGTGAAGAGACTGGGTCATCTTTTCGTATGGCCAGAGCTCGTTCTTCAGATAGAGTCCCTAGGTCTCCCTCTGCTCTTCGTTTGAAATCTGCTAATCCTCATTCATTGGGGGCTAAGCGGGCTACTTTGGGCGATTTAGAGCGTATTAGAACCACTTATAGTATTCCTCCAAGCGTCTACCTTAGGGTACCTTATGAAGACGAACGACCCGAGCGTCCTTCCACTAGTGGGATTGCTCTTCATATTGATCTTTTTGACTTAGGGCTTCGTCTGCCTCTCCAACCCTTTTTTGTGAAGATGTTTAGCTATCTGCGGATAGCCCCTGGGCAGCTATCTCTCCCAGGATGGAGGACACTTACGGGACTGCAGGTGTTGTGGTCGGAAGTAGTGGGGCACGACATCCCTGTTTATGATTTGAGAGGGCTTTATCAATTTAAGAAACCCAAGGGTCCCGCTGTTGCTTATTTTTCAGCGTGGGGAGTTCATGGTAACCTGGTTAGGGGGGATCCTAGCTTGAAGAAGGGGTACAAACAAGGCTGGTTTGTAGCTGATGGTGAGTGGTGGAGTGGTGCAGCCGATGACGGCAACCCGACGCAAGTTCAGAATTTCTTTAATGAAGATAGTAAGTATTTCTGGTGGTGGATTATACCTTAACTGTACCGGTTTTCCTATTCATGAGGGTATTTTACTTAACCAAGGTTTAATTATGATTCTGCAGGCGTCACGTGGGCGAAGGGGGCATGCCCTATTCTGGAAGTTGGGAGGGAAGTGAGTAAATTTGTGGAGAGATTCCGAGCTGTCCAGAGGAGAGGTGATGTGTTGGAGGAGAGCAGGTTGGAAATGGCAGGCCTGATTGACAGGAGTTTTCGGTCTGCTTCTAGTGGCGACTCATGTATGGTTTGCGGGTGTTGAGGGGTAGCCCATTGTTACCCAGGTGGCGGGGATACCCCACCATCACCATGTTTTGTATTTGTCTTCATCGTCCTGTAATTTCTCTTTTTCTCTTTTCTCTGATGGTGCTTTGTGTTTGCTATGCTGGCTCCTTTTCTTGTGGGCTGCTGCTGCTTACAGATATGGAATCAACGGGCGATGCTTTTGACGCTTTTTTTCAAGGGATGGGTGAGGGATCTCACGGTACTCATGATCCTGCCCTTTTGCTGAAGAGTACCCGGCCTCCTCGGGCTCTTGGAGCAAAGTCGAGACCACAGGGTACCTCTCAGAGTGGGTTGAAGGATACCTCTCGCTCGAGAAAAAGGAAGTTCGGGTCTGTTTCCTCATTTCCGGATGACTTGCACGAAGGTGAATTGGATCCGGTGTCCAACGAGAAGGTTTCTCATCTGGCCCGTTGTTTTTATTATTCGGCTGAGAGTGTGACCCCCGAAGCTGCTGTGGAGATGGACAGGCTGGATCTTAGTGAGCGCTATGGTCGTCTGCTTAAGGCTACCCAAGAGGTAGGGATGCTCCTGCTGTCTTCTCCCTTTCTTCTCTCTTTTTTTTTTTATTTTTTTTATTTTATATGTTTCACTGGTCCCAGGCATCCTTTCTTTTAAGTCACTGCCTCCCAGATCTCGATTCTTTAACCGCTGCTCAGTCAGAGGTTGAAAGATTGAAGGGCGAACTCCAAACTCGCCAATCCCGCGAGGATAGGCTTGCTCGGGAAGTCAAGGCACTGAAGGAACGCTTGGATGACATGTTAGGAGAGAGAGCTCGTTTGGACAGGGACTGCGATGAGCTGAAAGGCAAGTATGAGGGCCTGCTGTCTCGGCAAAAGAAGATGGCGGACGAGGCTTTTTTCCTTATCATGTCGGAGGTATGGAGTGTGGATCCAGAACTGGTAGTACCTCGTGTGGAGAAATATGTTGACAAGGCTGTGGTTCTGAAGTCGATTGACGAGAAGAGGAAGTCTTCTGCGACCCGATCTGGTAGTCCAGCCGCTTCGCATGGGGTGCCCGGCGTACCTCTGGACGTGCCTGTCTCAGATGTTCCTAGCTTGGCCACTCATCATCCAGGTACCTCTGAGTCCTCTGCTGATCGGTCGTTGGGGAAAGATGGGGAAGGTGACGCACCACCTCTTGTGTGATCTTTGGTTTTGTGCTTCTCTTGTTTGTTTTTTTTTTTTTGGTTAGTTGGAGCTCCTAATGCCTGTATTGGGAGCTTGTGTCTTGCTTTTTTGGTTGTTTTGGATATCCTGCATTTGTGGAGGGTTTCTCCATGATGCTGTACTGTTGGGCTTCCTTCCTTTGTTAGTAATTTTGCATCTTCTTCTCTTCATATTTGTTCAGTTTTCCTGAGTGTGTCTTCATAATTTCTTACTATGCATTGTGTCCAGAAGGGAGATACGCGCCCGAAGATCGGGTACCCCATGTACCATCTGAGTTGGCTTTATGGGGTGCCCTACGATTTTAACAGGTGTACATGCTGCGTGTCTTTGCTAAAAATTATGATGAGCTTTAATAGATAAATAATTGCTACGTTATCAAAGTGTTCTGATCATGGCGAATATTTAGTTTTAGCTTTTATTATTCCCTTCTTAGGCTAAAGTGAGAGAATGGGGGTGGGCATACCTTTAGTGCAATCATCGCGATGTTAGGGTGTGCTGGCTACCCCTCCTTTTGCAATTTTTATGCTCCTTCTAGACCGGTGCTCACACTCTTGTAGCACCCCTTTTGCTGGTTTTGACTTTGAACAGATCGTCGTGACCTGAACAAGTCAGGTTCCCCGGCTGCTCCGATGGTAAGTTGGCTGCACCTTACGGGTATACAGCGAGGGTCATATATCAAAGATGAACGGTGCGACATAAAAGTTGCCAAAGTTCTAAAATTAAGAAGGCGGACAACATAACTTTGAATGGAGAATGTATTCATTGGCGGGGAGGAGACAATGGGCAAAATGTTACTACATTCGGGATAGCTAATAACCATTGTAAGGTACCTAGGGTACCCCATTAAGTACAATCGCTTAAATAAGGTACTTAGTTAGAGGTGAGACACTGTCCCCTAGTAGTATCGTCGGAGCATTGCAGTGTTCCATGGGTGCCTTACGATTGTTCCATCCATATGTAGAAGCCTATATGCACCGGTTCCCACAGGTTTGTCTATACGATATGGTCCTTCCCAGTTGGGCCCGAGAACACCCTCGGAGGGTACCTTAGTGTTCTGGGTTACCCTCCGGAGCACTAAATCGCCCTTTTTGAATGATCGGGGGCGTACCCTTTTGTTGTACAAATTTAAGATGCGCTGCTGATATACCGCTGCCCTGATCTTTGCTCTGCTCCTCTTTTCTTCCACCAAGTCAAGGTTGGATGCCATCAAGGAGGTATTTTCAGCTTCATAAAAATATTGGACCCTATGGGAGGGTACCCCAATTTCGGCCGGGATTACTGCGACAACACCGAAGGTCAGAGAAAAGGGGGATTCCCCCGTGGATGTGTTCTGGGTCGTCCGGTAGGCCCACAGTACCCCGGGTAGCTCATCGACCCATGCTCCCTTTTTTTTTCTCCAATCTTTTCTTTAGGATACCCTTGATGATCTTGTTCACAGCTTCTACTTGTCCATTTGACTGGGGATGAGCTGGGGAGGCGAACCAGTTGGCTATTCCAAGCTCTGAACAGAACTGCCGAAACCTCTCGTTATCGAATTGTTTCCCATTATCACTTACCACAGCGTGGGGTACCCCATACCTGCAGATGAGGTTTCTCCAAATAAACTCGGTGGTTTTTCTTTCGGTGATACTTGCCAGGGGTTCTACCTCTGCCCACTTTGTAAAGTAGTCCACTGCCACAATAGCATATTTTGCCTGCCCCCTGCCAATTGGTAATGGCCCTATGAGGTCCACACCCCATACGGCAAAAGGCCAAGGGGAGGACATAACCGTCAGCTTCTCTGGGGGTAGGTGGGGTACCCGGGCGAATCTTTGGCATTTGTCACAGCTTCTTACCATCTCCTTGGCGTCCTCTTTCATGGAAGGCCAGTAATACCCTTGGCGAAGGGCTTTTTGTGCTAAAGATTGTGCTCCATAGTGGTTTGCGCAGATACCTTCATGTATCTCTCTCATGACATATTCGGCCTCGTCGTGCCGCAAGCACTTCGGGTAAGGGAAGGTGAATCCTCTTCTGTATAAGGTATCCTGAATGAGGCAATATCGTGCAGCCCTATACCTTAGCCTTCTGGCCTCGTCCTTGTTTAATGGGAGATCCCCCCCTCTGAGGTACCTTATAATGGATTCCATCCAGGGTGCCGCTGCCGACAGCGACCCCACTTCTGTTGTTTCCAAGGGGTTAACGCCGGGGGTAGGTACATATTCGGTCATGATAGGGCCAGATGCACCTAGGGAAGCCATCTTGGCCAGGTTATCTGCTTCAGAGTTTTCCAAGCGGGGTACCCTATCAATTTGGACTTCCATAAACTGAGCCATCAGCTCCCTGGTTTTTCCGAGGTACCCCTTCATGTTCTCTCCTTTGGCTTGGTATTCCGAAGCGATCTGGCTGACTACCAGTTGAGAGTCGCTTTTGATGTGGACCTTTCGTGCTCCTAAAGCTTTTGACATTCTTAAGCCGGCTATGATAGCTTCATATTCGGCTTCATTATTTGAAGCCTTGAATCCGAATTGGAGTGCGTAACACACCTTCACTTGATTTGGGTCGATGATGACTACTCCAGCCCCACTTCCATGTGAATTGGAGGAGCCGTCCACGTATATTTCCATATTTGTTCCTGTTCTGTAGGTGGTGCAGCCCTGGGGGGGTACCCCATATTTTCCTCTATTCCAGAATCGTTGGTGAATTCCGCAATGAAATCAGCGATGGCTTGAGCTTTGATGGCGGAGCGCGGCTTGAAGGTGATATCGAATTCACTTAGCTCCAGCGACCACCGGAGAAGCCGTCCAGACATATCCAATTTCTGAAGGATTTGTCGGAGGGGAAGGTTGGTGACGACGGCGATGGTGTGAGTTTGGAAATATGGCCTGAGCTTCCTTGCAGAAACAACTAGTGCTAGAACAAGCTTCTCTGTCGTGGGGTACCTCTTTTCTGCGCCCACCATGGCTTTGCTGGTGTAATAGATAGGCCGTTGTACCCCAGTGATATCCTCCCGAAGTAGAACTGAACTGGTGGCATGCTCGGAGACAGAGAGGTACACCAGCAGCACCTCTCCGGGTGCGGGTTTGGCAAGTAATGGAGGATTGGTGAGATACTCCTTCAGTTGTTGGAAGGCATCCTCGCATTCTGGAGTCCATTGGAGCTTCTTGCCTGCCTTCAAAACTTTAAAAAAGGGGTGACACCGATCGGTAGCCTTTGAGATGAAGCGGCTGAGGGCGGCTATACGGCCGGCCAAACTTTGGACCTCCTTAACGGTACGCGGTGACTTCATATCAAGAACCGCACGAATTTTGTCAGGGTTAGCTTCGATTCCCCGCTGCTGCACCATGAAGCCAAGAAACTTGCCCGAGGTAACCCCGAATGTACATTTTTCTGGATTCAGCCGCATCTGGTGCCTTCTTAAGATGAAGAAGGTGTCGCTAAGGTGCCCCAGGTGATCGGTGGTGTACTCCGATTTGGTGATCATGTCATCAATGTAAACTTCCATGGTGCGTCCGATCTGATCTTTAAAAATTTTATTTACCAATCGCTGGTAGGTAGCCCCGGCGTTTTTCAATCCAAACGGCATAACCCTGTAACAGTATAGCCCTCTATTGGTAATGAAAGCAGTTTTGTCTTGATCGGGTTCATGCATTGGAATTTGGTTGTACCCCGAGAAGGCATCCATGAAGCTGAGCATCTCGTGTCCTGCCGTGGCATCCACTAGTTGGTCTATTCGCGGGAGTGGGAAGCTATCCTTGGGGCAAGACTTATTTAGGTCTGTGAAATCCACACACATTCGCCACTTTCCATTAGGTTTCTTGACTAGGACCACGTTGGATACCCATTCAGGGTACACCACCTCCCGAATGAATCCAGCGGCTAACAAGCGATCAACCTCTTGCTCTATTGCGTCATAACGCTCTTGGTTGAAGGCCCGGCGCTTTTGCTTCACTGGCTTGTGTTGGGGGTCAACATTAAGTTTGTGGCAAGAGATGGAGGGAGGGATACCCGGCATATCCGAGGGCGACCAGGCGAACACGTCTTGATGCTTTCGTAAGAAATGAATGAGCTTTTCCTGCTGCTCTTCTGAAAGGCTGGAGCCGATCTGAACGGTCTTCGTTGGGTCGGAAGCATATATTGAAACTGAAATTAGGTTCTCCACAGGGGTACCTCGCTTCTCATCTTTCGGCATTCGGGGATCCAGAGGTGCCTTAATTTCACAAATTGAATCCATATGGCCATCGTGGGCGACATCATGTGACATAGGGGAAGCTGTACTGGGCCCCTTTTGAGGAATTCGCACGCTTTTTGAGACTCCCTCCTTCTGGATGGTTCTAGCGAGGGTAGCTCTCCGTTTCTTAGCAAGAGTTCGCTGTGTTGGGCGTGGCAGTGGCTGTGCATCAATGGTGCACCCATCCGAGTACAGGTTGGAGGCGATCTGATAAGTTACCTTGGAGGTAACAGAATAACACCCGCGAGTTGTTCTTAGATCCCCTTTAATGGTGATAATTTCCTGGGCAGTAGGGATTTTTATTGCAAGGTGGTGCATGGATACCACCGCTTTGGTCGTGGCCAAGAAGGGCCTACCCAATATGATATTGTATGCACCCGGGTGATCCACAATAAGAAAATCAATCATATAAACAACACGGTGGGGTACCTTACCGAGTGTGATAGGCAGTGTGATGATACCTTCGGGAATGACCATGTCTTCAGCGAACCCAACAAGCGGGGTAGTGCACGGAGTCACTTTAGGCGACCCAATCAGTAGCTAGTCCAAGGCATTTTTGAAGATGATATCCACGGAGCTGCCGGTGTCTACTAGCGTCCTCGCCACTTTGCTGGTTGCAACTTTGAGTGTGATGACTAGAGCGTCATCATGTGGATATAGGGTACCTTCGGCATCTTTCTCGGTGAAAACGATTGGCGGGGGGTGACCAGGCATCGCAGGTGCACCCAGGATGGCCAGATTTACCTCCTTACCAAAGATGGTTGGTGAAGGTAAAGACCTTCCGTAATTTTTGATGGCCCTCCTAGACTGGCCTGCTAGGGTAGGTCCACCAGCGATCGTTCGAACATATACGCCCTTCTTGGTTCCCTGGGGTGCCTCATGTTCGGGGCTATTCTCTGTGACGTGCTTGCTCCTACCTTGCTCCATGGATTTCCGAGCATCCCGCAATTCAGCAACAAATTCTCTTAGGTATCCGCTGAGAATTAAGGACTCGATCTCCTCTCGCAGACTAAAACACTCAGCGGTGCTATGGCCAAAATCTTCGTGAAACTCGCAGTATTTCAGGCTACGCTTCATGTTGGGGTACCTCTTCATAGGTTTGGGTGGGCGTAGCAAGCCACTATCCCGAATCTGATAAAAGATCTGCTCCGGAGAGCGGTTCAGGGGGTGATAAGATTCGTATCGAGGCTTTGGAGGCGGCTCTCGCTGCTCTGTCGGGAGGGCTCGGGGTACGGGAGGTACCATAGGAATACCAGGAATGTGGTACCCTCTTCCTCGTGAAGCAGGAGGTTTGGGGCTGCGACCTCGAGGTACCCTCGGCGGGAGGGCTTCTACTTTCTTTGGTTTCTCATTGCCTTTCATAGCCTCCGCCTTGTCTTCCTGCCGCTTCAAGTGGCATTTCTCGTCCATTTCGATCTGCTGGAGGGCTCGTGAACGGGCTTCCCCATACGAAAGTGGGCGTTGCTTCTGGAAGGAACGCCATAGCTTGCCCAAGCGGAGATTCTTCTCAAAGTGGGTCAGCGTGTGTTGATGCCCAAATGCCCTGGATTGTAACACCTCCTGGTGGAAGCGGCTCACATATTCAGCCAACGGTTCGGATTCCCCTTGCTTAATGAAGGCAAGCTTGGAGGCTGCCCTATCTTGAGTGGAGGCATAAGAAAACTCTTGCATAAATTCGGATAGGAGCTGGTGTAGCGAGGAGATACTACCCGCCTTTAAAGATCGAAACCATGATTTTGCGGGGCCTGTGAGTGTGTGGGTAAACATCCGACACATGGCGTTCTCTTCAACACCTTTGATAAGCATTTGGTCACGGTATAGCTCGGCATGCTCCGAGGGGTCTGTCGTACCCGAGTATTGGGGTATCTGTGGCATAGAAAATGCTTCCGGGAGGGCTGCCGTCCTGATCTCCATGGTGAACGGCGAGTGGTATGTCATTGGTGTCGGAGCAGGTGTAACGTTTTGTTTTTCAGACAGGAGCTTCACTTGGGCTTCTAGGTGCTCCATTTTTTCGACCAACTCATGGGGTACCTTAGGGGTACCTTCCGACGTGGCAGCCATCTGAGAAACCCTTTTGGCGTTGAGCTTATCTCGGAGATCCTCGCGAGCTTGCTTTCCGGACTTGGTGCCTTGGCTGCTGCGGGAATTGCAGGAGGCAGTAGAGCGTTCATCATGTGAACCTCTAATTTGAAACTTGGAACGGGTACCCGAAGGCTTATGCCTTGGCCTGCTGGCCTCGGGTAGGTCAGCCGTTGGCTTCACTTGATCAGTCGGCTGTGGTGGAGCATATAGAATCGCCGGTGGAGGTGATCTTTCGGGTACCCCCGATCCTACTGCCCGGAGGATTGCATGAGCGAGGTCCTCAAAGTGCTTGTGAGCAATGGGCTCCTCTTCTTGTCGAATACCAGTTGATTGTTTCACAGACTTACCCTTTCGGGGTCGGGTTGTTCTCCTTGTGGGGTCGCTAACTTCATCCCCGCTGTCGTCCCCTGCCCGGGCAGGGTCCATCATTAGGGCATCGGGAGGTAGCTCGGGTGCCATTTCTGATACACTCGTAACAACTAATGTGGTAACCGTGGGGAGGCTTTTTGTGCGCTCCCCACAGACGGCGCCAATTGTTTTAGGTTGATTTTGGTGTAGGTAAATGGTAGCCTCAAAACCAATCTAAGAACAATAAACTTGTATTTTGGGGTAGCTAGGGTAGCTGAGGTACCTCACTAGATTGTTGTGCGTGTGAAATAGAATGGGATTAATGGGAGGTAGGTTGTAAATAAATGAGGGGACCTTCAGAAAAGAGCTTCACTCCTGCAAAATGAGAGGAAACGAGGTTAGAGGTGGGGCCGGGGTACCCGGCGTCCACTCTCCGACGCTCAAGTTAGCAACTCAAGCTTTTTTAATGGTGATGAGAGCTTGCCAGCCCTCTAAAATGGTGATCAAAGGTTGCAGAGTACCTTTTCCTTTCTTTTTGTGTAGTATATTGGTGTGTGAGGTGAAGGAATTCATGGAATAGTAAAACATGAGGTATCTTTATATAGGATGTACCCTCCCGAGACGTGGCGCCTCCCTGTTGGCTGCCATATTTCAATGCTTCTTGAGGCGGTTTGGAATATTCTTGGGGCGCAAGGAAGGCGCCTGTGATGCACCTGCACACTGGGGTACGTGGCGTACGTCGTGAGGTGGTCCAAGATTCCTTGGCAGGGATATGCCTGTCACAGCCGTTAGGGGACCACTGCTGTTTTTGGTACGCCGTTTGTCCCCTCTGTAAAGCTACAGGCGGCTGTCCCCTCTTTTCCAACAGGATACTCAAGCATTTATCTTGACAAATCGAATATTTTTGGATGGCGGATTCGCACCCTTGGGTGGGCCTCGGGGACCAGACCATTCCGTACCAGGAGAGGTGCCTAACATAGGGGGGGTACCTCAGGTGCCGAATCTATTGGCGTAGAGGGGTATCTCCGGTACCGCCTTCATAGGTGTAGGAGAGATATCTCGGGTACCTCATTCGTAGGTGTAGGAGAGATATCTCGGGTACCGCCTTCATAGGTGTAGGAGAGGTATCTCGGGTACCGCCTTCGTAGGTGTAGGAGAGATATCTCGGGTACCGCCTTCGTAGGTATAGGAGAGGTATCTCGGGTACCGAAGGGGTACCGATCTTAGGGTGTAAGAAGGGTACCTCAGGTATTGAATAGGTACCAATTTTGTGGTTGTAACCTTCGTGCCCCAAGTTCTGTAACTTAAAATCTTTCCCTCCTTTTTCTGCCATGTGGCCTTGTGTCATAGTGCCGATATTTCTTCCCAAACAATGTAAATAATATTATATATCGATATCATCAAATATACATATGTATTAATATTTTACACACTTACACTATTAAAGTTCTAAATTTACATAAAATTTTATAAATAAAACACTATGTATATATCTGTCTTTTAAAAAAATTAAAAAGAGAGAATCATGTTTAATATTTGAGTTTTAATAATAAAAACTTAAAAATTAATTTAAAATAGAAAATATAATTGTGTCATTGTTCGAGTAAATGGGTCAAGAACTTTAATCCTAACCCGACACGGAAAAAAATCGGCTCAACCCGAACCCGACCCATTTAATAATCGTGTCAAATTTGACGACCCATACTCATTTATTGGTGTCCTGTTCGTGCCGGATAATCGGGTCGTGTTAAATTTTACCAGCTCTAATGATGATGATGATGATAGTAATAATAATGTATTCATCTATTTTCTTATTATAAAATAAATAATTTTTTTCTTATTTACTTTTATGTTGAGTGTTGACATTTAAACTAGTAAATAATAGAAAAGATATTGAATTTAAAAAATAACAATTATACAAAGTCTTATAAAACCAAAATAGTAAGAGTCCAGTGATAATCAAATACCTTAAATAACTTTGTTCTTGTCTTGAATATATTGTTATGTAACTTTTTATATGCTTAACTTACTATTTGCTCATGTAAACAGGTTTTAATGACAATTGTTGCTCGAAAATGGATAAAGGATGGGTTCACTTATCAAGGTATTATTTTTTCCTTCCTTTTAAATATTATTTTTCATTTTGCCTCTTGAAAAAGAAAAACAGTTTGTTTGAACGGAATTAGTAAAATTCAAATAGCTTTCAGTTCGGTAAAATCTTTATTGTAGACACACAGGGGATTATAGGTTGGGAGTGCGTAACTTTGTCAATAATGCACTTGCTTGTTTGGGAAACTCGATATGTTATAATATGTCCCCGTAGATATTGTAAGAATTTACAATGCCACCACTTTGATATAGTCTACGAGCACTTGGTTATTAAGGGCATGGATCCAACTTATACAAATTGGGTTCTTCATGGGGAGAGCTCTACTACAACAATGCAATACAAAGGAAAGGGGAATACATACACATCAAATCAATACATAGATTTTGAAATGACAGAAACTTATAAGATGTATAAAGATCAAGCATGTTTTCAAGAAGCAAATGCTACAGAGAAAGAGAGGAATTTCAAAATTTAGATAGAGATGCTGAGACTCCATTGTACCTAGGCTGTACAAACTACTGTAAAATGTCAGCAACTACAGTGTTATTCAAGCATAAAGTTACCCATGGGTTATCTGACATTAGTTTTAATGAAATGCTTCAAGTTTTTTGTGATATGTTACCGCCAGAAAATACACTTCCAGATTCTTTTTATTCAACAAAAAAAATTACATTTGAACTTGGGTACGAGAAGATACATGCTTTTATAAATGATTGCTGTTTGTTTAGGAAAGACCTGGAATATGCAAATATATGCCCTAAACGTGGTTTTTCTCGTTGGAAAGTTGATAAACGAACTAATAAGATTCATCGAGGAGTACCTGCAAAAGTCTTGCGCTATTTTCCTAAGTCATAAAAGCCAAGACGGTAAGATGAGACATCCAATTAATTCTCTTGCATGGGAGACCATAAATAGAAAATGGCCATCATTTGCATCAGATCCTCGAAATATCAAATTTGGTCTTGCTAATGATGGTTTCAATCCTTTTCAAGATCTTAGCATGTGTTATAGTAGTTGGCCTGTGATTTTATCCATATACAACTTGCCTCCATGGCTATGCATGTCCAAGGAAAACCTAATGTTGACTTTGCTAATCCCTGGGCCAATGCAGCTAGGTAATGACATAGATGTTTACTTGGCACCACTTGTAGAAGATTTAAATGAGTTGTCGGTAAATAGAGTTAAAGTATATGATGCTGTTGACAATTCAACATTTAATTTGAAAGCAATCTTGGCGTGGACTATCAATGATTTTCTAGCTTGTGCAAACATGTCAGGATGGTCTACAAAAGAAAAGTAAGCATGTCCTGTATGTGGCACAAACACATATTCAGAGTGGTTACCACATAATATGAAACATGCATACATGGGTCATAGACAGTTTCTTCCTCGTAAACATAGTTTCCAAAACAAGTGCAAATGGTTCATCGGGCATGTTGAAGGTAAAGGCAAACCTAAATTGTCCACTGGTGAAGATATATTTAAAGAAGTTAAAGATGTTGTAAATGATTGGGGAAATGGGAGCAAGAAAAGAAAAAGGAGCACAAATGAATCTCAATTATGGAAAAAGAAATCTATATTGTTTGAATTGCCATATTGGAGGTGAGTTGTCATTAAATATGTTCTATGATAAATCTTTAGTGCTCTACTTTTTTTATTAAAATTTAACATCTTAACAAACTTTGCTTTTTAATTTTTGCAGGACTTGGTTTTGCGTCACAACTTGGATGTAATGCATATTGAAAAGAATATTTTTGATAGCATAATTGGTACGCTTTTGAACATGAAAGGTAAGTTTAAAGATGGCCTTAATTCTTGCCTATACCTAATACACTTGGACATTAGGAAAGATTTACACTTTCTGGTATAAAGTGTAAATCCTTTGGAGGAGAATTTTTATTGCTTACCAGCTGCTTCACATACACTTTCTAAGGAAGAAAAAGAACTTTTTTGCAAGCAGCTTGCTGATATAAAGTTACCTGATGGTTATGGTTCAAACATTACCAACTGTGTTTCAGTAATTGGCCTAAAGTCTAATGATTGCCATATTTTAATACAGCAACTTTTACCTGTAGCTTTGAGAGGAATTTTACCAGAAGGTCTAAGAATGGCAATACTTCGTTTGTGGTCCTTTTTCAAAGAATTATGTAAGTTTTAGTTAGAAATAGATTAGAAAAGCTAGAGGAATAAGTGGTTGAGACCTATGTATGTTGGAGAGATTCTTTCCACTGTCATTCTTTGATGTTATGGTTCATTTAACAATTCATCTTGGATGCGAAGCTCATCTATGTGGACCTATACAATATCGTTGGATGAATCCTATTGAAAGGTAACTATTTAACTTTATAGTTTATTATGATTAAAATAGAATTAACTATAAATCATTAATCTAGCTTACTTTTTGTCCTAGGTATATGAAGATCCTAAAAGGATATGTTAAAAATCATGCACGACCTGAAGGGTGCATAGCTGAGCGGTACCTTGCTAAAGAGTATGCAATGTTTTGTGGCAAGCATGTAAAAAAGGCTGCTCAAATAGGATCCCAACATTGACGCAATGAGGAATTTGAGAACAAATTTTTGTTAGAAGGGCATCGGTAAATTAATAACTCTTTCGAATGAGATGTTAAAGATTGCCCATTGTTATATACTATTCTACAGTTCAGAAGTCCAACCTTATATAGAGTAAGCTTTATAGTCATATCTATTACTAACATTTTGAATTAATATTTAATAGTTAGGTTTAATATTTTTATCTTTATTTCCAGAGAGCACTTGGAAGAATTCAAAGGTTCAGATAGACGATTTGAATAGAGTGAAAAATTGCTACAAAGGAAACATGTGGAAACATTTAATGTGTGGTTACATGAAAAGGTTATCAAATATTTATTTTAAATTATTTTGGAAAAAAATTTTATAATTATTTAACTTATTCTATCAATTCTTTTTGTTTTAACAGTTTAAGGTTATGGAGAATCATATTAATGTGTCAAATATTTTGAAATGGCTTTCACGTGGACCAAGAGTATAATCAATGTCATATTCTGCGTTTGTAATAAACAGCCTTCGATTTCACACGAAGGATGCAGAGAAGTCAAGACAAAATAGTGGTGTTTCACTCGAAGCAACCACAATTTGTAGAGCTAGTGCAAGAGACAATATACAAGTGATGATTGGAAAAGTCACTTACTATAGGGTTTTCAGAGAGGTTATAGTTCTTGATTACCACACTTTTCAACTCCCCATTTTTAGATGTGATTGGGAAAATATTGTAAATGGTGTCAGAGATGATGTGGTTTCACTTTGGTTAACCGTTATGAGGGGCAGAGCCAATTTGAAAAAGACCCATTTATTTTAGCATCGCAAGCTAATCAAGGTTTTTATTCTAGGTATACGAATTCTTCAAATTGGTACGTTGTTTTGAAAGCACCATCACAAGGATTTTAAGATTTGCTTTTATATGATGAAAGTGATAATGAGCCATCCATGCCAGTTGAAGCGGGAGGACTTAAAACACAAGATGACAATGAGGATGCACCAAATAAATGAACTGATATTGATGATATAATTTGGGATGTGTAACTTTTTGTTTTAAGTGCTATGTTATTCTATTTCTTTCTTATAATTATTCTATGTGATATTGAATTGTCAACTCTTAATACAGCTATGACTTTTTGGTTTTACTTAAACTATTGTTCATATCATATGTGTACTTTTTTGTTTAATCTATGCTTAATATTATCATATGATATATAATTGTTTTCTTGTATTTTGTAGTAAGCAATAACAGTGGGAGAAGATGACAAGTGCACAGGTAAGTGAATTCATTACTTTATTTTAATACATTAATTATTTTATTCATACCGTATTTCACAATATTACCTAAATATGAGGTTTTCATTATACAGTCATTTAAAAAAGCTGAAAAAAGAGCCAAAAAACAACAGCAGGCACTCTTTGTTGCTGCCACTCAAGAAGAAAATGTAAGGCTAACAATTAATTGTGGTGAAAACGTTGAAACATCTATACCTAGCACTAACAATGGCAAAAGAAAAAGGGGCCCTACTACACTGGTAGTGATTTAAGATCATACTCCCTTACCTGTTGAATTCAATGAAAGAGGTCAACTAGTGGGAGTTAATTTAGAGAAGTACGCCACTTTTGCTGGAGTTGTAGCAATAGAGCATGTGCCTGTTGTGATAAAAGATTGGCGTCATTAATTAAGGTATACTTTTTATTCGTATTAGTAAAAATTTATTGTTTTAACTACTAAGATGCTTCTTTATTTAAATTTTATAGCAAAGATTTATTGTAAATGACTCCCAAAAACACTTGGCACTTTGAAATCTAGGAGATTGATGGAGACAATACAAATAAGAGATAACAACAAAGATTAAGGAAGTGATAAGAAAACAAACAGGTCACATGCCCTTGCTCTTATTTGGCCAAAAAATGTTATATTTGATGAAGATTGGGAAGCTTTTGTGAAATATAGATTGTCTCCAGAGTTTGAAGTAAGTAATTACATCTATTACTAATATTGAGATAAATTCATATCAATACAACACTTACCTTTATGTAATAGGAAATACGCAAAAAGTTTCGAAATATGCAAAATGAACAAGAAGAGGTACATACAATAGGTTGAAGAGGCTATGCTCATACAGAGCATCATATGGTAAGATACATAAAATAAATTTTACTGTATTTTTATTTATTTTGTTATAATTCACAATTTCTACCCTTGTTTTGTAGAGAAAGAAAAGTTCAGATCCAACAAAAATAACGAGGGTAGATGTTTGGCTTGAAGGACATCGTAAAGAGAATGGTGATCCTGCCAATGAAGCAGTTAGAAGAAGAATGGTTCACAACTCTTGAAACCAAATCATATATTTATTACTTCTTTGACTTTTATTTTTTCGACTTCTATTTTTCCGTGTAACTGATATATAAATAATTTATAATTTAGGAAAAGGTTGTAGGGTATCAAGAAATAGATAATAATCCAAAGGAGAATAATGACAAAGAAATGACGCTGTTGCAAAAGCTTATGTTTTTGAAAATTGTGGACGGGTTCGGGCACATGGATTTGGGGTTACTCCTACTGCAGAGAATTTGCATTATCGATCTACTCAAAAAGTGAGAGACCTTGAAAGCTAGTTGCACACCCAATCTCAAAGAGTCGAGATACTTGAACAAAAGTTTGAACAAATGACTGCTTTTATGTTAAAATAGGTAAATCATTTACTATTATTATTTTTTTGATAAACCAAAAAAATAATATCAAGTATATATGCATCAACAATATTAGGTAATGTAAAATCATTTTTATTTTACTTTCACTTAAATATAGTTACTTTTAATTTTCCAGAATCTTGGTAGATCTGATGATGCGATGAGCGCTTATGAATGCACTCCTTGGGTAATTTTCTTTTGTTCATACCATCCCATTTCCATGGTTTGTGATAAGTTTTGCTATTTTATTTTATTTTTAATACTTCTAGTCACAACAAGGAAGTGGTACAATACATGAAAATGTTGAGCTAGAAAATGCAAGCTATCAATTATTGCATTGGTACTCAGATGATCCAACTGAGGTTATGGTTGAGGGAAAGGTTGCATCAACAGACCCTAAGGCAAGAGTCCATCACAAGCCTTTTGGTAGAGATTGTTGGAAAGTTTGGGTGGAGTCAATTACTCTTGGTAAGGAAGATGTGGACTTGTATAAGATGACAAATGAAGCTCGAATAATCAATGAAGCTGTATAGAGTACTGTTGCTTGGCCTAAGAGTTGCATCAAATTGATATAGACAAAAGTAGTAGTTGTGATTCATCTTGCTATGATATTTTATTGATCAACAAATACACACACACAAAGTTAATTTATGTTTTTATAAAATGCTACTTATTTTCTTTTCCTTGAACTTTGTTGTGCAGGAATTAATTCTATTTTGCTGGATGTCTCCTTGGTGGTATTGATCTTTAAGGAAATTTTTTTTTTTTTTTTTTAAGATCAGTTAAAGATGTTATGACTTATGTTTTGGTTGCTCGTAGCTCATTTTATTGTTTTATATGTATTTAAGATTTTAGAAATTATTGTGATAGTAATACTTTAAATGTATCAATTGTGATACTAGTACTTCAAATGTATTAACTTTATGCTTGAATATATTTTTAATGAAATTATATTTTGAAATTTGTTATTACTGTGTATATGTTTGTGTCGGACAAAAGTATATAGTAATAAAATTAATGTATGAAATAGGAAAAAAAAAAAAAAGGTGCATTTAACAACTTGCAGATTAACAACATGCAACATTTAACTGTATGTTGTACTAAAATGTTACAAATAGCAACGAGCATTCACTATTGTCGAATGTTAGAAATAGCAACGAGCCTGTATTGTTGTTGAATGTCACAAACAACAAGAAGCATGCTATTGTTGTCGAATGTTACAAATAACAACGAGCATGTATTCTTGTCCTATAAAAAATGACATCTAAAAGTCTGTGGTGGAAAGTGTAGAAACTTGAGACATGAACCACGAAAAGAGGGCGTGGTTACATGCCAAATGACTACAAGCAAGGTCACATTTTGCAAGGTGTATTCAGTTGTCAAAGGTCACAGACATTCAACAACATCAACATCAACAACGTGCAAGTCCTTCTTGTTGTATGTCATTGACAACGCATCCTTTTTTCTTGCATTGTACCCAATATTCTAAATCAAAGAATATTGACTTTTTCTTCCAACAATTGCTTGTATTACTATCATCAACACTTCTCCGCTTCTTGCGTTTTCCTTTTCTCTGTTTGTTTTTTATACCTTTAACTTGTTCCTACGCATCATGGCCTGTCAATAGTTTGGGTGGGTCTCGTTCTTCCACCTCATTGTTGACGGCTTTTTTTTAAAATCGAAATTCACGTTTCTTAGGAAGAAAACGCCTATAGCCCATGTGTGCATTTTTCTTACTATGTGACAATCTGCAGGGAGTTATGTCTTGTCCACAAATTGTATAAGTATAATACCCTTTTGTCATGCACCCAGACAATTTTCCATAAGCTGGAAAGCCATTGATGATCCATAGTAAGACAGCTCGTAAGTTGAAAAATTCTTTCCTACACATTACTAGAAAAAAAACCCTTTATGACAGTTATTACCCGTCATCTTCCTTACGTAATTGATTCCGATGTCAAGAAAAAATTATGACTGTTTTTATGTGTCATGTTACGCATGACATATTATTTATCATGATTATATCATTGTTAATTTGATAAAAAATATTTAAACATGACTAATATCTATCATAAATATCTCTCATTAATGATTGTTATATGTCATGTATGTCATATAAACATGACATATTTAATTGCAATATTAAAATTATTTAATTAATTTAATTAAATATTAATTCCTAAATTTTGGTGGTAAATGAAATATATTTTAATTATTTGGCGCGAATTAACAAAATTAACTCCAATTTTGATTAAATTAATTTTTGGCGAGAATCAATTAAATTGGCGCCAATTTTTTGTCTTTATTTTACTGGAATTAAATAAATTGGTGCCAATTTTTTACATTAATTTTTGGCGGGAATTAATGAAATTGGCTCCAAATTTTTATATTTTTTTGGCAAGAATTAAAATGTCCTTTAAATTATATATATATAATGATTATCAAATCTATCCACATATATATAAATCATATAATAATTATCAAATCCATCCACAAATTTCACATATTATAATCCGGTAATGAAATAAAATAACTACAACAATTATAGTTAAATAAAACTTCATTAGTTCTTAATTTGTTTTCCAAAATAACGATTACAATTTTTTAAACAAACAATTTTGAATCGGTCATCTGATTCAATCAACAGAAGCACTAAAGCCAACAACACCGCTTCAATCAACCATTTCAATAAACCAGCAAGATCAGCTGAATCAAGCACCTGGAATTAACATCAGCACAACAGCACAATCTTGAATCAACACAAAGAACAAACCAAACTACCATCAAATGCCACAAAATCATACTGCCATCAAATGCAAGTAACGTATTCAACAAAACCAAATGAAAGCTCAAAAAAAAAAAAAAACTGAAGCTAGCTAAAATTTTGATATTTCAAAGATCTAAGTGTTGTAACTATCAAAACTATTATCATCCATTGAAAAATGAATAAATAAAAGATGATCAAGAATTATAATCAAATAAAAACCCTTAGGTTATGGAAATAAGTAATCATCTTGTAATTATAGATCTGTTTTGGAATACATTCAAATTAATAAAGAAAACACAAATCCATTAACAAGCACTCCGAAAACCTAAAATAACAAAATAAAAATCTGGTTTAAAGTAACAATAAATAGGCATCCAAAAAATCAATAAGTTAAATCCAAAATAACACTACTCTATATTTTTTTCCGTTTTATTAAGAAATGCAGATAACTTTCATTCAAGCATTTAACAGACATGAGATGAAAGACAAAAGTAATAGCATTTTAACAGAAGTAATAGTAGTAGCTAGATCTTACCTCCTATAGATTCCTTTTCTAAGCCAACATAATCTAGAAGATAATACTGTCACAATAAAAAATTCAATACTAAAGCAAACTACACTTGCAAGAAGCATTTACAAACAATATAAGCAACAATAAGCTATACACCAGCACACCTTACTGTCTCAATGAGAGACGATGCTCCATTTGCAACTCCTTGTGCTGTGATACATATCACTGTAGTACTAATACAGCGGCGAGCTTAGCCGCATCTTGTGAAACTCGAATTTTTGTGCCATAGTCAGTTTAACACAAATAAGAAACAAAGATAGCATATTAAAAGTTACTTAAAATTCAGAAGCAAAAGTAAAATTCTATGAAAGTTATTACACAACATTTAGTAAAATCTATACTTGTCACAACATTCAATAAAATTCCATGAAAGTTATTACTCACAACCTTCACATAAAACTATACTCAAAATATAAAAGCTAAAAAATACCTTCATTAATATCTATTAAGCACTTATTAAAGTTCCACTAATGCTGATATTAAAAGCTAACCTTTTCCGAAGCTTGAAGTCGTGCAAAGTCACCTACGGGAGCTCGAGTAATTGGCATAAAAGAACCTAATAATATTGTCCAAAAAGTGATCATACAAATTCATTAGAACATTCAATTAACTTAATTTTTTACCATGCGCATATTCAAACCTAAAATTACAATAATTTGTTACAAACTTCAAAGAGAGGAAACACACGATAGGATGAGATATTCTTTAATCTCAACTCAATCAATTGATTCGTAAGCAATAAATTCATCATCCAAAATCAGCCTAATTAACCACCAATTTCAATTTTAAAAAACCCCAATTTTAATTAGGTCAAAGCCCAAGGCATTAGCAGATCAAATTCCATTTTGACGATGCTTAATAAATGGACAAAGCCAATTAATCAAGGAAAAATAAAGAGCAATGAATTTAATTTTCAAAATCAAACAAGTTATTTTCGTCTTCACCTTTTTTACCAAAGCAACGATGAGCAGCGGGTTTCTTCAACAGACAGCGATGAATTTGGAGCAGAGCAGCGAGTTTGACTTCAAATAGCAACGACTATTTTCATTTTCTTCAAATAGCAAGAGAAAAGATCTGTTTGTCTTCTTTAGTGAGCGGTAGTTTTTTATTTTGACCTAGGGTTTGGAGGGCTTTCTTGAGTTGAGTGGGAGGTTTTCAGAGAGAGAGACAGTGTAGTGAAGAGATTCATTCACACTTGTAGCAAAAGTTTGTTGCGTTTAAAACCTTACGCCTGGGCTTTACAAACGATGTCGTTTAATTTAATTCGATGTTGTTTTTTATAATGGTTTTTTGTAATAAAATTGTCTTAGGCTTTTAAAAATAAAATAACCAACTTATAAAAACCGCACCATTTAAATGCATGATAGATATCTATCATGCTCATCAAACGACGTCGAATTGCATTGTAAAATAATTTATCGTTTTAATCTGTTAATAAAAGTAAATTCGAGCATGACTTTTATCTATTAAGTTATGAGTCACAAATATGTCATATATTCTTGATATATATTTATATGTCATAAAAATGTTATGCTTCAATGATAGATTTGTGACGCAATGGTATCTATCATAAAAAATCTATCATAGATCTGCGTTTTTTTAGTAGTGACAGGTATCATATGCCTCAACACTAACATCTCATAAAGACTGTAAGTCCTCAATAATGGTGCTAGGAACATATCAATGTCATTCCCTGGTTGTTGTGGTCCAGAAATCAACAATGACAACATCATGAATTTCCTTTTCGTACACAACCATGGAGGAAGATTATAAGTGGCAATGACAACTGGCCAACAATTGTATGTATTACTTAGGTAGCTATGTAGATTGATTCCATCAGCTAAAAGGGTAGGACAGAGGTTTCTAGATTCAGATGCAAAGGAGGGCCATTTATCATCCACTAACTTCCAAGCTGGTGAGTCAGGTGGATGATAAAGCTTGCCATCAACTTCTCTTTCATTTGCATGCCAAGTTAAGTCCTTCACAATTTGTGGTGATTGAAACAGCCGCTTAAATTTAGGAATGAGTGAGAAATACTATAAAAATTTTGTAGGCACCCCTTTCTTATATTTTTCCTTAGAATCATCTTTTTGTCTGCCATCGTGATACTCCACAGGTAGGACATGAAAGGTTCTCATATTCCTTTCTATACAGTATGCAATCATTAAGGCAAGCATGTATTTTTTCATATTGTAAGCTCAAGGCAGACAGTTTTTTTTTTTGCCTCATATGTAGACCTAGGCAATGTATTGTTCTCTAGCAACATGTCAACAAGGCGACTCAATAAATCTGAAATGCTATTATCGAACCACCCATATTTTTCCTTCAAGTTGTTTAACTTAACCAATGCATCTAACCTTGTATATTTTTTGGGAACTAAGGTATAAAGATTTCTCGGGATCATCTAATAAGGATTTAAAGGCCTTATGATCATCATCAAAATGCTTGCAAGCATTATAAATCATGTTTACAGCCTCAGCACATGTTTTGTGGGTCAACTTGGTCACCTATATCAATTCTTGTTACATTAGGTCCAGTTTCCCTATGCCAAGTCCAAATAGTATGACTCTAATCAAAACACTTAAAAAATAAATAGTCTCTAACTGTCCTAGAAGGGTAAAATGCAAGGTTTCTACATTTGATGCAGGGACACCTTATAAAATCACCATTATCAGAATTTTCAATTGCAAAATCCATGAACATATCCACACCAACAATATATTCCATAGACAATCTGCCACAAGTTATCTAAGACTTTTCCATCTTATAAACCAAAAACAGCTCCTGATACAAAAAAAAAATTGTAATAAAATATTAGAAAAAAAGCAAACAAAATGACAAAATACATGCAAAATCTTATACTTCTTCAAAGTTCCAGGACAAATACTATAAAAACAATAGCCAATAGTTTATGAATAACCTAAATTATAATAAAGCCAACCCTATCAACACTCATTATTATCATAGAATAAAACTTCATCCTAAAATTTCTATTTATATTAGTATAACAAAACCAAATATGCAACTGATCATGTTATGTATTTAATTACATACGATTGGTATTTAAATTTGGCTACTGATCATGTATATATTTAATATGATCAATATCTAATTTTACATGTACAAAGACAAAATAGACTTTGCTTTCATTAGTTTACTGAAATAGGCAGTGCCATGCAAGGGAAATGGAATAAAAAATCGACATATAGTACTCAAGCAACCAAAAAACGTAGCATTATCTATTTCCAGAAAAGCAGTCATTTATCTATTTACCTGCTTGATTATGCAGCCTAAATGCCTTTCTTTAGCGGAGTATTTTACAGCAACTTGTCTCAAATATGAAGAATATATAAACCCTAAAGAAATTGGACATTTATGCTTTTACTGAGCCCAATATGGATTGTTTTTCTTTTTTAACTTTACAATGTAAAAATAAAAAAACACAAGTATTAAACAATTTGGGGGATTTATGTGTGTCAACAATGCAGTGCATAAAGGCCCTCATTGTGCCTTTAACTATTTGAAAAAAACAACTAGGACCACAAACACAATAAACAAACAAGGTCCACCATCTTTTGAAAAAAAATATATATATATATATGTTCAGAGATCACAAACAAAACTATTGTAATAAAGAATATATCAACTGATTGTTTTCTTTATAACACCATCAAATACACAAAAAGACAATAAACTTTTGTGAAGTTTAATGCACATAAATAATTCCAAACTTTTACACACAATCCATGCAAAATTAGCATCACATGCAATTCAAGCCTTAACACACAATCTATATGAAGTCAATATAATATTCATAATGATTACAAATTAGAGCTTTACAAAGTCAAAAACAAGTAAACACCAATTAAATTAATTACTTAAATCATACCAATTAGACATGCAAATTAGAAATAATTAGAATTACAACCACAATTTCACATGCAGCACTTATAATCATTTAAATTTCAAATTCAAGAACATGAATGCACTCACAAAACATCATAACATCAAAATGAACAAGCTATCTTCAAAGGTCATAGCAATTTAGATATTAATCAACCACAACAACCATAACTATAATTATTACATAATTGCACCATTTTCTTTAGGACCAAAGAAATATAGACAATACCACCCATAGAGTCACAGGATGCAAACCTGAAGGTATTTTAATTTCACTCTCGTAGCAACTGAAACCAAAAGCTTCTTTTGCGATAGCAGTGGTCTCAACTCTATGTCCACATCTTTAACTGTAACAACTACACAAGAAGTATTAGAACCTAAAAAATTAAAAAAAAAAAGAAAAATAAGTAAAAAACCAGGACCAGTACCAAACATTAAAAATAATTATTTAGGGAACCACTAGATCTATATATATTTTCACAGCTAAAATTTAATTTGGTTCCATTAGAATAACACCATATCTAAAAACCATCACATTACCACTTAAAAAATTGAATGAGGCTCTTGATTAACTTACTTTTTCTTCTTCTCTTTCTTCTCTATTAACAGTTGGCGTTTTGAATGAGGGGTTGCCGAGTGATGGCTAATGAGTGTGAGAGCAAAAGGCTTGGCAGTTGGAGAGCTTTTGTAAATTCGTAATGGTTGCTTGGTGGCTGTGATGGGCTTCATTCAATTGATTTTCTCCAGCTGGGTGATTAGATTTTCATCAATTAAGTGAAAAATATGGTGTAGCAGCACGCGGTGCTTCTTCAGTGCTTGAGAGGGTGGAGAATGAAAAAGAAAAGGGGTTTCAATTGTTGCGACACTTACCAAATTTTGCTAAGTGTTGAAACAGTGTTTCCAAAGCAAAACAATATCGTTTTGTCTTTTTTTTTTGTAATTTAAATAATTAAATTAAAAGGGCTTTTCACTCGTTTCAACACTTAGTAAAATTTGCTAAATGTTAAACGTTCATTCCAAAGCAGTGTTTTGTTAATTTTTTTTATTTTTTTAATTAGTTAACAGTGGCAATCTTATAAATAAATTAAGTTATACATTAAAGAAATATTTTTAAATAATTAACAAAAGCAAATTTGTAATATTTTAAAATTTTATAGATAAATCAATTACATGTTTAAAATAAATAATTTTTAAATAATTCATTTCAGTCCATGACAAATTTGTGTCATGTAGATTAAATAGTTTAAACGGCATGCCGTTTTGAATTTTTAAAAATTCAAATTAATCAACCATGACATTTATCCATCATCAGATTATGTCTTTGGTCTATTAGTCACAAATATGTCTTGAAGGCATGATATATGTTATATATCACGAAAAAATCATTATTGCATGATAGACTCGTGACATATCCGTATCTGTCATAAAAAAAGATGCCATAGATCAGCGCCTTTTTAGTAGTGAACAAGAAATGCAACAATCATTGAATGGTTCAATATTCGAGCAAACGACTAATTAATGATTGAAAAAAATATTAACTAGATGAAAAAATGGAGAGATATGAAATTAAATAGAAGACGGCACTCAATGAGGACTGGATGTGTCAATCCACACCTCAAAATCCTACTGTTTTAATATATATATATATATATATATATTAGACACCATTTGGGAAAAAATGAAACCGCAGATTCTATTAACCTTAATATGATGATAATATGCAGCAAAGTTTTAAGTTCTCTTGATAATTAACTGGGAATTATGCAGGGGCTCTAATTTTGAGTACAAATTTCAAATGAAAAGTTATTGACAAATATATCACAGAAGCAACAGATACATGTATAGGCATACAAAACATAATAGATACATGTCTAGGTGTACACAACACAAAAAGTACATCTAGTATGTGCCTCGGATGATTTTTTTTTTTTTTTTAATTGAAAAGAAGATGGAATAATATACAATTCTCAGCAGGTAAAACTCCAATAAATTATACAGTTCTAAGTTCAACTTCCAAGTCTATTTTTGTAAATAAGAAGCAATGGGATGTGTGGAATTCATTTTTCTAATAAGGATCCAACATATATAATAAATTTAAAAGACATATACACACACATGCACACAAAATTTAAAAGACAAATACACACACATGCACACACATCAATCAAAACAATACTTCAACCATTCCAGATAATAGAGTTAAGAATCTACACAAGTCATTGAGTTTATTGTAAAAGATGGACGGTCAATTGTCCATATAAGAATTTATTGTATTATTAGTTTGGCCACATTAAGTTTAGCATTTACCAGAATAATAATCTACTACAAGTTGAATACAGAGAAATTCTTATCAGAAGCTAAGTAATCATCTGATTTACAATGCTAAAAAAATTCTTTATTTTTGAAAGAAAGGATAAAAATAAAAAATTACAATCATAAAACTGATTTAAAATTTACCAGCAGCGTCAAGGCCCACCATCAGAACTCGCATCTCCTTTTTTGGCAAAAAGCTAGCTAAAAGGCTTCGTAATTGGTAGCCTTATTTTCTATTAACTCACCTGCACCAAAAGCAATACAAATCAAAACCCTAATCAATATTAGTCAAACAATCTTCATTCATACACGCCACACAAAGTCAAATAGAAAAAAAATTAACTCGTTAAAACACATTGCAATTACAATATTCCCACAAACCACTCACCTCAAAACCTAACAACATTGTTGATAACCTTACAAGTGAAAATCAACTCCATGAATATCTAAGCATCTACCAATTTTAAAAGCAAAAATCAGAAAAATCAGTTTACAAGTGATTCCAATCTTACGTATCAGCACATACCAAAATTTAAAATAAAAATCTCCAATTTTTGTTTGGAAATTAAAAAACACCAAATCAAAATAATAAAAAAACTATTCATGACTACTGAAATTGAGTCCGAAGAAAAGGATTAGAGAGAGCTAAGGATTATGGAAACGAAATCTATTCAAATGACCTTACATTGAATTGAGATGGAACTCTGGGATCTTCATGCAGCCAAGTTCACTGTGGTGGTGGCCAAGAGAGTGAAAGCTTTTGGAAATTGGAGGTAGGTTTTTTACTACTAGAGAGGGAAAAGTCATCGAAATGA
Organism: Murraya paniculata; assembly: GCA_030449075.1. NCBI lineage: Eukaryota > Viridiplantae > Streptophyta > Magnoliopsida > Sapindales > Rutaceae > Murraya > Murraya paniculata. The sequence goes on along the minus strand of JAEVFN010000009.1, from coordinate 330,200 downwards.
GAGAGCAAAAATTTTTGGCAAAGTAAGGGTAAGAGATTGAAAATTTTGTAAGAGAGAGCAAAATTTGGGAGCCAATGAGAGAGGCAGAGAGCCAGAAAGAGAGAACAAAATTTGGGGGGTCTGGGGCTGAAATGAGAGGAATCGAATATTTTGGTTAGCTGTTGTGCTGGATACTACTTATACCAACTCTAAATAGTACCATTTATAATAAAATGTCATTTCAATCCATGACAGATCTCTATTATGTCTAGCAAACAACATTAGATTGCATTGTAAAATCACTTGCCGTTTTAAATTCTAAAAACTAAAGAAATTCAATTATGACATGTATTTATTATTTGCTTATGTCACTAAGTTATAAGTCACAAATATATCATGAAATCTTGATATATAATTATATGTCATGAATATTTATCTCCTCATGATAGAATTGTGACTTAATGTTATGATAAAAATTCTATCATAAATATTAATTTTTTTAGTACTGTAATTTGTGAACTACTTTTGTATTTTCTATCTTAGTTAATGATAGTTTAATTTATCATTGACCAATAAATATTTGTTTTACTTGTAGGTTAAAGGACATATACGTGACAATTAGTCGAAACTTAGCTCAAAAGAGAAAGCAAAATTTGTTAATAGTTATAACGAAAATGCTTAAATATTGAATGTCACGTTAATAAAAGGTTCTTTGGTTGGTGAATGGTTTATTTCACTATTTCATTAATTTATAACGTTAAAAAAGGTTGGGCTAGGCATTTCATTTCACTAGATTTTAAGATTTTGACTATTGGCTCAATTGAAACCTTAAGGTGTAAGCTTTGGATTAAAACTTGATACAATTAAAATTGTGATTATATAAACAATAAGAATAATAATTATAATAAAGATAATTATGGTCCTAAAACGTTTGAATTAACGAGTCATGTGAAGGACAAAAATCAGCATCTTAATTTAAAAGTTTGAATTAACAAAACTAGAGTTTTATTATTTTGTAATAAAATACTAGCTTTACATATTATGAATTTACCAAAACAGGTAAATCTAAAATATTATTTCATAATAAAATTTTCCTAATCTAAATAAGGAAAACAAAATAAACGACGCTCAAATTCGATTTAAAAAAAAAGGATAAAAATCTTGAAACTAATATGAAAAATAAAAAAATAATGTAAACTTTAAAAATAACTAAGAAAGAAACAAAATTTTCAGTTAAACCACTTAACAGAACGATACAAGTGGTTTTGGTTTCTGTTTATTTCGTCGCAAGATTTGAAATGATATATTATACACCTAAAATAGATATCTATAACTCAAGTTATGACATAAAAAAATCAATATCAGTGCACGAGATTCTAGTGAAAAAGCTAGTTGCCTCATTTGTAGCGACTAAGTACTTGGATAGCAGTAACTTTGCAAAGTTGTAGCCAGCAGCTACAAGGAACCAGCTAACTGGTTTCAACTCTTATTCTTTTATCTTCTTCACTTGCTTCATCACTCACTCTCTAAGACCGAAATTCCATCTTCATCTCACTAAAATTCATCATCTTCAAGTGTGTTTCTAGCTCATTTTATAATTCAAAATCATTATCCATTACTTAAACATTCATTACTCCTCACTCAAACGCCATTTCTCACTCAAAATTCAAAAATTCCAAAACCAAAACTCTTATTTGGCCGAACCTAGTTCTTTATTTTTGGCTCATTTTTTTATCAAATCAAATCCATACATTACTTTAGCACACTTATATCTTCAATCTAATTGGTTCACTTTCTCAAATTCCGCTCAAATTTGAAAAATTCCAATTTCCACCATAACCTAGCCAACACCATTCATCGTGTTTGGCACTTCTTCAAGCTTTAATCATCAAATTGAAGGCATACATTGCTTACAATTTTAATAATAGTTAAGACAATTATGATTATTGATATAATAATTAACAACATGAAACTGAATATTTATATATTCAATCATTTTTTTTTTAAAAAAGTAGGATTATATTTCAGAGATTAATTATTATATCAATAATCATAATTGTCTTAATTGTTATTAAAATATGATTGAATATTTATATATTCAATCTTTTTTTTTTAAAGTAGGTATTATGTTTCAGAGATTAAAATTAAAAATATCATTCTAAGAGGCTTGGATAGTCCTCCAACCATGCAAAAGATCTAGAACACTGAAAAGAAAATTTAGTTGATACATCAATAGCATGATTACAACATCTTGGAATATGCCCAAGCTTGAAGTGATGTTGCACTGAAATTAACCTCTATACATCTGAAATGATTCAAAACGATTTTGTACGGTATGACATATGTCTAAAACAAATTAAGCAACCCCCATTGAATTCGACTCTAGCACAAATAGAGACAAATTAGTTTCACTAGTGGTTCGTATGCCCAGGCAAAGTGCTTCAACCTCTGCGATATCTACCTCATCTGAAAAAACTCCTGATCTATGTAAACAAAGATAAATTGATTAACATTTGGTATTTTCATATTTTTATGTGACGAAAATAAATATGTTGTAATTTTACATTATTGGTAATATGATTTTTGTGTATTTTTTAATGATATAATATTAACCTAAAATGATAGCCTAATTGGTGGCTTTTTATAGTGCAAATAATACGGAAATGACTCATATGTCATTATAGAATATTTCTATCATAGAATTCACATTATAATTATTGAAATTATCATTATATGCAAATAGTTGCAAATAAATAATTTAATTTTCTTAGTTTATATGACTCATATAATATTAAATTTAAATGATAAGTCACTGTAAAACAAATGATAAGCCTATACTGAACATATTATATCCCCAATGCTAGCAGGGGGAGTCCTTGCACTTGTTTAGATTGACCATCATATACACATGCCTTATCAATATAATTCATTGTGAACTTGTAGCAATTACAATATTTAGTACTATATTTATATTTAAATAACCTCTATAATAAGATTTCGATGAACGTGAATTATTTTTTCCATTGAATTTGAAATTTTAACCATTACAGTTGAATCCAATTAACATGAGAGCTAGAACTGTTATATACATATTTGAAACCTGTAGCAATAACCCGACACAATGACCATTGCACCTGATACCAATACCATTAAATGTAGATCTCATCATATTTTGAAACATTTCACTATACACTTCAACCTATACCATTAAAATTAAAATCATAGAGCATTATATATGAAACCATTGAACGTCCATATAAAATCGGGTTCAATACCCTGAAACACATAGCCTTAGACTTGATATATTGACTATAATTTAAATCATTTAACCATTCTTATGAAACTAGAAGCATTGCACCTAGAATCTTTGAGCATTCAATGGGAACCTATTTAATGCATACATGAAAATAATAGCATTCAACCTGCAACTGCATCAATAAAAATGAATTCACTACTAACCTAAAACCTTAAACCATTATTATATTGTGAAACATTTGTCGTTACTAGTGAAGTTATTTGCATTGATTCTGAAACCTTGAAATATACACATAAAATTAGCACCGGACTCAAAATCATAAGCATTAAACATGAAATTAGCTCCGTCGAAGATGAAATTATTATTTATTTGGAATCAATCAGCATTAACAGGCAATAACTACCAATTTACGTAAAACACATGAACTTGAAATCGGCTTGATGGATACTTGAAACAAGATTATTCAATTTTCAACAGAAATCATTAAAGATGAACTTAATGCTATCACGAAACATCAGACTATTAACATAAGACAATAATAGTTATTCGTGAAACTAAAAACATTAATTTGAAACTATATAATGCGTACATGAAACTAGAACAATGAACCAAAACTACAAGCATTAAACATGAAATCTAGACATTAAACATGAAACTAATGATAACCTGAAATTACCTACCGTCAAATAAGAGAATATTAGTCATTGAACATGAAACCACTTATTGCACAATTGAGTCATTGATAATTATTTGAAAACTTATTCATTAATCTTGAATAATCAACCATTAAACATGAAACAAATGCTAACCTAAAAGTTTGTGCAACAAGCATGAAACATAGGATTATAAACTTGCAATCATATAAATCATGCAAATCATGGTACAATAAATATGAAACACTTACTATAAATCTCGACTTAAGAATCATTAAACATAAAACCAATGCTAACTTTTACTGTAATAACCGCAAAACTTAGGATCAAAAACTTGCAATGATTTAATTAAGTATAGTCAAGTATAATGAACATGAAAAACAATACCGCCAAACGTGAAATTACTATCATTAAATATGAAACTAATTTCTTATTATTGCGTTATTTTATTTTTTTTATTTGATTAAATTTAATTATTTTATATATATATATATAATATTATTTTATTAATTTAAGGATAACAAGTTGCATAATCTGGTTGCTTTCATTTTTTTAATTTTATAATGTTTGGCGACAATTGGGCAGCCAAACAATTAATGAGCTTTTTTTAAAATTTTTTTATTAATTTGCGTGTGTCAGATACATGCATGTAAGGTGTAACAAAGATTTGTGATAGAGAGGTAAGTAACAAGCGGCGAGTAGACCTCATGCTCTCTCATCTGTCACTGTCAACGTCATGTCATCCGGTATCTCTAATTACTTTCAAAAAATTGAAGAAAGGTTATTTTCTGTTGGCGCCTCAATGTTTCGACATTATCACTGTCCCCCAAAATGTTTCAACAAAGTCTACTACACATGCAATTTGTTTTGAATAAATGACATATATGCCCCTATTTTGATTGAATACGTCATGTCATGATTGATTTTCTTAATTTTCTTTGATTCAATTTCAAAAGATATATGATATATTAAAAAATAATAATTATCCTGCACATTGTCATCTCATCACAACAAAAAAAAGAGTGGAGTTATTTATACTCTAAACATTATCTTAAACACTCTTATTTTAATAAAATAGTATAAAAATATCTATTATGTGAATTACCATTATTGCTTCAAACATAAAATTTTTTATTTCCATCATCTTAATAAAACTTAAATGTTGTTTGTTTTTATGTTCGAAGTCTTAGTTTAGCTTAATTTAAGATGTTTTGATATTTTGACTTGTTTGTCTTTTTATTTGAAGTCTAATTGTAAGACATTTTGATTTATATCAAAAAAATAAAATTTTTTAATTTTATTTGAATGATAAAAATCAAATTTTTCTCACAAATACCCTCATTAAATGTTTTTGATTCCTACCTAGATATTATATAAAGCCTAATAACATTAATATGTATTTGTTTCCTACCTAGCTATTATATAAAACCTAATAATCCTTTGATTTTTTTTCCTAATCAAAAGGATTTTTTAATTAACGATGACATAATTTAGACATATTAAAATTTTCCTTGATCCCAAAATTTGTTTGGTATTAAATACTTAATATATGTTCAATTTGAATTTTAAACCAATTCTTTTATTATTAGATAACAATTTTTTATGTATAAATATTACGTTAAATTGTAAAAAATAATGTTATCCAAATCATTTTTCAAAAATTATATATCAAATGCTTATCTTATAATATTTATAGATATAAAAACTACTGTACTAGATAATACTTCAGCCATATATAATATTTTTCAAAAATAATACTTCAGCTATATATAAATATAAAAACTAGTGTTTATAAATATATATCTATTTAAACTTCAACTATATATAATACTTTCAAGGTCATAAGTGTAAAAACAATAGATTTAGGATGTTTTGAGTTTATAAAAACAAACAACCTAACACTTAGATGTCAAAAAATAAAAAAACAAATATATTATTCTGACATATATATTCAGACTCATTCAAACTTCAGTAATATTCAAACTCATTTAGATTCCAGACAAAAAAACAAGCACTATATTAATTGAATGAAGACCAAATCAATATTTTAAAATATTTTTGTCTACAAGATATGTGATTCCTTTGATTTTTTGAAAAACAAAATAAATGTATTGGAATTAAAGATGCTATATTTTTGTCTTTTGATTTATAAAAAAAAAAAGGGAAGAGAGGGAGGAAGCTGAAATTGAATCCAAATCAACTTCTTCTTCTTATTCTTTTGTGAGATGTTTTTGATATTAATATTATGTTAAAGAATTTGTTTATAATTTGATTCTATTTGTTGTAAATATATCTGTATATGTTAAATTTTATTTTTTATTATTTGAGTAAACTAATAGTTTTATCAGTATTTGGAGTAAATTAATTCAAATGAATAAGTGTATAAATTAAAATTAATCATTATTAAATGTGGTAGTGTATAGAATATTGGTAATGTTTATAATACAACTAGCCCGTCCCCCCAAAAAAAAAAAATCCAAACATTTGGGGTGCAATGAAAATATCGAAACATATGGGCGCCAGCCGACGGTTACCCATTAATTAATTATAAAGTGGTTGGATGCAACCAACAAAAACAATCCTTTCCCTTCTCGCACATGTTCAACTTACTTCTGATTGTAAACAATAATCCTTGGCCCTCCAACTACATTTTTTCACCCACTACCGTGTATGATATAAATACACCTACGTTGTCCTTGTCAAAAGTAAAATTATATCAATTTTTTTTTTTTATCGTTTCTTTAATTTTCAGTTAATAAATTTTTAGACAACACATCTAACAACAAATTTGAACTTTTTTTTTATGTTTATTATAAATAACTAACTCATTTTAAAATTAAATTTATCAAAAACCAACATCTAGGAACATAAATTTATATATATATACAAAAATCATGAACTTTTACCCACATTTATTGTATTTATCCAAAGCCCGATAACATTTTCTTAAGATTTATTCTACAATAACTTAACAGTTTGACATTGTAATTATGAGCATACAAGTTTCCACTTTCAAGAATCCAGTCTCTGTTCATTCATCTCCAAGATGCTAAGGTATTCTCTAAGTTCGATCTTAAAGCAAGATTTTATACCTTAGCATCTTGGAGATAATGAACAGGGACTAGATTCTTGAGAGTGGAAACTTGTCATCTCTGAGAAAACAATTGAGAGGTTGATAATCAATAACAAGTCTCTTTTTCCCACGAACAAGTTCGGATCGTTTCTCTACATAAAATGCTTGACATGCCCACGCAGAATTGGTGTGTTCAATGAGATCCTATTCTAACAGTTGGGAACATTCTCATTGGGCCAGACTGAGGTCTGTTAACCAGGATGAGTGACTTTTGTGGGATTGATATCTTCATTAAGCTTGAAGGGTAGCTTAATAAAGAATTTATCATTCTTCCAAAGAGGGGAAGGATGGTGAAACTCATTGTGAGATTCTGGACAAAACTGGAGAAGTTTGTGAGAAAAACTTTGATATGATGGAGAACAGTCAGATAGGGCATACAGACGGAGAACATTTGTATATGACTTGAATTGGTTTTTGAAAAAGATTCCATTGGTTGTAATGTGAAGCTTGGGAGCTTTTACTAAAAGATCCAAGCCAATAAGGAGGTCTTTATCAGGGAGGTCAGAACCAAGAATTTTGGACTAGATAACACAATTCGGAAACAATTGAATTTCGAGAGGGTGTTTGGAGATGAGATGAGTTTGGAACGTTTGACCATTAGCAGCTTTAAAGAATTCTGTATGCTTTTCCCAATAGGATGATGGGAGAATGGATGGATGTAACATACTTTTTTGAGCTCTTGTGTCGGAAACCTATGACAGGGATAGGATTTTCATATTTTTAAGGTAGAATATTGATAGGAATGGATGGGATGGTAGTTTGGATTTGGAGGTTTGGAGGGAGGGTTTAGACAGTGTTTATGATTCCAAATTCTTCTATGTCTAAATCACTGTCTGTGGTAGCCAGAGCAAATACTGTATGCTCATCAGCTGTATCTTGTTCTAAATAGAGAGATTCAACATCATCAGAAGTAGAAATCTCAGACTGAAGATGTCGAAGAGGACAGACTGCTTTGGTTGGGCGATTTGGACAATTTTTTGCAAAGTATCATTTCTTCTTACAAATGAAGCAACGACTTCCTTTGATCTTTCGAGTGGCAGAAGGATCCTTTCTCCTAAAGAAGCGGTAGGGCTTCTTAGGTTTATGCTGGTGATGATGCTTTTTTTTATGGAAAGCCTTCTGGTAATGAGTGGACTTTTTTGACTGGCATAGGCAGTCTTTGTCATCTTTGCATTTGATATGCAAATAAGGCTTTTTGCAAGCACCTTTGAAAGGTTGTTTGTTTTCCATCAGATCTTTGAAAAACTCTTTCTGTTCACAAAGTCGTTCTAAACAACTGATTGTGAGTTGATAGATTTTACCAAGAGATAAGTTGGCAACATCTATTTGGTGGATATGGATTTGTCTCTGCAATTCAGGTTGGAGTTCTTTGGGTAAAGAAGCTATGAAATCATGCTTGAGAGTGGGGTCGTTAAACCCATTGAGCTTATAGAACAGAGTAGACATCCTCTTGTAAAATCTGCATGTACTCTTTTCTGGCCACTTCATTTGTAGCAACAGACGCACCAATAAAGGTCTCATGAAGGAACCAAAGTACTTGAGCAACTTCGGGGATTTGGATAAACTGCAACTATTTGTAAGGGCCAAGATTATCAAACCAATCTCTTAAGGAACCAATAAAATGAGAACTGAATTCTCTAAGAACTGATTGGACGGTTGCTTCAGGACGTATTATTTGAACATCAATTCATGCAAAAAATTCTTGTAATCTTACAGGCCATTTGATCGTGGGAATATCATCCAAAGTGAACCATGGACCATTGGAAGGTTTTGAGGAGTGTTTAGTTGTTTGGGGAGTTTCTGCAGGTTCTTCGATAAAAAGGAGGTTCTTATCAATAGATTATAGTCATTTAACTGAGTTTGCGATCTCTTTGAAACATAAATGAGCTAACTAAGTAACTATGCCCTTATTTGAAAAAAAAATATAATTGTTTAGTGATTCAGATATTATTACAAATAGTCCACAATCTAGATCGGATCTAGATCAACTGTTTGATTCACTTTCACCTGGCACATTTGAACATGCAGGATGCAACATATACCACGAACAAATGTTTACAAAATAAATATGCAAAATAAATTATTAATAAAGCTGGCACTTCTTCTTACCCATTTTCAGTATCATTGGGACCATTATTACAGTTGGCAAAATTCACCGAATTCCAATTGGGATTTGGGATGCTGACTTGTTTGGGAAATAATTTAAAAGAAAATTTTATCTTAATTTACTATTTGAGTCGTGATTTAAAATGTGTGAAAACCTTGATTGGGATCCCAAATATGCCAAAATCTGATTTTTCAGAAATGTATGACATATTGGTTTACTGAATTACATATATATGAAATGTCAGTCCTTTTGCATGACAAGTTGTTTAACTTGATAATGTATATATGACATGTTGTTTGTAACAGAATCTGCCACGTTTGACAGAAAACTCATGTCATCTAGAATAATTTAAGATCCCGAGATCTAATCGGGATACGATCAGGACACATTTTTGTCTCGATTTACTGTTTGAGACAAGATTAAGATTGACAAATTCCAGCCCGTCTAGTCCCGTTGCCAAACTTTACCTTTTCTTTTTTTTTTTTCCTTTTATGGGAATGTACTGATGAGATTGAGGATAAAACTGTCACAAGCACGTGGGATGAGGCATATTCAGATGCTATTTAAGTTCCTGTCGGACCCGTCACAAGAGCTCATGTAAAGAAATTCAAAGAAGCCCTTAATGGGCTGAATCAAGTAACTTGGCCTCAATCAAATTCGTGGAGGCCTATTGAAGGAATTGCACATGATATTCTGACCACTAAATGCGTGATTTAGGCTCTTGCAGTTTCCAAATAATCACTTCCTTAAAATCAGGAAGTTGGCTTGCACATTATGGTGGGAATATATTATTTTCCTTTTTAGATATTTTCTCGTTTGGAAAATATATTACTTTCATTTTTGGATACTTTCCCATTTGAAAAATATACTACATTTCTTTTTGGATACTTTCCTATATTTTGAGGAGGCAAGTGGCGAAAAAAAATAGTTATTTCTCTTTTAATTATTTGCTTTAGATTAGGATTTCAATTTGATTTTGGTTTGGATTTATCTCTAAAATTCTTGAAAACCAACTCTATATAATGTACTTGCATCCAATAAACAAAGACAGATAAGTTTTGATACAATTTGTGATAGAGTTAATTATATTTGGTTCTTAAACTTTGTGAGAGAGTTAATTCTCTTCGGTTTTTAAACTAACTCTTTTAACTTACCAAATTTTCGTGGCATTCAAACCTTGACTTATCAATCAAATCATCCATAGCTGATTGTGTCGTCCTCACACACCAAAGTTCATGCTTTCATTGAGCATCATGTCACGGTTCCCTTCAATTCCAGGTTTAGATTCGATCTTAGAGACTAAATTGATTTGAGTCACGTTAGTTCTTGGTGGGCTTCATATCATTTTGGTATCAGAGTGAGGTTCTGCTAGGTTTTGCTTATCCTTTCCTTTAGTTTTCGATTCTTGCTAATTGTAAGTCTTAATTCCCATTCTCCTAAATTTGGTTTCAAAAATCCCTGAAGCCTTCTTAGCTGAATTTTGCACTCTTTCTAGAATTTGTTACTTGTCTTTGTTTTAATTTATTGAGTTGTGAGTCTTGCTTTAATTTCTGAGTTTGTTAGACTTCTATACTAATTTCTACTTAGGAAAAAAAGAAAAAAATATAGGAAACACAGAAATAAGATGAGAAGGAAGAAGATAGTGAGAGGTTAAACAAAAAAGAGTCCCCAACCTCCACTTAAAATTTATTGTTCATTTTCCATTATTAGCGTCTTCGAGATTCCAAAATTGGTTCTAGGCCATAGTGTGAAAATTTTTGCCCGAAATTTTGGTAGTTTGTGCCTTCAAAACCTGATCATACGGATTGTATTCTTACTTTTGAAATTCGAATCTCCTTGGTGTTATCTTTGTGAATTGCTGCTGGAATCTTGATATTGGTTTGATTAGTTTGATAAGAACCGAGTGAGAATTACTACGAGTGGAAAAAGCAAGAGAGTGTGAGTGTATTAGAGGGTAAAAGCCAACAAATTTTTGAGTGAAACACGAGTGGAATTAAGTGAATCAATTTTCTCGAGTGAAACACTTAAGCGTGTGGTGAGGTTCTTTACACATTTTTTCTAACCTCTTTCTTGCAGATGTCAGGCATATCTCACAACCAAGAACGAAGCACAAATGAAGAGGATCAACCATCAACTGATTAGAATTTGCAAATTCAAGCATTGGTAGGAAAGATGAGAAGGATAATGAGGGCTGAATTAGAGCACATACATAGGCGTTTGGATGAAGTAGAGAAAGCAAGTCTGAGGTAGCCAAAACCCATTCCCCAACCACGTAAAAAGGAGAGAGCTTCGGCTAAAGGAGAGATTGATGACTATTATAAGGATGAGTATGATGAAGGGGATGTCTTAGTGGGTAGTTATCGGAAAGATGGATGAGAGCTAGGAATAGGGATGATGGTTTAAGTCGCATAAAGATAAAGATCCCATCTTTTCAAGGTAAATCCGACCTAGAAGCATACTTTAAATAAAGGAAGAAAATGGAGCTAGTGTTTGATGACCACAACTATTCAGAGGCAAATAAAGACAAAATTGGTTGTGATTGAGTTTTCTGACTATGCTATTACTTAGTGGGATTAGTTTGTTATAAATAGGAGGTGGAATAGGGAACATCCAGTTGAGATCTGAGATAAACTAAAAATGTTGATGAGAAGGAGTTTTGTACCTAACCACTAAAACTGAGATTTGTACAAAAAATTACAGAGTCTTACACAAGATAGCCGAAGCATTGAGGATTGTTACAAAGAAATGGAGATTGCCATCATTAGACTCAATGTAGAGGAGGATAAAGAAGCTACCATGGCACTATTCTTGAATGGCTTTAATCAGGAGATTGCAAATATGGTTGAGTTGTAACATTATGTGGAGATTGAGGTAATGGTCCACAAAGCCGTCAAGATTGAGCAACAACTCAAGAAGAGGGGTAACACCCGTGCAACCCGAAGCTGAAGTTCCACTCTTTGGAAGTTGAGCTATGTGAAGCGAGAAGAGAGGCCACAAGCATCTACTACACCTAAGCCGAGATTTGAGCCGTCCAAGTACAATTCACAAGGTAACATCGTGACTCCCACTACTAGGAGTCGTGACATTAGTGTAGCATTTACTTTTTAGATTAGAATGAGAATGCTGAGGAGTGGGATTCCAGGATTGGGAGTGTGGAGTGGGAGTGGGAGTAGGGTATTTATTTAGATAAAATAAGAGTGTGGATTGTCAATCAGAATCCTAATTTTTTGTTTACTTTATCTTAGATTAGGGGTGAATTATTTTAAATTACAATTTTACCAAGAAAATATATTTGTACAATAGCCTATTTATTTTATTATTAATTTTAATTATATAAATGATAATAATTATTAATATTTTTAATGATGAATTTTTTTTTATGAATTTTATGTTAATTATTTAAAACTAAAAATTATTGATTATGATAAAATTGTAATATTTTAATTTGAATAAGGGCATTATTGGTATTCAAAGGAGTGGGAGTGGGACTCCCACCTCCCCCCATGTGAGTGGGAATCCCACTCTCCCCCTAAATTGTGCAAGTAAATACTAGATTGGGAGGAATCCAGACTCCTCACTCCCACTCCAGTGAGTAAACACTACCTAAGTGTTTTAAATGTTAAGGCATGGGACACATAGCAAGTGAATGTGTGAATAAAAGAGTTATAGTGTTGCGGGTCAATGGTGAGATTGTAATTGAAGATGAAACGAAAGAAAATGATATGCTACCATTAGAGGACGTTGAAGATAAAGAGTATCCAGCCTTGGGGAATTAACTTAGTAGTTAGGGGAGCTTCGAGCATGCAAATAAAAGAAGACGAAGCAGTGCAATGGGAAAATATTTTCCATAATAGGTGCTATGTAGGTTTTTTAAAGTTAGTGCGCCGTGAACTGATGTTTCGATGGATTATGTACTAGGTTTACCTAGGTCTAATCAACGGAAAGACTCAATTTTTGTGGTCGTGGATAAATTTTCTAGGATGGCACATTTTATTCCATGTTACAAGATAGATGATGCTTCCAATGTTGCTGATTTGTTCTTTAGGGAGATTGTGAGGTTGCATGGTATGCTTAGGACAATTATTTTTGATAGAGATGCTAAGTTTTTAAGTTACTTCTGGAAGACATTGCGGGCTAAGCTAGGAACTAAGTTGTTGTATTTAACTACTTGTCACCCTCAAAATGATAAATAAAGAGAAGTTTTGAATAGAACTTTATCTACTCTGTTGTGGGCTATCATTAAAAAGTAACATCAAAATTTGGGAAGATTGTTTGCCACATGTTGAGTTTGTTGTTCTGTTCATTTTGCTACTATCAAGTATTCATCATTTGAAATTGTTTATGATTTTAATCCTTTAAACCCATTGGATTTAACTCCATTACCTGTTTCTGAGTGTGTTAACTTAGATAGCAAGAAAAAAGTTGAAATTGTTAAGCAGATACATGAGATGGCAAAGTTAAACATTGAGCGGGGAATTGAGCAATATGCCAAAGAAGCCAACAAAGGGCGACACAAGCTAGTCTTTGAACCTAACAATTGGGTGTGTTTACACATGCAGAAAGACTGATTTCAGAAACAAAAGGAAGTCCAAGTTATTACCTCGAGGGAATGGTCCTTTCCAAGTCTTGGAATAGATCAATGATAATGCATACAAGCTGAATTTACCCGGTGAGTACAACGTAAGTGTTACATTTAATGTTTCTGATTTGAGTCTGTTTGATGCAGGTGATGTTTGAGGAAAAATCCTCTTCAAGAGGAGAGTGATGATGAGATTGAGGACAAAACTATCACAAGCACGTGGGAATAGGCATATTAAGATTCTTTTTAAGTTTCCATCAGACCCGTCATAAGAGCTCGTGCAAAGAAATTCAAAAAAATGGTTAATGAGTTAATTCAAACTACTTGGGCTTAATCAAATTCGTGGAGGCTCGTTGTAGGAATTGCACATGATATTCATACTACTAAACATGTGATTCAGGCTTTGAAGTTTCCAAATAATCACTTCCATAAAATCAAGAAGTTGGCTTGCACATTATGGCGGGAAAATATGTTATTTTTCTCTTTAGATACTTTCTCATTTGGAAAATGTATTACTTTCCTTTTTGCATAATTTTTAGTTTGGAAAATATATTACTTTCCTTTTTGGATACTTTCCCCTTTCTTGAGGAGGCATGTGGTAAAATAAATCAATTATTTCTCTTTTAATTACCTAGTTTCAATTTTAATTGATGTAAGGCATTCAAACCAATTAGGAATCTGATTTAATTTAGATTCTTTCCTTATTTGCTTTAGATTAGGATTTGGATATGATTTTGGTTTAGGGTTTATTTCAGAAAATTCTTGTAGACCAACCCTAGATAACGTACTGCAAATCCAATAAATAAAGACATCTTAGTTTTGATGCAATTTGTGAGACTAAATTCTCTTTGATTTGAGTCTGTTTGATGCAGGTGATTTTTGAGGACAAATCCTCTTCAAGAGGAGAGGGATGATGAGATTGAGGACAAAACTATCACAAGCATGTGGGAAGAGGCATATTAAGATTCTTTTCAAGTTTCCATCAGACCTGTCATAAGAGCTCGTGCAAAGAAATTCAAAAAAATGGTTAATGAGTTAATTCAAACTACTTGGGCTTAATCAAATTCGTGGAGGCTTGTTGTAGGAATTGCACATGATATTCATACCACTAAATATGTGATTTAGGCTTTGAAGTTTCCAAATAATCACTTCCATAAAATCAAGAAGTTGGCTTGCACATTATGGTGGGAAAATATGTTATTTTTCTCATTACTTTCCTTTTTGGATAATTTTTCGTTTGGAAAATATACTACTTTTCTTTTTGGATACTTTCCCCTTTCTTGAGGAGGCAGGTGGTAAAATAAATCAATTATTTCTCTTTTAATTACCTAGTTTCAATTTTAATTGATGTAAGACATTCAAGCCAATTAGGAATCTGATTTAATTTAGATTCTTTCCTTATTTGCTTTAGATTAGGATTTGGATATGATTTTGGTTTAGGGTTTATTTCAGAAAATTCTTGTAGACCAACCCTAGATAACGTACTGCAAATCCAATAAATAAAGACATATTAGTTTTGATGCAAATTGTGAGAGTAAATTCTCTTTGTTTCTTAAAGTTAACTCTTTAAACTTATTAGATTTCCGCGGCATTCAAACTCTTGACTTTTCAATCAGATCATCTATAGCTAATTGTGGCGTCCTCACATAATAAAATTCGTGCTTTCATTGAGCATCGAGTCGTAGTTCCCTTCAATTCCAGGTTTAGATTCGATTTTGGAGACTAAATTGATTTGGGTTGCGTCAGTTCTTGGCCAGGTTCGTATCAAGTACGACTATCCATATTGCCATAGAGCTTTGTATCTCGTTGAGAAGGCAGATCAAGAGTTCATAGTTTATTTGAAGAAATAAAGATTTCCTATGGCTTGCTAAATCTCTCCTCTCTTTCTTTACAGATATGAATGATGAATAATCACTCTTAAATATTCACCTCTATCTTTTAACGAGTGTGCTCTGCCCTAGCCTCTTGCAAGATCTTGTGCATCAGAAAGTTTCCATGTTTTAGTCTCCCATAATTGAACCAGCGTTCTGAAAATTATTACTCACTGTTCATCCTGTGTTTAGCCATGGATGGCGTTTTAGTTAGGTGGGATGTGCAAGATAATTTTTTGTCAATGGTTCTTTTATCTATGGGTATATCGGCTGGAAACCCGAGCATGCGGGTTATTGGTCTAAAGGACAATTTGTTTGCCATTGCTCTGGTATAACAACGCCACGTACTCCGCACCGACATAGGGGAATAAAATCCTCTCCTAATTTAAGTTTTACTAAGCTTTTAAAGATATTTTACCATGTGTCTTTTAATAATAGTGTGGGTACGATTTAGTTTCTTTATCTTTTTATTTATTAACTACAAATCAGCACTTGGGTTATTTGCTTAATACATGATTAGATTAAGAAAGAATCTTAATATATTTAAAGAACAAAATGGGTTATTTAATAATAAATTATAAATAACATAAATAATAAGAATAGTGATACTTGACACCCTCAATTTATCTCATTAGCTCTCATTTTTTTCATTTTAACTTAAAATGACTAAAATACCTACCAAAATAACTTAAATTTTCAAGTTTTCTCTCTCCTTTCACTTTTTCCTGACTTTTTATGATTAAAGTAATGAAAGCCCTGTACTTTTATATCTTATGGCATTTCTTTGATTCTCATGAATGACTTCACAATATTGTATCTAAATTTTTTTATCATGTTAGATTTATTCTCATTATGGCTCATATGATAAAATGAGTTATTGGACATTTACGGAATGATAAACTTATACTAGTGATCCAATCTCTCATTTTAAGGATAGTGGTGGGATTAATTATTTCTTTTAGAGCTTAATAATCAAAGTGTTAAAAGTGATTAAATTCATAACCTACTTCTTTGATGAAAGAAAGTGGAGAGTTCTATTTATTAATCTCCTTTTAATTAAAGCGAATTTAAAGTTTTTTAAGTTATTAAGTCTAGCTAGCCTAGCCAAATTATGCCGATAAAATAAAAATTAGTTTTCTGTCACAAGTTTGGCTGGTAATGGAATAGGTTAGAAGACACTTTTGTGGTATATTTTTAAAAAGTTTCATGTGCTTGAACAATCATGGTTGGAGATATGTTTTATCACGTGGTATCAAATCCATCTCCAATCTACATTGTTCAGTATACATTTTTATGTTGTCTAGAAAATATCTTGATAAGCATATGGGAATTTAAGAATATGTGTCCATGGCCTATTGTGTTGCTTATTTGAATATATATATATATATATATATATATATATATATATATATATATAATGTTTTACATGGGCATGCATGTAAATGCCAAAGAACTTTTATTAATCACAAAATCCCGAAAATGGATAATGATCATGTGTTTATATGTATTGATTATGATTTAAATTCTGCATGTTTATGTTTGTGACTATATTAAGACCTGATTTGTTAATATTAGCATGGATTGTTGCTGTTAATTCTGTTAACTTTATTATATGAGTTGTTATAAGTAGCTAGTTAAAAGGTGCATGTGCTGTAACTTCTAGTTTATTTTTTTGTGCTATAAAAGTTTGATGATGTAATGATATACTGCCATGGCCTCCCCAATAATAAATGCCCAACATGCATTGGAACTACGTCATAAAACACCTCATCATTATACTTCCTAATAGTGAATGTTACCAATACTTGCTTATTGACTTTGACCTCTTCACAACTATTTAACCACTGCAATCTATAAGGCCTGGATGTGTTAGCAAGGGCAACCCTAACTTCTCTACAAGGGTAGTACTAGCTATATTGGTTCAACTCCCACCATCTATTATCATACTGTACACTTTGTTATTCACGATGCATCTAGTATGGAAGATGTTCTCTTTCTACTGGTCCATGTCATCAACACTCATTTGTGTATTCGCAAGGTATTTGATGCCATCATCATCACTAGCATCAATCGACTTTGGCATCTCTCCACCATCACTCTCAATATCACTCACTACTATCTTGCATCATTATAACTCTCTTATTTAGGCACTGAGAAGCAATGTGTCTGGAACCCAAACACTAGAAGTACTTGATCTTCTGATTCTTCTGTGGTTGAGATTCAGCCTTAGACTTGTCTTTGCTACTGAAATCTTCTCTTGCCTTTGGTGGTTCAATCTTGATAACTTCATTTCATCTCTCATTACTACTCCATTTCGGTTTCCATGGGTTTGAAGATGCGTAAGTACATCTAGCCATACCCATCCTCTTCAATTGCCTCTCCACTTTCTTAGCTATGTGGACTATGTCCTCCAACTCCGCATAATACTGTAGCTCCACTACATTGGCAATCTCTTTCTTCAACCCGGTAAAAAATCGCGCCATTATAGCTTCCTTATCTTCCTCTACATTAGTCCTAATCATAGCAATCTCCATCTTCTTATGGTTGCTTCGACCTTTTGGGTAAGACTGTATAGCTTAAGATAAAGATCCCTATGGTAATGACTAGGAATGAACCGTTTCCTCCTCCTATTATTCACCAACTGATTCGACCAAATAATATCATAGTTAGTGAATTTAATAACTGCTAGTTTTATCTTTTTCTCCTTTGAATAATTGTGACAATTAAAGATCAACTCAACCTTCTCTTCCCACTCCAAGTAAGCCTCGGGGCCACTCTTTCCTAGGGAATGGTCACTTTGATTTTACCTAAATCCCTATCCTCATCATCTCTCCTATACCTCATTTCTTGCCTACCTCTTCTACATCTCACTCTATCCCTATCTACTTCGGATGCTCTATCATCACCATCATCTTCTCAAATTTCATTATCTGCCTCATACTCATCCACAGTTTACACTTAATATTTCCCTCATTGTATCTTACTTCAGCATGTCTAGTCTCTTTACGCTTTCTATTAGTTTGCTCCTTCTAATACTCTCAATAGCAGCCCCATGTTGCCTTAATTGGCTTCCTATCTCTTCAAACATCATATTCATCTTCTCAAATGCCTGGTGCATTACTTTCAAAGTTAAAGCAAGGTCTACTATAGAAGGTTGCGCCTCACTTTTATCATCTATATTAGTTATTTGAAGTAAACTGCAAAGAGATGTTAGTAACCTCACATGCCTCACAAATTTACACTCGAGATGTTAGTCCACTCATGTTTACACTCAAATAGGCTTTTACACTAAGCTGTGCTGATACACTCTTATATTTTCTTATATTTTCTCAATCAAGTTCTTTAGGAACTAATGACTCAATCAAGGGAAAGCACCAAAGCATAATCCCTCTAACAATCACATCCTAAGAAATAAGGAAAAAAAAGAGCAAGAAACTAAGGAACAAGAAAACAAGAAACAAGAATAATAAAACAAAGAAACAAAGATGATCACCAAATGTGATTATTATTATTATTATTGTTATTATTTTTGTAGACCCTAAATAACTGAAATTTGAATGAATTTAGGGAAGGCAATAGGTAAAATTTGTGGATTTAAGGAAAATAACCCATAAGGATGCAAAATTCATAAAAAAGAAACCTTAAAAATACTGTTCATGCGGTGTGATTCATGATTTTTTTTTAGATTACTAGAACAAGAATGAAAAATCTTATACAAGAATGAAAAACAATAAAGATAGATGAAGATGACCTTGGTGCTTGAGCACTAATACCAACTAATGGGAACCCCTCTAGATCTAGCTAAAAAAGCCTATAACTAGATTGATAAGAACCCAAGAAAGCCAATATGATAAGAATTTGGATAAAAGATCCAAACCTTGGAGAAGCTAAGTCTCAAAAACCTGGATCGCTAAATAAGACATCACAAAAGTTAGCAAATCCTTTGATAAGTCGAAAGTTCTTTCAAGAACAAGTTGAGAAAATCCTTAAGATTGTTAAAAATTTGTTCAAAGAACATAAAATAGTGTTTATATAAGGTGGCTAACCCTAATTTAACTTAAAAATCTAGAGCTGCATGAGCCCGGCCTACAGAGCCACTATTTTAAAAGGACTGTAACTTGGGCATATGATGTTGGATTTTGAGCCCACAATATACTTTTTCGAAGCTCTCGACATAAGGAATGCTTCTACAGCTTTAGAATTGTTTTCCCACCCTTCTTCTACGTTAGAAATTGTCCTCTCCGATGCTTACCACCTTGTTAGCTCGAATCAAGTATACCAAGGTTGGTTACCCCTTTGTCAAGCCCATCTTGAATATTGGTCTCTTGCAAATTGAAGTTGAATTGAATTCATCCAAATGGCTTGAACAAATCCTTGCATTGCTTCTTTGATCTTTTTAGCTCGTGCTCTTGTAATTGGCCTTTCTAGAACAAGCAACGGATCTTAATGCCCTGAGCACTCTAGATCACATCATTACTCCAAAGGACGATAAAGATTGCTATGAAACTTTTCCTCTAGTTTCTTAGAAAGATTCTTCTAAAATCATCATGGCTTTAACAGCTCATTTTGATTTAGAGCTACATTAAACGGATAAAGAAGTATATATGACTCAGCTTGAAGGCTTTTTTTATGAGAAAAATAATTTAGTTTGCAAGCTTAGAAAGTCTGTTTATTGACTAAAACCGGCTTCTTGTTAATGGTATATAAAATTTAACAAAGTAGTCTTCTCATTTGATTTTAATGAGAAGTAGTCTTCTCATTTGATTTTAATGAGAACATTTTTTATCAATGTACATACCTTAAGGTTAGTGGGAGCAAATTCATTTTCCTAGTCTTATATGTAGATGTTATTCTACTTCCATCTAGTGATTGGGTTTACTTCATCAGACAAAAGTACTTCTCTTTCAAATCTTTGAAATGAAGGATTTAAGTGGCATAGAAATTCTAGAGATAGATCTAAAAGGGCAATAAGACTATGCCAAAAGGCCTACATAGAAAAAGTTTTACACAGATTTACAATGAAGGATTGCTCTCCTCCAGTTGCTCCTATTGTCAAAAGAGATAAATTAAATCAAGATCAATGTCTACAAAATGCTTTGGAAAACAAATATATTAAAAATATAGTAGCCAAATGTATGCAAAGGTTCGTGCAACATTTGATAGTGGATTTGCAGTAGGCATGTTAAGCAAATACCAAAGTAATCCTAGAATGGAACATTGGAAAACTATAAAGAAAATTATGAGATACTTATAAGGAACTAAAGACTACAAATAGACTTATAGACATGTTGACAATTTTGAAGTTGTTGAGTGTTCTGACTCAGATTTCGCTAAATGTTCAAACACAAGAAAATCTATTTTAAGATACATTTCTTTTCTTACTAGAGGGGCTGTATCTTTGAAAAGTGTTATGCAAATAATAATTGCAAATTCATCGCATGCTATGAAGCATCTTTGCAAGCATTATGGTTAAATTATTTTATCAGTGGGTTTAAAGTTGTCGATTCTATAGGAAAGCCATTGATGGTTTATTGTGACGATTCTGCAGTAGTTTTCTTCTGTAGGAATAATAAGAGTGGAAGCCAAAGTAAGCACATTAAAATTAAGTTTTTGCTTGTTAAAGCTTACGTTAAGAAAAATAAGATAGCCTTCAAGTATATAAACACAAAACTCATATTAGCAGATAATATGACAAAAGGTTTCCCGCCTAAGTTGTACAAGGATCATGTCAATAATATTGGCTCAAAGTGGTTTGTTTTATTTTATCTCTTTGTTATGCCAAAACCTTTGGTGAAAACCATCACCTATAAACTAGGAACATTTATGTTGTATCACCAAGAATTAATAATAAATTATTCGGAAGCGTACCTGAATCCATAATGCTGAATTCCTCTCTAGGGTTGTGTGGTTGGCCTTCCAGATCAACACGTTTTACTAGAGAACCTTTTAAGTTTCTCATTGCTCTCTCTCTGATGATGGGATGTCAGTAGAGAATGGAAAGATTACATGTGACCTGGGAACCATGACCACTTATATAGACAACCTTTTCCTGTTGTCATTAGGTATTCCTAATTCTGCCCATCATAGAATTAGAATACCATTAGGTCTCTACACATTAAAGGCCCACACCCTATTAGATCTATTAAAGCCCATAAAACCAAAAATCTAATTAAATCACTTTTAATTGGGCTTAATGTTATTTGACAGTCTGTAATACATAATTATTCACATATAAGCCCATCATTGGATTAAAGATCTAACAATACTGGATTAAAAAATCCAACAATCTCCCACTTGGGCTATATGTGTAACCTTATAATTATATTTTGCGAAAATAACTGTATGAGCTCATCCTTACTGTCACTGCCGAAATGTATCTATAAACAATCCGGTCCATCAATCATACTAGCATAGGATCAAAGCGGCCTTTGTTACAATTATTGTAACTCGACCCATCAATGGTCACTATGCCAATATAATTGAATGACATGGATCATGATGTGGATGTGTAGCATGGAAATTTCATGCAATGTGATTTGAACATGCCTATTTCCAATTGGTCCACCTTAAACTGTCCACTATGAATTCTTTCTTTAACAACTAGAAACTTGATGTCTATATACTTTGATTTCGTCGAGCTCCTGTTGTTATTAGAATACAGCACTACTGACTTATTGTCACAAAATTATCTAAGTGGTCTATCAATACCATCTACTATACGTAAACCCGTGACAAAATTTCGTACCCATATTCCGTGATTGGATGCCTCATAACACACTATGAACTCTGCCGTCATAGTGGAAGGGGCTATAAGAGACTGTTTAACACTTTTCCAGGAGACAGTACCCCCAGCAAGCAGATAGATGCAACCCGAAGTGGATTTCATACTATCTTGACATCCAGCAAAATCAGAGTCAGTATACCCAACGATCTCAAGCTGACCTGACCTCCGATATGTGAGCATGTAGTCTTTTGTTCTCTATAAGTACCGCAAGACTCGTTTGACTGCTTTCCAATGGTCTAATCCTGGGTTGCTTAAATATTTGCCCAACATCCCAGTAATGTACACAATATCTGGTCGCGTACAAACCTGAGCATACATCAAACTTCCTACCGCTGACACATAAAGAATCTTCTGCATTTTCTTTTCCTCGAAATCATTTTTGGGGCACTGATTGAGACTAAATTTGTCTCCCTTAGCCACAAGGGGTATCACCTGGTTTGCAATCTTGCATGCCATATCTCTTGAGAACTATTTCAATATAGTTCTTTTGTGATAATCCAAGAATACCCTAAGAGCGGTCACGGTACATCTGTATGCCTAATACAAAAGAGGTGTCACCAAGATCTTTCATCTCAAAATTCTTAGCTAGAAATCTCTTGGTGTCGTGCAATAAGCCTATATCGCTGTTGGCAAGAAAGATGTCATCGACATATAAAACCAGAAAAATATACTTGCTCCCACAGAATTTATGGTATATACAATGATCAACCAAATTTATCTTGAAACCAAATGAGATGATCACTTGATGAAACTTAAAATACCATTGTTGAGATGCTTGTTTAAGCCCATAGATGGATTTCTTAAGTTTGCAAACCATATTCTTTGGGTCTCCGAACATAAAGTTTTCTGGCTGCAGGATATAGATCGTCTCATCAATGTCGCCATTGAGAAACATTGTCTTAACATCCATCTGATGTAACTCAAGATCGAAATGCGCCACTAATGCCATTATGATCCTGAAAGATTCTTTCGAAGTAACCGGAGAGAAAGTCTCTTTATAATCGATGCTTTCTTTCTGTGTAAAGCCCTTTGCGACAAGACGCGCTTTGTACCATTCTACATTACCTTTCGAATCCTTTTTGGTCTTCAATATCCATTTGCAACCAATAGGTTTTGCACCTTCTGGCAATGGGACGAGATCTCATACGTCATTGTCCTTCATAAACTTTATTTCCTCATTCATGGCATCAATCCACTTATGAGAATTAGAACTTTCCATAGCTTGACGAAAATTAATCGGATCATATTCCATTACGCCGATGTCTACCTCATGTTCTTGGAGAAATACAATGTAATCGTCTGGCACTGCACTTCTCCTTTCTCTAGTGGACCTCCTCAATGGCATAGGTTCTTGAGGTGGTAGAGTTTGTTCTTTTGGAACAAGTTCTTGTATTGGGATTCTCCAACATTATCTTGATTTGCTGTGTCTTGAACAAAGTCAGGAATGAGATCTTGATCAATACCAACGACACCTATGGGAATATCAACATATTCCTCATCAAGGATAAAGTCCCTTATGGTATCTCCCATCGCAAACTCGACATCCTAAAAAAATCGAGCATTTCCTGACTCAAAGATCGACTTAGTCGTGGGATCATAAAACTTGTACCCCCTGGATCGTTCAGAGTATCCAATAAAGTAGCAACTTACCGTTCTTAAGTCCAGTTTCTTCTCATTAGGCCTATAAGGCCTTACCTCAGCTGGACATTCCCAAACATGTAGGCGCTTTAGACTAGGCTTTTTGCCTGTCCAAAGCTCGTAAGGGGTCTTCGCAGTCGCTTTAGTTGGAACCCTATTAAGGATATACGCTGCAGTCTTAAGTGCTTTTCTCCAGAGTGATTCTGGTAAGGTAGAATGACAAATCATACTCCTCACCATATCCTTAAACGTCCTGTTTCGTATTTCAGAAACACCATTCATAGTGGGCGAACCCGGCATAGTGTACTGTGGGACGATACCGCATTCCTCTAGGAATTTAGCAAACGGTCTTAGACGTTGTTCACCTGAACCATCATATCTACCATAATACTGACCACCACGGTCAGATCTGACGCTTTTAATTCTTTTGCCGAGTTGGTTCTCAACTTCAGCCTTAAAATTTTTGAACATATCCAAGGACTGTGACTTTTCATGGAGGAGATATATGTAGCCATATCTGGAAAAATCATTTATGAACGTCATAAAATATTGTTGACCATTCCAAGTTATCACAGGGAATGGCCCATAAATGTCTGTATGTATGAGTTCTAAGACGCCCGAAGTCCTATTGGCTTCAAATCTCCTTTTATTGGTTTGTTTCCCCTTGATACAGTTAACACAGATATCAAAGTTTGTAAAATCTAAGGGGTCAAAAATTTTGTCTGACACAAGTTTCTCTATTCTACGTCTAGAGATATGACCCAATCTCTTGTGCCATAACGCAGCCGAATTCTCATTGGTTAATTTTCTCTTTAAACCTCATGTACTTAATTCCAAGGATTCATTAAATGAAGCAATCGTATCAAACATATATAGATTATCATTACCCGACAAATAACCCGAACCAACCAATTTTGAATCATGAAACAAACTGAAATTTTCATTCCCGAATGAGCAAGAAAAATCAGATTTGTCCAAAGCGGAAATAGAAATCAAATTTCGTCGAAAAGATGAAACAACAAATGTTTCATTAAGATCCAAATAAAATCCAGTTTTCAACGATAATCTAAAATTTCCAATTGCTTCAACTTTAACTGTTTTGCCATCGCCCATATAGATGTATCTTTTACCATCACTGGGTTTACGGTAATTCAGGCAACCCTGCATAGACACATAGATGTGAGCGGTTGCACCAGAATCTATCCACTATGTGTGTCTAGGCACCGAAGTTAAATTAGCCTCAGAACAAACCAAACTAAGAAGCATACCTTTCTTAGCACGCCATGCGTGGTAACTAGTGTAATGCTTTTTCTTATGCCCTTCAGCTCCACAGAAGAAACAACTAGTACCTTCCTGATCACCAGGTTTCTTTTGTTGTTTCGTTTAGGGAGTTGTATCTGCAGCTTCCTTAGCCTTCTTCCTTTTCTTGCCTTTGTCCTTGCTTTTAAAGGTAGAGGCAAAGTGAGCATTTTCTGTCTTATCTTTCTTAAGCCGATCCTCTTCCTGAACACAGTGTGATATGAGCTCATTCAGAGACCAAGTCTCTTTCTGACAATTATAGCTAACCTTGAATTGGTTAAACTGTGTTGGTAAGGATATTAAAACCAAATGCACTAACAAGTCCTCAAAGAGTTCAAGCTTTAGTGCTCTGAGCTTAGAAGCAAGATGAGACATTTCCATGATGTACTCCCTAATATTGCCTTTGCCCGTATACCTCATTGAAATTAGGCTTGTCAAGAGTGTACCGATTTCAGCCTTTTTGTTCTTGACAAACCTCTGTTCAATCTTTGTAAGGAACTCCTTAGCCGTAGTTGATTTTTCAGTTATTGAGCCCCTGAATGCTTCTAGAATGGCTTTCTTCATGATCATAATGCACATGCAATTGGATCTCTCCCACCTTTCTATTTCCCTTTTATCATCAGGGGTACTCTCATCTGTAAGAGGTTGGGGAGAATCAACCCTTAACGCAAGGTCAAGATCTATGACTGCAAGAACTATTGAGAAGTTCTCGTGCCATGATTTGAAGTTAGAGCCATTTAGCATAGGAAGAATTAATGTTGGCAGTAATATTCGCAGCAGACATAACTGAATCCAGAACAACAAACAAACAAAACAAGCTCATATTAGTCTTTAAAAAAAAATTAAATTCAAATAAAGGTAAACCCCATCTCAAGATATCGAACGCTCCATTAATATTTTATCTTTGGACAAAATATTAACTTGTAAGTGATATCTTGGCGCAATAATCAAACACTAATAATAAGAACATGTCAAACAATAAATCTTCCTTTGGGCCGATTTATTATTCACATGTAAAACGGAATAATCATCATATGTTTATTACCACAAGCGCATATGTAATTCTATTAAATATAGACCTTCCTTTGGGCTGATCGATATTCACAGAAATTACAAGTAAAAAACCTTTTATATTCCAAAATAAATCAATTTCTACAAGAGAGGCCACTTTGGTGACATGTTGCTTCAATTAATTCACCTCAAAATACATATAAATATACAAATATTTGAATTTAAGATTGTACCAAAAAAAAAAAATTAAAAAATTCGGGTCAAACTTTGGTCAATGGTCAACGTTAACCACTAACCAGGTCGGGCTGGACCAGTTCGGGTTGACCCGAGTTGGATCCTAATCCAGCCCAACTCATTGGGTTAGGGTGGAACCGGGTTTATTCAAACCAACCCGGATCTTAAACCCACCCTAACCTTAATCCCTTTTTTTTTTTTTGGGCGGTGGTTGTGGCCGCCGCTTCATCCAAATACGCTGTGGCTTGGTGCCTGCGGCTTGACTGCCGACGCGGCCTGATGGCCGTGCCTCTACCGGCCGATAAGCGGCCGTCCCTTTTTTTTTTTGTTTTCTTAATGCGGCAGCTTCCGCCGCCGCTTGTTCTTAATCCGCCGCAGCCTGAAACCATATAAACCGAGCCTCTTTTTTTTTTTAATCCAAATTTCGAAGATAAAAATTCTAGATTTCAAATATTTTGTAATTTTAATAATTTTAAAATTCAATAAGATTTGTTCTCAAATTCAATAATTTTAATAATTTATGTATTATTAAATTCGAGAACACCAAAGATTTCAATCATTAATCAAAATTAAATTTGATTCTCAATGATTCAATATGAAGGGGCTCTGATACCACTTGTTATGTCAAAACTTTTGGTGAAAAACCAAATCCTATAAACCTGGAACATTCATGTTGTATCACCAAGAATCAAT
Organism: Murraya paniculata; assembly: GCA_030449075.1. NCBI lineage: Eukaryota > Viridiplantae > Streptophyta > Magnoliopsida > Sapindales > Rutaceae > Murraya > Murraya paniculata. The sequence continues at coordinate 302,963 of JAEVFN010000009.1, read as the reverse complement.
AATGAATTATGCAGAAGTGTACCTGAATCCATAATGTTGAATTCCTCTCTAGGGTTGTGTGGTTGGCCTTCTAGATTAACACGTTTTCCTAGAGAACTCTTTAAGTTTCTCACTGCTCTCTCTCTGATGATGGGATGTCAGTAGAGAATAGGAAGATTACATGTAATCTAGGGACCATGACCACTTATATAGACAACATTTTCCTGTTGTCATTAGGTATTCCTAATTCTGCCCATCATAGAATTAGAATACCATTAGGTCTCTACACATTAAAGGCCCACACCCTATTAGATACATTAAAGGCCATAAAATCAAAAACCTAATTAAATCACTTTTAATTGGGTTTAATGTTATTTGACAGTCTGCAATACATAATTATTCACATATAAGCCCAACGTTGGATTAAAGATCCAACAATACTGGATTAAAAAATCCAACACTCTTCGCTTCTGTAAAAGTTTCGTAATTATGTCAATAAATAATTTTGTTATTTTGTGCACATAAAGATGTATTTAAAAGTCTATTAGGATTTTTAAATTGGTCCCTGAATATCATACATGTAATACATGGAAGGAAACGTTTCTTTCTTTAACATAACCACCATGATTCATAAATTGATATTTGCTTAGAAATTATACTATCAATAATTTTTGGGTAATTTAAGAGTTAATGGCCACTTCAAGTTATAAGTTTTAAGGATAGTGGTGGAGAATAATTATTAACATGTGAGCCAAGTGGGAGAATGTTAGATTTATTCGAATTATGGCTCATATGATAAATAAACTTATACTAATTATCCACTCCCTCATTTTAAGGATATTGGTGGAGTTTAATTATTTCTTTTAATAATGGAAGTACTAAAGGTAATTAAATTCATAATCTACTTCTTTGATTATATGGGATCTGAATGAATTGTAACTGCCGATATTGACCAAGACTTTCAAACCAGTCTCGTAGGGAACCAAGAAATCGAGAACTTAATTCCCTTAGAACTGATTGAACTGTAGATCCTAGTCGAATCATTTGAACATCAATCCAGACAGCAAATTCATGTAATCTGGCTGACCATTTATGGCCGGGAATGTCATCAAAAGTGAACTATGGGACATTAGATGGCTTTGAAGATGCATCTGTTGGTGGAGGAGGAGTAGTATCAGTTTCATATGTTTCTTCAACAATAGGTGTGTCAAGTGCATCATTGGAGCCTGTAGAAGGTATGACCATGAGCAATTTAGTAACATCTGCAAGATCGGCATTAGAGTCTGTTGTAGACTTAGATTCAGAATTGGAGTCTGTAGACGGTTCTGAAAGGTCAGAAGAATCTGAAGTGTCTGTTTCTAGATGACAGTCTGGAGGTAATTGTTGGACTGTATATTGTTGGCTTGATTGTTTATCTTTGGAAAGGGTAAGAGAAGAGAACACGGGAGGCCGGGAGACAGCTGGCTGTGTAAGAGGAGTTGTTACTGGAGGCTATTGACTGGGTACTTGGACAGGAGGAGCGTACATAGGAGGTTGTGGAATAGTTATTTGTGGAACTGGGATAGGTCTGGGTGTGTAAGTGGAAGCAGGTTTTGGAGTTGGTTGTTTTTTGAAGAGCTTATAGGTCATACTAAAGGTTTTGGAATAGTCTGGAGGTCTTCCATATAGGGATGGTGAATAGAATGGAGAATAAGTAGGAAACATTAGGGTGTATCTAGGTAAGGAAGGAGAAGGTGCAAAGAGTGATGGTTGCTGATGTTGTTTCTTTGAATCTATGCGAGCCAATTCTGCTTGAAGCTTTCTAATTTCTGCTTCTTTTTGGTCAAATTCAGGACCCATATATCTTTGTTGGAGCATCTGTTTGAGCTCAAAATCAAGTTGGTGAACTCGATTTCTGAGATATGTGTACATCTGCTCAAGTTGAAAAGTGATGTTATCAACTTTCTTTTCTGTACGTTGGACCTGGGTAGTAACAGTCTGGATCTTTTGGTCAACTTACTAGAGAACACTGTTTTGGGTAACAACATTCTAGGTTTGCCAGTTGAGGACTGCTTCAAACGGACGAGGTTCTTCCCATTGTCCTGTGGGGCTGACAAGAGATTGCACAAAGGGTTGAAGGGTAGCTTTTTGTGTAGGATCAAATTGTTTGACGAAGGCTGGGAGTTGTGTATGATACTGAGAAAAGGAGCTAGAGAACATCATGCATGGTGAAACAGTGGGAGTAGCTTAAAGTGGAGAAGAGACTTGGCTTTTACAAGAAAAAGGTTTTTCTTTTTGTAGATAGCGAAATCCTTTGTTATATTTGGGTAAATGTGATGGATTATGGGGATCATCAGGAGGAAAATGAGAGAATTCTTTACAAGGTGTCTTGGCATGGGTTGATTTTTTCTTGTTCTGATGTCGACGATGACGGGAGTAATCATCATCATTAGAATCATCTTCATCCAGGCATGGACAACTTGGATCACACCGATGAGCGTCAGGAGTATCCTATAGAAAGTGACCATCAAGTTTGGCTGGGTAGATCGGATATCCTTCAGATTCGAAAGCAGAGATGGGGAGATCTTCCTACTGGGTTGAGACCGAGGTGATCATAGAAGAGTAAGAGAAAGAAAGCCGTGGGGCTTCTTCTGTAGGAGGTTTGAAAGTCATTCTGATAGATCCATCAGGACGTTTTTCAAATTGAGCATCAGAAGCCTGATCTTGCTGAGAGTTTTGATGGAATCTCTCATAGTTGGAAAGCCTTTATAAAGGCATAAGCTTTAGAAGTTTTGGCTTAGGAATTTGTCTGGGAATTTGGACAATGGTTGGTAAAGAGTCATTGTCTGCCAAGATCATCAAGGCTTCAGAAGAGGTGTGACGAGTAGGTAGATCTAAAGCATGGTTTTGAAGTCTGTATACAAGCTGCTGGTGTAAAATAGCCATCTTAAAAGAGACAGTTTGTTCTGCTCCTTGGAGTTGGATTTGGACCTTTAAAGTTGTTGAAAGGTTTGGATCTTCGAGAGAAAGGTTGAAGTTTGGATAAAAAGTGAGAAGAGCACTACCTGCATGAAAAGTTGTAAGGACAGTACCAATCACAGCATGTTGGTACTCCTTGAAGCAAGCATCTAAAAGTGCTAATCTAGCCGTTATCGGCAATCCTTTTCTCCCATGTAAAGTAAGAATGAGGGGGATACCTCCAAGATGGAGATGAGTGTATCCTTCTCGTTTCCAGGTAGAGATTAATTCAGGAGGGATTTCTAAAGTGACATACTGTTCAGCTTAGGTAACTTGAAGAGCACATTAGTCTAGACGGGAAGATTGTACATATTCTTTTGGAGTGGGACAATGAGTGGAGATTAAGGTTCGAATACTACGGGTATAGCAAGAAATTCGGTCGTTTTAATAGGGATTGATTTCTTACTTTCTATACTCAATTTTTATTTGGTTGTTTAAGGTAATTATGGATAAAGTTCTGGGTATTATTAGATTCTGTAAATGGGAGATGTTCTAGAACTATTCCTAAATCAGAACATTTTTATTTTTTTAAGAGAAAAATAAAAATAAATATTTTAGAATCAATTAAGAGGATTGATCGTTATATCGTTTTTACCATTAACTTAAATGAGTGAAATAGAGTAGTCAGCAATTTTCCAATAGAGTTAAGACCTAATGGAATATTAATATACATTGTAAACTTCAGGTGGCAAGTTACAAAAGAAAAAAAAAATTTGGTGTGCCTTTGATAAAGTGTAAAACATCAAGTGGTTGGTGGGTATTTATTCTTTTTCTTTTGTCATAATTATATTTATGGTATGTTTACTAATTAATAATTGAAATGGGTTGGAGTTAGAGTGGAGCAGAATTGAAATGGGCTAAAATCAAAATGAGAAATCAGAATCAGAATAAATTATTTATTTTAGAAGTAGAAATTGAAATCGGAATACAATATATTGCCATTGATATGTTTACTTGATCTTGAAATCCGAATAGATTGCTACAAGTTACTAAACTAACCTTAGTTGATTATTGCATTATTTATTATATAATTGTGATTATTATTATTATTATAATTGTTGTTGTTGTTGTTTATTATCATTACAATAATAATGTGATTATTATTATTATAGTAATACTATTATAATTATAATCATTATAATTAATATTAATAATAACAAATTATTATTTCCTAAAATAACCATATTAACCCCACTCAAATTTTAAAATTTTCATTTAGATTCTCATTCCCACTTCTCTAATAGCAATAAAAATTCTAGTAATCATTCCTAATTTTAGGTGAGGCTAGCCACTTTGATTATAATTCTGCCTCTCATTTAATCAAGTAAACACATTATTCATTCTCATTTTAGTTTTTGATAAGTAAACACATCATTAAACTAGTGAAATTAGAGATGTAGAATGTTTTGGACTCTTAAACATGGTACAGGACAGTTAAATATAGTCCAAATCTGAGATAGGACAAGGCATGACATTATCCACCCAATGATTCATATTTTATGAAAAAAAAAAAAAACACAAACTTTCAATTTGTTTTGTTGTGCACCTAAAATTTGTAAAGTACATCACTCATCCACTTTGTAGTTAACAAACATTAGCATTGATTATGTCACAAGGGTTATTGTTATTTAACACGATGAGGCCCTATCCATGGCAACCAAAAAAAAAAAAAGAGTATCCATTTTCCACCCAATAATTACAAAACGCATTAGTTACCCACTCTTAAATAAATAATTGGACCTTTTTTTTAGTATTTTCTCATTTTTTAATTTATTTTTCTTTCTTCAATTTTGTACTTTAAGTTATAGTTTGAAATGATTAAAAGCAAAGGGTACAACTACTTCATTGATTGAAAATCTTTTTTTTTTTTCCATGAGTAAATATTTCTTTTAATATGAGTCATATGACATAAATCGAAAGTGATAAAACACTCAAAATTCTTTGAAAAGATAATATATATTAATTATAACAAAAAACTGACACAACTAAAGTGTTAACACCCTTTACAAATCCAAACGACGTAAATCCAAAGCAGGCAAACCCAAGTTGTTTTTATGTAATAAAATCATATTCACTAAAATAAAATAAAATGTAAAAGGATTTGCATTTGACTTAAAAAAAGAAGATAAAAATCCACAAGTTTCTCAAAATAAAAAAAAGAATTTAATTATTAAATGATGGAAAATGATGAAAAAGTTAGCTATGGCCTTTGCTCATTTCACCGAGAGCTTCAAAATTAAACTGTATATCATATATCCAAATCCAATATTAATTATCCTATCTAGTCCTTGCTTAAAGATGTCTTGGGCATTAATGGCTTATTTATTTTTATGTTTGAAGTCTTAATTTGGCTTATTTTTAAAATATTTTGATATTTTAACTTTTTTCTTTTTGTATGTGAAGTTTTATTGTAAGAAATTTTCATTTGAATAAAAAAAATAAAATTTCTTTACTTTTATCTAAAAACAAAATGTTTGAACAGAAAATCAATTTTTTCTCACAATTAACCTAACAACCTTTTGGTTTTTTCTCTAACCAAAACTATTTTTTTAATTAAATAGGACCTAATTTACATGGCATATTATAATTTCCCTTGCTCTAAATATGTATTTGGTATTAAGTGCCAAATATATGTTCAATTTCAATTTTAGGCAAATTATTTATTATTAGATAACAATTTTCTATGCATAAATTATGTTAAATTACAAAATTAATGATAAATTATTTTCATGATTTATTTTTATCTATACATCAAATGACTATAACATGCAAGCACTACTAATATACCTATTTGAACTACCAAGTATATACAAAACTTCAAGGACATAAGTGTGTAACATAATAGATTTATATTTATTTTGAGTTTTATATTAAAACGAATAACTACCACTTACATTCAGACATAAAAAACATAAAAATATATATGCTATACATATACATATACATTATGCAGCTATACTCTGTATACACAGATATATCACATACATCTACATATACATAGACATATACATATACAGATACATATACATACATATACATATTATATAGATATATATATTATTATATATATATATATTTTATATATATATGTTGTATATATATATATGTATATATATATATATATGTATATATATATATATATACATATATACATACATATATATGTATATATATATATATATGTATATCTATATGTATGTATGTATATATTATGTATGTGTGTATATATATATATATATACACACATACATATACATACATACATCATATATATATAGACATATACATATACATATACATATACATACCTACATACATATCCTACATACCTACTACATACATACATACATACATACATACATACATATATATATCTATTATATATATTATTCCAGCCGATATATCGGAATATTCTTTAAACAAATTAATCAATTTTATTCTTTAATCAAGCCTAGCAACAAGATCTAGGGGCTCATACACAGTTATTTATTAGGTATAAAATCCTCAATTATAAAGTTATTTATTAAAATCCTCAATTCTAATTCCTTCAATTATATATACATACATACATATATATATATATATATATATATATATATATATATATATATATATATATATATATATATATATATATATATACGTATGTATGTATGTATCTATATGTATATGTATGTATATGTATGTTCTAATTAACTCAAAATCAAGCTGTTCTGGATCATCTGTTTTAACTCAAAATCAAGTTGGTGGACTTTGTTTTTTAGATCAACATGCATCTGTTCTAATTAAGCAGTGATACTGTCAACCCGTTTTTCAGTTGTTAAGGTTTGAGCAATAACGTGCCAATCTTGGAATCTAGTTTTTGGAGAACTGAATTCTGAGCAATGGCGTTATGTGTTTGCCAATTTAGAACAGCTTCGAAGGGTCTAGGTTCTTCAAGTTGTCCAGCAGGATTGACCGGAGAAGGGACGTAAAGTCTTGCAGTAACCTTAATCACAAGATCAGTATCCTTTTCCAAAACAGGAAACTGAGTTTGATATGAAGCAGAACTGGAAGAAAACATGAAACATGCAAGAGTAGGTAGAGGCATTGGTAAAGTTGATAAAGCGTGAGCTCTACAGGATCCGGTAAGCCTTTTGTTCTTTGTGAAGAACCTTAAAGGCTTTGGAGTAGATAGGTAGAGGAGGAGAAGAATCAAAATATTCAGGAGGATGAGGAGGGATCTGTCTGCAAGAAGCCTTAGGTAAGACTTTCTTTTTCCTACGTCTCTTGCAACGATCGGCATCAGAATCATAATCATCTAGACAAGAACAATCTGGATCACATATGCAGGCATCAGGATTGTCCTAAAGGAAGTGACCATTCAACTTGGTAGGGTAGATAGGATACCCATCAGAAGTAAAAGCTGAAATAGGAAGGTCTTCCTGGTTGGTAAAGACAGACAGGATCATGGCAGAGAAAGAGAACCGAGGAAGTGTCTGTTCAGTCTGATTAGGTTGAGGGGGAAGAAAGGTTGCTTTTACTGAACCATTTGGACACTTTTCAAACTTGGCTCTGGAAGTTTGGACCGGCTGAGTATTCTCATGGAATTGCTCATAGTTGGTAAGCCATTCTAAGGGTGTGAGTTTTAAGAGTTCAGATTTTGGGATTTGTCTGGGGATCTGGACTATTGTGGGAACAATATCTGAATCGGCAAGGATCATGAGAGTATCAGTAGTAGTGTGTGGAGTGGGAAGGTCTAAAGCATGATTTTGAAGACAATGCACTAACTGATGATGTAGAGTGGCCATTTTGGAGGTGACTGTTTGTTCAGCCCCTTGTCGCTGGATCTGAACCTTAAGGGCAGTAGGCATGTTAGGATCTTGCAAGGAAAATTTGAAATTTGCATAGAAAGTGAAGAGAGCGCTTTCTGCATGCAAGGTAGTAAGAACAGTGCCTATTACAGTATGTTGGTACTCCTTGAATCTGATGTCAAGAAGAGCCAGACGAGCTGTGACAGATAAGCTTTTTCTGCCATGATGGGTAAGGATAAGTCCGATACCTCTAAGGTGTAGATGAGTATAACCTTCACGTTTCTATGAGACTATAAGCTCAGGAGGGATCTCAAGGGTGACATACTGTTCAGCCGTAGTGGCTTGAAGGGCACACTAATCCAATCTTGAAGACTGGATGTATTCTTTGGGTGTAGGCCGTCTGGTAGAGATCAGGGTTTTGATACTTCGAACAAGAGAAGTGTTTCTTTTATATAGAGCATAAGGACTGAGAAGAGGCATGAAGGATTCATGTATTTGGGTAGACTCTAGAATATAAGAATATTCTACAAGTTTCTCTATTTTAGAAGCAACATGTTTAGTACGGGCAGAAGGAAGAGACTAAGTAAAAGAGAGTGTAACAGGAGGAGATGAAGAGTTCGTGTTTGAAGTTGAAGCCATATTGAGAAAGTTTCTCGCAACCACTTGCTAACCTAAGGAAAATCACCTTTGTGGAGGATGTCCTTGTGTAGGTCAATGAATTGGTCTTTCCAGCTGATTTCTATATCCTTGCAATGGAGGATGAGTCATCGCCCAATCCCACACCCATTCTGCTAGGGCGACCATTTCGAAACTCATGAATCTCCTTTACCCGAGTGGACCTTTGCTTTTGCCGGCATTGATAGTGACATCGACAACATGTCTCCATCACACAGCCGCTAGTGTGTTCCAGCTGGTTGTGACGTCGACAACATGTCTCCATCACACAGTCGCTAGTGTGTTCCAGCTGGTTGCCTTTGTATTTTGTCTTTGTAAGGATAAGAGTCCTGTCTTATCCTCTTTCGCTTTGCATGTTTTCGCCCTAAACATCATAATGGAATTTGATGGCGAAGTGATTCGCTTCAATATCTTTGGGGCGATGAGGTACCCTAGTGATCTACATTATGATTTTGCCATAGATGATATTAATAATTTGGTGCAGGATTTCTTTCAATTATCTAGTAACAACAATTTTGAAATCACCACAAGAAAAAATCTTATGAAGGAGGATTCTAAGCAATAGGTAAATTTGATAAAGCTGGAGGATGAGGTAGAGGAAGCTGTGGCGATCTTAGATGGAGCAACCACATTACGTACCAACAAGCATGATGTTTCTTACCTTGACTTGCCTTTATCCAACGAGAAACTTTTACATTTACTTATCCAGGCAACTACCTTAGAACTTAAGCCACTCCTAGAGCACCTGTAATATATTTACATGGGTGAGAATGAAACACTTCCAGTCATCATTGCTAAAACCTCACTCGAGTTCAACAAGAAAAGCTAATTAGGGTGCTTCGAGGATCACAAGACAGCCATTGGTTGGATTGTTGCCGACATTAAGGGAATTAGTCGTTCCGTATGTATGCATCGCATTTTGCTGGAGGAAGGGTTTAAATATGCATTGCATTTTGCTGGAGGAAGGGTCCAAACCGACAAGAGACACATAACGCTGCCTCAACCCACCAATGATTGAAGTCGTAAAAAAGAAGATACTAAAGCTCTTTAATGTAGGGATTATCTGTCCCATTTCTGATAGTAAATGGGTGAGTCCTCTGAAGATAGTTCCTAAAAGGTCGGGCACAGTGGCTAAGAATGAAGAAAACGAGCTTGTGCCAACTAGTGTTCAAACCGAGTGGAGGGTTTTCATTGACTTTCGCAAACTAAATGCAGCCACTTGCAAGGATCATTTTCCTTTGCCATTCATTGATCAAATGCTTGAATGGTTAAGCAGTCACTCTCATTATTGTTTTCTTGTTGGTTAATCAGGTTATAATCAAATCATTATCACGTTGGATGACCAAGAAAAAACAACCTTCACTTGCCCCTTTGGCACATTTGCTTATCAGCACATGCCATTTGGTCTCTGTGACGCTCCTCTGACTTTCTAAAGGTAAATGATAAGTATTTTTTTTTACTATGTGGAGAACTTCATTGAGGTATTTGTGGATGATTTTACAGTTTATGGTGATTCTTTCGATAGATGTTTAGAAAACCTTACACTTGTTCTTAAACAATGCATTGATACTAACCTTGTGCTTAATTGGGAAAAATATCATTTTATGGTTAATCAAGGTATTGTACTGAGACATGTTATTTCTGAAAGAGGAATTGAAGTTGATAAATCTAAGATAGATCTTATTCACCCCTTGCCACCCACCACTAGTGTGAGGGAGGTTCATTTCTTTCTTGGATATGCAGGTTTATCAAGGACTTTTCTAAGATAGCGTTACCTCTCTGCAACTTGCTTCAGAAGGATGTGATTTTTGACTTTAATGCAAAATGCCAAACAACCTTTGAGAAGTTCAAAGAGGTTTTGAAGTAGGTCTTTATGATTCAACCACTGAATTGGGATTTACCATTTGAGATCATGTGTGACGTGAGTGACTATGCCGTTAGAGTTGTGTTGGGATAGCGCGTGGGCAAGCTTCCTCACATCATCTACTATGCGTCCTGTATACTGAATGATGCACAACTCAACTACGCCACCATTGAGAAAGAAGTTTTAGCATTATCTTTGCCTTGGGGAAACTTCATTCTTATTTGATTGAACTTAAGGTGATCATTTACTTTGACTATATAGCTATTAGGTATTTGCTCACCAAAAAAGATGCCAAGCGAAGCCTTATTCGTTGGATACTTCTCTTGTAAGAATTTGACTTAGAGATTTTAGATAAAAAAGGTTCTAAAAATTTGGTGGCAGATTATTTGAGTCATCTTACCCATAACAAAGATGTACTTACAATGCATGAGAACTTTCAAGAAAAGCAGTTACTATAAATAAGTACGGTTACTCTTTGGTATGTAGATATTGTAAATTACTTGGTTACCAAGATAGTACCAGAGGAGTTGACTCGTGCACAAAAAGCCAAGATTAAGAGTGATGTAAAGTACTATGTGTGGGCCATACCTGTGGAAGCATTGCTCTGATAAAGTGATTAGAAGGTGCGTACCCAAAACTGAATTTATTTTTATTCTCACATTTTGTCACACTTTAGCTTGTGGAGGACATTTTGGACCAAAAATAACAGCCCTTAAGGTACTTGCAAGCGGCTTATATTGGCCGTCACTATTTAAGGATGCATATCTGTTTTGCAAATCTTATGATGGTTGTCTGAGAATAGGTACTTTGGGACCTAGAAATCAAATGCCATAGTCCCCTATTCTTATAGTTGAGATTTTTGATGTTTCGTCCGTCGATTTCATGGAACTATTTCCTTCATCGTTTGATAATCTCTATATTGTTCTTGTGGTTGATTATGTTTGGAAATGGTGGAAATAAAAACTACCCAAACTAACGATTCTAAAAGTGTTGTAGATTTTATAAAGTGTAACATCTTTGCAAGGTTTGGAACGCCAAAGGCCATTATCAGTTACAGAGGCACTCACTTTTGTAATAGGTCAGTAGAAGCCCTCTTTTGAAAATACAACATCACTCACAAGTCTTTACATCTTATTGTTCGCAAGCTAGTGGGCAAGCTGAAGCATCTAATAAGGATGTGAATCAATCCTTGAAAAGACAGTTAATCCAAATAGAAAAGATTGGAGCCTACGGCTTGATGATACACTTTGGGCATATAGGACCGAATACAAACGCCTATTGGTTTGTCACCTTACATGTTGGTAAATGGTAAGCCTTGTCATCTTCCGGTGGAACTTGAACATAAAGCATGGTTACTTCACCTAAATGCACCTAAACAAAGACGGTGACATGAAAGGCAAACTGTAATGTCTGATCCTAAGACGGGTTTCAAGGAAACAATTTTCTGATGCACAGGATCCTGCTAAGAGGCAAGTACAGAGCATACTCATATTCCTTGTATAGATGAGGTCGAACTCTTACGAAGGGCGTGGGTATTCTAGGATGTTGAGAAAACTATCAGAAAGAGTTTTAGAAATTCATGGAGAAAACAAATTTATTTTTTTAACAAAACTCTTATCTTATTTAAAGGAAGCTGTCCTCATTATAGGGAGAGGAAGCACATAGGATTCTTTCATAGACAGGACCCTCTTCAGGAAAATGATTGCAAACGATAAAATTTTTTCAAAGGCCCGACACACTCACATAGGCACGAAGAAAAAGCAGCTTGGAAAAAGTAAACAATATTACACATGCTGGGAAAATAAAGTAAGACTTTTAATAAAAGCTGTGCTAGGGAGACATATTGTCGACATCGCTATCCAGTTCGTCAAAGAGTGACACAGGAACGCGATCAGGAGAATCTTTCAGGATGGAAGAGTTAAGTGGCTCATCCTGGTTGTTGTCTTGAGATGGGGTAAAAGAGCTGGATGCCACGTGTTGTGAGGTGATGGAGCTGGAGGCCATGTGTTCTGAATGTTCCGGAGGAGAGAGAAGGGAATTAAACTCTTCCCATGGGTCTTGAGAGTCCTGGAAAAGGATGTCTGTGTAGTTTGGCTTTTCTTCTTTGATGAAGATTCCTGCGGCTGGTGCATTATTGGTGCCAGGTGGAGGTAAAAGAAAGACTTCATGGCTTAGTCCTATGGAGGTGTGCTGAATAGGACTGGTCTGGAAGTGGTAGTTGTTGAGTTCGAAGAGAAAGTCTCTAAGGGTAGTTATAAGCACAGGGTCATGGGTTAAAGAAAATATGTTAGGAATTGTTTTCCATTAATATATATGGTCTTATGTCTAAAAAAAGTTGGTGATTGGGTGCTGGAAATAAGGATGATATATTATGAAAACAGAGACATATTGTTCTTGATCTGCCGGAGGGAGAAAATGGAGATGGTGGTGTTGGCTAATGTGGATGAGTTCTTTGCGCCACCATGATATGGGAGAGAACCATTCTACGAGAGTCCAAGTGAGCGAATCTGCATGTTCAGGAGTGTTCAAGTGTTATTGTAGAGCTTTGAATGGGACAACAAGAGTAGTGGCATATAGGGATGTGAGACACCATATATACCAAAGTTCATCTTTAGTTATGTTTCTAGAACGTTGAAGGAGAAGTCCTATGAGGAAAACACATTCAGGGTCAAAATAAAGGAAACTTTCTGGTTTGGTTTGATGGACTTTGATAAGATAACAAAAAAGGAATTTTTGAGCAAAGTCTTTGATTTGATGGAGGGTTGTAGAGTTAAGATTTAGAGGAAAAGGTTTCTTCTTGAGGGCATAATTTGGTAGAGATGTGGCCTTGCGATGATAGGGAAATTGGTGTAGGAGGTGATGAAAAAGATAACCGGTGGTCTAGATAGCAAATCCAGAATGAGGTTGTGGTCTCCTTTTATGTATTTTACAAAAAAGTCATATTGAGAGAACCAGGTTTTCAAGCATAAGAGGTGCTTGTTTGGTAAGGACTTATTTTTAAACTCAAGGATTTTTGGGAAAGATGAGTTATCCAATCTGACAAGAAAATGTTGGGCAATGAGGTGAAATTCAAATTTCTTAATACCATACTTCACTGTTAAGATTTTCTTGAAGATGACATGGTAATGTTTTTTAGAATCCTTGAATTGACTGCTGGCTTGAGCACAAAAATATTCCTTTCCATTGATGGATTCAAGTAGGATTGCACCCCAATATTCATCACTAGCATCGGTCTGCAAAATCCTTTGTCTTGTTGTGGGAATCTTTAAGGTTGGAGCATTTTGGGCAATGCCTTTGAGAATTTTTACAGCAGTTGTCTGGTCTGGGCCCCATGTGGGAGCATTCTTTTTAAGCATCTTTGAAAGCTGGCTGGTATGCATCTTGACATGCGAATTCACGGAGATAGTTGATTATCTCAAGAAATTATTGTATCTACTTTTTTGTCAAGTCCTAATCTAGAAAATGTAACAATTCTTGTGCAATGTGTGGACCGGGACAGTAGTGACTGTCTTCAAGTATCATGCCAAAGAACTCAATAGTAGATTGGCCTAAGATGCTTTTCTTTTCAGAGAGCATAATGCCATAAGTGTCAACTAGTTGAAGAAAGTGGTTCAAAAGTGTTTGGTGGGACTGATGATCATGTGAAAAAAGGAGAATGTCATCAATATAAACAAGAGCATGATGGAGGATAAGTGTAAAAATATGTGTCATGGCTCTTTGGAAAAGAGAGGGTGCTACTTTAAGTCCAAAGGGCATGACTATCCATTGATAATGTGCATTTGGAATGCAGAAAGCATTTTTGTGTCGGTCACATGGGTGAATTCCTAATTGCCAAAAACCTGCTTTGAGGTAAAATTTGGAAAATACCTTTGCATTCTGAAGATGGACGAACATGGACTGTATTTTTGGGAGAAGAAACTTGTCATCCTTGAGGCCTATTCATCGGAAGGATACTGTAAAGAAAGAACTTTGCAAATCATGACATCTTCTTCAAATACTTCAAACTCTGCAGATCTATCTGCAATCTCTCTCTCTTCTCAGATCTTGTACCAAACATATAGCGTCCAAAATCGAAAACTTAGTTATGTACTCTTACATCCTTGATTCTGGTCAAATCTCTAAATCTGCTATGCCTCTTATCAGTACTTATCAACTGTATAAGAGAAACACCTCCTTCACCAGAAGCATTCGAACCCTTATCTCTACCCGAAGGCCTACTCCCAAAGAGTATGTCCAGTCCTTCAGACTTGACCAATGTGCTCTTTAGGCCACGTTGTCTGAATAGTACGTTACCCTGGAGATACCCCTTGATTTGATCACTCAATGGAAGCGAGAAGGTTATCCCCACCTGCACCCTGGTGGGATCCGTCTCATCCTTACTCTTCACGGAAGAAAAGGTTTGCCTGTTACTGCCAGGCTTGCTCTTCTTGACACCAGATTCAAAGAATACCAATATGTTGTCATTGGTATTATCCTTACTACGCTCCATGCAGAAAGTGCTCTACTCACTTTCTATCCAAACTTTAACCTTTCTCTACGAGATCCAAACTTGTCCACAACCTTTAAAGTCTAGATCCAGCTCCAAGGAGCTGAACAATTTGTTACCTTTAAAATTGCTACCCTTTATCACCAACTGGTCTACCTACTACAAAATCATGCTTTAGACTTACGAACACCACAATCAACCTTTGATACTCTCATGATCTTAGCTGACACTGATACGATTCCTACAATCGTACAAATTCCCAGACAGATCACCAAAGCTGAACTTCTCCAGCTTATGCCCTTAGAATGACTTTCAAACTATGAAAAGTTCCACCAAAATTCTCACCCAATCCAAACCACTGAAACATCCTTTGAAAGAAGGGACGACGGTACTGTCAAGATGACTTTCCAGTAACCTTCAGATCCTGCTCCTAGGGTCTCTTTCTCTTTTACCCCCATGATCAAAATAGTTTTTACTGCTCAAGAAGACATTCCTATTCATAGCTTTGCCTCTGATGGCTATCCTATCTATCCAGATAAGATAGATGGCCACTTCATATGGGATGTTCCTGAAGCCCATATGTGCAACCCAGAATGTCCTTGTCTTGATGACTACTTCGATGATGATGAAGATTACTCTAGACGGAGACGTCGGAGAAAGAGGAAATCCTCTCCTAAGTCTCCTTGTAAGTTTATGAGGCCTCAGCCTCCCACTGATGCTGGTTCATCTACCCCACTGACGATTTATAAAAAGGGGCTTAAATACATCAAGAAACATAACCTCTTCCAAAATTGCCGACAACCAAGCTTAGCTCCATCACTACAGACCATACCTCAACCTCAGGCCTGTATGATGTTTGCTTCAACATCCAGCCCTTACCAGGAGTAGTTTCCCTCACTTGAAAAATAAACAGATCCCGACACAAAAATGGTCACCTGGCCATTTGTCCCTTCACCTGTCACTTCAGCAAGTCATCATGAAGAGCCAAGGCCTTTTGAAGCTGTCCGCAACTGGCAAACTCAGAATGCTAGGGCTCAAAATACCGCCCTCCAAGCTCTTAATTCCCGTGTTGACACTGTAGCCACTCAAGTCCAACAGAACACGAAGAAGATAGACATTATCGAAGCACAGATGGAACGTATCTATCTTGACCTCAAGGCTCGTATCTCTCAGTTAGATTCTGATCTTCATGCAATGATCAGAAATCATTATTGGGGTCCTGAATTTGACAAAAAGAAAGCTAAAATCTGGCAATTAAAAGCTGAGCTTGCTCGAATAGATGCTGATATGCAACAACCTTCGCTGTTTGTTAAGACTCAGTCTCTGCCGATGCCAACACCATCTTTTGGCACTTATAAGCTTTTCTATACTCCTCTAGCTCAACAACAGCCTTTTGATTATGCTAGATTCTTCAGCCTTTCCTATCTCTATGCTTTTAAAATGTTTCCTAAAGAACCTCCAAAACCTTCAACTTCCAGAACCACCAGGCAAGTACCTAGAACTGTACCTCAAATAGAAGCCAAAGCCAGCTCACAGCTTGTACCACCTTCAGTGCTTACTTTTATCCCACCGGTAGCTCCAGAACCTCATAAGTCTCCATAGTCTACTCCGAATCTCCATTTTTAGCCAAAGATAAAGCTCCACTCCATCAGTATTTATTTCAGGCTGTCTCTTTTGAGCCTTCCTCTGCTTTAGAATTTGAATCTTCCAGCTCTCAAACAAAAGAATCCTTGTCTTCAGACTCTGAATCTGAATATATGGATGTTTATAGACTTCTCATGGTCCAACCCTTTACTGAGTCCCATGATCCACCTTCTCCTAGAGATACTTCAATTATTGAAGAAGCTGAAGGAGAATCTGACTCTCTTCCTCAACATGACGTTGGTCCTAAGCCTACCAATGGTCCATGGTTTACCTTTGATGAGATTCCAAAAATCAAATAGAATGCCCGATTCCAAGAATTCTCTGCTTGGATTGATGTCCAGTTACTCTGACCTGGTGCAACTATCTCATCTGTTCTTAAAGAATTCAGCTCCAAATTCACTGGTTCTTTAAGAGATTGGTTTGATAGTCTCGGTCAACAACGATAAATGCAGTTTGTACATATCCTAGAAGTTTCTCCTACTTTAGGG
This sequence comes from Murraya paniculata, assembly GCA_030449075.1. Classification (NCBI taxonomy): domain Eukaryota; kingdom Viridiplantae; phylum Streptophyta; class Magnoliopsida; order Sapindales; family Rutaceae; genus Murraya; species Murraya paniculata. The sequence goes on along the minus strand of JAEVFN010000009.1, from coordinate 286,037 downwards.
CTTATTTATGAATAGTTCTTGGGTGAACCTACCACCGCTCAAGAATTAGCTCGCAGAGAGTTTCATCAGACTGAAGGACTTGGACTTCCACTACAAAAGAATGTCAGCCTTATACTACAAACTTAATGGTTTCAATGAACCATCGTTGAAACATGTCTTTGTGGCTTATCTTCCTCAAGAATTACAGCTTGAACTACAGCGACAACTGCATACCTATCATCTTAAGGTAGACAACTTATCCCTTAGCAAACTCTATCAATTTGTGGTTGGATGCCTAGAAAAACTTTGTGAGCAAAAGGAATTCTTCAAAGATCTTATGAAGGAAAAAGTCCCCTTTAAGCATGCTTGCAAAAAGCCTCATCTTGCTAGCAAGTGCAAATATGAGAAAGATTGTGCTTGCAAGCCTAAAAAAAATCTCATTTCCACAAACAATCTGGTCAGTCCCACAAAAAAAAAATCTAAATCCTACAAATTCTTTCAGAAAAAAGACCCTAACTCTTACAGAAAAAACAAGTGCAGCAGATACTACATCTGCAAAAGAAAGGGTCACTTTGCCAAACACCGTCCCAATAAACCGTCAAAATCAGTTCGACTTGTCCACCATCTTCAACAGATAGATAATTTTTTTGATGAAGAAGATATTGAATCGGTTTACACTGAACAAGACATTCATGATGAAAACACTATTTTTGTCCTCAACACCTCCTCAGATAATGAGGACCTGATAGTATTTCACGCAGTCCAACAGTGTCAAACTCCACAAAAGCTGTCTCTCACTTCTTCTGTCAAGATTCATCTGTTACCTTCCAAATTTGCCAAACCAATTCCTCTCATTGGGTTTCTTGACACAGGCTCTCAAAAAAGCATGCTCAATCCTTCTGTTCTTCCCGCACATCACTGGGAAAAACATACAGAGTATTTTCGGGTTGCCAATGGTTAGCTGTTCTAAACAGATCTTGTCACCAAGAAACCTGTTGGCATTCAGTTCTTCCCTAATTGTATCATTTGGGCCAAACTTGTCAGGTCAAAGCTCCCTGACAAAGGTTGTTTAATAGGATTTGATCTTCTCTACCTTGTTAAGAGACTTCATATTACAATTTTAGGGATTAGATTCAAACAAATGTTCCAACTTTACACAGATGTCCTCAAATTGTTCTCTCTCACTGAGGCATCTCCTCCCTGTGATTCTCTCAAAGAAAAATTCCTTCCTCTCTGTCCTGAAAACCATAGCCAGTTTTCTCATCCTAATCATCTCTGGAAAAATTTCCAGTTCTTTGTCACTCTTCCTTTTAAATTAAACGAAGACATAAACCCAACCAAAGCAACCCATCCGGGCATGACGCCTTCGGACCTCAAGCTTACCCAAGAAGAGTGTGCTCAACTCATTTCCCAAGGACTTATCTAGACAGATGCTAGTTATGAGTTCTGGAGGGCACTTCTTTTAGATAAGATAAATGACAAAGAGTTCTACTGTGCTCACGTCAGTGGACAGTTCAAGGAGTCAGAAATGCACTACCATGTGATTTACAAAGAGATCCTTATTGTCAAGTATGGGATCCAAAAGTTTGAATTCCACCTTGTAGGATATACTTTTCTCGTTAGACTTGACAATTCATCTTTCCCTAAGATTCTTGACTTCAAGAACAAGACATTACCAGACAAGCACCTTCTCCGCCTTAAAAATTGGTTCTCCAGGTATGATTTTACCGTAGAACATGTCAAAGGCGAAAAGAACTTGATCTCTGATCTCTTAAGTAGTCCTTCTCCTAAACCTAGCCTAATTGCTTCAAAACTCTCTTTTCCTATCATCAACATGGTGTCTCCATTGCCCTCTACAGCTCTTACAAAGAAATACTTCCCTTGTTCCATAACTTTCTCTTCTCCATTCCAGATCCAAGACTTCGCTAAGAAGTTTGTATTTAGGTACTTCATGAACATATACCGTCTTCCTCACTAGTCTTCTTATCAATCTTGCCAGACAACTTTCTGATGATGAACTATGGTATATATGGTGTCTTAGTACTCTGTATGCAACTAAGCTTGTTTTCCCTATCGCTCCCATTCTAAGGCTTCTTCTCACACCTTCCGAAGCTCCATCTCTTTTGTGGACTCTCATAGAATGGTTCTCTTCCATTCTTTGGTGGTGTCAGACCCTGCAGCGGATTTCAGACCATCATCACCTTCACCTCCTCCCTGATAATGAAGGCAATGTGTTTAGCACTGTGTTCATCATTCATAGGCCATATTTTCAACATCCTATTACTAAACTATTGTGGAAGCCTATGAGTGGAAGACTCTTCCACATCTATTTCCTCTCACCCATGATCCTCAAATATTTCAAGCCCTAAGAACTTACCTGCTTAATCTAAATCATGTCCCTCCACCGGTTACAGAAATTCAGCATGCCTCTCTTGGGCCACAACACTGGTTAATGGTCATCTCTCCTCCACCAAACTAGTCCTCTGAACCCAGCAGTGGTGTTGTCGTTAAAGAAGAAAGACCAGACTATACTGATATTCTGTTCCAAGACTCACAAAATTCTTGGGAAGAATTCAGTTCTCTTCTCTAGGAATCCAATGCTGCCTCCTCTAGTACTATCGTTCCACCTGTCACCACTCCTCTCGCTGCAGGTGCCTTTTCCAACAAACCATCAAGTTCTACCACTGAAACTTTTGACGATCATTTTCCTTGGTGGGCATATCCTTGTGCTAATGTTGACAATGATGTCGATAACATGTCTCCATCACATGAGCCTATCAACAAATAATGTTACTTTGGATGAGGGTCTTGTCTTATCCTAGCTTTTACTTTTGCTTTTGGAGCGGCGTGTTTTCCTCATTTTACTTTTACTTTCACCCCGTGTGTAGCCATGGACGGCTTTTAGTTGGGTGTGTGCAAAGATAATTTTTTGTCAATGGTTCCGTTATCTATGGGTATATCGGCTGGAAACCCGAGCATGCGTGCTAATGGTCCAAAGGGCAATATATTTGCCGTTGCTCTGGTCTAACAACGCCACATACTCTGCACCGACTGGTATCGGTATCAGAGCCACCCTCAACTAAGGTGGTAATTTATTTGTGTTTATTCATCGGAAGGATACTGTAAAGAAATAACTTTGCAATCGATAAGAAGTCTTTTCCTTCCTCTGAGAAGTTCTGATCATTTTTCAATGTAAAAAGCTTGAGATGCCCATTCTAAAGTGGTTGGTTCAATGAGACCTTGTTGGAGAAGTTGAACACATTCTTGTTGGGCTAATGTAAGGTCTGTAGGTGTCATTCCTAGATGGGTAGCTTTTGTTGGATTGACATCTTCATTAAGCTTGAAGGGAAGCTTATTAAAGAATGTTTCATCTTTCCACAGTGGATTGGGATGATTGAACTCTGTATAAGTCGTAGGACAGAAATGAAGAAATTTGTGGACATATGGTTGGTAAGATGTGGTGGCTTCTGAAAGCTTATATAGACGAAGAACATCCGTATAAGAATTTAATTGTTTTTTGTAAAACACGCCATAAGCTATAATCTGAAGTTTCTTGGCTTGTGACAATAGGTCAAAACCAATAAGGAGATCTTTATTAGGGAGTTCAGACATAACCAACTATTTTTTACCAAATAATACAATTTGGGAATATTTGAATGCCGATGGTTTCTAGTTATGAGATTGGTTTGGAACATTTGGCCATCTGCAGCTTTGAAAAATTCAGTATGTTTGTCCCAAAGATGAGAAGGGAGAATAGATGGATGTAACATACTTTTTTGGGCACTGGTATCAACAAATCCTATGACAGATATTGGTTTGGCAAATCTGGATGATAAGAGGTGGATGTGGATGGATGGAATGGAAATCTGGTAGGAGGATGGAGGCAAGATTTATATAGTGTTGATGAACTGAACGCGTTCGGTGTCAGACTCAGAATCATTGTTGATAAGAGCAAAGACTGTTTGTTCATCAGCACTTTCTTGTTCGGAGAAAAGAGATTCAACATCGTCTGATGGAGCAATCACAGAAGAAGCTTGAAGATGTTGGAGAAGATGAACTACTTTTGCTGGACACTTTGGGAGAATTTTTTACAAAATGTCCCTTCTTTTTGCAGATGAAGCATCGACTATATTTTGTCTTCTCGGTAGAAGAAAGGTCTCTCTTTCTGAAGTATCTGAAAGTCTTTTTGTGTTTGGAATGGTGATGCCGTTTGGAGGAAATCTGTTTGAAATGGGATTTCTTTTTTGGAGTACACGTGCAGTCTTTGTCATCTGTGCATTTGATCCAAGCCTTTTGAAAAGGCTGTCGATTTTCAATGAGATCTTTGAAGAATTCTTTTTGTTCACAAAGGCATTCTAGACAACTAATTGCTAACTGATAAATCTTTCCAAGTGATAGGTTTGCAATATCCAATTGGTGAATATGGACTTGGCGCTGGAGTTCAGGCTGAAGCTCTTTTGGAAGAAAAGCAACAAACACATGTTTGAGTGTCGGATCATTGAATCGATTAAGCTTGTAAAGTAATGTAGACATGCGCTTGTAATGGAAATCAAAATCCTTATGTTGGAGCGAACAACACTTCATATGTAGATATTCTTTTCTGGCTAATTCATTGGCTGGAATAGTTTCACCAAGGAATTGTTCATGGATCAAGTTCAGAGCCACTACTGCTTCAGGAATTTGAATGAATTGTAATTGCCGGTAAGGACCAAGACTTTCAAACCAGTCTCTTAAAGAACCCATAAATCGAGAATTAAATTCTCTTGAGATTGTTTTAACAGTAGATCCTGAATGAATCATTTGAACATCAATCCAAGTAGTGAATTCTTGTAATCTAGCTGGCCATTTGTGTCTGGGAATATCATCAAAGGTGAACCAGGGACCGTTGGAAGGTTTGGTAAAAGTATCCGATGAAGGTGGAGGGACTGTTTCTGTTTCATCTGTTTCTTAATAATGGGAGTGTTAGGAGGGTCTGAAGGAGAAGGATCATTTGAGCCTGTAGAAGGCATAACCATAAGCAACTTTGTCACGTCGGCAAGGTTTGCTTCAGAGTCTGATGTGAAATCAGATTCAGTGTCGGATTCTGTGGACGATTCTGAAAGGTCAGAAGAATCTGAAGGGTTTGTTTTTGGGTGAGTGTTTAGTGATATACGCTAAACAACATATTGTTGGCTTGGTTATTTATACATATGAGCCTCAGGGACATCCCAAATAAAATGGCCATCTATCTTGTCTGGGTAGATAGGATAGCCATCAGAAGCAAAACTATGTATGGGAATGTCTTCTTGTGCAGTAGAAACAACCATTGAGGAATAAGAGAAAAATATCCTTAGAGTAGAATCTGATGGTTGCAAGAACGTCATCTTGATAGTACCATCAAAGTGGAAGGAGGAGGTTGAAGTGGACATCACCGACCACACTGGAAGTGCCAATTGGAAGAATTAGAGGAAATTCGAAACGATGCCTATAAGAATTCATGAATCTATAAGGAAAAGACAAAGGATTTTCATGATAAGCAGATTTTGAGAAAACACTTTTAAGTTGGACATAAAGTTTTGCTTTTCCATTCTCGACTTAAGTTGTTCCCAGGTAACTTACGTTCTCGATGTGTTGGGCCTTGTCTTGTTACTAATGTTTTACCTCATGATGCTGTTGAGATTAGGAGCTTAAAAACAAATAAAGAAGTCACGGTGAACAGTAACAAGTTGAAGCCCTACTATGAAAACTTTTATACACTTACTATGGAGGAGGTTCCATTCTATGCCGATCAGGCTGAGGACAATAAACCAAGCGCTTATTAAGAGGCAACCCAATGGTTGGAGAATAGATTTTCAAAGCATGCCATAGCAGATTTGATGTTTCTCCCTCTCATTCTCATTTACTTTATCCACTCTATGTTTAATTTAGTTTGTTTCTGCTGGTGTATCTCATCTTATTTCTCATGTTTAATTCTTTCTTTTGTTAGATTAGGCTTACATTGAGGACAATGTAAGAATTAAGTGTGGGGGGAGGATTTTGAACTTAGTTTTTCTTGTTTTGGCTTTTTCTTTTTTCCAAAAAAAAAAAATTGTTTGTTTCACAATAATAAGAATTTGATTAAGGGTTAAATATTATCTTAGTTTATACTTGATTCTTTTGTCGATTTCCTCATTTTGACTCAAAATTTGAGATTGATACAACCTGAGTTGAGAATTTTAGATTGAGTAAATGACTGTTTGTCTTGATTCTTATCTCCATAGTACAGTGTAGTACACACATGCACCATTGTCAGAATTAGCTACCTATAACCCTTAAGAGTGAAGCTATCCTTAAGCAATTTGGACCTATGTATCACTAGTATGTAAAGGATAATCTACCGTGAGAAGAATGCTATTTAAGTGGTAGAGTGAAAACTCCTGACTATGGATATTTCTAAAAAAAATCAAAAATCAATCAAGTGCATGTGGTAAAAAGAAAAATCAAAAGGAAATGCACACAAATGCTTGTTGGGAAAAAAATTTTGGAGATCAAGATGATAAGATTAGTTTGACCTACTCTCTTCTTTATTCAAGGCAAAGACTGTTGATATTGAAGATTTTGGGAACGGATTTTGATTGAATTGATTCACACACACACTACAAGAATCAAAAGAGAGATGGGATTGACTATTGAATTAAAGTTAGAGTTTCGATAATATTTGAAATTTGCCTTGAGATATATAAGTTATGCAATCTTTGAGGCTAGTTTTATGTTTGATTTAAAGTCTTTTTTTTTTTCGTTTTATGCTATTTAAAAAAAATTAAATGATGTTTGTAGATATCATCGCTGAAGCCCTCACGAGACTATAACTCGTCCACTAGGCCCTCATAGGTGTTTAAAGGCTAGTTGTATATGCTAAATCTAATCATGATTTCCTACGAAAGTGGACTAGTTGAGGTTTTATTTTTGTTTATTTTTGTTTTAGGTTTGCTCAAGGACGAGTAAAGGTTAAGCATGGGGGAATTTGATGAGTGCATATTTTTTCTATGTTTTACTATTAATTTCTCCATCTTTTTCTTGTTTTAGTCTTAAATATTCTAATTATTTTAGTTAATTTTTAATTTAGTTATTTTATTAAATTACATTTTATTATGTTAATTTTTATCTTATTTTTTATATTTTGTTATTTTAAGTATATTCTGGAATTAAAGAGGAATTAAATCGGAACATCCAAGAAGAAATCCGCTTCAAAGAATTGAAGAATTGAACAACTATTATTTATTTCCTTACAAGGAAATCTGCACGTAAAGAAATCACAATGGAGAGGGCCAAGCCAAATCACCTAATTGCCGAATTAATCTTGCACATGGAGACAAAATTTTACAAAGGAAATTAAAAAAGGAAAATAATTAAGGCCACAAGTAGCCAGCACGTGAGACAAAAAGGGAATAAGCACAAGGATTTTCCTAATCTTATTATTGTTTGGGCAAGACATTACGTGGAAAGGAATTAAGCATTGAAATCGGTGGCTTTAGCTTAAGTGGAGGGCACATGCGACACTTTTGGGCATTATATTTTGAAACGAAATTAACTAGCCATGAATTGGAATTAAAATTCTATAAGGATTTGGCCAATATGCATGCTTGTTTAAGTCGGATTTGGTAATTTGCCTGAAATTTTGGTAATTTGTGCTTTCGAATCCAATCGTACGTATGCATTGTATTTTTGCTTTTGAAATTCGAGCCTTTTTGGTGTAATCTTAAGAATTGCTAATGAAATCTTGATATTGGTTTGATTAGTTTAATAAGAACCAAGTGAGAATTACTATGAGTGGAAAAAGGCAAGAGAGTGTGAGCATATTAGAGGGTAAAAGCCAATAAATTTGAATGAAATACGAGTGGAATTGAGTGAATCATTTTCTTGAGTGAAACACGTAAAGAAGTGAGATGAGGTCCTTTCCACATCATTTCTAACTTTTTTTCACAAATGTCAGCCATACACAAATGAAGAGGATCAATCTGTAATTACATAGAATTTACAAATTCAAGCATTCATGGGAGAGCTGAGAAGGATGACGAAGGTTGAATTAGACTCATACGCAAGCATTTGGATCAAGTAGAGAACACACGTGCGGGGTAGGCACAACATGTTCCCCAAGTACGAATGAGGGAGAGAGCTCTAGCTAATGAGAGAGAGAAAGCTAAGAAAAATGCGGTCATTGAGAGAAATTAGAGAGAAAATAAAAGAATTTCTATGCAAGAGCGAGTAAGATTAAAAAAAAAAAGCATTGTTCTCACATCAGCCAATGATTGTACTTTTGTACAAATAAGTATTTTAAATACTAACGAACTTGACCTTACTTTGCCTAGTTCTATTTCTTCTCTTTTGAAGGAATATGAGAATGTCTTTCCCTAGGAAACACCACATGGTTTATCTCCAATATGAGGGATTGAGCATCAGATTGATTTTGTACCCGGTGCAACCATTCCAAATCGACCAGCGTATAGGAGTAACCCAAAAGAGACAAAGGAACTTCAGAGGCAGATTAATAAATTGATAGAAACAATGTACATGAGAGAAAGCATAAGCCCATGTGCAGTTTCTGTTTTATTAGTTCCTAAGAAGGATGGAACATGGAGGATAAACCAAATTATACAACCCTTCAAAATCCTTTGAGGCTCCATCGTATTTTACTCCCAAACCAAATATATCTCGTTCATTAGGAGATAGGAATGCCACCTCACCACAACTTGAATACATCAAATATAACATCCTCTCTTTTGTCCCATCTTAAAGTGCGAAATAAAGATGAATCCCTGGAGAACCCTGACATTGATGGCATAGTCTTGCATGTAGATCTGCTTAACCTCATACTTAACCCTTCACTCTAGCCTTCTTTGGAAGGATATTTAGTTGTTTTCAAATTGCCCCTAGCCAAATTCTTTATCAAGATGGAGGGTTCTTATTGGCTTCAAGTGTGGTCAGAGATCATGGAAAGGAAATTCACCTTCTAAGAGCTGAGAGGTCTTTATTAGTTGAAAAAAAGCCCAACAGGCTATCCATTGCATATTTTTCTTCTTGGGTCACTCATGGAAACTTGGTAAAAGTCGATATGGTTTGTTTGTGATTGATGAGGACTACGGGCATGAGATTCTCATTAGTGGCAAGTACATGAGTGTTAAGAACACCATTAAATTAGGGCAGTACATTCTTTCCACCTTTCTTTTTGTCATTGTCGGTTTATTTCATACTTAATCTGCTGTTTTTGTCAAGGTTTTAGAGATCAAGGCGAAGTGTCCTGTTTAAGAAGTTGGTAAAAAGATTAATAATTATGAGGAGAAGATTTTGATCGAACAAAAGGAGGATGATCTCTTTAGTAAGGATAACTTGGAGAAAGCTAAGCTGATCGACAAAGTTCCATTGACTGACTTTGAAGCAAACTATGTATGGTGGAAATGGATGTCCCTGAGATATCCCTCCTGTCTTTCTTTGATTACTTTACTTTGTTAATGCTAAATGCTTGGCTTTACTGCTCTTCTGATTCTTTTCACTTTGTATGTGGTGCTTGCAAATATGAACTCTCCAGTAGAAAACTTTGATGTGTTTTTCGGTCAAATGGCTGGGGGATCCTTAGGTGCTCTAAGTTTTGTCCTTTATGTGAGGAGTTCTCACCTTCTTATTTATCTTGAAGTGAAGAATAGATCCCAAAAAGCTTCCCCAAGCAGCTCAAATCATACCCTATTGATGGAATAAAAAATAAATAAGATCTCTCTTCTTCCGACCTGGGGACCTTTGTGAAGGCGAGTTAGATCCTACTATGAATGATAGGATTTACTACCTAGCTAACTACACCTGTGAGAATATTATCCTTGGTATTGCTACTAACACTAATAGGCTTAATTTAAGTGAGTGTTGAAAGAAAACTTCAAAACCTGCCAAGACATAAGCATTTTCACTAGTAGGCCTTCTAAGGTTACCCAGTGTCCCTTCAATGACTTCCACTTATTTCTAATTACAGGAAACTTTCTATATGAGCCATCATTATCAAGACCTGTGCACAACTTTTGCTAACTAGTCAGAGGTAGAGAAGTTTTAAGAAGAGCTTTAAAATAAAAAATCTCATGGGAATAAGCTTATTTAGAACAACAATGGCTTGAAAAAACGAGTTGATACTTTGTCCATCAAGAAAGCTTAGCTAACTAAAAACATGAAAATATGTAAGCTAAACATGAAGATTTACTGGCAAAGCAAAAGAAGCTAGTGGAAAACGTCCTTTCCCACATTATGTCCAAGATGTGGAAACTGAATCTTGGATTAGTGTTATCTTGGGTTATAAAAAAAAAAAAAAGTGTACACAAGTTAGTTATCATGGTTGCAGTTGCAAGGAAGCCGCTTGATACTAATAGTTCCAAAGATGGAGCGAGGAAAACTAGCATACCCCAACCAAAGTTGACATTGAATACATAAGGTGCGGAGTAGCAGAGCGTTGAAAATCAAATTAATTTCCTTGAACTGAAGGATGACAAGAATGATGATCCATTCACTCATTAACTGCTGTTGGTGTAGCCTACTTGTTCACAATTGTTTTTTTGTCTAGTGCCTAAAGCATCTTTCCTACTTCTCTTATATTTTATGTGTAGTTAGAGTAATTGAACTATCATTCTCCATAGGGTTTTATTTGCTGTTTATTTAGAATTGGACTGTGGTACTTGATTTTTCACTTATGGTAGGGCAATGCTAGCAGTCAGTTGCCTAGAGCGTCTATGTGAACAAAAGGACTTCTTCATAGATCTTGTTGAGAATCGCCAGCCATTCCAGAAAGCTTGCAAGAAGTCTTATCTCAGGATCAAGTGCAAAGATGACAAAGATTTCACTTGTACTCCAAAGAAAAAATCCCACTTTAAACAACATTCTTCCAAACACCATCATCATACCAGACGGAAAAAGTCTTTCCGACACTTCAGAAAGAAAGACTCATTCTCTAAAAAGACCAAGAACAGTCGCTGCTTCATTTGCAAAAAGAAGGGACATTTTGAAAAAAATTGTCCAAATCGTTCAGCAAAAGCAATCCGTCTACTTTAACATCTTCACACCTCTTATGTTAGTTTATCCTCTGATGATGTTGAATCCCTGTTCTCTAAACAAGACAGTGCTGATGAACAGATAGTTTTTGCCCTTGTTAACAGTAACTCTAAATCAGACACTGAACAAGTGCAGCTTAGCCACATCCAATGTCATCTCCTCCTACACTAATACCTAGCCAACAGCCTCCTGTTAATGTTCCTCCCACACCATCAAAAGACAAACAGCCAAGTCAATAGTACATAGTCCAGCAACTACCTCCAGATATCCAACCAGAAACAGACCCGTCAGATTCCTCAGATCTTTCTGATCCCTCCATAGAATCCAATTCTGAATCTGAGTCCACAACAGACTCTGAAGCTGATATTGCAGATGTTACTAAGTTGCTTATGGTCATGCCTTCTACAGGCTCCAATAATCCTTCTACATTTGATGCTTCTAATACACTTATTGTTGAAAAAACAGATGATATTCATACTGTTCCTCCACCTCCATCAGATACCTCATCCAAACCTACTAATGGCCTCTAGTTCACTATTGATGACATCCCTCAACATAAATGGCCAGCCAGACTTCAAGAATTTCATGTTGGAAGTGTTCTTCTAACCTTTTAACCAAACTTCAACCTTTCGCTTTAAGATCTAAGCCTTTCTACAGCATTAAAAGTCCAGATCCAGCTCTAAGGAGCAGAACAGACCAATTGGTGTACACCACTAATTGGTGTACAGACTTTAGAATCATGCACTAGATTTGCCCACACCTCATACCTCTTCTGAAGCCTTAATGATCTTGCCAGATAATGACTCTTTGCCAACCATTGTCCAAATTCCCAAATAAATTCCCAAGTCAGAACTTCTAAAGATCATGCTTTTAGAATGGCTTTCAAATTATGAGAGATTCCACCAAAACTCTCAGCCAATTCAGACTTCTGATGCCCAATTTGAAAAACGTCCTGACGGATCTAACAGAATGACAGTCAAGCCTCCAACAAAAGAAGCCCCACGGCTTTCTTTCTCTTATTCCTCTATGATCACCTCTGTGTCAACTAAGCAGGAAAATCTACCCATCTCTCCTTTCGAATATGAAGGATATCTGATCTACCCAGCCAAGTTTGATGGTCACTTCCTCTATGATACCCCAGATGCTCACCTATGTGATCCAGGTTGTCCTTACCTAGAAAAAGAATCCAACGATGATTATTCCCGTCGCAGACGACGCCGTAGGAAGAAAAAACCTCGAACCTCTGCCAAAACACCCTGTGAAACCTTAACTGCCTTCCCTCCTGATGACCCACATAATCAGTCGCCTTTGCCCATAGCTAAGTTTCTTCTCCTCTTCAACACACTCCCATAATTTCACCATGTATAATGTTCTCCAGTTCTTCCTCTCAATATCAAACACAATTCCCTGCCTTAGCCAAGCCATCAGACCCTGAACACATAACTACACTTCAACCCTTTGTCCAATCTCCTGTCACCCCTACTGGACAGCTTGAAGAACCTCGTCCGTTTGAGGCAGTCTTAAACTAGCAAACCCAGAATGTTGTAGCACAAAACCATGCTCTTTAGCAAGTTGATCAGAAGATCTAGACTGTCACCTCACAAGTCCAGCGGGCATAATAGAAAGTTGATAGCATTTCTTTTCAACTTGAACAGATGTATATAGATCTCAAGAATCAAGTTCACCAACTTGATTTTAAGCTCAAGTAGATGCTCCAACAAAGATATATGGGTCCTGAGTTTGACCAAAAAGAAGCAGAAATCAAAAAGCTTCAGGCAAAATTGGCTCGTATAGGTTTAGAGAAACAACACCAACAACCCTCACTCTTTGCACCTTCTCCTTCCTTACCTCGTTATACACCAACATTTCCTACTTATTCTCCTTTCTACACACCATCTCTAGGAAGACCTTTAGATTACTCCAAAACCTTTAGCATGACTTAAAAGTTGTTCGAGAACAACCAGGCCTACCCTAGTTTCACACTCTCTAGTACACACTCAACCACATCCAATGTCATCTCCTTCTACACAAATACTTAGCCAACAACCTCCTGTTAATGTTCCTCTTGCACCATCAAAAGAAAAATATCCAAGCCAACAATACACAGTCCAACAACTACCTCCAGATATCCAACCAGAAATAGACCCTTCAAATTCCTTAGATCTTTTTTATCCCTCCACAGAATCCAATTCCGAATCTGAGTCCACAACAGACTCTGAAGCTGATCTTGCAGATGTTACTAAGTTGCTTATGGTCATGCCTTCTACATGCTCCAATAATCCTTCTACATCTGATGCTCTTGACACACCTATTGTTGAAGAAACAGATGATACTGATACCATTCCTCAACCTCCATCAGATACCTCATCCAAACCTACTAATGGCCCCTGGTTCACTTTTGATGACATCCCTCGACATAAATGGCCAGCCAGACTTCAAGAATTTACTGCTTGGATTGATGTCCAAATGATTCAACCAAGATCTACAGTTCAATCGGTTCTCCGGGAATTCAGTTCTCGATTTCTTGGTTCCCTTCGAGACTACTTTGAAAGTCTTGGTCAATATCGCCAGTTACAATTCATTCAGATCCCTGAAGTTGCCACGGCTTTGAGCCTGATCTATGAACAATTCATTGGTGAAACCATCATTGCCAATGAATTGGCCAGAAAAGAGTATTTACAGATGAAGTGTTATTCTCTGCAATAAAAAGATTTGGATTTTCATTACAAGCGCATGTCAGCTTTGTTCTATAAGCTCAATGGATTTAACGATCCTACACTAAAACATACGTTTGTTGCCTCTCTTCCAAAAGAACTCCAGCCTGAGATCCAACGGCAAGTTCATCTTCACCAGCTGGATATTTCCAATCTTTCTCTTCAAAAAATTTATCAGCTAGCAATCAGTTGCCTAAAGTGTCTATGTGAACAAAAGGACTTCTTCAAAGATCTCATTGAAAATCGCCAGCCATTCCAAAAAGCTTGCAAGAAGTCTTATCTCAGGATCAAATGCAAAGATGACAAAGACTGCACTTATACTCCAAAGAAAAAATCTCACTTTAAACAACATTCTTCCAAATGCCATCACCATACCAGACGGAAAAAGTCTTTCTGACACTTCAGAAAGAAAGACCCATTCTCTAAAAAGACTAAGAACAATCGCTGCTTCATTTGTAAAAAGAAGGGACATTTTGTAAAAAATTGTCCAAATCATCCAGAAAAAAGCAGTCTCTTTACATCAACATCTTCACACCTCTTCTGTTATATCATCCTCCGATGATGTTGAATCCATGTTCTCTGAACAAGACAGTGCTGATGAACAGATAGTTTTTGCCTTTGTTAACAGTGACTTTGAATCAGACACTGAATGAGTGCAACTTATCAACACTGTCCAGACCTTGCCTCCATCCATAAACCAAATCTCTATTCCTTCTATCCATATCTACATTTTACCTTCCAAATTTGCCAAACCAATATTTGTCATAGGATTTGTTGATACCGATGCCCAGAAAATTATGTTACATCCTTATGAGTTTTTCAAAGCTGCAGATGGTCAGATGTTTCAAACTAATCTCATCACCAAAAAACCTATTGAGATACAAATCTTCCCCAACTGTATCATTTGGTCCAAGATAGTTGGTTCTAAACTTCCTGATAAGGACCTCCTGATTGGGTTCGACCTTTTGTCCCAAGCCAAAAACTCCAAATTACAGCTTCTGGTGTGTCCTACAAAAAGTAGTTCAAGTCTTACACAGATGTTCTTTGTCTGTATCATCTTTCAGAAGCCCCTGCATCCTATCAACCACATGTCCAAAAGTTCCTACTTTTTTGTCCAGTGTTACATATTGAGTTCAAACATCCCAAACCTCTCTGGAAAAATGAAAACTTTTTCATTATGCTTCCCTTCAAACTTAACGAAGATGTCAATTTTACCAAAGCTACCCATCTCTAGTTGGCTCAACAGGAATGTGCTCAACTCCTCCAACAAGGTTTGATTGAACCAACCACTTCAGCATAGGCATGTCTAGCATTTTACGTTTAAAAACGTTCTGAGCTTCTCTGAGGAAAGAAACGCCTTGTCATTGATTATCAATCCTTGAACGGTTTTATCAACCCTCTCCCAAAAATACAGTCCATGTTCGTCCATCTCCAGAATGCAAAGGTAGTTTTCAAATTTGACCTTAAAGCTGATTTTTGGCAATTGGGTATCCATCCAGATGACCGACCCAAAACCACCTTCTGCATTCTTAATGCTCACTATCAATGGACAGTAATGCCCTTTGCTCTCAAAGTTGCCCCTTCACTCTTTCAAAAGGCCATGACCCAGATCTTTACACCTATTCTCCACCAAGCTCTCGTCTACATTGATGACATCCTCGGGGAACACATGTAGCTCGGATATTCAGGCGATGTGGGATACTCTTCTTCACCCTTGCCCGACCACAGCACACACGCTAGCTCTGATACCAAGTTGATTGGACCTGTGAGCCCACTGGCTCTTGACCCAACTCCAAAAGGCCTCGTGAGGCTGAGGAACACCCTTATCTCATATACCATGTGTGGTTCGGATATTCAGGCGTTGTGGGATACTCTTCTTCTTCTCTGCCCGACCACCGGCATACACGATGGCTCTGATACCAAGTTGACTGGGCTCATGAGCCCACTGGCCCTTGACCCAACCCCAAAAGGCCTCGTGAGGATAGGGAACACTAGAGTTTTCTTAACAAAAGAGATGTTTCAAGATTATTTGGGTACCTTAAGTACACTTTTATAATTTTACATGTAGATAGCTTTCTTCCTTCGATAAGGGCTTATAGTATCTACGTGATCTGCAATTCTTCTACCATCAATTACAACCCAATCATTATAGCTTTCTTTCTTCGATAAGGGCTTATAGTATCTACGTGATCTGCAATTCTTCTACCATCAATTACAACCCAATCATTCATAAAAACACCCAATTTGCAACTTTATACACAAGATATCACCATGGTGCATTAATAAAGTTCCAAAAGGATTTTAACAACAAAGACAAATAAAGGCATTAGAAATATCATCATGGCAAAAAGATTCATTCTGCTCTTATTGAGCTCTCTTTGGGATCTTTACAGTCCTTTAAATATTAATGACAAGTAAAGACATTGCTCAACTGGAGCTCTTTTTGGATCTTCTTGTCCCTTTTTAAATTAGTTAAAATCTTAAGTTTTGCCATTTCTTTCAAACTAAGTTAAATCAATAAGTAGCACTAAGAGTGGCTACTTGCTTACCCTTACCTTTTATGTTTTTTGGATAATCAAATTTCATGATTATCTCTTATATCCAAATTGTATTTCCTTCATTTTCCTTAAGCAAAAGAATAGAGAGTTGTAGGCATTATGAATTGTCCATAACTTGTAAAGACCTAGTGGCATTATGGCATAGTTGCTTAGTTAGCCATTGGGTCTTTCATGACCCTCTCCCTTTTTCTTCAAATTGTTATACTGCTAGAGTTGCTGCATGCTTTAACTTTGTACTTTTGTTGGTTTTTATCTTGAATAGATCATCTTGATCAAGATAGTTCAAGTACCTTAGCTTTCTTTGATATAATGTCGCTTCATGCCCTTATGCTATATAACATTGCATGCCGTTTCTTGTATTCCATAGTCACAAGGTAAATAAAATGCACATGCATTTAAAATATATGTGCATTTTAGATGTTTCTCTCTTGGAAATGATAGCTTAATCCATTGCATGACTCAGCAACTGTTATCCTAAATAAGTGAGGGAGACCCTGCGATCTTCTAACTTGTCTCTAAGGACTTAGGGAATTGGAAAACTAATTGACCACTGTAGGGGTACATGGGATCCCTGTAGGCCCTGAGACAACGTATTATAAACACAAAAAATGGAATAAATAACATAAACGAGAGAAGGGAAATCATGGACGGACTACTGGTAGTACTTCTTCGACAAAGTTATATTACAAGGATACCGAGCTATTGTTCCGTCTATGTGTAAGAACCTGTAGGCACATAGCCCAATTAGCTTATCTACACGATATGAGCCTTCCCAATTTGCCCTAAATACTCCTAAGGTTGCCTTGGTATTTTGAGTTACCCTTCGTTGAATCAAATCTCCTTTTTTAAAGGATCTGAGGCAAACCTTCTTGTCGCATATCCCTAAGAAGCAATGGTGGTATATTGTTGTTCTCAATTTTGCCTTTTTCCTTCTTTCCGTCATGAGGTCAAGACCCATGGCTATCAAAGAGATGTTTTTGTCCTCAACGAAATGAGCTGTCCTATGAGATGATATCCCTATTCAGCTAGAGTTACTGCATCAGCCTTGAATGCAAGAGAAAATGAAGTTTCTCTAGTTATGGTACTTTGGATGGCTCTACATGCCTATAAGATACTTTTAGCTCGTCTACCTAAGCTCTATTTCTGTCCTCTAATTTCTTCTTTAAGATGCCTTTGATGATCTTAATGATAGCCTTAACTTTCTTGGTGGACTGTAAGTGAGTTGAAGAGGTGAATTGGTTAGCTATCCCAAATCTTAAACAAAAGTCTTGGAAACTTTGGTTGTCGAACTGGTTGATATTGTCACTAGTATTAACATTAGGTATTACGAACTTAGTAGTTTTTTCGGTGATATTGGTGAGGGGACTCCCCCTCTACCCCTTTGGTGGAGTAATCTACTATTGTAAGTAATCTATCATTACAATAGTAAATTTAGTTTGTCCCTTTCTAGTAGGCATTGGCCAGTAATGTCTAACCCCCCATTACAAATGGCCAAAGTGAAGACATGACTATTGACTTCTCCAAGGTCAAGTAGGGCATTTTAAAGAACTTCTAGTACTTGTCACAATTCCTGACCATACCTTTGGCATCCTCATGCATTGTGGGCCAGTAGTACTCTTATTATATAGCTTTTGGAGGCAATGACTGTGTTTCATAATGATTGTCATAAAGTCTGTCGTGTATCTCTCTTAATACGTATTCTGCATGCCCTCTTTCTAAGCACTTCAGACATGGAAATGAGAATGCCCTCCTATAAAAGATCCCTTGAATAAGATAGTGATAGGTGGCCTTGTATTTCAATCTCCTTATTTCATCTTTACTTACTAGAAATTCTGCATTGACACTACCTCAACCTCTTTTGGCTCTGGTAATATAATACTTGGGAGGGGCACATGCTTTATCGTGATTGAGTTAGCTAGTTGATTCGTGTGAAATGAAGCCATTAGCTAAGTTATTACTTTATAGTTCTTTGCCCTTAGTACTCTCTCAACGTTGACCTCTATAAATTGCAACATCTACTCGTTGGTCTTCTTGCAACATCCCTTCATATTTTCTTCAGTATCTTGATATTAAGATACAATTTGGCTAGCCACAAGCTATGAGTAACTTTGATATGGAATCTTCTTGCCTCAAAGGCCTTAGACATCCTTAAACCAACAATGATACCTTCATATTTGTCTTCATTATTAAAGCCCTAAAGTCGAATTGAATGCCTCTATTGCTTCTTTGCCCAGGTACTCTAGGGATCCTTCATCTCCCAAGTCATTGGTAAATTCTGTAATGCAGCTAGTGATGACTTGAGCCTTGATAGTTAAGCAAGGTCTAAGGGTTATGTCAAACTGACTTACCTTTGAAGACTATTGCACAAGTCTCGACATATCCAACTTTTAAAGCACTTGTTTTAAAAGGCAAATTGGTAACTACTACAATGGTGCGGGCCTAGAAATATAGCTGGAGCTCCTTAGCCAAGATTACCAACACCAAAACTAGCTTCTTACACTTAGGGGACCTCTTTTCTATGTTTGCCATTGCTTTACTAAATGGACGAGGTACTTCTTCAACTGCTAAAAGGCATCTTCACATTCCATGGTCCAATTTGAAATTTACCTCCAATATTCTCTCTTAGCACAAAATGTACTTCAATTGGCACAACTTTGATCTCATAAATCTACCTCTTATTTTACTCATAGCAGAACTTAACTAGCAAGAGGAGGTTTTTCTTCTTCTCTTCTACTTTTCTTTTGTCTTTTTTCTTTAACCTCTCTTAGCCGACCATACAAGGGAAGAAGGAGATGGGTCCTTTTTTTTTTCCTTTTTCCCATTTATAGTTAGGGTTTTTGCTAGTGGGCTTGGGTGGGCTTGACATAAAACAAATAAAACTTGACCCAATAACAAATAGGTCCAAGTACTAATACATTATTAATATTAATTAAGGGCAATTATCCACCAACCACTTATTTTTTCTCACTTTTTTAAAAATACACAATTTTTTTTTTTTTACTGAGCTCCACTCAAAGTTATATTGTTTTGCACCTGTCCACTGTCGTCTTCAAACCGTTAAGAAAATTAACAGAATATTATCTAAATTACTTTTTTACCCCCAAATGAAAGTTACATATTTATCCTAAAATAAACGCAAAAAAAAAATGACATTTAACATTGTAGCCGTTACCTCCCAACGGATAAAATTTTGGATAAATAAACTCATGAATCCAATAACAAGAATGCATGAAACTTGTGCCATTCAAGCA
This sequence comes from Murraya paniculata, assembly GCA_030449075.1. Taxonomy (NCBI): domain Eukaryota; kingdom Viridiplantae; phylum Streptophyta; class Magnoliopsida; order Sapindales; family Rutaceae; genus Murraya; species Murraya paniculata. The sequence continues at coordinate 266,495 of JAEVFN010000009.1, read as the reverse complement.
ACTATACAAGCTGCTCACAACCAGCCATAGCTCACAATCGATCATATAAACCTACTCATACAATCCATAACCCATCATCTACACATTCAAGCCAACAACTGTGCCATTCATTGAAACTCATTATCTACACAGTTAAACATCATAACCACTAAAACATTTCTTCATTCAAAGATAACACTTGCTCAACTATCATCCACATATCACCTGCTCAACCATTCAATCAAACACATCATCCACACATTCAATTAAAAAATGGCATCAAGTTATAATTTGAGTTATGCAGCTAGTGGATAGCCACATAGAAAAGTTAAATGCACTCCAATTCACTGTTGGTGTGGTGTGCAGGCATGTGCTATGGTTTCCACTACACCACATAAATGCTATGCAATGTTTTGGTCATGCAGGTTCAATAAATGCAAGTTTTGGCAATGGTTTATGACCGAAGCTTTCATATACTCTAGTAGTAGTGACCAGATGACAGATAATCAAAATTTAGAGTTGAATGCAGTTAACTTTTGAGCTAATGATGTGATGAAGATAAAGAAAAGGCTAAAGGTCATTGAAGGAAGGCTTAAATGTATAATAATTATGCTAGTATTTGTCTGTGCAATTGTGTTTACTAAAATGTAATATAACTTACAAAATATGCATGAATAAAATGAGCTTAATTATGTCCTAATTGTCCTAGACTTGATTGTGCTTAAATGCACCGTAAATAATATAACTTCAACCATAATAAATTGAAAATAACATATCTAATTATCCAAAATAACCATTAATAATATCATCAAAATACAGGCCAAATAACAATTAATAGCCATATAACCACCAATATTCCAAAATAACTGGCGATATTCCAAAATAACAACCAAAATAGCAAGTTCAAACAAGTTTAGTTTGTTCTCATTCATCATTACAAAGAACCCGTCACATTTGAAACTTGAGGTGAATTTTCGGATTGTGTCAGTCCTAGACTTGATTTTCTTTTTCTTGTTCCAGCATCCCCAGAGCCAACTTGAGCCCTTTTTTTCCTTGTTCCAGCATTAGAACTCTGACCTGGACCACTTGGTATCTAAATATATGTTATGTTAGTTTAAGAACTTAACAAAAAGAACAAAAATATATGAACATGCAATGAAGATAGCACCTTTCTTCGTGTCTATGATGCTGCAGCTTCTGAAGCAGTTGACTTTGCTGCCAATGCCTATAAAACATGTTCATTTAAAAATGAATCTTATGTTATCCATAAAACAAACTAGACATCCACAAAAAATGGAAGTCAGCACCTGTTTTCTTCTCCTTATTGCTGTTGTGAAACATTTAATGGCTGACTTGAAATAGTTGATGCCTACAAAACACGACATCTGTTATTTAATGACAGTATACACATAATAAATAATAACAATGACATATAACGTATAATAATAAACTACTAAAAAAATAGTAGTAGTTTACCTCAGAATTATTGTTTTTTGCTCTATTTGCCCTTGCAACATATGGCCTTAATGGACAAGACCTCATATTATGGTTAGAGCCTCTACAGAATGAGCAAATAACAAAGAATTTTCTTTTCTCTTTCTAAGGCTCATTTTCTACTCTTTTACTGGATTTTTTAGGCCTTCCAACCTTCTTCTGCATAATTGGTGGATTAATCAATGGTCTTCCTGTACGCTCCCATGTACACTAATCCGAAATAGGGCTAAAGATTATTGAATATGTATTAAGATAAGCCTATCTAGTAAACCATATCAGAACATACTTCTCAATTGCATGTCTTGCATATCCAATGGCATCCATTGCATGTTGACAAGGGAGGTCGATAATTTCCCAATAACCGCAACCACATGTTCTGGTCTCTAATTTCACCACAAACCTCCTAGGTGGATTATAAACTGTATCCATGACTTGAAAATTTAGCTCGTCAAAAGCTTGTATAATCATCTTCTGTGCAAGCTTTCTTTTTTTGTCTAACTCTTTCAAAACTTTAGATGTCAGCTATCTTTTCCAAGTGGCTACCTTATTTCTTCTCTTTGTAAACCGTTTCATAAGTCTACATCTAATTTCTTCAAGCATTGTCAAGCAAGGTCAGTCTCGGTAAGGTAATATCTAGCTGTTGAAGCATTCTGATGCATTGTTGTCAGTTCGGTCTACCATGCAATTTCTGTCATATGTGTGCATCGACCAATTATAACCATGTAGTTTTCTTTCCAACCACTCAAATGCAACCTCTTTTACGGCTTTTATCTTTGCCATTACCTACTTAAAATCATGCTTGTTACAACTCTTAGTAGCTTCCAAAACAGTTGTTTCAACTGTGCACCAGCAAATGACTTGGAAAATTAGCATAAACATGCCTAGCACATGCCGTATGATAAGCAGTAGGCCATGTGCTTGAAATTGTATTAATCAGCCCCTTTTGTCTATCACTAATAAAAGTCACATGCCTTCCATCATCGAGATAACTATGCAAGTGCTCCGTAAACCATCCTCATGTCTCCGTATTCTCAATCTCACAAACACATACTGTCAATGGGACAATCCCATTATTACCATCCATGTCAACAACGACTAACAGTACTCCACCATATTTACCCTTCAAATGACATCCATCTACCCCAATAAAAGGTCTACAGCCATTAATAAATGTATTTCTTTGTGCTGGAAACGAAACAAAAAAACTTTGGAATAATACCTTGTCGAGTATAAAAACAGCATCACATAACACCTTGCATATTGCTCCCGAATCAGCTTTGTGAAAGGCTGCAGCATACTCAAACAATTTCTTATATCCCTTCGAATGATCCCCAAATACCTCCAGTCGTGCCTTTGCTCTAGCCCGATACAATGTCATCTTTTCAATCTTCATACCATAAGTCTCTTGCATATAATTCTTCAAAAGATCAATCTTCACATTTGGATCAACAGAAACCTGAATTTTTATTTTAGTAGCTACCCAAACAGAAGTAACTTTCACTATCTTGCTGTTAAGTCGGCACTCATACTTCTTGCTGTATTCTCGCAATATGAAACTAGTTCCATCATTTAGTTTTGCACCAGGCACATACTATGGACAGCCAGCCTCTTTACAAGTACCCACAAATCTTCTTGGCTCACTAGATATTGTTTTAATGGCAAACCCTTTTCTAATCATCACCTTATGCAATATCTCTCTAAAATGAGCAACATCTCTAAACACATGTCCTAATTTTAACCTATTTTTCCCATCAGCACCCGTTTTGTACTCATGTTACTGTATGTAATTAGTCAATTTGATAGTGTCGAGCTCAATATCATCATTAGAAGAATCAACGACCCCTTTTACTTCATTACTATGATCAAATAAACTACCATTTGAATTAGAATCAACCTCAGCTTCAGTAGTGCCTTCGCTGTCCTCATCAACAAGAGTAGCTTCAGCAGTACCATCAACTTCATCTTACATGACTTCTGCATTAACATCATCATCGTTGTAATCATTTCGGCCCAAGTAATCAGATACTAATGCATTTTCTTCAAATTCGTTAGCTCCAACAGTAGCTTGTCCCTCAACAACAGTTTCATCAACAAGAGAAGCTTGTCTCCCAACAACAGCTTCTCTCTCAACAATAGCTTGTCCCCCAACAAAAGCATTTTCCCCAACAGAATCGTTCAACTGATTAATCAGTTCATCAGGCAACACAACTCCTAAGTTAGTCAATAATGCTTGCAGTAGGGTAGAATCTTGAAACTGAGGACACAACACTGGTGCAACTTCAACCGTAAGAGTATTGACACCCAAAGACTGATGAATTCTAAGTAAACATTCTAGCCCAAAATCTGAATCCAGTGTAATCTTAACCTTATTCTCCGGGTTCGTAACGTTTAACAAAATTTTTGAAGCATAATCTAACCCATATGGACTCTAATGTTTAAAACAACCCCTTTAATCTTTGCGACGGTACAATCAGGTTAAAGCAACCCTAAATTCTTCTTCATGCCGCGAAAAGATATCACTAACTCTACTTGTTGCATCCTAAATGTCCTGAAAAAAAAAAGATTCAACACTAGTACAGTTCTTGAGTATTGAAACAAAGCAAGTATTGATCATTCAAACATCTTATATTTTATACTACAATGTTAGTTACTGAACTATATAAACACATACAGATACGTACAATGTTATTTCAAACATCTTTACTATTTTCTTTATCTTCTTATTATCTTCGTATTAATGTATTATTAATATTGCAGGTAAGAAACTTAAAGAAAAGACATGCAAACAAACATCCTGCTGGACTTTGTGAGATTTTAAATTGTAGCCAGTTTTTCAAAGATTTAATTTTGCATGCAACAGCCAAATCTTCACCAGGGGGCTGAGGGATATGAATACATATATAGCCAGGGGTTAAAATATTTCAAAAAACCACGACCCATAGTTCAGCAGCTAAAAATTTTCAAAAGCCCCAAATTTTATATGTATACCACAAGCAGAGATACATGAGTAGGCAGGGGATAAACATGCATTGAACTATAGTAGCACAATCTTTCATGCATTTAAGTCTCAACATATAAAAACAAATATTACTCCCCAATTTATCATTACCCCCAAAAAATTTGTTACAAATCGACCTAATCTATATTTTAGGGTTTCATGTAACCATGATTAACAACAATCAATAGACAAATTTGAAACAACATTGTTTCATGTAAAAAATTAAAAGAAAATAAATAAATAAAACTAAACTTACTTGATTGTAGCTTCAAACCACCAAAAACCAAAACGTCGCGACTTCTTAACAGCTCACCGCTTTCCTCAATGCCTCAGAGTCTTCGAATTAACAAAAGATCTAGAACTTAAGCATGGTTCATTGATGAAAATGCATGGAAACTACAAGAAAAATGGCGGGATTTTGTTGCTTTTTCATGCATGGTGGTGGGGAATAAACTATGGCTATTTTCGTTGCTTGTTGAGCTGTGGACCACTATGCCTTCGTTTCCCTTTTTTTCCCCTTATCACAGATTCTAAACGATGTCATTTTTGAAGCGTAGGTGAAATGATCATTTTCCCTTATGACGTCAGTAAAGTCTTAATGGTTTGAAGACAGCAATGAACAGGTGTAAAACAATATAAATTTGAGTGGAGCTCAGCAAAAAAAATTAAGAATTGTGTATTTTTGAAAAAGTGCGAAAAAATATGTGGTCGGTGGATAATTGCCCTAATATTAATATTAATTGTAGTAACAAATAACAAAAATAACAATAATAATAATGACCTAAAAATATTTACAATCAAATAAGTATAATTACTGACTTGATTTTCGAGTATAACAACAATACTTTTTAAAAATTAAAATAAATTGTGTTTATAGAATTAATCTCTTACATCGTTCCTAATTTCATTGTTGTCATTTAGGTTTTTTTTACCTTATTTACCGTTAAGGTTGGCTTAATACAAAATTAATTTAATTATTTTATTTTTCTAAGATAAATAGGCCAAAAATTACCATATGGGATTATTTTAGTTTTCACTTTTTTTCAGTTTATCAAATTTCAACATTTCTATTTTTTTTTTTTTAAAAAGATATGAATGAAGAAAGCCGAAATCAATTAATTAGCCTTTAAATCCCCAAGAATTTGAAATCAGGTCGTTAGTCAAAGAACATTAATCGCATGCTACTAAGTCAAGCCCTTAGCGACACGTGGGGTACTAAAAATGTTATGTTTTATTTGAAATGTTATAAAGTGCTGAAACAAGTACCTAATAGCTAATAAATTATGATACATGTTGTAGGTGACCAATTATTGTTCTAAGGGTAATATTGTCCAAATTTTAACTTATGTTAAGGTAATTTTAAGCCCTGTATAGTATGGAAGTGCTGTGCCGAAAAAAAAAAAAAAGGCTATAGTTGTGATATAAAGTTGATATTGTGAGATTAATATGACTTTAAATAATAATTGTGACAACAATAATAAAAATATTATAAATTTTTTATTATACAAATATACAATAAAATTAATTTAGTTTATAAATTACAATAATAAAATATTTATCGAACATTTTAAAGTTAAAAGCATTTAAGCTACACTACCTAACCACCCAAAGATGGTCAAGAGACTTAAATAAAAAAACAAAAGGTCAATTGATTGTCTAAACTGCTTTTTATTTGAACTCTTTTAAAAGTAAAAATCCAAATGCAATTATCTTTTTCTAGTGGAGCATAATTATTATTAGCACCATTATAACAACCTTTAATTTTAAGAGTTGGATTATTGGCACCCCTTCAAAATTATGTTGAAATTATTTTAAATATTTATAAAATTTACCTTTTGTTGAAATTGCATTTAGTGACAGAATATATCTAACTAAACCACATGTTAAATGCATTTAGTACCCTTATTATAAACCCCATTTTATTTTTAAGCCATAAATTATATCTATATCTCTGTCACTATCATAGACCAAGGGTGAGCAAATAACAAGAATATTTTTATATAGATAAAAATAAAAGTCTACAAAAGTTTTTTCATGTAAGTGATTATTTTGTAGGACATGTTTCAGTGTTTACTTTTTTATTTTTTGTTTTTTATTTTTGGTTGCCCTGGTTGCCCCACTTAAGAATCAAAAAACTAAATGCATACTAAATGGATTTTGGGAAAGATTTGGATTTCACAAGTGATTTTAATTAAAGTTAAATTTGTCATTATAAAGGGTATTATAAGCAATATCTATCATTTTAAAATAATAGCTATACGGGTCGTGTGCTAGCTCTTGAGGTATTGTTAATTACCTTCCCCAAGCTCTTAATTAATAGGTTATAATAAATAACCGCGTTGTATCCATGTAAACCACTTCTATGGTTCAATCAATAGGATACGATAAATAACCGCGTTGTGTACATATAAACCACTTCTATAGTTCTATATGATTACAAATTTATGATTATAGATTACAAATTTATGAGACAAATATCAATTAATATGTAGTAATATTATTCAAAAATTAACTAATATATACACTAAACACTAGTATCATATCAATATTGGATTATAAATTTATTCATATCATATTTATGTCATGTTAAACTTATTTATAACCTATTTTTAAGAATAATATTGACATTTATTTTTTTAAGTTAATTTTTAAATTTTTTATACTAAATAGGTTACATGCGTCAGCATGACTAATAAACAAATCACATCCATATTTTGATGTTTCAACACAATCAATAAATGAATCGTATTTGTGTTTACTAACACAACACGATTACATGAATTGACACCCCTAAAACTTTAGGATCTATTTATAACAGATTGCAACAGTTTTAAAGCAAAGACAAGTATACGTTTCTAGCGAAAGAAAGAATAACACACCAGTTAACACAAAAGCAAATACGTCTAATGCGGGAATGGAATGTCAAGTTTCCGTACCTAATGGCCAATACTATGTAAATCAACTCATTTATCTAAACTGAATTCCAACGATTTGGCCGTTGGCCCAAATGACAGAATGACAAAAGCTACTCTTCCTTCCATCTCTTTTCTACTTCCTCCAAACTTTGAACATCCTTGTAATACTTGCAAATACGGAAGATAGACCTGTAACCATGAACAAATATTATTTAAGTATAAATCTTGAAAGGAAGTTTCTGAAGATGAAACTAATAGACTATTGCCACATACCAGTAGAGAAGGCATGCTGCAGCACAGAGAATCACATTCCTTTGAGCCTTGTAGATCTGCAGAAATCACCTCAACAGTAAGTATAATAAAAATAATCAAATCAGAACAGATATACAGTAACAAGGAAACTTCGAAAGGAAAATGTAAATGCTTTGATGAAATTGGGTCATGGGATAGAATGTCTGCGCCCTTTGCCAAGAACTACATGTAAGAGCACAATTCTCAGACAGAAAAATCAATAGTGCAATCACTGAAAGAATCAAGGCTTCCTTATGTAATGATGCTTTATGAAGTACACACTTAAATTGCAACACATGTAGAGACTGACTCTGTGCTTTTCTGCAGCTTCTCTGTTCATTCAATCACCAAGGAGATTCCACAGATTCTCACAGAAAACACATAAAATTCTTTATAATCATAATGCGACCTCATTTTTCTACAAATCAATGATTTGAAATCATCATTCATTTCCTTCTACAGCAAATCCTTCAATAAGCATTAACTTAAAGTTTTAAGTAATTATTAAATGCCTATTATTTCACAACTAATTTGCACAGATAATAATAACTATTTATGTCACCACAATACTAAACTGGCCTTCTATGTGTCAAAAATCAAACCATTATGTAACAATAAAGCTTCTAATCATCAATAAAAGTTATCATCTCATTTTCTGACCACAAATCAAATAGAATTGACAAGATAAACATAAGGTTTCTATAAATTTTTTCCCCTTTATTTTTAATCCATAAATCACGATGTCAGGAATTTGTCAACATTTAATTCTTCAAGCATTGAATTCACACCACATATAGCTCACCCTTAAGAACCACAAGTATTGCAACTAATATATTTAAACAATGGACTACTGATATCATATATTGTATATAAATAAAGTAACAGTTATAGGGAACAAGCCAAACACCACAATAAGAGTTTTCTTGATGCTAGACTCCTAAAAGAGTAAGGATAGAGCTGTTTGCACTCTAAAATTTACTCTAAACACTCGCATTTTAATAAATGTTTATATTACTAAAGTATCTTTAATGTAATTTACTATTACGGACAATTAAATACATAATTTTTTTTTTTTTTTTTTACTATCTCTGCACCACCTCCAATACACCTATTATCTGCACAATTATTTTATCTTATACCCTAATCCTCTTCAACATCAAATCTAATCTACCATAAAATTATTACTTAATTTTAACAAATATCTACCATGAAAAATCAAATCAATGTTCATTGTCTCCCTGTGATAACACAATTGAAATATGTACATGAATAATTGAGGGAGGAAAATGATGTAAAGGAAGAAAAAAATGTGAAAAAGCAAGAAGAAAATCAAATTGGCATTCCTAATTCAAATGATCTACATCTTTACCAAACACCCACGTACATTCATGATTCATGGCAATGGCCCTCTTGAAAAATAATAATAATAATAATAATACTAGGCTTGAAGTCACAACATATGTCATCGAATAGCAGAAACAATACAAATCAAGCAAGAACAATGAATGAGGGAAAGAAATAGAAAAAGAAGAACCTGACACATTTAAAAAAGAGGACCATTTCTATGTGTGTAAAGACGAAACAAAGCATCTTAAAGAAAGGGTTTAGTGAGGACTATTATGACATTCGAAAGAGTGTTTTTGAGTAAAAATTGATATTTTAAAGTTATTAAATGAGTGTACAAAGTATAAGTGTTCAGAATCAAATTTAGAGTGCATAAAACCCCACCCGAAGAATATGGAGAATAAAAAGAAAAGGGTTCAGGAAGAAAAATTATAAATAAGTATAAAAAAAGAAGAAAAAGCATAATTGGGAGAAAAGAATATAAAGTATATAGACATATAACAGAAATTTGGCAAAGCCAAAAGGTAGAAAGAATTCTAAAGAAGGAATGGTTATGTAGAAAGAATTCTAAAGAAGAAATAGTTATACTGTTTCTTTAATTGATCAATGAAAAAACATAACTTACGTTCTTATTAGCAGGGGTCAAAGCATACGCAAAGGGAAACTAGAAATCTACTTCAAATAAATAACATAAAAACTATCTAGATAAGAGTGCTACTATATGTGTTTTCAGATCTAGAACTGCAAATTGAAAACACAATTAATCAATATAATATCTGTACGCTCCAAAATTTAAAACATTCCAAAGTTGATATGATGAGCTTATGTTTTCCTATGGCAATCATTCCTTCTGAGAAAAAAATCCTGACCAATTAAGTTACTAAAACTGATTGAAGGGAAGAGCAAAAAATGATCACTTTTACATTAAGCGGCTTCTTCCATCAGGTGAGCTATTAACCGTACCTAAACCTCATAACATGATTTTACTTGGTGTGACCTTAAAGCGTCTTACCTTAATTGACTCATAAAGAGATGAATCTTAATGAAATTTGAACACATAACAGATTCTTACCCATATGTAAGATCTGGCCATCAAGTTCTCTCAATTCAGTTTTGGTTTATTACAAAGTGGGTAGAGGAGAACAGCCATAGCAAAAGAATTTCTTATTGGACAATTAATCCAGAAGCGTGAACAGAGATGAAACAACTAAAAGAGAAAACATATTTTTCAACAGAGCATCCTTCAAACCATAATTTTCATTTATTTTCCTCCCATGCAGACACAAACACGATTTCATTGCTTCTCATGACAGCAAATCCATGACTTAATGAGAAAGGAAGGGGAAAATGAAAAAAGAGAAGAGATAATAAAAAATAAGAAAAAAGAAGGGACGATAATGAAAAAAATGAATATTGATGAAAATAAATCCTCCATTCATGCTAGCATATGTGTAGGGCCTTGCTTGCCTCTCCTGCCTCTGAAGCACATTTGTGGACACACTTAGACTTTGCCAATCAACTCACTTCCTTCAAAATCTTTGATTGATTGACGGATTATCAAAGAAACTTACAAGGTTATAGAGTGTATGGCTTTCTGGTTTCGATAAAGGAAAGGAAAAAAAAGGGTTTTAGAATAAGAGATAGCATACGAGAGTGAATGGTTCAATTACTATTAAAATGGAACCAAAGTTATCCAAGATATTGTATTCACATATTCATGACACAATTTCCTACAAAACCTGTTCTCACGCAAAAACAAGAAGTCTCTTGACAACTATTCATCAATTGTTCTTCAAGACAAATTCATAAAATGAAAAAATGCTTTTGCAAGCTACTCACATCCTAGCAAATTTTAGGAATTTTTAGCATTTTTAATAAGGGAAAAATCATAGCAATTATACGCAACTGCATAAATTGATAATTCCATAAATTTTTAATTTTTTTAAAAAATAAAATCATAAATAAGCAAATTAGAGAAACACTTACAGACTTCTCATATCGATCTCTCTCAGCGGCAGTGCAGATCTCAGAAGTGCACATCAAGCGATGCTCGTTCTTCCAATAGATATCTGCACAAATACAACCATAACCAAGTTCTCAAATCAAGAAAGTCGTCAACCCTAAATAAAAATGAAAATAAAAAAATGGAAAAAAAAAAGGGAAAACAACTGAGCACCGAGCAGCTGGAAACCGGCAAAGGGAACTATAAAGAGGGCTGGTTGGAGGATGAGAGAGACAAGGGAAACCAAACGATTCTTTAAGAGCTTAGGTGACGGAATTGTCAAGAGAATGGCTATCGCGGCCTCTGCTGCTACCACATAAGTAAGTATTAACCACTGCAGCGCCATTCCTCCTGTTGAATTTGTGAAATGATCAATGAATGGGTTCTGGATTTTCGCTTTCCTTTTTCACTCTGATCCGATACTTGGCTTAACGCCGAAGGTAATGCTCCTATTCTAGATCTTTGAGGGCAATGTTTAAGACCGCGCCCTTCAGGTATGTGGTATTTGCAAGTAAACGCAAAATAAACACAATTTGCGGAAAACAACATTATAAGTATAGGACGTTTATTGACGAGTGCACACTTAATTGTATTAGGATTTATTACATTAAAATTATTTTATATTATGGTGTATTTGGATTGTATAGTATTACATTACATTAAGTTATAATACAATACTTTATTTGGTGAAGTATGCATTGTATTAGTTATAATAATATTTTATATTATTGTTTATATTAAAATTAATTTTATAATTATTAATATTTTAAAATTTGATATATTTATTTTTTATTAAATTTTTTATTTAAATTTTAAATAAAAATAAAATTATTCATTGGCTGCCACTGCCAACCACTATGAATTGTTGTTGGCAGTCAAATTCCAATATCAACTGATGTCATTTTTTGTACTATTAAAATCTTCATTACCGAAACTACTCAATGGTGCATGTATCACCAACAATGGAGCTTTTGTTCACGATAAATCAAAGGATAAAGTTTCGAGATTCAAAATTTTAAATATAGATCTATGACAAACTATAACTCTGTTGACGGAAATATGTGTACTTATGGACTTCAACAGGCATAAAAATTGACTGCCAGTGGTGACGCTAACAATTGTTGAATATGGCCTCAATTAACCTTAATTTCATAAATTTAATAATTAATAAAAATGAATAAAGTGATTTAATGAAAGTTAATATAATAACAAAATAAATCTAATGGTACGTGGCATAAACCCGGGAGGGGGGGGGGGGAGGGTGAGGGTGTGGGATTATTTAATGTTGGATATGCTGCATGAATTCAAAATTTAATCCAATGCAATTGATATTTTTTCATGCTAAGCACAGTATAGCATTGAATAGTCTCCAAATAGTGTTCCAAACATGCTCTTAGGTAAAATTACTCCAAAATTTAATTTGTACAGTTGTTTTTGATAAGTCTCTACCCGGTACCTTAATGCAGTTGCAAATTTTTTTTAATTTGATTACAAAATTACCCTTATTAAAATCCATATGAGAACTTTTATATATCACATTTTCAACTACTATGAAATAGTTTTTGAAATTCATCATTTGAGGAGTTAATGTTTTATTTATATAATCTCAAAATATTGTACTAAACAAATATTTTGAGTGTCAAGGCTGATTATGTCACCCTTTATTAAGTGCATTTTTTAACTTTTATACAATATAAAAGATTGAATTAAAAAAAATGAAATTCAGCGCCCGTCCAAAAATTATTGTTAGCTTCCTCACGATTGGCCGGGAAAGTACCTTCCCACACAACAGACTTTCATCCTGCAGCAATTAATGTAAAACAGTGAGCATTAATATAACAAAGTCTATGAGAACATTGGATTCTAAATCATCAAAACCTTTCAGTTGATCTTGCATTTTCAGAAACCACACAAAAGACTGTTGTTCTGCTGCCCTTTCCATTGTTAACTAAATCTGAGACCCCATAGGAATCAGTACTTCAGCCTCTACAAAATTATATCCCCATAGAACTTTTATAATCCCATCAGAATCTCTCACAAGAACTCCTAAACCAGCAAGCTGTTTTGCTGAATTGGTGGCATCATCCGCATTGACTTTAAACTAGTCTCTTGGAGAACATCACACTTGTTGCCTTATCACGCTTTAATTCTCCAAGTGATTTGAACTTGGAATTCTGACTCTCCCAAAAGAATCTAAGACAGCCTTATCTTTTGCCACAGAAATCATAGGGTCCACTTACTTGCCTTAAAAAAGAAAACGGTTCCCTACATGCCAAGAAGACCAAAAAACAGCAACTAACAGTTCAATTTCTACCATACTCAAGTTCTTTGACTTTCCCTGCGGCACACTTAACATAGATTGCTCTGCAGGATTTTGAATCTTATTACCAAAAGGAACCATTCTACATATAATCCAATAAAGCATTGCATTCCATCTTTCTTCTACGTAGCTGGCAAATCGCTGGCATATAGATTTGGGAACACTTTCTTGTACCCAAGATTTTTAGCTATTGGTAGTAAGTTTTGAACAGCTCCACGTAAAGATTTTAACTTTGAATTGCAAGGCAAGGGTCCAAACATCTGATGTGCTATCAAAACAACTAGGAGAATTAGGAAACTTGATCTTTTGAGTAATCTGATAGCTACTTTTTACTGAATAACAACTCGGCCTATTGCACTGCTAAAACACTTGGTCCACTTTAGGATTTCGTGGAAGAGGAATGGTCACAATCCCTCATGAAATACTGGTAAATCTTTGACTTATTACGCTTATTACCGAACCTAATTTTACTCGGATACACCGGCATCTTGAGATCCAGTTGCTATTATAAACCTGCACTCTTATCACCAGTTTCGATTCTCCATCTCCAGCCTTTGTGAAGAACTAGCTTTTCCTATAGAATGTTTCTTCTCCAAATGAATGAGGGTTAGATCTTAGTTCAGTACGCAAGAAATTCAATTACTTAAAATATCTTGCTTGCAAAACTTTAGATACAAGAGAATCTAGAAACTGTAGAATTAGCTACCAAGGCTTGGTTAAAACATGATAAATCTCTGAATCTTATTCCATCTCTACTTTTTACTTCGGTCATTCTCTCCTATATAGGCTGATGGATGCTTTTTTTTCCGTCTTTAGAGCCTCTCCAAAACTTAGCTATTCCCTTCTGGATATTATCATACAATTCCATTGAAATATTAGATACAGCCATGGCATAGGCTTGAAAGACTTGAGCAACAGCCTTAATAAAGACGTCCTTGTTAACGTTAATGTAGAAATAGTCACAGCCAATCCCAATCTTTTGCAATGAGTATAGTCCAAGTTAATAACATTATTGTTGTAAGTGGTTGGCTAACACTGAAAGACTTGCCATTAGATTTAAGCTTCCTAATGCAGCTGTTTGCTATGAAGGGCTGTCTATAGAACATACATTTGTTCTAATAAAGGGTCAGAAGTCGGAATTGTTGCAGAAATGGGGGACAAAACTTTTAGGTTGAAATTTGCGAAGAACCATACATAGCTGAACTTGATTGTCTTAAAAGACAATTATCCACGAAAAACAAATTCTTATGCTCTCTTAAATAAGAACTAGGAATTAAGATGATTGAAGAATGGCTTTAGTCTCTTGAAGTACAACAAGAAATAAATGATCTAGAAGATCAGTTTTAAAAGAAAGTTTGTGCAGAAATTCGCAAAAGGCATGTACTAACTCTCCCATATGAGCCAGACTTCAAGGAAGCCCAAATTCTTACTAAAGCAAGGCCCATTCAAATGAATGTGAGGCACTTAGAAATTTTTAAGAAAGAAATTGAGGACCTCTTACAAAAGGGGTTGATAAGGAAAAGCTATTTGCCCTGGTCTTGCCCAACTTTTTACGTGGAAAATTCAGTAGAAAAGGAAACGGGATCCTAAGGCTCGTCATTAATTACAAATCCCTTAATATGGTGCTTAGATGGATTAGATATCCATTACCTAATAAAAATGATCTATTAAATAGATTACATTTAGCAGTAATATTCTCAAAGTTTGACATGACAGGTGGATATTGGCAAATTCAAATGGCTGAAAGCGATAAATATAAAACGGCTTTTCACAATCCTGTTTGGTCATTATGAATGGAATGTGATGCCATTTGGTATGAAAAAACGCCCTTTCGGGGTTTCAAAACATGATGAATGACATATTTAATCCTTATACAGAATTTATTATAGTCTACATTGATGACGTTCTAATATATTTTAAGTCCATAGATCAGCACTTTAAAGCATTTGAATGCTTTTTATGAAGCTGTTAAAAAAGTTGGTCTAGTCGTCTAAGCCAAAAAGATGCAGATGTTCGAAACATCAGTCCGTTTTCTTGGACATAATATTTCTAGAGGGACAATTAAGCCAATTGATAGAGCTGTTGAATTTGCTTCCAAGTTCCTTAATGAAATTAGGGATAGAAATTAGTTGCAAAGATTTTTTGGAAGACTTTATTACATAGCAAACTTACATTAGGATTTAGCTAAAGATGTTAAACCTCTTTATGCTAGACTAAGAAATAACCCTGCTCTGTGGATGCCTGAATATACAAAGGCAGTTCAAAAACTCTAGCTTAAAGCTAAAGAGCTACTATTTTTAGTCGTAGCACATCCTGATGCCTTTAAAATAGTAGAAACTGATGCCTCCAATCCAGGTTATGCAGGTATCCTCAAGCAATCTTTAGAAGGGAAACACAGTCTAGCTAGATTTACTTCTGAGGCATGGAACCCTAGTCAACAAGATGACCTTTTGTAAGTCTGCCAAAGATATCTTAGAGAAGGATGCTAACAATATAGTTTCTAAACAAATATTTGCCAGATGGCAGGCCATGCTTTCTGTCTTTGATTTTGATATTGAATATGTATTGCAGGGCTTCAAGAAAAGCTAACCTAGCCTCTTTATCATAAGGACAGCTTAAAGCACCCCCAACTAAGAAGTAGAAGAAGGATCAAACTCCTTATTATATTAACGACTTATACCAGTAGCAGTCGTTGAGGATGAGCACATCAACCTAGATGCAAACGATGTGGCTGACATCTATCTTGCAAGTCACTTCTATTATCACCTTCCCCATAAAGATCAATGGTCCTATAAATAGATTTTGACATAAACCGATTCGTGGGAAATCGACCTGTGAGGTATAATTTTCTTACTTGAATATAGTAGATTTATTTTAAGCTAACAAATCTCCTTAAGTATTGAAATAATTATAATAATAATATAAAATATTTATGATAGTAGATTCTAGAGTAATGATGACATAAGCGATGATATAAGTAATCATGCAATAAAAGATGTTTGTAGAAATATTTAGAAATTGTAGAATTTACAAAAATATTTATGGAAAGATAAATCTCAACTATTAATCAAGAATTATAGTGGCAAAATCCTAGTCATCCATCAGCTTTAGGAAATCCTATAAATACCCCTAACCCTTTCATTTTCCATATCACCTTAGAAATACCCCTAGCCCTTTCATTTTTTATTCTAATTAATAACCTCAAGGAATAGAGAAATCCTCAAGTCAGGAGGGTCGAGAAGTCAAGGTCTAGAGGTAAGTAACACATCAACTGTAATGTAGGGACGAAGTACTTTTCTTTTTACAGCAATTCATCTTTAATTATTTCTTTATCTATGATGTGATTGTTTATTATTTAATCCTTATATGATCGGCTATACTGCCTATATTGTGATATTTTCTTATTGAATCCTTAAATGGTCGTATATTATGATATTTTCTTATTTAATCCTGATATGGTTGGCTATGCTGCCTATACTATACTGTGAAATTTTTATTTAATTATGATACGGTCCGCTCTGCCACCTATATTATAATCTTGTTTTATTTAATCTTTATATGGTCGACACTGCCTCTTATATTAAAGATTGTTGTCTTTACAAAGCCTTGCATGGTTAGCTTTATTGTACATCTAGGAACTTTACATGTTATGACATTGATTACATTGCACACATGCATTTCATGTTAATATATTAAGATTACTTTACAAAGAAGACATTTTAAATATGGGTTTTGAAAAATGAGTTGTTGTACCACCAGGGTGGCAAAGTGTCTAAAGAGGGCAAGCCCTTAAAGCCAAGTAAAGAATGATCTTCTAGGGATGACAATACGTAACGCCCAAAAGATCAACTATTAATTTAGGCCCAAGGGCATGTTGTGTTAAAATGAAAAATGCCAACCTTATAGTGCAACATACTTAGGGCCCTAATAAAGTGATTTATATTTCTAAGTATCTTTTAAAGATTTAATGTTCATAAGGCCATCTCTGTGCATAATCATCAATACATGCAACTAGGCATTAGCTTATGTGGTCCTGGCATTGTTGGTAATAATGAGTAGGTCAAGCTAGCGTCAAGTCCCAATCGAGACAAAGTGCATATAGGCATGTCAAACCATGGGATTGTGGTGGGCTTAGCTATGTTTCTATAGAAAAATAAATATCTTATGTTCAATTATGTAATAATAAAGTTTTTCTTAAAAATATATATACACTAAGGAATCCCCACGTGTCTCTTACATTTTGTAGTGAAATTTGTGCTTGCTATGTAAAACTCTTTATAAGAATCCATGATGATATTAAAAAGTAATGAGATTTTGAATATTTTGAAATAAATCACCTTAATTTAATTATAAAAATGGAGTGTTACACAACCATCACATGAGGAGTGATAACCTAGATTGAGAAAGCATTTTAGAGGTAGAAGGCTTAAACCCTCAGAGTATAATTATCATGGGAGCTGGCCTTATTTCTTCATGGTGCTTCACCATCATTGAATTCTTCAAATATGCTAACCAATTTCCTGACTGGTTTAAGTTTTGGGGACCCGATCATGCAATCTTACCCGAGCCATTAAAGAAAATTTTGATAAGTTCTGCAGTAGAAATAGTTTTAGAAGCTGACCGAAGAGCATGATGCACTTTGTTGGATCTCATGCTATCCCTTGGATCATGAAATGGGAATATGATTTTAATTTTGAGCGCCATATTGGTCTAGCGGAATCTGTTCCAAAGCTTATGAGAACTATTTCAACAAGATGGTGGGCTAAGTTTAATTACTCTCACCATAAAGGTAAAAACTACTGTCCCCCTAAACTCTCTCTATTTATACTTTCAACAGAAGGGTCTTATGATCAAGATAAGGATATGGGGTCCCACACCGATCCATAGATTAGAAAGCTAGTCTTAACTCAATGAATATCCATTGAAGAATTGAAGAGCTAGCTTGAGAATCTTAACCTGAGCTCAACTGACCATTCCAACAAAAGAAGAGCAAAATATAAGCAAAACTAAAGCAAAAAGGGGCTATAAGCCAAAGGAAAGAGAAAAAGCAATCAAGCATGAAGAGTCAGAATCATCATCGTCAAGCCCCAACAGTGAGAGAATCTTGGCAGGTTATTCCTAGTACCCTGATAACTATCCCTGATGAGCTGTCATCCATAATTTTTGTCTTAAAGACAATTATTGATTAAAGGAATCTCAAGTGAGTGGAGCGACTCCACAACATCTCGGACACGTGGCTCACTTTTGTTTACCATAATTGTGTTTGCATAACTAAAGTTAACTTTTAATAATTGTAAGGCCAATTGTTAACTCTCCTTTTGCTATAAAAGGAAGAGTCCTGACGCCGTGTGGTGCACAATCTTTAAGTTTTCTTCAAGAATGTAGTTTGAAATGTGCTGTTTTGAGTTTCCAGTGTGTCTTGTATTGCTCCTTTCTTTTGTACAATAAAAGCTACCCATCTCTTCTCTTGTAAGTGTATTTTCTTTTCACCACCTTAACTCGATCTTGGTTAGAGTTTGGTATCAGAGCCATATAGGGGAACAAGGATTAGGCTAGTTTCTTTAAAAGTCCAAACAAATACTTTAGGGTATCATTTATAAAGGATCGGCGAGGTGGTAATGCGGTTTGTCTTGTTTAGCCAGTAGAGTGTTTGGGGAACTAGGCGAAGTATATCGATTCACAAACTAGTAATGGTTCGACGCCCATTTATAACTAGTTTTTGGATCATATCTAAAATTTATATGACCTAGACGCAAATGCAACATAATTATTTTTCTAGTAGGCGATAACTTAATCTTTCATTGGTGAATAGATTCATGTAGAGCCGATGTAGTGAATTTGGGAAACAAATAGTATATAAATTTTTTAACTATTGTAGAGCCCATGTAACTATTGTAGAGTCCATATAGATTACTTTAGTAGAGCCCAAGTAATTGAATAAACAATTTATTCGACAAACTAACTCCTATCAAAATAATTTAGGTATTGGTACAAATAAACAATTATCCAATACTAAATTCCTAAAGTCATCAATCTATTTAGGTACTGGTACAAATAAACAATGATCAGGAGAGCTTGATCATAGAGAGAGTCATAATGTTTGATGTGAAGATCAAGTAAAGGTAGTATCTGCAAAGCTTTCTAATTTTTCCTAACCTTGTTACCATTAGGGCCATCAAGTTGATGACTTCGATGGGAAACCAATTTTGAGCACTTTATACGGTCCTTCTCCTTTTGTACTTGCTTATATTGAGAGTGATTTGGTAGAGCACTAGGTCTCCTTATGAAAAAGGTCGGGTGTGGATGGTTTTGTTATAGTATCGAGTTGCATGTTGCTGATTAGCTGTTTCATCAAGCTAAGATCTTTCCCACTTTTCTTCAAAGAGGCCAAAACTTGCATATAAAACCTGATGATTTTCATCCTTCAAGTAATGTTATGTCTAATCAGTAGGAAATCCAATATCTGAAGGAAAAAAAGTTTCACCCGTAACCGTTCTGCTAGTTGCACAATAACTCATCAACCCAAGCTCCTTTTTTAGCTCCCAAATGGGATTTTAAGAGTTTTCTTTATTGCCTCATTGGTTGCTTCAGCTGGACCATTAACTTTTGGATGTGTAGGAGATGTAAATAGTAGTTTGATATGAAGCTTGTTGCAGAGTGTTCTGAAGTTTTCATTATCAAATTGTTTGCTGTTATCAATGATGATGACCCGATGTATGCCATAACAGTAAAATATATTGTGCTTGACAAAGTACTAGACCCATTTAGTGACATAATTGATGGGTATAATTGTAAATTTTCCCTAACCATGGCCTATCGACATTGATCGGATAAGATCAAGTTCTCATTGAGCAAAAGGCCATGGCTGACCAAAGTGGTTAGCGGCTTAGAAGGTTGTCAAAGAATGTTAGCATGCATTTAACAATTATGTCAAGAACAAACAAGTTGCATGACATCATGGTGCACAACATACCGACAATAACCTTGTCGCAAAGCCTTCGAGGCTGGAACTTTTGCTCCGGAGTGACTAACAGAAATGCCTTCATGGATTTCTTTGAGTACATAATTGCCATCTCAAGTATCATGTATAGAAGATAAGGTAATGTATAACCTCGTTAGCATAAAACACCATCAATTAGGCAGTATAGAGTTGATTTGCACAGAAGCTTAATCTTGACATCAGATAAATAATCTTTTTCAATATATTTTAGAATTGGATCCATCCAAGAGGGACTTTGGTAAATCACGAGAAAATGATGAGATTGAGGATAAAACTATCACAAGCACGTGGGATGAGGCATATTAAGAACCTACTCAAGTTCCTATTGAACCTGCCACAAGAGCTCATGCAAAGAAACTTCAAATAAGAGCTTAATGGGTTTATTCAAGCAACTTGGACTCAATCAAATTCGTGGAGACCCGTTGAAGGAATCGCACATGAAATTTAAACCACTAAATGCTTGATTCAGGCTCTTGAAGTTTCCAAATAATCACTTCCATGAAATCAGCAAGTAGGCTTGCACATTATGGCCGGAAAATGTATTACTTTCCTTTTTTAATACTTTCTTGTTTCTTGAGAAAGCAAGTGGCGAAACAAAATAGTTATTTCTATTTTAATTGCCTAGTTTTCAATTAGGATTCTGATTTGATTTAGATTCTTTCCTTATTTCTTTTAGTTTAGGATTCTGATTTGATTTAGTTCTTTTCTTATTTGCTTTAGATTAAGATTCTGATTTGATTTAGATTCTTTCCTTATTTGCTTTAGATTATGATTATGATTTGATTTTGGTTTTGGATTTATTTCTGAAAATTTTTGTAACCAATCTTATATAATGTACTCGAATCTAATAAACAGAGATAGATTAGTTTTAATGCAACTGGTGAGAGAATTAATTCTCTTTGGCTCTTAAACTAACTCTTTAAATTTATTGAATTTATGTGGCGTTCAATTTCTTGACTTATCATTAGACTTGGCAAAAAAGCCCAGGCCGGCCCGGCCCCAGCCTGCGGGCTTTAAGCCTAGCTGGTGGGTTGATATTATGGATAAGGGCTTGTAATTTTTAAAGCCCATATCTAATGGGCTCGGATATGGGCTTCACATAAAAGCCTAGGCTTTATAATATATAATTTTTTTAAAAATAAAAATTTATAATATATTACATTTATTAATTATTTTATTTATACAATTCAAATTAAAAACACTTAAAAAACAAAAAACAACTGAATAACAAAAAAAAAAAACGAAATACAACAAAATCCCCAAAAATCAAAAATTTTAAATTCCTAACTCTCATTCTCGGAGAGGAAATAAAGGATGAGGAAGAAGATGGCCCGCAAATATTAGATTAGTTTATTTTTTATATTATCAGTTGTGGTTTATTATGTTGTGTACTTGTGG
This sequence comes from Murraya paniculata, assembly GCA_030449075.1. Classification (NCBI taxonomy): domain Eukaryota; kingdom Viridiplantae; phylum Streptophyta; class Magnoliopsida; order Sapindales; family Rutaceae; genus Murraya; species Murraya paniculata. Next base: position 244,754 of record JAEVFN010000009.1, on the reverse strand, counting down.
TGTTAGCATTTTGTGTGTTGGATAATTATATGTTGGATAAGAATTTTTAAGAGTTTTACTCTATTGTAGTACTATGTATTGGATAATTTTTTTAAAAAAACTTATAGCTTTATTTAAAAAAATAATTTCAAAATTTGCAAAAGCCCAAGCCTGGCCCGAGCTCGTCCAATTCTGGATGGGCTTTTGGGAGGGCTTGGGCTTTCTGTAAGTTATACCCCAGGCCCAAGCCCTTAAATTGCCAAGCCTACTTATCATTCACATCATCCATAGCTGATTGTGGCATTCTCACATATCAAGGCTCGTGCTTTCGTTGAGCATCAGGTCTAAAACGAAAAGAACGAATATTTAAAATTGGTGGCTTTGCGTTTTCATTATGGTCATACAGAACGACAATTACTTAAATATGTTCGTATTGTCAGGAAAGCCAAAGGGTCAACAGGTCTGGTTTTACTACAATTACTTGAAATGCATTTAGATAACATTCTTTTTCAACTGGGTATGGCTTCAACTATTCGTCAAGCCCAAAACACAAACAATTCAATTTCTAATAGGCAAAATCATAAAATTTGAGTGCAAACCATAACTTGATCTTTAAAGCACAACTAAAGCACACAGTAGCCTTACTGTAATCACTTTGTTTGAAAGCATGGTTCCTTTTTCCATCAACTCTTATGCAAAATCCACTGTCTTCTCTCATTCTCCGCTGATGATGACACCAGAAAATTCACCATTGGTGAGGTGAATGGCACTGATCAGCACGATTGGACGGTGAGGGAGGTAGGGTGGCCACTGAAATTATGGTGAAATTAGGGCCCAAGTGGCTTTTGAGATTAGGAGTTAGGGTTTTGATTATAGAAAAGCTTGCGGGAACACTTAGAGTGAAATTTTGCGGTGCAATTTTGGTGTAGTTGAAGTGAGGACTGAAAATTTTAGGAATCGCATAGGAGAGAGCAAAATTCGGGAGGCAACAAGAGAGTGGGAAATTTTGTTAAGTGATAAAATAAAAGGGTCTAAAATTTTGGTTGAAGTGTTACAAGCATTTTTTTTTTTTGTTTTTATTTCTAAAATGCAAATTTTCGTCTTTAGTTTTTTTGTTTCAATTTTAAAACTCACCATTTTGAGAAAGTTCTAAAATGCACTATTTAGATTTTTTAAATAAAATAATATATTAACATTTGGTCAAATATAGTTAGAACATATTTCTATCACAATTTCTTGATATAATAAAAATCTATCACAAACTCCATCATAAATTCTTGATACAAAACAATTCTATCACAAAATCATAAATCCATCATATTTTTATTATATAAGCTATTTTTTCCAAAATCTGTCATAACTGTTTGTCATCTATTACCAATTTTCTTGTAGTGCTCGTGAAGGTTAACCAAAGTGAATCCTCTGTCAACTTTAACACTATTAACTATATTAGCCCAATCACATTTGAAAATAAGGACCTAAAAGTATTGCAATCAAGCACTAATATATCTCCCAAAACTCCATAGCAAGTGACTTTTCCAAAAGAGAAATCCATTTTGAATTTTAATTATACAAGGGGGAAAATAATACCTCAAGTTTGCTCCATAGTCAGATCCTAAAAAGTCATAGCTGATTCAAGAGATTATGTTTAATAGCATTAACAGAAGTAACTTATCTGTTTCATGAAGTCAACAACACCAATAAGAGATTAAAATTGTACTTCTCAATTGAAAAAAAAAATCATAATCCATCTCACTAGTAATATTTACTCATTTAGATTATTTTTACCAAAATCAATTTGTCTCAAAAATAAAATATAATCTTCAAAATCATCTTTTCCATGTAAAATATTTAGCTTTAGGGGTTTCAGAAGAAAATAATCTTTTGGTTTCAATGATCCACCAAAAAAAATTATCATTTATTTGATTTATGTCATAGCATATTAACCCCACAGACAATAAAGAATTCTGCCACTTACCAAGCAATGAATTTACAATGGGACCATGTTGAGCGATTTTGAGTGAGAAGAAGTATAGGGTAAAGACCCAAACCTTCTAAAAAAGAATTGGTGGAAAGAGTAAATTATTAATTAAATGGAATTAGGGTAGTGAAAGTGAGCTTTATCAATGAAATTAAAAAGAATCGTACCTGATACACTCATTTCCTTGGGTGGGGAGGCACTATTACGATGAAGATTAAGTGGCTTGCTTTGCTTGAGTGGCAGAGAAAGAGTAAAGTGGTATTGCAAAGAGAACTAAGGGTTTCACTAAGTTAATTTGTATTTTTTTTTTCCATTTACCGCGCTTTAACCCGTGCGCGCAAAATGAAGTTTTTTATTTATTGCACATTATTTTCTATTACTTTACTTTTAAAAAAATACTGTAGTTAATGATACACTCAAAAAATTTATTTGCTATAATACTTTTATGTATAAATTTCATGAGCACCTATTTATGTTTTAATTTTCACCAATTTCATATTAAATTGAGCTAACAAAGAATTTTACAAAAAAAATATTTTTAACAACATGCAACATATGAACGTTTTTATTTAAATAATAATTTTTGCAACAGGCAATTCAATGTTGTCTTAAGTAACTAATTACAACATGCAAAGTATGAATGTTGTCATTACATACTCCTATATCCCGATAAATGATCACTCGTTGTCGTAATTTTTTACACCACAGTCACTTGTTGTGTGTTGCTAAAACTTCATCCTTACCAACATGCAATTTATGGCTATTGTTAAATTATAAATTTGACAACATTCCATCTGTTCATATTGTTAAAATGATGTCGCCTTATCCCAATTTTCTTTTAGTGAAAGGAATAGGTAAAATTTGCGAATTTAAGGAAAATAACCCACAAGGATGCAAAATTGATAAAAAGAAAACCTAAAAATACTGTTCATGTGGCACTATTCATGCAGCATTGTTCACATTTTTTTTTTTTAGAATATGAGAACAAGAATGAAAAATTTGAAATAAGAATAAAAAAACAATAAAGATAGATTAATCTGACCTTGGTGCCTTTGCTTTGATACCAACTGATGAGAACCCCTCTAAATCTAGTTAGGAAACCATAAGAATTGAAGAAAGCCAATATAATCAGAATTCAGATAAAAGATCCAAAACCTTAAGAAGCGAAGCCTCAAGAACTGGGATTGTTAAATAAGACACCGCAAAAGGTTAACAACTCTTTTGATAAGTCGAAAGTTCTTTCAAGAACAAGTTGAGAAAGTTCATCTCCAATGATATCAAACTCAAGATTGTCAAAAGTCTATTCAAAGAAAATAAAAGAGTTTTTGTATGAGATGGCTAACCCTAATTTAACTTAAAAACTCGGAGTCGTATGGGCCTTGGCATGCAGAGCCATTGATTTTAAACGGACCATAACTTGGGCATACGATGTCAGATTTAGGCACAAAATATGACATTTCGAAGCTCTGGATGTAAGGAATGTAGCTAGACCTTTACAAATGTTCTTCCAACCCTTCTTCTACTTCAAAAATCGTCCTCTCCAACGCTCCCCATTGTTAGCTAGAATCAAGTATACCAAGGCTAGTTCCTCCTATTTCAAGCCCATCTTGAATATTCATCTCTTGCAAAGTGAAGTTGAATTGAATTCGTCTAAAGTATCTTGGACAAATTCTTAGCTCATGCTCTCTTAATTAGCCCCTCTAGAACAAGCAATGGATCTTAATGCCCTGAGCACTCTGGATCACAGCACGATCCTCTATGGGAATTACCCTTGCTAACATCTATACTCAATAACAATAATATTTATGGCAAGGTTTTAAGTGATACACTTTATAGTTTATCAATTTTAGTGCCGTTTCACCACGGATCCTGTAAACGTTATATATAAAGCACACAAGAAGTAGCAAATGAACAAACACTCAAGGAGTTGCCAGCACCAGCTTTAGATCAAAAGCAATTGAGGTTGTTTTTGTGCAAAAATCTGGAATGATACATCTTTTACCAACCTTCCATGGTTTTTTTGGAATGATACATCTTTTACCAACCTTAAGGAGCTTTATATAGTGTGTTCAAGTATGCAACCAACTGGAGTCTCTAAAGAACAAGTTAAATTGAGAGCTTATCTATTCTCCGTAGCAGATAGCACAAAAAAGTGGCTTTATTATCTACCATCTGGTAATTTCACATGGAATGAGATAAAGAAACTTTTTCTTGAGAAATACTTTCCTTCATCTAAGGCTACAAACATTAGAAAATAGATGTGTGGCATAAGACAGCATAGTGGAGAGAGTTTGTATCAATATTGGAAGAGATTCAAAAATGTATGTGCAGCTTGCCCTCATCATCAAATTAATGACCAACTTCTGATTAAATACTTTTATGAACGACTTTTGCCAATGGAAAGCTTTGGTGGACAAGACATCTTTGGTAGCAAAGAATCTGGTAGTAAACATGGCAATAAATTCACAACAATTTAGCAGTAGATTGGATTTACCTCAACAGAAGGTGAATGAGGTTAATGTTACATCTAACATTAAACAGTAGCTTGTTAACCTGAATTCATTACTACAACAAATGGCTGGGGGTAACATTCAACAATCAAATATGTGTGGATTATGCTCTATGGTAGGTCATCCAACTGATATGTGTCCATCATTACAAGATAATACTTTAGAGCAAACCAATGCCATAGACGGGTATCAACGATAGTAAGTGCAATAAAAAAAAAAAGTATGATCCTTTCTCCAGCACCTACAATCCAGAATGAGAGGTCATCCAGCCTTTAGTTATTTGGGAAGTCAACAACAAGCCAGTACTAATGGTAACTTTAATCATTCATTGAGTTTCAATCAACCAAGGCTACAACATGCTTATCAATCTATGCCACAACCTATTTCTCATAATCAAGGAACATCTTTTGAACATATGGTTAAGTGGAAGCACAACTAAGCCAACTAGCTAGTATAATGGGCACATTAGAATCACAAGCATCTGAAAAACTTCTATCCAAAATTGTGATCAATCCAAGAAAGAATGCTAGTGCGATGACTTTAAAGAGTGGGAAACAACTTGAGGAAGCACCAAAAAGAGCAAGATCATCCATGGATGAGATAAAACAACAAGATGATTTAGTTATTAAGAAAGATGAAGCAACATCTCCTAGCTTGTAGTATCCCAATTTCTCCTAATGTTCCTTCTATGGCTTTTCCTGGCTGGTTTGTAAAGTCCAAGAAAGAGGAGCATGAAAAAGCGATTCTAGAAACGTTTTGCAAAGTACAAGTTAGAGTATACCTCTATTGGACTTTATGAAACAAGTACCACGCTATGTAAAGTTCCTAAAAGAGCTATGCACCAACAAACGTAGGCTTAAAGGTAATGAGGTAGTAAGCATGGGGAAGAATTTATCAGCTATTTTGCAAAGAAAGCTTCCACCAGAATACAAAGATCTAGGAAGTTTCACCATACCATGCACAATTGGGACACCAGGTTTGAACGAGCTATGTTAGACTTAGGTTCATCTATTAATGTCATGCTTATTCTATTTATACTTCTTTAAGTTTACTTAAACTTAAAGAAACTGATGTTATTCAACTTACTGATACATCTAATGCTTATCTAAAAAGTGTTTTAGAAGATGTTTTAATGTAAGTTAATGAATCATGGTTTTTCAATAATGTAACACCTTAGGCAAATCCCACATCGGCAAAGCATGAGAGAAATGCTAGGTTTGTAAGGGGTGATCCGTACCTTAATTGGCAAGACGCATTTTGGGGTGTATGGATGCCCTAGAAACAAAACCGTGCGGGCCTTATTAAGGCCCAAAGCGAACAATATCTTGCCAGGTCTGGGTTGGGTCATGACATATGGTATCAGAGCGGCTTCGTGTGTCCTCTTGAGCGATGGTGGGGCAAACCTCAGCGAGGACGCTGAGTCCCTAAGGGAGGTGTATGTAACACTTTAGGCAAATCCCACATTAGCACCTTAATTGGCAAGACGCGTTCTAGGGTCTATAGGCGCCCTAGAAACAAAACCATGCGAGCCTTTTTAAGGCCCAAAGTGGACAATATCTTGTCATGTCTAGGTTGGGTTATAACATATGGTATCAGAGCGGCTCCACGTGTCCTCTTGAGCGATGGTGGGGCAAACCTTAGCTAGGATGCTGAGTCCTTAAGGGGAGTGTATGTAACACCCTAGGCAAATCCCACATTGGCAAAGCACAGGAGAGATGTTGGGTTTATAAGGGATGATTCACACCTTAATTGGCAAGACGCATTTTGGGGTGTATGGACGCCCCAGAAATAAAACCGTACGGGCCTTGTTAAGGACCAAAGCGGACAATATCTTGCCAGCTCTGGGTTGGGTCATGACATATAGTATGAGAGCACCTCCGCGTGTGCTCTTGAGCAATAGTGAGGCAAACCTCAGCGAGGACACTGAGTTTCTAAGGGGGTGTATGTAACACCCTAGGCAAATCCCACATCGACAAAGCACGAGAGAGATGCTGGGTTTATAAGGAATGATTCACACCTTAATTGACAAGACTCATTTTGGGCTATATGGGCCCCCCAGAAACAAAATCGTGCGGGCCTTGTTAAGGCCCAAAGCAGACAATATCTTGCTAGGTCTAGATTGGGTTATAACATATGGTATTAGAGCGGCTCCACGTGTCCTCTTGGGCGATGGTAGGGTGAACCTCAGTGAGGATAATGAGTCCCTAGGGGGGTGTATGCAACACCCCAGGAAAATCCTACATCGGCAAAGCACGGGAGAATGTTGGGCTTATAAGGGGTTATCCTAAAAGTTCCAAATCCTTACCTTTATCAAATGAGAAACTTTTGTCTTCTATAATACAGGCACCTACATTGAAACTTAAATCTCTTAATATGTATTTCTAGGCGAGCAAGTCATGCTACTTATAACCATTACAAAGAATGTCCTGACATTACAAGAAGAGAAGTCGATCCGTGTTTTAAAAGAATACAAATCAGTAATTGGATGGACAACAGGTCGTATGAAGGGGATTAGTCCTTTTGTATGTATGTATAGAATCTTGCTTGAGGATGGAGCAAAACCAACTAGGGAAGCTCAACGTCGATTGAATCCCAGAGAAGAAAGAAATTCAGGAATTAATAGATGTTGGTATAATCTATCATATTTTAGATAACAAGTGGGTGAGCCCAATGCAAGTTGTTCTAAAGAGATCTGGAATCACTATAGTTAAGAATGAGGAGAATGAGCTAATACCTACTCATGTCCAAACTGGGTGGCGAGTTTGCATTGATTATAGGAGGCTCAACTCTACTACTCACAAAGATTTTTTTCCTTTGCCATTCATTGATCAAATGTTAGAAAGATTAACTGGTCATACGTTTTCTTGATGGATATTCAGGCTATAATCAGATTGTCATTGCACTGGAAGATTAAGAGTAAACGATATTTACTTGTCCTTTTGGCACATTTGCTTATAGAAGAATGTTGTTTGGCCTTTGTAATACCCAGCCACTTTTCAGCTGTGTATGGTTAGTATATTTTTAGATTATGTTGAAAACATCATAGAGGTATTTATGGATGATTTCAATGTTTATGGTGATTCTCTTGACAAATGTTTAGATAACTTTACACTTGATCTTGAACAACTCATGGAAACTAACCTTGTACTTAATTGGGAAAAATGCCACTTTATGGTAGATCAAGGTATTGTTATAGTTCATATTATATCTGCTAAGGGAAAAAAAGTAGATAAATCTAAAATAGATCTTATTCGTTCCTTACCACCTTCCACAAGTGTGAAAGAGGTCTGTTTAATTCTTGGACATGTAGGTTTTTATAGAAGATTTATTACGGACTTCTCAAAGATTGGATGGCCCTTAGGCAGATTACTACAAAAAGGAAGTGTAATTTTGAGTTCAATGAAGAATGTATGGAGGCATTCAAGAAACTTAAAGGGAAATTGACCACCGCTCTTACTATTCAACCACCTGATTGGAGCCTTCCATTTGAGCTATTGTGTGATGCAAGTGACTATGCTGTAGTTTTGGGGCAGCGAGTTGGAAAGATTTCCTATGCCATCTTTATGCTTCAAGGACCTTGAATGCCGCTCAACTTAACTACTCCACCATCGAAAATGAGTTATTGGCAGTTATTTTTGCTTTAGAAAAGTATTGTTTTTACTTAATTGGTACTAAAGTAACTGTGCTTTTTGATCTTACAGCTCTTAGGTATCTATTTACTAAGAAAGAAGCTCGACCAAAACTTAAAAAGTGGATACTACTTTTGCAAGAATTTGATTTGGTCATCAAAGATACAAAGGGAAGTAAGAATGTAGTTGCTGATCACCTTAGTTGCCTTTTTCATGAAGGAATTGTTTTCTTTAGAAGCTTCAAGCCATTAGTATGCAGATATTGTGAACTACTTAGTAACTAAGAAGCTACCTGATGATCTAACTCATTATTATGTGTGGGATGATCCATATTTATGGGAGCATTGTCTAGACCAAGTAATAAGAAGGTGTGTACCCAATTCTGAATGTTTACATATATTAACTTTCTGTCATTCTTATGCATACAGTGGTCACGTTGGAGCAAAAAAATAGCTCTCAAAGTACTTGAGAGTGGATTTTATTAGCCTACTTTATTCAAAGATGGATTTATTTTCTGCAAATCATGTGGTTGTTGTCAAATAGTAGGTAACTTGGGTGCAAGAAGTCAAATGCCTCAAACACCTATACTTATTGTTGAGATCTTTAATGTTTGGGACATTTTTCTACTTCATATAGTAATCTTTACATACTCCTTGCGATTGATTATGTTTCTAAATGGCTGGAAGCAAAAGCTACCAAAATTAATGATTCTAAAGTAGTTGTAAATTTTGTAAAGAATAGTATATTTGTGAGGTTTGGAACACCAAGAGCTAATCAGTGATAGAAGAACCTATTTTACCATACATTTGAAGCTTTGTAGAAGAAATAAAACATTAAACATAAGCTATCTACACCATACTATTTACAAACTAATGGGCAAACTGAAGTTTCAAATCAGGAAGTCAAGTCTCTTTTAAAGAAATAGTGAATCCTAATAAGAAGGATTAGAGTTTGTGACTTGATGATAACTTTGGGATATAGAACAACATTTAAAACACCAATTGAGATATCACCTTTTTGGCTTGTATATAGCACCACAAGGCAAATGGGGCAATCAAGCAATGTAAGATGGACAAGGATGGTGTTGGTGAACAAAGGAAACTCCAATTGAATGAGCTTGAAGATAATGGAGTCCGATTCAGGAAGTGATTCACTATCTGAACTGGAGGTGTCAGAACTAGGAGTTTCTGGATGGTTGGTTCGGACAAGTTGAGTAGTGTATTGATGACTGGTTTGTTTTTCCTTAGGAGGTAATGAAGAAGTGGGTATATAATGTGGAATAGTTGTAGGGACAGGTGTGAATTGGGGGGACTGAGGTGGTTTTTTAGAGGTAGAGGGAACTGTAGACTGTGGAACAACAGTCTTTGAAGGTAGAGGCTGGGTCTTAGGCTTTGGTTCAGGTTCTCGCTAAAAAAGCTTATATGTCATACTGAACATTTTAGAGTAGTCTGTGGGTTTGCTGTAAAGGGATGGGGTATAGAAGGGTTGGTAAGTACTGAAAGGGGGAACATATGCAGGCAGAGGGGTGGATGGAGCAAAAAGGGAAAGAGGCCTTTTTTCAGATTCTATCTTGGACAATTCTGCTCGAAGCCTTTAGATTTCAACTTCTTTCTAGTTGAATTCGAGACCCCAATATTGGTTTTGGATCATTTGCTTTAACTCAAAATCAAGGTGGTGAACTCAATTTTTGAGATCAATGTGGATCTGTTCAAGTTTAATAGTAATGGTATCCACCTTCTTTTCAGTATGTTGGGCCTGGGTAGCAACAGTATTAATCTTTGAATCAAGTTGCTGTAGCATAGAAGTCTGAGCGATGGCATTCAAAAGGTCAGGGTTCTTCTAGTTGTCCTATAGGAGTTACAGGAGACTGGATATAAGGCCGGGTAGTGACCTTAGATGCTTGATCTGTTGTTTTTTCCAAAGCAGGAAACTAGGTTTGGTATTGTGAAGAAGTTGAAAAGAATATAAAACAAGGGGAAATGGTGGAAGAATGAGGTAAAGTAGATGAGGCTTGTGTTTTACACGATTGGGGGACGCTTTTTTGTTCTTGTTTTAAGATCTTCAAGGCTTTGTTGTAGATTGGCAGAGGTGAACAGGAGTCGGGATCATTAGGAAAATGGGGAGAGAGATTGTGGCAAAGGGGTTTGAGGAAAAAACAGCTTTCTTTTTGCTTCTTCTCCGACGACGAATAAAAAAGTCATCATCAGAATTGTGATCATCGAGACAAGAGCAGCCTGGATCACGCCTATGGGCATCAGGAGTATCCCAAAGAAAATATCCATTCAGTTTTGCAGGATATATAGGATAGCCATAATAAGAGAAAGCCGAAATAGGGATGTCTTCCTGAGCTATGGAAACAGCTTGGATCATAGAAGAATGGGAAAAAGAAAGTTGAGGCAAGGTCTGGTCTTGGTTGGTTTGAGGTGGTTGGAACGTCATCCTGATAGAGCCATTTAGACGCCGTTCAAACATGGCATTCGACGTTTGAATGGGTTGAGAATTTTGGTGGAAATGTTCATAATTGGTTAGCCATTCTAAAGGCATTAACTTAAGAAGTTCAGCCTTTGGAATCTGCCTGGGGATTTGAACAATGGTAGGAGTGGTTTCAGTATCAGCCAGAATCATGGTAGTATCTGTGGAGGTATACGGGGTCGGAAGATCTAAAGTATAATTCTGTAGACAATACACCAGTTGGTGGTGTAACGTGGCCATTTTGAAGGGAACTGTTTGTTCAGCTCCTTGGAGTTGGATCTAAACATTTAAGGTAGTAGGTAAGTTCGGATCTTGAAGAGATAGGTTAAAGTCTGGATAGAAAGTGAGTAGAGCACTCTCGGCATGTAAGGTTGTAAGTATAGTGCCAATTACAGCATGCTGATACTCTTTGAAACATGTATCAAGGAGGGCCAAACGAGCCGTCACAGGTAATCCTTTACGGCCATGAAGGGTTAAGATAAGCCTGATTCCTCCCAAATGGAGATGAGTGAAACCTTCACGTTTCCATGAAGCTATAAGTTCAAAAGGGATTTCCAAAGTAACATATTGTTAAGCTTGGGTAGACTGAAGGGCACACTGGTCGAGATGAGAGGGCTTGATATATTCTTTTGGCGTAGGTCATTTAGTAGAAATGAGGGTTTTAATACTGCGAATAACAGAAGTGTTTCGTTTGTACAGGTGATAAGGACTGAGGAGAGGCAGAGAAGACTCATGAACTTGAGCAGTCTCAAGGATATATAGGAGCATTCCCCTAAATTTTCAATGGTAGAACCTATGCGTTTAGAACAGGATGGAGGAAGAGAGAGAGTGGAAGAGAGTGTGACAGGAGAAACTGGAACTGATGAAGATTCAGTGTTTGAAGTTGAGGCCATGATAAGAAAAGCTTCTCATAACCACTTGAAAGAAATAAAGAAAATCCTTTACCACCCTTAGGAAAGACAATAATCTAAAATAGATTATTAAAGCTAAAGCAATCACAAACGTACCCTTAGTTAATGATGCAAGATGAAAGAAGCCGAGATGAGCTAGAAGATGAAAAGAGCTTAGTGAGCTAGATAAATATCAATGGAAAAGATGATGTTTGCACTGCTTAAAAGCGAGTCTATTGACGTGACTTAAAAGTGTTGATTGCTTTCAAGTATAAGAATGTCTAGTTGTAATATAATTAGGTGAGTTCGAGATCGAACACATGGAATCTCAAAATTTAAAAGTCAATTATTAAATAAAATTGATTGTAAAAAAAGAAATTATTGTTTAAAAAGTGCTAGAGTTATAGGATCCACTCTTGGTATTCAAATTATTATCATAATACTCTCTCACATTATATTTTATATTTATTTAATTATTATATGACTTGATTATTAATTAACTACTGATAGATAAATATGGGGAAAAAGTATATAATGTGCCACACCAATATAGCATGTTGACATTATGTCTAAATGCCATATAGATCCAAAGAGGATTTAGATTTACCATTAAAATAAAATGAAAATAACTAGTGAAAAATATAATACATAAATAATAAAATATAAACTTACTTAAGAAAATAATTAATTCTATAATTTAAATCCTTGACCTTCACCTTTCACTTTAACTTAGAAAATTATACACTCATATTGACAAACAAAATGCTTATTTTATTTAACAAATTTCTGAAATATATTATATTTTATATTTATTTGATTATTATATGACTTAATTATTAATTAGCCACTTATAGATAAATATAGGAATAAAGTACATAAAGTGCCACATCAATGTGGCATGTTGACATTATGTCTAAATGCCATATAGATCCAAAGTGGATTTAGATTTATGATTAAAATAAAATGAAAATAATTGGTGAAAAATGTAACATGTAAATAACAAAATATTAACTTAATTGAGAAAACAATTAATTCTATAATTCAAATCCTTGACCTTCACCTTTCACCTTAGCTTAGAAAATTAATCATTCATATTGACAAACAAGTTACTCATTTTATTTAACAAATTTCTTAAATATATTAAAAGAAAATTAACTATACAAGAAAAAGAAAAACTAAATGTTTGCTGAGCTTCTGTCTTCCTTTCCCCTGCTCTAATTCTCCTTTCTTCTCCCTTTCTTCTCTCTAATTCTCCTTCTCTGCTATTTTACAGGTAGCCAGCGCGTTTCTCATTCTTATTTTATTAATTTTTTATTTTTTATTATTATAATGACTTAAAGAAAGAGATAACTGATAATAAAAAATAAGGGCTGCCACTTGACTATCACTTTATTAATTGGCTCCACTTCTTTTTTTTCAATGCAATCCATCTTCTTTGTCTCTCATTTTGGGCTTCGATTTCTTTTTATTTCTTAAATATATCTACAACATCAAATTAAGATAAAATTAATATACTACAAATTAATTTGAATTAATTTAAAATAAAATCATATTAGGGAAGCATTAAGATAATTTATAAGTTATGAAAATCAACCCTATAAGTGAAAACAACTGATCATTTAACTTTCATTAAATATACATTTTCTATTGCTAGTCATAGCCCCCATCTAGCTTCCTATTAGTCCCTAGCAAATTAAGCGATAATCCATAGTAAATTTTAAACCCAAACTGAAATTTTTTTTAAGAGTAATTGTGTTTGCTTCTTTAATCATATTAATAACAACACTTAAATAAAAGTATAAACATTATCTTTAGCCTCGAAAAGAAATTACTTTCACATCAATCGTTCACACAAATCAATCAAGTAAACTCATGTAAAATGACCAATTATCGAAGCTACATTAATTAAGCTACTTTCAAGAATGACATGTCAAATTACAAAATTTGATAGGTAAGAGCGACACCCTTAAAAGAAAATAAACCCAATAAAATTAAAATAGTCACTTGAAAAAATAGTAGATTGAGAGAAAATAATTAAAAAAAATCACGTACTCTTACCAAGATGAAAGAATAATGTCCATAACTTAGAAAAGAATATGATCTTAAGTTAAACGAATTATTAGTCAAACCAATAATATTATTTGTGTTCATTTTTATGCATCTCCACATTTTATAGTCCATATTAGTAGCTTGTACTTTAGACTATAATTCTCTAAAATCAAGAAGGAATTTTATTAGGGCGTAACAAAAGGTAGGGACATGGCTAATAACGAAGGGATAACAGGAAAAATATAAAATATATATTTAAAAAAATAGAGATCTTTTGGAAATTGCAAGATACTTTTTACTTTCTTTTAGTTATTTATTATTTTTTATTATTATAATAAATTTTTTTGTAATGCACCACTTTTCTTAAAAAAGTCATATATATTTTCTCAATCATAAATAGGAGAAGGAAACCATAAAACATAAGGTAATACTCCAAATTGGAATGTAATAGGATGATAAGTTAACAAAGAAAAAAAAAATTTTAGGCTCAAAAGGTGTATCTATAGATACTTCATGGTGGAGATGGCTAGAAGAGACTCAAACGGATTAAAGATGGCTTTTCTATTATTTTTTAGAGCTTTAAATAGTTTTTTATATCTACGAGTTCAATAGACTTTCAGATGTAGCAACAAAACAAAATTCTTTTTTTAATTTTTTTCATTGTTTGACTCAAAAGAAAAATACAAAGATCATGTATAAAATAATAAACTATTAAGCTATGAAAAATAGTAAAGAAAAAGTTTTCTCTCTAAGAAAAATGATAGGCTCAAAAACTCACTTAGAACTTATTATAAGATATACATCCCTTTAAATAACTCAATTAATTTCATTCATCAAATCTCTCAATTTACACTTGTTACCAACATCTACATGCAAAGTGGCAAACATATAACTCAAAGCCAAAGATAATACAAATACCAAAATTTAAAAGTTTTCACATCATCTGATGTCAAAAGATCATACAAAATGTCTTCTTTTTATTTTTTTGACAAACAAAAATATTTTTTTTAACAAACAAAACATCATCAAGACTGAGAAGATGCATCTCTAGAGTCACAACACTTCATATTCAGCCATCTTCAACTCAAATTTATTCAAAGTTGGTAAAAACATCACCAAGACTAAGAATCTAGTAAAAATACAATAGGCACAACTATCAGTTGTTCCACGATTGTCAACTATTTCCTACTCCCAGCCAAAATGATACGTTATCCTCAATGTCTTGAAGGAAAGAAGTAGAGTTAGAAGACATCACTTGAACACTACTTCAAAAAATATCTACAAACAGAAAGTTAAATCTAATTTGCACTTCTTACTAGGGCTACTGTTACCATCATTAGTCAACCAATCCAACACCAAGTTCTCAGGATCTGGCTTTGGTTTATAAGCTTATAAAAGATCAAGTAATTGACTAGCAGTAGGAGGCCAAATAAAGAGTTTTTTTTTCACTATTACTAGAATGAAATGCTTTTTAATTACATGGTTAAGAAAATGTTATCAAGCAATCGTAAAAGTTAGTAGCATTTAACAAGTTGATGCGTTTTTTATGAATGTTCAAATGGGCCCCAGATGCAAATGTAACTAATGGCTCTATTGTAGCAAGATCTCCTAGCAAGAAAATAAAGGCGTTGGCATGCTAGCATTTCAAATATTCTCTCTTGCATACTTGAGATGATTAACTCCTTTCCAGTTGGTGAGCCAGGCAGACATTCCAAAGGTTTTAAGGCTTTTGGGATAATGCCTAACACCTGGCTTCCGTAGTATAAGTAGCTTCTAAGACAAGCTTTGATAACCCTCGATCATCTCCTCCATACACCAACTGTATTTTTCTCTTCACTAAGACGCAACCAAGATCTATAGCTGCCTTGATGAACTCTTTGTATTTTTCATAATGAAACCGAGAAAGCACACAAATATTCTTGAATTGTCTTCTTGAAGTTGTTGCCATGGGGACAAGTCTAAAAAATAATTTGTGACTGTTTGAAAAAGAAGCTCGTATTTAAAAACCTTGGTGCTAGACACAATGATATATGGGTTGTGTGTTTGTCAAATGACGTGTAAAGTTATGGCACAATATTCAAAAGCAAACAGTAAACAAATAGTGATTAGATATAAAGTCACACTATTAAAAGCAATAATGCAAACGATAAAAGAAAAGTAAAATAAAAGGATATTTACTAGGGTTGGGCATTTAGTTTGGTTTAGAACCAAATTGTATTAATGGTTATTTGGTTCGGTTTTATTTCGGTTTAAAACCGAACCAAATTACTAAAGCAAATGATTCAAGAAAAATTAATATATAAATTAAAAAATGGTTCATAATTTATCCTCTTTTACTTTTAGTTAATACATGTAATTATATTTGTCATAGCATACACTTTATTTTGTCTATTTAATAGTTTGTGCTAGGCTAATGGCTCACTTTGAATTTGAGAGATAATATAAGCATTGTGGATGTAGAAGTTAAAGGAATGAAAAAGTGGTGATTCAGAAAGTGCCCATTGGCAGTGAAAGTTTGAAACATATTTGGTAATATGTAGTGGATTTTTGAATTATTGTTACACTTTATTATGTTAAATTACTAGTGTAAGTTTTATTATGTTGTTTATTGTTTGCCAATTTGTAGGCCCAGGATTATTGTTGTAGTAATACTGTATTACTATTATATCATTTTTATTGAATAATGAATATATAGGATAAAACCAAACCAAACCAAATTATAAAACTGAACTGAACCTTTGGTTTCAGTTTTGTTCGGTTCTGAGTCTAAACCAAACCAAACCTAATAGTGCCCACCCCTTTATCTACTGGTGGTTGCGATTGTGGCTCACATCTTCCTCTAATTTTACAGTCAAAAATGGCTTGAACGCCCTCTATAGGTCGAGGATAGGCTTCCCATTCAGTTTTCTTATAAAATGGTGAATAAAGTCATTTATAGTCAGATTCCTAAGACTGTATCATGAACATTCTTTTCGGAATAATGGCTTTAACTAGACAATCACTCTCTATACATATCCATTAATATACATTTCAAGAGATGAAAGAGCATCATCCAATGACTCTTTATTCAAGCCATCCCTATTGAATTCAATTTTGTCAGACATCGTTCCCAATGATGTATAAGGACATTTATTGCAATTTGCTTGGCACACTTATGACAAGAAACATGAAGCTATCTAGCTCTTCGTTTTCTTGAATAGTTTTCTTTCTTGTAATGAAGCATGTAGGCAACAAATTTTACAAGTAACGCCCCTACTAATCGTATGCTTCAATTAACCAACAGATGTTACAAGGAGGTTATTCCTCATAAGTAATTGCAAGTATTCAAACCGAGCTTTATAGATTGTGAGGAGTGCATTCTGATGGAGTGAGGGAAATCACTTATGAAGCTTTACAAGAATTGCGTTCCTATCACTGTAAAGCTTGAAGAATGTCATTTATTGTAGGCAACTGAAGGAATCAACTTTAATAGTCATGGAATACCGTTATCTGCCACTTAATTGGTGACAAACTTTAGCGCATCAAAGAATTAATTCTACAAAATCAAGTCATACATGAAAAGAAAAACAAAACGCCAAGGTAAAAACACACAATGTAAAAAAAAAAAAAAGGATATAACTAAACACTTAACTCACCATTGTCTTTTTATTGAATTAACCTAAAGTTCCAATCGGATGTCATATTTACCACCCTCTATTTTCCTGATTTATCTTTCTAGATCCTCAACATGAGATGCTAATGTTGGTGGTTGTAGATCCCAAACATGATGTAATTTAAAAATTTTTGTTAGGCTTCTTAGGTGAAATTTTACAAGTAAAAGTTCGCCAAAATGGTTGAAGAGGGTGGTCCGTTTCATTGAGATATTTCACAACGTATATTAAAAATGATGAAATGAAATACAATCATTAAACAATACACTTAAATGAGAAAATAGCATTATGCTCAAAAGATGTGTGTGCGCATCGTTCGAGACACACAAAGAAACAATTTCAAACTGTAAAGTAACAGCAAAACAAAACGACAAAAAGTTAAGCACCTAGTAAATACGAAAAAGACTTTAATCAAGATTTAGTAGGTCACTCATTTTTGTTTCGATGTCTTATTCATGTGGTTGGTACTCCATATATGGTTTTAATATTTGGCCATTATCTTTAAACTTAACACCATTCTTTGAATTCTCAATTTCAATGGCCCCATGTGGAAAAATAGAGTGAACAATAAATAAACCAGACTATTGAGAGTACAATTTACCTGGGAATAGCTGTAGGGCGAGGGTTGAATAAAAGCACTTTCTATCCTGGTGTAAAAGATTTTCTCATGATATACTTGTCATGAAAGACTTTCATTTGCTGCTTGTAATTACTAGCATTTCCATACACATCGTTGCGAATCTCCTCAAGTTTATTCAATTGTAATTTATGCACATTACCAGCATCATCAAGATTTGAATTAAAAATTTTAATGGTAAAAAATGATTTATGCTCAAGTTCAACCACTAAGTGGCGAGGTTTACCATAAACTAGCCAATAGGATGACATTCCTAAAGATGTTTTAACTACAGTATGGTAAGCCCAAAGTGCATTAGTAAGTTGAAGAGACCAATATTTGTGGTTTGGATTAACCATCTTTTCTAAAATTTATTTTATCTTCATATTTGCTAACTCAACTTGAGCATTTGTTTGAGGGTGCTAAGGGGTAGCAACTTTATGTATAATTCCATATTTCTTCATTAAAGACTCAAATAACTTGTTGTAAAAATGCTTACCTCCATCACTAATAATTATTCTAAATCTACTCAAAAGATTTTCTTTTAAAAAATGGATCACAGTTTTGTGGTCGTTGTGCCAACAATGAATCGTTTCAATCAATTTTGAAACATAATCAACAGCAACCAAAATATATATAAATCCAAATGATAATGGGAAAGGGCACATAAAATCAATTCTCTAACAATCAAATATTTCAATGACAAGGATGGGGTTTAAAGGCATCATGTTTTGCTTTGAGAGATAGACCTTAACATTTGACAATTCTTACACATTTTACAAAATCCATTTCAATCACTAAATAATATAGGCCAATATATCCACACTGCAATATTTTTGCAACTGCGTTCTTTGAAGAAAAGTGGCCACAACATGCTTCAAAATGATAAAATTAAATGACACTACTTACTTCGTCGTCCAATATGCATCTCTAAAAAATTTGATCAAAACAAAACTTGAACAGGTAAAAATCATCCTAGTAAAAATTTTTCACCTTTGTTAAGAATTTCTTCTTATTATAGGAGTTCCAATTAGATGACATTTCACTTGTTGCAAGATAATTAAAAATGTTAGCATACCAAGGCATAGAAAATAAAAATTCGAACCGCCCCGTGGATATCTTTCCTTCGGAACAAAAGAATTCGAATTATGCTTGGTCAACTGGAATGTGTATTATCCATATAGGAAGAATCAGGAAAATAATCATTGATGGGTGTCGTATCAATAGAAGACTTATTTGTAAGTCTTGACAGGTGATTTGCAACAACATTCTTGGCACCCTTTTTGTCTTTAATTGTGAAGTTGAATTCTTAGAGTAACAAAATCCATCGTATTAATCTTGACTCGGCATCGTGTTTAGCTATCAATATTTAATAGTAGCATCATTAGAATAAATAACAGCAGATGAACCAATTAAAATTTGATAAAAATTTGTTCAATGCAAATATTATAGCAAGTAATTCCTTTTCAGTTGTACTGTAATCTATTTGGGCTTTGTTCAAAGTTTCTAGTTGCATAATAAATAACAAAGGGCTTACCTTTTCTTCTTTGTCCCAAAATAGCTCCAACGGCATAATTGCTTGCATCACACATTAGTTCAAAAGATAAGGATCAATCAGGGGGTTGCAATATAGGGGTTGGCAATCTTCAGTCCAGTCAAATGATGTGTCTTTTAATAGGAGGTTATAAAATGGCCTGGCAATAACAGTAAAGTCTTTTATAAACCTCTTATAAAACCTGACTTATCCTAAAAATGAATAGACTTTCCTAACTGTTTTTTGAAAGGGTCATTTTGAGATGACTTCGACTTTGACTTTATTAACTTCAATTCCATTAGAAGACACGACATGGCCCAAGAAAATCCCAAAAATGGTCATGAAATGGCATTTTTCCTAATTTAAAACAAGTTCTTTTTCTTTTGCACTTTCCAAAACTCTTTACAAATTATCAAGACATTTATTATAAAAACTTCCAAATACAGTTAAATCATCTATAAAAGCCTCTAAACAATTTTCAGCCATGTCACTAAAAATGCCTACCATACATCTCTAAAATATTGCAGGAGCATTACAAAGTCCAATAGGCACTCTTCTAAATGCAAATGTTCCAAATATGCATATGAATGTGGTCTTTTCTTGGTCTTCTAAGGCTATAAGAATTTGCTAATAGCCTGAGTAACTATCAAGAAAGCAGTAGTAGAGATGCCTTGCTACTCTCTCAAGAATTTGGCTTAATGATAAAAAGGGAAAATAGTTTTTTTATTTTTTAGTGGCATCATTTAATTTTTTCTAGTCAATGCACATGCTCCAACTAGATGGCACTCGTGTTGGGATTAGCTCACCATTTTTATTTTTCATAACAATTATCCCTGATTTCTTTGGTACAACTTGTGTTGGACTTACCTCTTTACTATTAGAAATAGAATAGATAATTTCTAGATCTAGTAGTTTAAAAACCTCAATATTTATCACTTCTTTCATATGAGGGTTTAATCTTTTTTATGGTTGACAGGTTATTTTGGCATTTTCTTGTAAGTGTATTTTGTGTGTGCAAATTATAGGATTAATACCTGCTATGTTTTTCTAGGTCCAACTAATAGCTTACCTTCTTGGTCACTTATCAGTCAGGAAGAAATTACCACTAGATAGGTTTGTTGATCTCCGAGGTATGCATACTTTAATTCTTTTAGTAAGGGCTTTAATTCAAGTTTTTGTGCTTCATTTTCCTTTGTCTTTTTAAGTTGTATCATGGCTTCAAAATTCAATTGGCTACTATCATTTTTAGGTACCTACGTAAAATCAAGTATAAAGCATATATTAGCAATATCAAATTCTAAGTGTATTTTGTGTGTGCAAATTATAGGATTAATACCTGCTATGTCTTTCTAGGTCCAACTAATAGCTTACCTTCTTGGTCACTTATCAGTCGGGAAGAAATTACCACTAGATAGGTTTGTTGATCTCCGAGGTATGCATACTTTAATTCTTTTAGTAAGGGCTTCAATTCAAGTTTTGGTGCTTCATTTTCCTTTGTCTCTTCAAGTTGTATCATGGCTTCAAAATTCAATTGGCTACTATCATTTTTAGGTACCTACGTAAAATCAAGTATAAAGCATATATTAGCAATATCAAATTCTAATTCCTTACTTGATTCAAAAGAACTAGAAAAATAAATTTCCATAGAGTTTGTAAAATTCTCATCTTGAATGCGTTCCTTAATGATTGGTTCAATGAGCTCAATATCTTCATTCTCATTATCTTCATCTTCTTTATCACAAGGTCATTTACACATATTGAACACGTTAAGTTCCAATGTCATGTTGCCAAAAGACAAATTCATCACTCCATTCCCACAATTAAACAAACCATTAGCAGTAGCTAGAAATAGTCAACCTAATATGATTGGAATTTGCTTGCATTCATTAGCATTTGGTTGGTTTCCAAAACAATAAAATCCACAAGATATATAAATTTATCAACTCACCAAAATGTTGTCAGTATATTGAATAAGGAAGCAGATTGACACTAACACCAAGAACAAGTAAAGCATGTTCAATTTTTTGGTCCCCAATAATACAAAAAATAGTTGGACAATTGGGATCCTTATACTTCAAAGTATTATTAGTTGAGAGAATTGAACTTACCTATTTTGTTAGAAAAGCTTTCTTTTGCACCTTATGTTTCCATTTTCCAATGCACAAATCATTTAAAAATTTAACATAAGATGGTACATGTTTAATGACGTCTAGCAAAGGAATGTTGACTTTTACTTGTTTAAAGACTTCATAAATCTCAGGATTATGCTTTGATTTCTTTGGCTCTTGAGGGGATGGGGTACAAAAGAAGAGTTGATTATTTCTTCATGGGTCAAAAGTTCATCAAATATTTCCTTACGCTCTGAAATTAACTCCTTACTAATTTTATGAGAATCAATAATGTGTTCTTCGATAACTTTACCACCACAAAGGATTACAACCAATTGACTTGGCTTATGTTTTGATTTTCTATACGACCTATTTGAGGGTGTTGTTGAGTCATGGGATTTGGTTCTGATTGAGAAAGAAACTTACATTTTTCTTGAATGGGGAAGGCCGATGTAAGTTTGGAGATGGTGTCTGTCAAATTGGTCAAAGTTTGTATGGTTTGGTTATTGATGGACTCTCATTTTTTTTATGAATGATCGTGAAGTATCTTCAAGAGTTTTTCTTGGTGATGGGATACAAGGTGGGTAACTTTGGGAATTTCAAAAATTTTGAGGTGAAAGAGCTGGCTGTGAAGTTTATGCATGATTGTCATTTCTTTAACTAAAATTTAGGTGGTTTCTCCAAATAGAGCTCTAGGCTGGTATAGATTAGGATTTGGCCTTTTAAAATTGTTTATGATATTCGCTTGTTCATGCAAACCTTTTGTAAGCTAGCAAGGTTGGATAGTATTGTGTAACATGGTTAGTAGAACTGCAAATCTGACATGAAATATCTTGAACAGATTTAGCATAATCACTTTTTTTCAATTCTAATGCTTTGACTTTTCTAGCTAAACATGTAAATTTGGCTTGAAGGTCGTGGTCTTCCCTAAGGTTGTACATGCCTTCACCAGATAGAGATGAATGGGGTTTACTTGATGACTCAAAAGAACCAATTGTATCTTAATGTTGCATTCTTTGCTATATAGTGAAGATAATCTAAGGCAGCTTTAGGAGTTTTGTCTCTAAACTCACCATTAAATATCATTTTGACAACCTACCTACTTGGAGAAGTTAATCCCTCCTAAAAGTAAGACACTAACCACTATGTTTCAAAATCATGGTGTGAGCAAATGTTAAGTAACTCTTTATACCTATCCCAACACTAGTAAAGAGTCTCTCCTATTTTTAAAGTGAAAGTGGTGATTTGCCTTTTAAATTAATTTGTTCGATAGGATAAAAAGAATTAAAAAGAAACTCTGCTTGCATTTCGTCCCAAGTTTTGATAGATCCTAACCTAAGATTTTGTAGCCATGTTTTGGTTTTTTCCTTTAGTGAGAAAGGGAAAAAATTAAATCCGATTAAGTTTGATTATATTTATACTACAAACAATTTTGATCAGTGCAAGTGTTGCACACTTCCTTAAATTCTTTAAGATGTAGGTTTTCAAACTCAAACCCTTGAAAAATAGATAGGAGTTGAATGAATTCAGATTTGAAATTAAAACTTGATGAAAAGTAGATAGGAAAAACTATGCATGATGGTGCTGCTGTTCTAGTGGCATGCATGAAAACTCTTTAAGTGTCCTATGCTATTTATGAAGATTTTGTAGGGCTTGAATATCTCCATGCTCTGAAAAATTATCAGCTTAGACGTCAACTGTGTCTAAGGGTGGTAAAGGTGATTTTCTAATTAATTTTCCATTATTTATACGAGACCAATATCGCATACATTGCTGATGATGTGTGAGTGTGGAAATTAAATTAAGAAAATGATGCTAATAATTCATGAAACACTAAATGAAAATTACACAAAATAAAAAATAAAAATAAACAAACAGAAAATTAAATAAGCAAGTAAAATAAATGTAAAAAAATAATAATAATCATAATAACATAAATGTACAAGAATTAAAAACAATAACAAATAAATGTGAAATAAAAATAAATTAACTGAAAATAAATTAACTAAAATTAAAAAAATAGGCGGTTAAATCACCATATAAACAAATAAATTAAAACTAGCCATATAAACAAATAAATTAAACCAAGCATAATTACACATTAAAAAAATTTAACAAAATAAATGGTATTATAAAACTAGCCATCTAAATTAACAATACAATAATAAAACATAAAATAAAAATGAAACAAAAATATAGATTAAAGAGAAATAAAATTACAATGAAAAATAAAATAAAAAAATACTTACCTTGAGATATGGAACTCTTTTTTTTTTAAACAACTTTTAAAAATTATCAAATAAATAGGCAATTAATTTAAATTTCGAGCCTTATTAGTAATTTTAGAAGTCCAAGTCCATGTTCATTATGCCTATGAAGTCCAAAAGTCCAAGTTCATTTAGTCCTCAAGTGCAAGAGTTTAAAGAATAAGTCATAATCTAAATATCTAAGTTTCAATTTGATTTAGGGACAGATTTGCAAGAAATTCTGGGTCAATGAAGCTTTCACAATTTTATAGTAATATTGTAATTTCAAGAGAAACAATGGTGCTAATGGAAATTTTACTAAATAAAATAAAATAAAGTTGTGAGATCTAAACAAAGAATGACGAAGGGAAATGAAAGAAGAAATTGACAGCAAATTTAGAAAACTCAATGGCAATAGCGCTCAAAGTTTGACACGACTTAAAAGTATTGATTACTTTTAAGTATAAGATTGTCTAATTATAATATAATTAGGTGAGTGCAAAGTCGAATCACAAGGAATCTAAAAATTTAGTAGTCAATTATTAAATAAAATTATTTCTAAAAAAATTATTCGTTTAAAAAGTATTAAGGTTACAGGATCCACTCTTTGTATTCAAATTATGATCATAATAATCTCTTATATTATATTTTATATTTATTTAATTATTATATGACTTGATTATTAATTAACTACTTATAAATAAGCATGGCAATAAAGTACATACTTGTTGTGCAAAATTTTAATATACTCGCAAACGCACGAATCTAGAGATAGAGTAGTGGTAAATTGAAAAGTCTAATTTAAATCTAAAATTAATATTAATCCTAACCTAGTTGAGCAAATTGAATTTAAGAGAAATTAAACTAATTAATCTAAGAAAACAATTAAAGCAAAGGAGAATTCAATAAGACAAAGATTACTAAGGTTTTAGAATCTGCCACTATTCAACTAGTGATTTATCTAATTATCAATTAATCTCTAATTTTAGAGTAACAACTCGAAATCAATCTTTGTCGCCTCATGGATATAACAATTAAGCCCAATTAAAATTAATCTTATGTAGGTTCTTTTTCTGCTTAATAATATGTTATCTAAGCATCTTATGTAAACATATTGAATGACAAAGAGTCAAAGTTTTCCTAAGTACTCTATGTAAACAATTTAATGAAAGACACAGAATCAAAGAAAATCATATATAAACATTATAGATCCAAGCATATATTTTATTGAATATTAATCCTAACAATCAATAATGTATGACAGAATTGATGAAAAGATTTAATAACATCCAACTAATCATGTGAAATAAGAACCATAAACATTAAAAAACATATGTAGGGAATTTAAATAAACAAAAAGATAATTATTTCATTGAATAGGCTTGCATCCTTAACCTTAGTATAGGAAAATTAGCTAGACATACTTGAATTGGGAGCAACAAAATAAATAAAATCAGCCATGGAAAATTGGACTGCTGCTGCTGCTTCTCTTTTGCTCTCTGTCTCGCCTCCTCTCCTCTTCTCTTCCGCATCTTTACTTTATATAATGCCCATGACCATGCAATTTCTGGCCGAATCCTTATAGGATTCTAATTCTAATTAATGCTTCACAACCTATCATAAGTTATTAATTTTCTTTATTAATTTTCGAAAGCTAGCCATTCTTGGAGTTAAAGGCCAAAGGCTAATTAATGATGTCTTCTTTTAGTGGCTGGCACATGCATCTCAAATTGCCAAACAAAATCTTTCTTTAATTCTTTTAACCTCATGCGGAAGCCTATTTGGAACATAATCTTCTTTGTCTTCATGTGCATGGGTGAATTAATTTACTAGCTTTCGTTTCCTTGGCTTCACTTCCGCATGCATATATGTCTAATTGCTTCCAAAATCAATTAATCTTTAATGCTTTCCAATTTAAACTTCTTCATGCCCTTTTTATCCATATTCTCTAATTAATTTCCTATTCAATAAAATAAGTTAATTAATTAAAAATAATAAATAATCATAACTAATAATTATATAATTAAGGGTAAGATATGTATATATTATATGCTCATCAATACTGTGCCACAACAATATGGCATGTTTACATCATATTTAAGTACCATATGAATCCAAAGTGGATCTAAATTTACAAATAAAAAAAAATGAAAATAACTGGTGAAAAATATGACATCTAAATAATAAAATATAAACTTACTTGTGAAAATAATTAATTCCATAATTCAAATCCTTGTGCTTCACTTTTCACCTTAACTTAGAAAATTAACCACTCATATTAACAAGCAAAACACCCATTTTATTTAACAAACTTTTAAAATATATTAAAAGAAAATTAATTACACAAGGAAAGGGGAAAGAAATGTTTTCTAAGCTTCTGTCTTCCTTTCCCCCCTCTAATTCTCCTTTCTTCTCATAACATTAAATTGAATACATGAAACTTGGTGAAATGTGAAGAAAAAGGAAGCAAGAAAAGGCTTATTAGATACTCCCAGCATAATAATTCCTAACCGGCTAGATGAAGCTAGATTGGTGCACTGAAAATTGTACAATGCATTGTCCTTCTTCTCTCTAATTCTCCTTCTGTGCTCCTTTTATAAGCAACCTGTGCCTCTTATCATTCTTATTTTATTAATTTTTTATTTTTTTATTATTATTATGAAAGACAAAAAGAGACAAGTGGTTGTCAAAAGTGGCAGCTACCGCTTGAATATCACTTTATCAATTAGCTCCATTTTTTTTTAACGCAATCCATCATCTTTGTCTCCCACTTTTGGCTTCAATTTTCTCTTTATTTCTTAAATATATTTCAACATAAAATTAAGATTAAATTAACATGCTAAAAATTAATTTAATATAAAATTATATTAGAAAAGCATTAAGATAATTTATAAAATATGAGTTCAAAAATAAACACTATAAGTAAAAAAATGATAATTTTTACCTTTATTAAATATACACTTTTTTAGTGTTAGTTATTCATTTTGAGTAGTAATTGAGTTGGAAATGGAAGCATATGCCTAGTTCTTTTGCATTGTTTGTCATACATTCTGATAACTAGTAAATAAGATCAAATTTTGATTTTTTTCTCAATCATAAAAAAAATTAACTCATTAATAATAAAAAAAATATTAACTCATTAATAATTTCTTTTAAAATAATAATGAAACCCATGTTGGTCATTATTACAGGGAGTATACATAGGAGTGACTCAACCCTAGGCAACGTAGGCAATTACCGAAGGCCTATTTTACGAAGGTGCGGCATTCATATTAGGAGAGTTCCTAAGTTGCAACAGCTGTAAGTTACAACTACTGCAAAAATACCGTGAACAATGCCACACGTGAGTACTATTCACAGCGTTTATGCAGCAGCTGCAACTTAATAAAATCCTCATATTAGACTATTATTTTGTATGTAAAAGGAGAACATGAATTTTAAAGTTGTTATTATTCATTTAATTTATTATTATTTTATAATTATCTTTTTCTAAATAAACTATCAAATTTCTATAAATTCTATTTATATAATACTTAAGAGTTTTAATTCCTACCAGACCGTTAAATTAATAGTTTCAATCCTACAAAATCTCTATTTATTGTAGAATTAATATGTTATAATTAAAAAAATTTATATTCATTTTAAACCTCTACAAAAGTGCCACATTTTGTTACTTGTCCATTAAATTTCTTTTATTTTGCTCCAACAATCAAGACACAATATGCACTTGGTGCTTGAGGGAGAGAGAAAAAAAAAATTGCTTCCTCTACTTTCCGCTCAAAGAAAAAAAAAATAATAATAGTTTCTTTATTCTCCAGGGTTATTGTCCATTGCTCAAACTTCAAATTTTATTTTTTATCATTCTCTTAATTAGTTGTGTTATTATTTGTTCTTATTTCCTTTCAATCTATTCTTTTGTTCATCTATTATTATTTTTTTTTTTGTGTGCTTGTTTTATCTATTTTCAAAGAAAATTGTATCGAAAAACTTAAAAAAAAAAGAAGAATAGAAAAATTAGTTTAATCTAAAAAATGAGTAGTAAAACAAATGTGATTTGAGTGAAGATAGAGTAATGGATTAGCAATAGCAGAATAGAATTTTATTTAATAATTTTGCATTTTAGAATGTTGAAAGAATTGATTTTAAATAAATGAAACTTATAATATAACTAATATATATTTTTTACCTCAAATTTTAAGAAAGGATAATTAAAATCATTTACTTAAGGCTTCAAATATAGTTGAGCCGGCTTGAAAATGATTCATATCACATTGGTTTAGATTTATGGATAAAATTTAAGATTTCTTTTTATTTTTGAGAAACTAATAACTTTGAAATTAACTTTTATTGTAGTTATTTTTTATTTAAAGCCTAATATGTATTTATTTCAAAGTGGCAACCAAGTGTAAGGAAAGAAGATAAAATACGTAGTTTTATGATTATTGGTTTAATATTTATTTTAGTAATGTCATGTTTGTTTTATTTTTTAAGTTAATTTATTAATTGAATTTTAATGCCAAGTCATCACTTATTTCACTCCTTAGATTAAAGAAAAGATTAAAGAAAATAGAGAGTTAGATGTTTAAGCTTAGTTTTAAGTCGTTTTTTAAACCTGAGACAACCCATTCATTTTTTAATTGTTTAAGTTATTTATAAATTTGAAACAATCTGAATTTATATGTCAAAATTTGAAATATTTAATTTTTTAGAATTTAAACACACAACAAGGAGAGTGGTGTTAATTACTAAACTATAGCATCATATTATTGAAACTACCTGATGTTAGATCTAATGGTGATAGCACAAGAAGACAAAATAGGGGGTACCGTGCAACTGTTACTCGGTAGCTGGATCCAAATAAGGGGTAATATTTTAAACATTACAGAGATGTTCTATTTTTTGGTATTATTTATGGAAAATGATGTTCGGCCCGGGTCAAACCCCGAAAATGAAACGCACCGTTTCAGTTAAAGCAAAAACGGTGCGTTTCATTTTCCATTTCATTTTTGCTTCGTCACGGTGCTCTCTGCTCATGGTCTTCTCTCCTTCATCGCGGTCTCTCTCCTTCATCGTCGTCGTTGCCGCCACCACTGACAAGAATCAGTTGTCTCTCCTTCATTCCCTCTCCTTCATCGATCGGTGTCCAGCGTGAGGTAATACTTCCTT
Organism: Murraya paniculata; assembly: GCA_030449075.1. Taxonomy (NCBI): domain Eukaryota; kingdom Viridiplantae; phylum Streptophyta; class Magnoliopsida; order Sapindales; family Rutaceae; genus Murraya; species Murraya paniculata. The sequence goes on along the minus strand of JAEVFN010000009.1, from coordinate 215,924 downwards.
CTAAGCCTGATTTAGGTTACGGAAAAATGAGAATAATTTGGTTGATTTAGGATAAATTTGTGTTGAGTTGTTATGGTAGTGCTGATTTAGGTTAAATTGTGCTGATTTGCTGGGTTTGTGTGCTGGAGTTTGGTTGATTGTTGCGTTGGTGCATTTTGCTTGTGTTTTCATAATGAATTTGCTGGGTTTGTGTGCTGGAGTTTGTTTGGTTGTTGCGTTGGTGGATTTTTTTGCTGCATTGCTCTTGCAATTGCTGGTTGTAGTTGCTGTTGAACCTCATTACTGTAATTGTTGCTGTTGCTGGAATTGCACAGCAGCAATTGCAGCAACAGCACTTGCTGCAATTGCTGCAACAGCCAATTGCTGCAATTGCTGCAACAGCCAATTGCTGCAGTTGCTGTTGCAGCAATTATGGACTTAAGTTTGTTAATCGAAGCAATTTGAACACCTGGGATTATATGGATTGCAGGAGAAAGTGCTGTTGCTGTTGCTGCAACTGCATAGCAGCAATTGCAGCAACAGCACTTGCTGCAATTGCTACAGTTGCTGTTGCAGCAATTGCAGCAACAGCACTTGCTACAGTTGCTGCAGTTGCTGTTGCAGCAATTGCAGCAACAGCACTTGCTGCAGTTGCTGCAGCTGCTGTTGCTGCAGCTGCAATTACTGCAATTGCAGCAAGTGCAATTGCTCTGCAAGTACAGTAGCTGCAAGTGCAATTGCTACAATTGCAGCAACTGAGCAGCAATTGCGGCAACTGCTGCTCCTGCAATTGCACAGCAGCTACTGCTTTGTACTGCTGAGCAGCAATTGCAGAGCAGCTACTGCTTTGCACTGCTGAGCAGCTACTGCTTTGCACTGCTGAGCAGCAATTGCAGGAATTGAATGCTGGTTTTGATAAGTATAACTGAATGCTGATGGTTTCTTTTTTTTCGCAGCTTCGTTCTTGAATTCTATTACTGACAATGTCATCCAGCAGAAGTGAGAATCGAACCTCATTGCAAATATGTAGTGGATGCGGTAATTAGATGGAGTTGTTAACATCACGTACAACCAAGAATCAAATCGCAAATTTTGGATTTGTAGAGGATGTAAGAACTTTCAATGGGCAGAAGACCGTAAATTTAGCGAAGACAAAATAGACATGTTAATGGAGGAGGTTAGGAAGCTGGCATTAGAGATTGAGTGTATGTCCGTTAAATTTCAATTATTGCATAAAGAACTTGAGCATATGCGAGAATGTGAAGTGCAGAGGCGATTGTTGGATGATGAACTTCGAAGGAGACAGACGCCACGACATGATTTTATTAAAATACTCATTGTTGTTATATTATTTTTAAGTTGTTTCAAGCTGTACTATGCAACTGAAAAAGACCTTTAGACATATGTAATAGTGTTTGCATATGATATGAAATATATGCTTCCGAGTTGTTTAACGTAACTAAATTACAAATTAAATTCAAATTGTGCCAAATTAATACATAAAAACACAAATTAACTTCGTTGATTCACCAAGGCAACTTCAATGCACTTCGATCATATGTTCGGTTCATTATTTGAAAACTCCCTCCGATTGGCATCCTCGTAATTTTGTTGTGGTACTTGTTGGAAGTTAACTTGATGAGTTCCGCTATAATTTATCCAAGACTGATAGTAAGGAGGAAAAAATGCATGTTCTGGGAGTGTCTGTTGTGCTACCTATTGTAAAAATATATATATATATATATATATATATATATATATATATATTAAACTCAAATTATCAAACGTTTGAAAATTAATGGAAATGACAAATAAAAAAGTATTACCATTGCCATATTGCTCTCTTGTGTTGGGATTGTAGTAGCCACCTGAGATGATAAATCAAGTATCTCCGAGTCCTATGAAAGCAATCACCAAAGTTTTAAATATATATTAAATTAATTCAAAATGAATGTATTAAACATTGATTAAAGTACCATTAATATAATTACCTAAACAGCTGTGCTAGTCGACCCATCGTTCGACTTTCGTTTTGGCTTTTTAAATTGCTTTTGCTTTCTTTGACACGGTGGACGGCCTTTACGACGAGTTACTACTGGATCCTGTATGATTTCGGAACAACTTCCCGACCCACCATAAATAGTTGTATCGTCACCGTCATATCGAATATTCAGAGATACATCATTCATTGCTTTTTCGATCCAACCCATAACATTTTTATGGCTTTCTTCGTTTTTTGAAGCAACCTCAGCAACATCATAAAAGGCAGTGCACTCCTCTTTATATCGCCGATGTTCAACGCTCGAACTCCGCAAATCATAACTGACTTTGACTTTACTGTAACACCTCCGCACATCTTTCCTCCATCTTCGCATGATATATTTTTCAGGAAGGAATTGTATACGGTTACGTGACAACACTGCAATTGCGTGGCTGCAAAGAATGCCCTTATATTCAAACATTGAACATACACAACGAATTTCACCATCATCTTTTTCAAAGATAACTTTAAAAGTCTTTTCTTTACTGTTTCCATAATTTTCAATGACTTCATACTCCGATCCCCCACAACTGAAAACCTCACAATACATCTTATTCATTAGCTCCTGCTGAAATTCTTGAAACTTGGAAATAGTGTACACTTCTTCAACTTGCTTCTCCATTGCAAAACTGGTACGACATGGCATCTGTTGGCTAAAACACCTAGCATCTGCTTGCCATTCTTTCTCAATTTTACTTTCCATTGCTTTCTCATATTTTTCTACAAATTGCTTTAAGGTTGTTTTTGAGTTAACATAACCATCAAAGAAAGCATTCATACTCTCACTACGTTGAGTGGTTGACATTTCAGCCCAAAAAGTTGTTTTAACAAAGCATGGAACCCAACAATTTCTTTCGTCGTATAAACCATTTAACCACTGATTATTACCAAGATCATATTTCTCTAACATGTCATGCCAAACTTCTTCAAATTCAACAGGAGTCAGTGAATCATAAACAACAGAATGCAATGCAACTCTAATGTCATGATATTCTGCATACCTTCCTAACTTCTCAGGCACTTTCTTCAATATATGCCACAAACACCATCGATGCCTAGTATTTGGAAAAACAATCTCAATTGCTTTTTTCATCGCTTTGTCTTGGTCCGTGATGATTCCAAGGGGAGGACAGTTACACATACATGATAGCCATGTGTCAAATAACCACGTAAATGTCTCTGTGTCCTCATGCAAAATTAATCCACATCCTAACAAAATTAATCCACATCCTAACAATATATGCCACAAACACCATCGATGCCTAGTATTTGGAAAAACAATCTCAATTGCTTTTTTCATCGCTTTGTCTTGGTCCGTGATGATTCCAAGGGGAGGACAGTTACACATACATGATAGCCATGTGTCAAATAACCACGTAAATGTCTCTGTGTCCTCATGCGAAATTAATCCACATCCTAACAAAATTGAATGCCCATGATGATTAACACCCACAAAAGGAGCAAATGGCATATCGTACTTGTTTGTTAGGTATGTGGTGTCAAATGTAACAACATCACCAAAGTCTTGATAAGACGCTCTGCTCCTTGGATCAGCCCAAAATACATTTTTTAACCTACCCTCGTCATCCAAGTCAAGACTGAAAAAAAACCCATCATTTTCGCTTTGCATTTTCTTAAAATATCTTTGAATTGCAGCAGCATCCCCTTCCCCGAGCCTTAATCGCCTCACCTTGTCAACATGATTTCTAGCATCTCTTTCTAAGAATGAGACATTTTCAAAGCCACCGGGCTCAACAACAATCGACTTGAAACTTTGAGCCATTTTAATTCCGGCTTCTTCATTTATTTCAAGTTGCTTTTTAACAAAAGGACTAATGCTACGGTTGCATCGATAATATCTGCTCTTACTCGGACTCACGGCATGGTTGTGTTCAAGATACAAATTTCCAATTATCCACTTTCCGCTAACAGAATCCATACGTCCTCCAATTTTTGCATTGCATCCAATTTTTTGGTTCGGTTGAAGCCGCAAGACATGATCGGATTTGCTTTTTGACTTGCCGTTTCGCCCACAAGTAAATGTCACATATCTCATACTCCCATCATCCCCTTTTCTACAAGATCTCCGCATCACAGGAAACCCCTCTTGTACGCCATAAGCTTTGTAATATTCAAACATTTCATCAGGACTATTAAAAGACATCCCAACCTTTGGCTCAACAACCTTTTCCACCAATTCCTCATTATTTTCTTCAAAATCAGCCTCTCGCAAATCTTGCAATTCCTCCACCAGCACTTGATCAACCTCTACTTCATCAACCTTATCCATTATTGCTGCAAATTACAATAATTCATAATATTATTAATTAATTATGAATTTGAAACCCCATGACTATTTGCAATCATTTTTTCACATTATTATCTTTTATTTATTTTTTCAATTTTCGATTTTTCACTAATTGCCATATCATGCCACAGGAGACAAAAAAGAAACAAAAAAGTCCATCATTTGAAAGACACAATCGATTTTTACGGCGTACGTGTGTGTTTTGATTCTGTAATTGTTTATTTACAATCATTTGAAAGTCAATTTCCATACCTCAATTTCCATACCTAACACTAAAGTCCATTTTGGTGGTTGTGTTCTACACGGCAATTTAATTACCATTTTCAAAGTCAAATTTGGAAAATTTTTCTAACTTCGCAACCAAGATTCCTTCGAGTTAGAAGCCTCGGAAATGCGCATGGAAGATTTATTCAATTTAGTGGGTTTCAAGTTTTACGATTCAGCTTTTAAGATCAACACAAAACAGAACTCACCAAGCTTGATTTCTAATGGAGACTTGATCGACTTCACTGCCGCTTCTTTTGCCTTCAGCTTCGACTTCGTCGTCGTCTTCCTCTGCTTAGCTGCAACGTCAATAGAGCTAGCTGTAGGCTTCTTCGCGGCGGCGGCGGTAAAGGAAGGTTTCGGCTTCTTGGCTGCAGTAGAAGAGAACGATTTAGGAGGGAGCTAGGTTTCGGCTTCAATGAACTGGAATTCGCAACAGTGCAGTTCAATTTTGCTTCATTTTCGCTTCATTTTCCGCCAATTAAGCCAGCCAATTAAGCCACTCAAACAAAAAAAAAAGGAAAATGAAACGCACCGTTTCATTTTCGGGGTTTGACCCGGGGCAAACATCACCACTCATTATTTATTTAAGAAATAATTTAATTTTTTTAGGTAATAGAAAATGCTGTAGATTAAATTATGATTTACGTATTAAAAATTACATAAATTTATCTAGTTCATAAATATTATTCAATCATCAAATTTAAAGATAAAATTGTAACTTTAAAAAATCATTTAAGTGGTGTCCATTACAGAAGGAGAGAGGGAAGAAATATCACCACTAATTGATAATTGAAGTGATGGCGACGATATATTGTATATTAGTCACATGCAAATTAACAACAGTATAAAGAAAAGGGCCACTACATCGCCCATAGAGCTACCACATGGTCCAAGATTTAACGTTATATGGAGTCGTGGACCCCAATTCTCTGTATCCATCCACCTTCCTTCAGCCGTCATCTCTCAATCTCTTCCTCCACGTGCTTTCACTTCCACTTATATATTTCATCCTTGATCATGCCCACTTCATTTCTCCAAAATCAAAACACAAAAGATAATAAGAATAATAATGGCCGTCGTAAGACAACGTCGCCAACTCAATCTTCGTCTTCCTTTGCCTGAACCTTCGGAGCCGTGCCCACGTTTTCCTTTGCCCCTTCCTCCCACTGCCCCCAACACTAATAACAACACCACTGCCGCCACCGCTGCCATCGCATACTCTGATCTTGAGAAACTCCAAGTCCTTGGCCACGGCAACGGTGGAACTGTCTACAAAGTCCAACACAAATTCAGCCACAAAATCTACGCTCTCAAAGTTGTCCACGGCGACACTGACCCCACCGTGCGCCGCCAAGTCTTCCGTGAAATGGAAATCCTCCGCCGCACTGACTCTCCTTTCATTGTTCAGTGCTTTGGTATATTCGAAAAGCCTTCTGGTGACATCGCTATTTTGATGGAGTACATGGATTCAGGCACCCTTGATGCTTTGTTGAACAAAAACGGCACGTTTTCGGAGCCCAAGCTTGCTCACATAGCCTCTCAAATTCTCAAAGGTTTGAGTTATTTGCATGGCCATAAAATCATTCATCGAGATATTAAGCCATCCAATTTACTGGTTAATAACAACAACATGCAAGTGAAAATAGCCGATTTTGGTGTTAGTAAAATCATGTGCCGTTCTTTGGATCCTTGTAATTCTTATGTGGGTACTTGTGCTTACATGAGTCCTGAAAGATTTGACCCCGATGCCTACGGAGGGAATTACAATGGTTATGCTGGAGATATTTGGAGCTTGGGGCTTACTTTGTTGGAGCTTTATTTGGGTCATTTTCCGTTTCTTCAACCGGGTCAAAGACCCGATTGGGCCACCCTTATGTGTGCTATATGTTTCGGGGATCCTCCCAGGTTGCCCGAAGGGGCATCTTCGGAATTTCGTAGTTTCGTTGAGTGTTGTTTGCAAAAGGAATCTAGTAAAAGATGGACGGCTTCTCAGCTTTTGACTCATCCTTTCCTGTGCAAAAATCCAAGATCCGATTTCTGACCCGAACCCGAATAGTCAACGAGATTACGTATTTGTATATAGTTTCGAAATCAAATTTCAATTCTGTTCATTATTATCTTTTGTTTTTATTAGCTGTTTAATTCAACTCATAAAAATGAGAGCAGGAGAAATTATTTGTATTTTTGGTTAAAAGTTGAATTTAACATTTTTTTACTGTTTATAATTAACCCAAAAAATCTGCAGGAGCTAATAATATTTGTTCGGCTACTTCGACTTACCGAACGCAGCGCAATGCCCGTTTTTGTTGGGCTAATTTTCCATGTCAAACATTTAATTGGGAAACCCCCTTCCACTTTCTGGCACTCTTCTGCGCCGGGCACTAAGTCACTGACTGCCAAGGTCAATATTTTTATTCATTCAAAGTCCATTTGCAACAATTAAAGCAAGTCCATTGTTTTGTTTTCTTATGCCGTCGAGATATTCAATTTATTGCAGTAAATAATTGAATGAATGAATTGTTAAAAATGAGTCCATTGAAGTATTCTCGAACCATACTTGATTGATACTTCTATCCAATATGCACGTAATTAATATATAAGAGCTATATTATAAATAAAAACAGTTAAACTGATTATTTTGTATTTAATTTGATACATTAATGCTGACGTATAATATCCTTTTAATATAGGTACAAATTTATCGTAGTTAAATTACAAAATTAGGTTACCTTACATTTGTACGTAGTTCTATATAACTAGCACTTAATTTATCACAGGAAATCGTTTAACTGATTTACCAAATTATGAGATATTTTAAATAAATTAATATCAGTAAACATAAACTTTCATGATGGTTAAATTATTTTTGATATCTTATAACAAAATTCGTATACATATTCAAAATTCGGTATCTTTCTTAATTCCTATCAAAATATTTATGAAAAAAAAATTGTTACTTGGCATATCCCACCTGCTTAAAAAAATTTGATAGACAATAAAATTCTGTGAGGGATTTGTTTTTATTTAAAGTGATCTTGTTTATTTAATTTTCAATAATTTATATTATCCGGTTGGTTCGTCGTAGATTCCACTCGCGCAAGTTGCAGATCAAACTTTTCTGTATATGATAACGATGTGAGCAATAATTCAAACTAGTATCCTGTGTATTGTTGTCTACATTTACATGTTCACTTTGCTTAGTTGCCAACCTACGTGGCACATTAGGGTTGTCGACGGATGATTGATAAAGTGGCGTGGTAGTGATTTGGTTTGGGCTGAAGTCCCGGTATTAGTACACTAATTATTAAAAAAAAAAAAAGAGGTGTAATGTTGTAATTTTTAATATTTAATTTTTAATTTAAATTTTTAATTTAGTATTTAATTGCTGGATAAGATAATTAAATAATATAAAATTTTATATTTATTATTTAATAAAAAATAATACATATTATTAAATTTAAAACTATTTACCAAGTATTATTTTAAAAAAATGGCTAAACTTAGATATTTCTTGACTGCTTCCCCTGCAACATCCACGAATCAATATTTTTAAAATTAAGAAGATGAGTTATACAAGAGTCTTACGGAAGTAGCAACTTGTATGTCGCAATTACGCTACCAAATGCATGAACGTGAACCGAAGTGTTCATTAAAAAACAAAGCAAGTAGCCATCATCAATGACGTCAATTCCTTTCTTTTTCTGTAGGTAAATACTTTCTTTTTCTTTAGGTAAATACTCACGTGATTGTTTTATATTTTATTAAAATCATGTTAATTTTTATTTTTATCGTTTTTTATTTTTTGTATTTTTATTGATATTTTTTAACAGTTATTCATTTGAAGTTCACTAAGAGAATTGAATCTGCTAGGTTACTTTCTTTCCAACTTTTTGATTAATTTTTATATTACTAAATTATCCCTACAATAAATTAAAATTAACAGCAAACTAATATTTATAGATAAAATATATTTATGTAGTGTTTTTTTAATCTAAAATCTGAATGAAATTTAATTTAGCTTAAATCTGAATATCTAAATGCATATATCTAAATAAAAAATATATATATTTTTCAATATTTGAATATAAGTATTTAATTATTTAAAAAAAAAACTGAAGTATGATATTTGACGTATATAACCTTATAAATATTAACAACACTTATATTTATTTGTTGAACACATGATAAGTTATAAATAAATTATTTGTTTACTTAAAAAAATTGATAATGTGTACCTTATTAAAGCATGAAAAATAAAAAAAAATTTATCTAATACATGTATTTTTTGACATTAATATATAATGATTATAATATTAAATTTTAATATATTATATAATATTTTTTCGTGTTTATTATATAAGCCAACCAAGAACTGTTTAGTTATTTGAATTAAAATTAATGTATTAAATAATATTCAAAATTTATCAAAAGAAACAATAATTATCAACGCAATGAGATAGAAATATTACAAAACACACTCACCTAAAATCTTATTATATTCAAAAGTATCATTCACATTAAAAAAAAAGAAAATTGATCGTAGAATATGCACAGACAAAGAAAATGTATAAATTAAAAAATAATAAAAGCATAATTTTTAGAATAGGAAATAAATGTATTTAATTAGGTATTAATAAGAGAGAATGTTAAAGTTACATTCAATATTTTATCATTCAGATAAAAATTAAAATATTTAAATTTTTTCATTCACATCTAAACATGTTGTAAGTCATAGAGAGCAAACAAGCTAAAACTCTAAATATTTAAAAATTATTAACATTCAGACTTTAGGGGGGAAAAAAAAAAACACAACCCCTTACTTTTTAAACCCATTTAATCTATATTCATCGCATGTAATTTTTTTTTTTCCAATTAACATCAAACATAACATACTGAGCCATTATTATTAAATTGTCAATCAAAAATCATTCTGCGCAATTTTTATTTTGTTTTTTGGAAAAGCAAATATGGCGTCTGCACATAAAGGATTATGAAAAAGTAACTATGATGGATTTTTATTTGATTCTTCTCTTGTCTGTGAACTAAAATGCCGAAGCAATGAAGAATTTTGAAGTATGCATTGAGAAGTATAAATAATTTTTTTTTTTCTAATGATACAATTGAAATACTTTTATATTTATCTTAAACCTTCCAGTTATATTATATTTAATTAAGTCTTATTCACTTTACGATGTGCTCATAACTTTATATATTATTTTAATGCTTCCATAACTTAATTTTATCTTGAATTAGATTTTTAATATTAATTTTTATCTTAATTTCTATTGTTTTGATATTATAGGTTTATTTTGGGGATATTTAAGTAGAGAGAGCTAAAATAGAAAATTAATTGTAGCTTAAGGCAAATAATTAACGATTTTGGAAGTCAAAAAGAAGCCAAGCCAAATTAAGAAGTTGATTTCCGATTAAGCCATCACATGCAAGGAAATTAGAGGAAAATAAAAAAACTGCCAGATTTAATTAAGCATGCACATGAATTGCCTAAGCAAAAATCAGTGCGTGCATGACTTACAATTTGAATCCAATTAGCACAAGGTTACAAGCGGTTGCGCATTATATAAAGGCTTCTAATTGAATATGAGCAGGGAGAAGAGAAGCGGCGGCCGCACTAATTAGAAGCCAAAGCTGAGAACAGCAGGAGCAATTTTGAGGATTGCAGCAGACGCTGAGATATTTTCTTAAGTTTTTCTTTTTTTTTTCAATTGTTTGCTTGAATACTCTCAAATATATTTATGAATTTTCTTAGTTTTCCCATAAACTAATTTGTATTGTTAGGGCTAAGATGTAACCTAACTATAAATATTTAATTCCATAAATCTGTATTATTTTTAGTTTGTTATTCTGTAATTGAGTGATCATTATTATGCTTGATACTTTTAAATATTTTATCAATATTGGAATGATCTATAGATACAAGACCTTTAAGAGATTAGTCGTTCCTAAAGTCAATGGTACCTGCTCAATCATTGCATGACCTAACATTCAAGCCAATACCTTTGAGATCAAGCTGGGCATAATCTAGATGATTCAGATGTCAGTACAATTTTGCTAGGATGCTAGATGACAATCTAAATGCTCATATTGCAAATTTCTTGAAGATTTGTGACATATTGAAGCAAAATGAAGTCTCTCACAATACAACCAAGCTAAGATTTTTCTCGTTCTCACTTGGGGATAAAGCAAAAGAGTGGTTGAACTCACTTCTTATTGGGATAACCACTACATCGGATCGTTTAACATAGAACTTTTTAACAAAGTTCTTTCCCTTAACAAAACAACTAAGTTGAAGAATGACATCACAACCTGTACTCGGTTTGAGATAAAGTCATTATATGAAGCATGAGAGAAATAAAAAGACCTACTAAGAAAATGCTCAGATACAAACCTTTTACTATGATTTAATATCCAATATCAGAACAATAATTGATATTGCAGTAAGGGAACTTTGATGGGAAAAACACTAAAAGCATCTTATGAATTATTAGAAGAGATGGCCACTAATAATTACCAATGGTCCTTGAATCAACCAATAACAAGTAAAGCAGTGAGCGCCCATGATGTTGATGTTGTCAATACTTTATCCGCAAATATCTAAGTATCAATTTTATTCAAACTCAAGCGTGTGAATTGTGTGGATGGAATCATGCTAGTGTTCATTGCCAAGTTGGAGGTCCTTTTGCACTATCATCTACTGAACAAAACAAGCTCATTACGTATCTAACTTCCAAAAGCAACCGAAAAAAAAAAAAAAAAAACTCATCCTAATACCTATAATCCGAGCTAAAGGAACCACTAAAATTTGTCATGAAACAACATTCAGAATACAGTAAACCCATCTCTAGGGTTCCCACTACAATAATAGAATTCCATCCTCGAAGAGCACATCACACAATTCATCACTAAATCTAAGACAACATTCCAGAATCAAGATGTTGTTATTCAAAGTTTGGAAAATAATTTTACATGGTTTATGACAAGGACTGAGACAGCGTGCAACATCAAGCTACATCTATTCGAAACTTTGAAGTTCAAATGGGTCAAATGGCGAAGAAAATATCTAGCAGACCACAAGGCTCTCTACCTAATAACGCCATGACAAATTCAAAGGAGCAAGTGAATGCAATTATACTTTTGATTGCTAAACAACTTGAAGAGCCACTGAAAGAAGTAAAGAAAGTAAATAAAATGTAAGTTAATGACATTATAAAGGCTTTAAAGGTAGCAAGTTTAACAATACCACAACCTTAACCAATAGTACCAGTTAACGCCTATGTTCCTCTAGTCCCTTTTCCTCAGTGTTTTCAAAAAAGTAATATAGATAAGCAATTTTAAAATTTCTTGATGTGTTTAAGAAATTACATTTTAACATTCTTTTTTGTAGATGCTTTGGAATAAATTCTGCTCTATGCCAAATTTATGAAAGAAATGTTGTCTGACGAGAGGAAATTTGAGTATAAAACCGTATAATTAATAAAGGACTACACAACCATTTTGCAAAATAATTGCCGCCAAAACTAAAAGATCCAAGGATGTTTTAATATACCTTGTACTATTAAAAAATCTTATTTTAATAAAACTTTATATGATTTAGATGTAAGGACTAATTTGATGCTTTTTTCCGTTTTCAAGATATTAGGTTTGGGAGAACCCAAGGCAATAACAGTTGCCCTTCAATTGTCAGATAAATCTATGAAGTATTGAAAGGGCATAGTTGAGGATGTACTTGTAAAAGTTGACAACTTCATATTCCATGAAGATATTTTTGTCTTGGATATGGCCAAAGATATAGAGTTATCTCTCATTCTAAGCCAACCATTCTCCAACCATAGGAAGAGATTTGATTGATGTTCAGGAAGGGAATTTAATCTTTGAGAGTTCAGAATAAAGTCACTTTTAATATGTTCACACCTATCAAGTATTGATTTGAACCCAAAATTGTTTTCAAGACAATTTAATTGGGCTTTTATAGATAATGTAAATATAATGTAACGCCCCAATTTAATTGGGTTTTTATAGATATTTTCTTTATTATAATTAGAGATTAATGAACAGAATTAGTAAGTAGATAAGTATTAATGAACAGAATTAGTAGTAAGTATATGAACAGAATTAGTAAGTAGATAAGTGATAGATTTAACTTGATATGATATGTGCATCTTTGACGTTCAAAGAAACATTCCAGAGAGATAATACAATTAGAATTGGATTTAGTTTTATCTTACCAAGCTGTGATTATCTCTCTAGGTTTTTTTTTTTAAAAGGGGAGGGGATGAAAAGGAAAATTGTGTTAATAATATTGGATACCTATTCACAAGTTTCAAATCCACTGTTCTTTTGGGTTCTCGCCGTTCAAGGCAATGAAAGAAAAACAAAACAACAGGTTGAAGAGGGATAAGAGCAACAGGGTTTGAGAGGGGAAAAAAAAAACGGAGAGAAGACGAGGAAATTTTTTTTTTTTTTTAAAAAGGGGAGGTAATAGATCATGTTACGATTGGAGTATGGGAGTATCATCTTGGAGTCACTTGGGGCTTAAGATTGATGTTGGTAAATATATGTACATTCATGGCTCATGTTTTACAAGTTTCACTGATTTTTTATGTTATGAATGGTGGTTTTTGTTGATTAAGAATGGATTAAAGATTATTGAGGTTAAATTTAGACAACGAATCACGTGCCCTTACTAATATTTATGATCAGAGATTTATGTTTTATATATAATAGAGATCTCAAGCTTTCTATTGAACTATTATATTTTTAGAATTCTAAACACTGAATTTATTATGAATTATCGAATTTGGTACAGCATTCTTAAAAAAATTATGCCTTTTTGCAGCAGTTTCAATTTGGATGAATTTTCTTACCAGGCAAAAGTCACTTAAAATTTATGAAACTTTTATTACGCATTGACAAATATGTTTATTTATTATAAGCTTAATTTTGGAATTTATTATGAAATAGATTAATTATGAAAAAATCAGTAATTAAGGCTACTGCAATTTATTGAATCATTTTCCAGAATAGATAGGTTTGAAATATGATATGTTTTAAGCATGTTTTTGGATGTAAAATCAAGTGAAATTTTTAGCAAAGATTCCTCTATATGTCTAATATGTGCAGATATAATTTTATGATTTTTGGGTTTGTATAATAAATGTTACAAATTTTGAAATTATCCTTATGCAATCTTAAAAACTGTTTCCAGAATTGAAGTATCACATTATGAATCAGTATTTATTATGTTTGGAATTATAAACAGTGAGAACGCTATTATATGTCTCTAATGTTACATAACATTTGTTTCACTAATTTTTTTTTTTTTTTCACAATTAAATTTACGAATTTTTAGTCAAGTGACCTCAACTATGAAATTTTCTGGACAGGTCTTTGATACATGAAATGAAAAATTGTTTTAAGTACATTTTGTTGTGAAATAAATCTTATACTTTTATCTCTGAAAGTCTATATGTTTCCGACATAATTTAAAATGGCATGATTTTTAGAATTATATGTAAATAGTTATGAAATTTTAAATTATTGCTATGCAATGTTAAATACTGAAAAGATTGTTTTGTTCATCTTGAAATAAATTGATTTTTTAATAAATCTATGACTCTTTCAATTATGAGGTATTTTCGTATACAATCCCACATATTTAAACAGAATCTTTACGACGTCTTAGAATTCTTGAAGTCGCATATTATTTGGATTAGTTTCAGAATGTCTAGGGTGTTTGGAATTTTAATCATTTAGTTGGTTTGGTATTTTCATATCTAAGAATGTTGAGATATTGAGGAGCACTGTTAAGTTAAGAATTAATAATGACATTAATATGAATGTTATTTCGGTGATTATAGAGCACGAGTGAGCTCATTTTATGATCAAAGTATTGATTGCTTGATACAAATCAAGGTAAATATGCATGAAAAGAATAATTTCGTTCATATGGATTGGCAATTTATGGTTTTAAAGTTATTTTACTGCTATAGTTTATGGTAGTGAATTATATTTTGGTTAATAGGTTATTAAAAATGTTTTCTTAAATTTGTTTTCATAATGGCTTAAAAGTACTTGTCTTTCCACAAATTGTTTTCCTTAATCATATTTGTAAAGCTTTGCCAATTAAATGTCTTAATAGAGTGTTTTATTGATAGATTATTAAATGATTTATACCGAAATATTGAAAACTGTATTTAAGATTTTGATTCATTATCTATAGTTATTATTATTGATATGACTAAATAGCTTGCTGTATTGTGTGCGCCTATTGATGTTTACGCTGTGGTATAGTACCTTGACTGAATAATTGGTAGGGTCACTAGGATTAGAGATGATATATTTATTGGTAGGTCACCAAATATTATAGGTGATTTATTGACTGACCAGGTCACCGAGAGTAGTTGATATATTGACTAGTTGGGTCACCAGGAGTACAAGCGAGACTGTGACATGAGTAATTATTAAACGAAATGATTTATTGAACAAATGGTTATATGTTCAAATAATTTTTTTCTAGCAATTGAATGAATGAAAGATTTTATTGCTAAGTTATTTCTTAAATGATTATATATTGGAAATGGTTATTACGTTATGACTAAATTCACTATCGGTTTTATCGTATTTATGCAATAGATTGTAAAATGATGACTGTTTTCTAATTTTATGGTTCTTTATAATGATTATTTAATTGTTTATTTAGATGTTTATTTGTTTAAATGATTATTATAATTGTTCAATATGATATCGTATCAATTTGAACTTGGTGATGACATTGAGGACAAGGCTGGCACAAGCATGTGGAATAAGTATATTTAGATTCTATTCAAGTTCCCATCGAACCCTTCACAAGAGCTTTGCAAAGAAATTCAAAGAAGTGCTTAATAGGTTGATTTAAGCGATTTAAGCAATTTGAACTTAATCAAATTCGCGAAGGCCCATTGGAGGAATTGGACATGACATTCAGACCACCAAACGTGTGATTCAGGCTCTTGAATTTTTTGAATAATCACTCCCACGAAATTAGCAATTGGCTTGCACATTATGGTTGAAAAATAAGCTAGTTTCCTTTTCGGATGCTTTTCCTGTTTTTGAGGAGGTAAGTGGTGAGACAAATTAGGTATTTATATTTTAATTGTCTAGTTCCAATTTTTATTAATAACGTGTGTTTTCAGAGTTGATGCAAAGCATTTAAGCCATTTAGGAGACTTTCCTTATTTACTTTAGATTGGGCATTTTTTTGGGTGTTAATTTTGGTTTGATTTGTTCAAACTTTCCTTACATGATTTGATTTGAGGTTTATTTCCGAATTTCCAAGGTCAATTATAGCTGGAAATTCATCTAAAACAACCCTATATAATGTACTTGAATTCAATAAAAAGAGAAGATAATTTTTCTTGCAATTTGCTTGTGAGTTTAATTCTCTTTGGTTCTTAAATAAACTCTTTGAACTTATCAGATTTCCCTGGTGTTCAAACACTTGACTTATCAATCACATCATCCATGGCTGATTGTGACATCCTCACATACCAAGGTTCGTGCTTCCATTGAGCATCGATTCATGATTCTGTCCAATTCCAGGTTTAGAATTCTATCTTGGAGACTAATTGATTAGTGTTGTGTCAGTTCTTTAGTAGGGTTCTTATCATTTAGTATCAAAGCAAGGTCCTGAACAAGTTTTGCTTATCCTTTCCTTTAGTTTTCGTTTCCAGTTAATCACGAGTCTTAATTCCCATTGTCCAAATTCGGTCCAAAAAATCCCTAAAACCTTCTAGCTGAATTTTGCACCCTTTCTAAATTTCGTGTTTCTTTGTTTTAATTCATCGAGTGTGAATTCAGGTTCTTTTATTTGTTAATTGCTTAAAACTCTAGGATAACTGAGTTTGTATTTGTTTGAATCAAGGTCAAATGTTGTGAGCCTTGTTTTAATTTCTAAGTTTTGTTACACCTTACTTTGATTCATATTAAAAAAAAGTTCTCGAGTTTCCCAACTCAGTTGTGAAACCCTAAGTTATGGCTGAATTTCCTTTACCTTTCTTGGTAAAAAATTTGTAGTAGTTTCCTTATTCTAGTTTGAATTGTGATTGTTTCGGTTCTAGTTTGATTCAAAATTGTAGTTAACAATTATAGTTTCTGTTATTAAAAAAAAATTAACCTAAAGGAAAAGGAAAACAAAGAAACAAGAGAAGAAAGAAACAAGAGAAGAAAGAAACAAAAGGATCTGAATGAAAAAGAGTCCATGACCTCTGCTTAAAATTTTTTGTTTGTTTTCCATTATTGGTGTCTTAGGGGCTCCAAATTTGGTTTTACCCTATATTGTGAAAAATTTTGCTCGAAATTTTGGTATTTTATGCTTCCAAAACGTGATCATATGTGTTTGTTGTTTTCTTGCTTTTGAAACCCGAATCTCCTTAGTGTAATCCTTGATAAAAACCGAGTGAGAATTACTGCAAGTGAAAAAAAAGGTAAAAGAGTGTGAGCATATTAAAGGGTAAAAGCCAACAAATTTGAGTGAAAAACATGTGGAATTGAGTGAATCATTTTCTTGAATGAAACAAGTAGGAGAGTGGGGTGAGGTTCTTTCTTAATTATTTCTAACCTCATTTTTTATATTGCAGCCATGTATCACAATCAAGAAAGAAATGCAAACGAACAGGTTCGATAACTAGCCATTCAAAAATTACAGATTCAAGCACTGATGGGGGAGATGAGATGGATGGTGAGGGTTGAATTAGAGCACATAAATGAGTTTTTGGATCAAGTAGAAAATGCACATGTAGGGCAGCCGCAATGTGTTCCCTAAGCACGTAGGAGGGAGAGAGTTCTGACTAGAGAAGAGATTGATGACTATTATGGGAATGAGTATAATGAAGAAGTGGATTCTGTGGGTAGTTATAGGAGAGATGGATGGTAGGAGAGCTATGAATCAAGATGATGATTTGAGTGGCATAAAGATGAAGATTCTATCTTTTCAAAGTAACTTCAATTCGGAAGCCTACCTTAAATGGGAAAAGAAGATGGACTTCGTGTTTGACTGGGACAACTATTCATAGGCAAGAAAGGTAAAATTGGCTGTGATTGAGTTTTCTGACTAGGCTATTACTTGGTGGGATTAGCTTGTTATAAACAAGAGATGAAATAGGGAACGTCTTGTTGAAACGTGGGGTGAAAATCTATTGAGACTTGTACCAAAAACTGTAAAGTCTTACACAAGGTAGCCGAAGTGTGGAGGATTATTACAAAGAAATGGAGATCGCCATGGTTAGAGTAAATTTGGAGAAGGATAGAGAAGTTACCGTGGCATGATTCTTAAATGGCCTTAATCGGGAGATTGTAAATATGGTTGAGTTGCAACATTATGTGGAGATTAAAGAGATGGTCTACAAGGCCGTCAAGATTAAGCAACAGCTCAAGAGAAGAGTAACACCCGTGCAGCCCCAAACTTAAGTTCCCCTCTTTGGAAGCCAAGCTATATGAAGTGAGACAAGATTCCACAAACATCTATTGCACTTAAACTAAGATCCAAGTCCTCCAAGCACAATTCACAAGGTAACACCGTGACTTCCACTACTAGGAATCATGACATTAAGTATTTTAAATGTCAAGGTAGGGAACGCATAGTGAGTGAATATGTGAATAAGAGGGTTATGGTATTGCGGGACAATGATAAGATTGTAATTGATGATAATGAGATGCCACCATTGGAGGATATTGAAGATGAAGAGTATGCTGCCCCTGAAAAATTGACTTTAGTAGCTAGGAGAATTTTGACTGTGCAAGTGAGAGAAGACGAAGTAGTGCAATAAGAAAACATTTTCCATACTAGGTGCTATGTTCAAGACAAAGTATGTAGTATGATTATTGATGGGGTAAGTTATACTAATGTTGCTAGTACTATTATGATGGAGAAGTTAGGGCTCCCGAAATTAAGTATCCATGGCTATACAGTAGGTACTAAAGATGCGGTGCTATGTGATGTATTACTAATACAAGTTGACACTTATTACTTGAGCTGTGTTGGCAATTCGACAAATGTGTGAAGCATGATGGCTTCACCAACAAGTAATCATTTGTATTTGATCCACGCAGCATCATTCTTGTTCTATTGACATTAAAGAAGGTTTATGAGGACCAACTGAGCTTACAGGGAGTGAAAATTAGAGAGAGGCTGAGAAAAATGAGAGAGAAAAAGAAAAGAAAAATGCGGCCATTGAAAGAAAATTAAAGGGAAAAAATTTCTATGCAAGAATGAGTGAGATCAAAAGAGCATTATTTTCAAATCAGTCAATGATTGTACTTTTGGACAAAGAGGCCTTTTTAAACACCAACAAACTTGACCAAGCTTTGCCTACTTCTATTATTTCTCTTTTGCAGGATTATGAGGATGTCTTTTCTGAGGAAACACCACATGATTTACATCCAATATGAAGGATTGAGCATCAGATTGACTTCATGCTCAGTACAACACTCCAAACTGACAGGAGTACGTTGCAAGAGACTAAGGAACTTCAAAGGCAGGCTAGTGAATGATGAAATAAACGTACGTGAGAGAAAGCATGAGTCCATGTGCTAGTTTCCAAGAAGGATAAGACACAAAAGATGTGTGTTGACTACTGAGCATCAACAACATAATGAAAAAGTGATACGAAGCCGCTAAGAACTGACACGATCCCAATCAATTCAGTCTCCAAAATTGAATCTAAACTTAGAATTGAATGGAACTATGACCCGATGCTTGATAAAAGCACGAACCTGGGTATGTGAGGACGCCACTATCATTAGTCAAGAATTTCAACACCATGGAAATCCAATAAGTTCAAAGAGTTCGTTTAAGAACTAAAGAGAATTAACTCTCACAAATTGCATCAAAACTTATCTATCTCTGTTTATTTGGATGCGAGTACATTATCGGGTTAGTTACAAGAATTTTTGAAAATAAATCCTAAACTGAAATCATATCAGAATCCTAATCTAAAGCAAATAAGGAAAGAATTTAAATCAAATAAGAATTCTAATTTATGCGAATAGGAAAAAAAACCTAAATCAAATCAGAATTCTTGGGAAAGAATACAAATCAAATCAGAATCCTAATCAGCTTAAATGACTTACATCAATTAAAATAGAAACTAGGCAATTAAAAGAGAAATAACTGATTTGTTTCTCCATTAGCCTCCTCAAGAAACGGGAAATTATCCAAAAAGGAAAGTAGTATATTTTCCAAACGAAAAAATATGCGAAAAGGAAAATAATATATCTTTCTGCCATAATTTGCAGGCTAACTTCCTATTTCATGGAAGTGATTATTTGGAAATTTCAAGAGCCTCAATCATGCATTTATCATGTGCAATAGCTCAAGTTGCTTGAATGAACCCATTAAGCGCTTTTTTGAATTTCTTTGCTTGAGCTCTTGTGACGGGCCCAACGGGAACTTGAATAAGATCTGAATATTCCTTATCCCATGTGGTTGTGACAGTTTTGTCCTTAATCTCATCATTCCCCTCCTCTTGAAGAGGATTTGTCCTCAAATCTTCACTTGCATCAAAGGGACTCAAATTAGAAACATTAAAAATAACACTTACATTGTACTCATTAGGTAAATCCAGCTTGTATGCGTTGTCATTGACCCATTTCAAAACTTGGAAAGGACCATCCTCTCGAGTTAATAATTTAGATTTCCTTTGTTCTAGAGATCATTCCTTGCCGGGTTCAAAGACTAGCTTATGTCGCCTTTTGTTGGCTTGTTTGGCATATTGCTCAATTCTTCGCTCAATGTTAAACTGCAAACTTCACCATCTCATGTCTCTGTTTATCAATTTCAGCATTTCTCTTGTCATCTAAGTTAACATGCTCAGAAATAGGTAATGGAGCTAAATCCAATAGGGTTACAGGATTAAAACCATAAATAATTTCAAACGGTGAATACTTAGTAGAAAAATGAACAGAACGATTATAAGCAAACTCAACATGTGGTAAACAATCTTCCCAAGTTTTGATGTTCTTTTTATTGATAACTTGCAACAGAGTAGATAAAGTTCTATTCACAACTTCTGTTTGACCATCAGTTTGAGGGTGATAAAAACAACAACTTAGTTCCTAATTGAGCCCATAATGTTTTGTAAAAATAATTTAAAAACTTAGCATTCTATCATAAACAATTGTCCTAGAAAAATAGCAAACAAATTGCCCTTTGGACCAATAGCCCGCATGCTCGGGTTTCCAGCCGATATACCCATAGATAAAAGAACCATTGACAAAAAATTATCTCGCACATCCCACCCAACTTAAAACGCCATCCATGGCTGAACACATGATGAACAGTGCTTAATAATTTTCAGAACGCTGGTTCAATTATCGGAGACTGAAACAAGGAAACTTTTTGATGCACAAGATTCTACAAGAAGCGAGTGCAGAGCATATTCGTTATAAGATAGAGGTGAACATTTAAAAGTGACTATTCATCATTCAAATCTGTCAAGAAAGAGAGAGAGGTTTAGCAAGCCATAAGAAATTTTATTTCTTTAAATAAACTTTGAACTCTCGATGCCTCATAACGAGATACAAAGCTCCTTATATAGGAGAGAAAAGATAGAACATGACCCCTATCTTTCCAAAAGAAAAGGATGAGAGCCAAGCCCACACTTCGAAAAACAAAAGCAAAAGCAAGGAAAAGCTAAAGCAAAAGAAAAGGCAAAAAACAAGCATGCTAAAAGCAAAAGCGGATAAGACAGGACCTTATCCGAGTTAAAAAGCAGAAATAGTTGGAACACACTAGTGGCTGTGGGATGGAGACATGTTGTCAACGTCACTATCAATGCCAACGAAAGGAGAAGTCCAAGTGGGTAAAGGAGGCTCATGAGTTTCTGGTGGACTCGGTGTCCTGGAAGGCTGAATAAGGTCCATCGGTGGGATAGAAGGAGAAGTGTGACTAGAGGAGTCAATTAAGGAGATGAATTCTTCCCAAGGGTCTTGAGAGTCTTGGGAAAGAATATCAGTATGGTCAGGTTTTTCTTCCTTAATTATGATGCCACTGCCGGAGCTAGGAGATTGATGTTGTGTTGATGGTGGTGAGATGACCATTAATTCATGTTGTGGTCCAAGAGATGTGTGCTGGATATCTGTTGGGGATGGCTGGACATGGTTAAGCTTAAACAGATAATTCCTTAAGGCTTGAACAAGTTGAGGATCATGAGTGAGAGGAAAAGGATGTGGAATAGTTTTCCACTCATAGGCTTGATCCTGTGTCCAAAGTAACTTCGTAACAAGATGTTGGAAATATGGTTTATGAATGACGAATGCTGTGGTAAACATATCTCCTTCATTGTCTGGAAGAAGATGAAGGTGGTAATGGTCAGAAATCTATTGTAGCATCTTACGCCACCAGGGAATAGGAGAGAACCATTCAAGGAGAGTCCATAGAAGAGATGGGGCTTCCCAAAGGTTTAGGAGAAGCCACAATATGGGAGCAACAGGGAAAACCAATTTGGTTGCATAAAGTGTATTGAGACACCATATGTACCATAACTTGTAATCAGAAAGTGGCGTGGCTGGGTTGATGACTAAACCTGTTAAGAACAGATGATCTAGATGGAAGCTGGGGAAACCAGATGGTTGAGTGCGGTATATATTCATAAAATATCGAAATACAAATTCCTTAGCGAAATCCTGTATTTGATATGGTTAGGAGAAGGTTAGAGAACATGGAAAATACCTCTTGGTAAGGGCTGAAGCAGGTAAAGGAGAAACCATGTTTATGATGGGAAAAGAGAGAGTTGAGGCAATAACACTGGGTTTAGGAGAAGTACGGCTTAGGAGATCAAGGATTAAATTCTTTTCTCCTTTGATATGTTGGACTATAAAATCATACCTTGAGAACCAGTTTTTAAGGCGAAGCAGATGCTTATCTGGTAAGGCTTTATTCTTGAAGTCAAGAATTTTGGGAAAGAAAGAGTTGTCGAGTCTGACTAGGAAAGTGTGCCCCCAAGATGAAACTCAAACTTCTGAATCCCGTACTTGATAGCAAGGATTTCTTTATAGATCACGTGGTAGTGCTTTTCTGAGTCTTTAAACTATCCACTGGCATGAGCACAATAGAATTCCTTGTTGTTTATCTTTTCTAAAAGAAGTGCACCCCAATATTCGTCACTGGCATCTGTTTGTAGTATGTGTTGGCCATCGTTTGGAATCTTTAAAGGTAGAGGTTGTTGACAGATGTCTTTGAGCCTTTCAATAGCTAAAGTTTGAGAGGGACCCCAAGGGGGAGCAGTTTTCTTTAGCATGCAAGACAACTGGCTGGTGTGTCTAGCCACATGAGAGAGAAAATCTCTCAGGTAGTTAACAATTCCAAAGAATTGTTGGAGTTGCTTAAGGGAGAGATTTTTATCAGGAAAATGAAGTAATTCCTATACTATGTGGGAACCAGGACGATAATGGCCGTCTTCAATGATCATTCCAAAGAACTCAATGGAGGATTGACCAAGGGTACTCTTTTTGGAAGAGAGCATGATTCCATATGACTGGATCAGCTGAAGGAATTGGTTGAGGAGATTTTCATAAGAGTGATGTTCTGGAGAAAACAAAAGGATATCATCAATGTAGATGAGTGCACTGTAGAGCAAAGGTTCTAGGATTTTGGTCATGGCTTTCTGGAAAATGGATGGAGCTACCTTGAGACCAAAACGTAAAACAGTCCACTGATAGTGAGCATTAGGGATACAGAAGGCTATTTTATGTTTGTCAGAAGGATAGATACCTAATTGTCAAAATCCTGACTTAAGATCAAATTTAGAGAAAACCCTAGCTTCATGAAGATGGATGAACAAATTTTTTATTTTTGGGAGAGGAAATTTGTCATCCTTAAGGAACCTGTTTAAAGGTTGATAATCAATGACTAATCTCTTTTTCCCACGAAGAAGTTTAGATCTTTTCTCCACATAAAAGGCCTGGCAGGCTCAATTAGATTGGACCGGCTCAATCAGACCTTGGGCCAAGAGTTGGGTACATTCAGCTTGGGCAAGTTAAAGATCAGAAGGAGTCATGCCTGGATGGGTAGCTCTGATAGAGTTTATGTCCTCATTTAATTTGAAAGGAAGAGTGACAAAGAATTGAGGATTTTTCGAGAGGGGATGTGGATGAGAAAATTGACTATGATTTTTGGGACAGAGAGGAAGGAATTTCTTCCCTAGAACATCATAGGGAGGAGAAACATCAGTGATGGAGAACATCTTAAGGATATGTGTGTAGGTTTGGAACATCTATTTAAATCGGATTCTCGAAACTGTAATATGAAGTCTTTTAACAAGGTGGAGAATATCAAACCCTATCCAAAGATATTTTTCAGGGAGAGTTGAACCAACAATCCTGGTCCAAATAACACAGTTGGGAAAGAATTGAATACCTATGGGTTTTTTTGGTGATTAAGTCTGTTTGGAAAAATTGGCCATTAGCAGCTTGTTGTGTAAATTTTGTTGTACTCGCAAGCGCGCGAATCTATTGCAGTATAGATTTATAGTGACGAGTATCGATCCCACGAGGAGGTAGATTTAATTGTGTGTAGGGTTAATCTTCTGAGTTTGTATGTGAATTGGTAGGATGTGATTTTTTGGGCAGGATTTAAATTAAAAAGATAGCTTGAACAAATTAAAGATGAAACAATATAAAATAAGTGCTTGAGTCTTTGGATTCACACTCAACATTTCACCATGGGCTTAATATTCCTTTTTAAATTCCAATTAATCTATAAAGGGGTATTTCCACTCCTCATAGGTCTATCTCTAATAAATAGGGTATCAAGTACTTATTGTGTCAGGTGAAATAATCTTATGTTAATTGTGTATCAAGTACACACTGTGCCAGGTGAAAATAATTCTACTGTCGATAATGTGGCAAGACTATCCACTAAATGACTCTAACTTATTCTCCGTCAACGCTGAGTCAAGATGGACCACTAATACTAGAGGGGAGGTTTTTCTCTATTCAATAAAGTGTAAAGTGCTCATTGCGCCAAACAATAATAATCTTGTACTAGGGAGCCGGTATACCAGAGCAAAATCTAGACAAGATTATTATTATCTGTCAACAACAAGTCAAAATAACCTAAATAAATCAGAGAAAAATAAAGTGAACTTACCAAATTAAGCCCGTGGATCATGTTAAGACTTCACCTTCAACCCAAGCTTGAAACTAAATTAGCTACTCATTTCTGAACTAGGGGCAAAATAAGAATTTTATTAAAATACATAGAAAATACAGTATAGAGAGAGAATTGCAGAAATCAGAGCTCAAAAATGAATTCAAGGGTGTCAAATTAGGGGGGTAGCCCCCCTGTTTATGGATACACTGAGTAAATCATGGCCATCGGATAAAAACAATTTGGACGCTCAAGATTGTGCCACGTGGCAAGCTTTGATTGGATTGAACACATCATCAAGGCTGTCATTCCATGTGTGTGCATATATCGTACACACGTTTTTCGGTCCGCTAATATGCTGCCACGTCGCTAGTCAACACAAAGTCAACCTTTTGGTCCAATAATGAAACGCCACGTCATCAGTCAATGCCACGTCATCCGGTCAAAGCCACGTTAGCATTTTTCGGTCGAATAGGATGATGCCACGTCATCAGTCAACGCCACATCAGTTGATCAAAGCCACATCAGGTGGGCCCCACCAAGATTCTAGAAGTACGACACTGTTCACATGTACAGTACTGTTCACGTATACGGTAGTGTTTATGTATACGGAACTGTTCACATATACAGTTCTGGTCTTGATGTCATTCCCTAAGGTTTTCAGCTATTCTGAGCCCAAAAATGCCATCTGTTTTGCCATCTGATATCTCGTTAGCTATGAAATAGACAAAATATCCCTAGAATACATAAAATACTCAAATTATAACAAGACACGCAATTAAAGTTTAAAGAACATAAATAAATAAAAATATAAATATTAGTGAGATTTAGAGCACAAAATGATAATTCTATCATTTGTAAATATGCATTTCTCAGTACTCAACATACCCCCCAACCAGCTTATTGCTAGTCCCTAGCAAACTAAGCGATGATAATAAAAATTAAAGTCTCACTTTTGTTTTTTTTTTTTTTTTTTGGGCATTTGTGTTTACTTCTTAATCAGAATAACGATAACAATAAAATTAAAGTATAAGCATTATCTCCAGTTTTGAAAATATCACTCCCACATCAACCAGTCACACAAATGAGTCAAATAAACTTATGCAAAGCGATCGATTATCAGAGCTACACTAATTAAGTCACTTTTCAGAATGACATGCCAAATCTTAAAATCTCTCAGGTAAGAATGACACTCTCAAGATTAATAAAAACAGTTATTCCAAGGAATGATGGATTGAAAGAAAGCAGTATCACACACTCTCACCAGGATGAAGTCATAGTGTTTATAGCCAAGAAAGAATATGATCTCTAGTCAAACGAATTATTAGTCAAACCACTATCATTTGTATGAATTTTTATTTTTTTTATGTATTGCCACATTTTGTTTGCCCATATTACTAGCTTCTACTTCAGACTATAGTTCCCTAAAATCAAGAAGGATTTTTTTTTTAAAGATGTAATGTAGGTTAGAGAAGTGGGTAACACAGAAGAGATAGTTGGAAGAACAAAATATATGTTCAAGAAAAATAGAGATTTTTTATTTTGTGAGGTACTTTTATTTATTTACTTTTTTTCTCTCTCTCTTTTCTTTTTTTTTTTTTTTGAATGGTGCACCACTTTTCTTAAGAAAAATCTTTCATATTTTTCTCAAACATAAATAGGAATGGAACAAGATTTAGGGCTTTTTTTTTATGGGTATCTTAATTTCTAGAAAATCAATTTGTAATTTCAACTAAATATTTTATTTTTCCGTACAAAAATTATGTTTACCCTCATTGGCTTTAAATAATATATATATGATCTCTTACTTTAAAAGAAAAGAAAAATACACACTTTTTTCTTTTAAAGCAAAACACACACTAGTAAATTGAAATAATAAATAATAAAATCTATATTTTTTTATCTTTTAACTTCTCCCATACTATATTAAAATAAGAAATCTCTTATTGTATAATGACTCGTGTGTGTGTATATATTCAAAATTATTTTTTATCGCGAAAATCACTTTAAAAGAGTATATTAAAACTAAAATTAGATGAAATTAAATTCTTTTGCTGAATTACATTTCCCCTGCTGAGCT
This sequence comes from Murraya paniculata, assembly GCA_030449075.1. Taxonomy (NCBI): domain Eukaryota; kingdom Viridiplantae; phylum Streptophyta; class Magnoliopsida; order Sapindales; family Rutaceae; genus Murraya; species Murraya paniculata. Next base: position 189,109 of record JAEVFN010000009.1, on the reverse strand, counting down.
TACATCCTGGCTACGCTAGAAGCTCTGTATGTTCAAAATTATTATTTCTAGAAAAGGCTCAAACGGATCAAAGAGGGCATTTCCATCATTTTTTAGGATACTAAATAGGCTTCCGTATCTACTAGTTTAATGGACTTTTAGATGTGGCAACACCATTTTTTTTTTAACTGGTTGACTTAAGAGAAAAGATAGAGATCATGTATAAAATATTAAGCTGTGAAAAAGAGTTACTCTCCAAGAAAAATTATAGACTCAAAAACTCTCTTGGTATTTTACTGTAACATGCACATTCCTTCAAATAACTCAATCAATTTCACTCATCAAAACTCTCAATTCACACAAGTCACCAGCATCAATATGCAAAATGGCAAACATGGTATAACATAAATAAAAAACAAAGATAATACAAATACTAAAATTCAAAAGTCACCACATCGTCCAATGTTAAAAGATCACACAAAATGCCTTAAAAAAATATTTTTTTTTGAATCTTTTAAAACTTTTTTTTTTATATCAAGACTAAGACGATGCGTTTCTAGAGTACTACACTCCATATTCGGCCATATTCCGTGCCCGCCAACCAGAAAGAGACATTGTCCTCAATGTCTGAAAGGAAATAAGTAGAATTTAGAAGACGTTACCTGAATACTGTGACACAATAAAATATTTATAAACTGAGGGTTAAATCTAATTTGCACTTCTTACTACTGCTACTGTTACCATCATTAGTTGACCAATCCAATGCTGAGGTCTTGGGATCTGGCTCTGGTCTGTGAGCTTGTAAAATATCAAGTAACTTATTAGTAGTAGGGGCACAAATAAAGAGCTGCTTCACTGTCACAGGAATGAGATGATTTTTTATTGCATGGTTAAGAAATGCTAGCAAGCCATCATAAAAGTTATTAACATTTAACAAACCGATGGGTTCCTGATGAATGTTCAAATGTGCCCAAGATGTGAACGTCATCAGCGCCTCTAAAGTTGCAAGATCTCATGGCAAGAAAATAAAGGCGTCAGCATGATTTAACATTTCAGTTATTCTTTCTTGCATACTTAAGACAACTAGCTCTTCTCCAATTGGTGCATCGAACAAATATTCTAGAGGTTTCAGTGCCTTTGGGATGATACTAAGCACTTCGCTTCCTCTGGTGAAGGCAGCTTCTGAAACAACTCTTGATAATCCTCTGTCACCTCCTCCATAGATCAGGTGTATCTTTCTCTCTACTAGTGCTCGACCAAGATTTATAGTTTCTTGAACAAACTCTTTGTATTTTCCAAAATGAGAACCAGAAAGCACACAAACATTTTTTAATTGTTTACTCAAAGATGCTGCCATTGAAACAATTCTAAAAAAAAAAAAAAAATTTGTGAGTGGTTAACAAAATAAGCTTGTATTTAAAGAGCTTGATGACAGACATAATGATACACAGCTGTAAATTGGTGGTGTGTCAGATGATGTGCGATGATTATGCTTGAAAAGTCAAAAGTTAATAGTAAGTAAAAATAAAATCATAGCAATAATAACACATATGATAAAAGAACAGTAAATGAAAAAGATATGTACTGGTAGTTGTGATTGTGGCTCACATCTTCCTCTGGTTTTACATCCAGAAACGGCTTGAACGCCCTCTATGAGTCGAGGATAGGCTTCCCATCCAGTTTTCTTATAAACTGGCAAACAGGGTTGTTTATATTCAGATATGATCTTTCTGGAATAATGGCCACAACTGAAAAATTGCACGCTGTACGTATCCACTGGGATGCGTTTCAAGAGACAAAAGAATATCATCCAATGACTCCTTATTCAAGCCATCCCTAATGACTTTAATCTTATCTTCTCTGTTGTCGGATATCATTCCTAAAGAAGTGCACGTTTGTTTAAAGCATTGCATTCTGGCACACTTATGACAAGCAGCTAGAAGCCGTTTAGCTCTTCGTTTTCTTGCATAATTTCCTTTCCCGCAACCAGGCATGTAGGCAACAAATTTAGTAGGTAATTCTCCTGCTAACCGTACTTTGGCTTCAATTAACCAACGAATATCAACAGGGATGTTATTCTTCATAAGCAGGCGCATGCGTTCGGACCGAGCTTTGTAGATTGTAAGAAGTGCATTCTGAGGAAGGGAGGGAAATCGCTTGTGAATCTTCGTAAGAGCTGCATTTCTATCCATACCTTGGTTGGAGAATATCAGTTATTGTGAGAAACTGATGGAACCGACACAATAGTCACAGAGTACCGTTGTCCGCCACTTAACAGGGGAGACAAATGATAAAACAACAAAGAAAAGAACAAATCTAGCAAAAGCAAAACAAACGTGAAAACAAACAACAAAACAATAACACAATATAAAAAGTGGGATGTTAACTCACTGTCGTCCTCTGATGGAGTTTACCTCAAGTTCTATTTGGATTACATAAATACCACCTTCTATTTCTCTCAGTTGCCCTTCTAGCTCTTCAACATGGGATACTGACTCTGGTGGTCGTAGAACCCAAATACGGTGTGATTTACAAGACTGGATCAAACCCTTTAGGTGATGCTTCACACGTAGAAGTTGTTTGAGGTGGTTGAATAAGATTTGTCTAATTGAGGTATTCATGACATATGATACAAGTGACGAGAGAAAACACAACTGTCAAACAAACACACTTGAGCAGGAAACAAATAGTTTTAATTAGTAAAAGAATAGTAAAACAATATAAATAAAAAAATTAAATTACTAAAAAAGAATAGGAAAAGGTCTTAGTCCAAATCTGCTGGGTCACCCAAATTTATTTCGGTGTCTTTCATATGGTTGGTACTTTAGATATGGCTTTAATCATTGACCATTAACTTTAAAAGTGACACCGTTCTTTGGATCCTTAATTTCAATGGCCCCATGTGGGAAAACAGTGTGAACAATAAATGGACCAGACCATCGAGAGCGTAACTTACTTGGGAATAGGTGCAAGCGAGAATTGAATAAAAGCACTTTCTGACCTGGTGTAAAAGATCTCCTCATAACTTGCTTATCATGAAAGACTTTCATTCGTTGCTTATAAATCTTGGCATTTTCGTATACATCATTGCGAATTTCCTCAAGCTCTGCCAACTGTAAACTTCTTTTAAAACCAGCCTGTTGCATGTCAAAGTTGAATTTCTTGATGGCCCAATATGCACGATGCTTGAGTTCCACAAGTAGGTGACAAGCTTTCCCATATACTAGCCTATATGGAGACATTCTAATCGGGGTCTTAAAGGCTGTTCGATATGCCCATACTGCATCATCAAGTCTCAATGACCAATCTTTTATGTCAGGTCTTACTTTCTTTTCTAATATATGCTTTATTTCCTTATTTGATAGCTCAACTTGACCATTAGTTTGTGGATGATATGGGGTAGCCACTTTGTGTGTAATGGAATACTTTGACAGAAGAACTTTGAATGATTTATTGCAGAAGTGGGTACCGCTGTCGCTGATTATTACCCAAGGAAATCCAAAGCGTGAAAGAATATTACTTTTCAAAAACCCAATCACCACTTTATGATCATTGGTTCTACATGGTATTGCTTCCACCCATTTGGATACGTAGTCAACAGCAACCAATATGTATTGATGGCCAAAAGAAGAATGAAATGGTCGCATGAAATCAATGCCCCACACATAAAAAATTTCAACTACTAAAATAGGATTTAGTGGCATCATATTCCTTCGCGTGATGCTTCCCATACGTTGACATCTGTCACAAGAAGAACAAAAAGTATAAGCATCTTGAAATAAAGTTGGCCAATAGAAACCACATTGTAAAACTTTAGCAGCAGTTTTTTTAACACTAAAATAGCCTCCACAAGCTTGTTCATGGCAGAATGAAAGGATATTTTGAAATTCACTCTTTGGGACACAACGTCTGATAATTTGATCCGCACAATACTTGAACAGACAAGGATCATCCCAAAAGAAATTCTTTATTTCCGCAAAAAATTTTGCTTTATCTTGCTTAGTCTAATGTTCTGGAAGTTGACCTGTAACAAGATAGTTAACTATATCAGCATACCATGGTAATACTTCCACACTCATTAGTTGCTCATCTGGAAATGATTCATTCAATGGCAATGGTTCAGGGATTATGTCAAAATTAAGACGAGAGAGAAGATCTGCCACCACATTTTTTGTGCCTTTCTTGTCTTTGAACTCAAGGTCAAATTCCTGCAAAAGTAACACCCATTGAATTAGTCTAGCCTTTGCATCTTTTTTTGTAAGAAGATATTTAAGAGCAGCGTGATCTGTGAACACAATTATTTTACATCCTATGAGATAAGATTGAAATTTTTCTAATGCAAACACTATTGCTAGCATTTCTTTTTCAGTAGTTGAATAATTCAATTGTACATAATTCAATGTCATACTAGCGTAGTAAATGACATGAGGAATTCGATCAACTCTTTGGCCTAACACTGCTCCTACTGCGTAATCTGATGCATCACACATGAGCTCAAAAGGTAAGTTCCAGTTTGGGGGCTGAATGATAGGTGATGTAGTTAACAACAGCTTTAGTTTTTCAAATGCCGTATGACATCCTTAGTAAGTAAATTGCATAAGGGTCTAGAGATTTTGCTAAAATCTTTAATAAAACTTCTATAAAAGCCAGCATGTCCAAGGAATGATCTTACCTCTCTCATTGTTTTGCGTGGGGGAAGATTAGAAATAAGATCTGCCTTGGCTTTGTCAACCTCAATGCCTTTGCTTAAAATAATGTGACCAAGAACAATACCTTGTCTTACCATGAAATGACACTTCTCCCAATTCAAGACTAAATTCTTCTCTATACACCTCTGTAGAACTAGTGTTAGATGATGTAAACATTAATCAAATGAATCACCAAAAATAGAAAAATCATCCATAAAAACTTCAAGGAAGCGTTCAACCATATCAGAAAAATTGCTTAACATGCATTGTTGAAATATGGCAGGTGCATTGCATAATCCAAATGGACATTCTCCTATATGCAAATGTACCAAAAGGGCAAGTGACAATAGTTTTCTCTTGGTCCTTTGGTGCTATAGGGATCTAATTATATCCTGAATAGCCATCTAAAAAGCAATAAAATTCATGACCTGCTAATTTATCAAGCATTTGATCAATAAATGGTAATGGAAAATGATCTTTTCGTGTGACAGAATTCAGCTTCCTATAATCAATGCATACACGCCATCCTGTAGTCACTTCAGTTGGTATTAATTCGTTATCGACATTAGTGACTGCTGTTACTCCAGACTTTTTGAGAACAACTTGCACTGGACTAACGCATGAACTATCAGAAATGGGGTAAATGATACCTGCATCTAATAGTTTAAGAACTTCAGCTCTAACGACTTCTTTCATTTTAGGATTTAACCGGTGTTGTATTTCCCTAGTAGGTTTAACATTTTCATCAAGATGAATGTAATGCATGCAATCTACTGGGTTTATACCTTTTATGCCAGCTATGGTCCATCCTAATGCTTCTTTGTACTCTTTTAAAATACCCAACAACTTACTCTTTTGATTGTCATAAAGGGAAGACGAAATGATTACTGGCAAGGTATTTTCATCGCCCAAGAATGCGTATTCTAAAGTATCAGGTAACGGCTTGAGCTCAAGCTTTGGTGGTGATTCTGATGATGGGCTTAGTTTCTTCTTCGATGGTGCTAATTGCTCTATTTTCGACTTCCTTTTATTGGTATCCATGGGTGGTGATGAGTCAAGCAAAGCATTGACCTCCTCAATTGATCTGTCAATATCAAAATCCGAACAAAAGTGAGTTAAACATGTTTGTAAAGAATCGTCACTAATGTTAGAAGGAAAAGTATAATCAATTAATTCTTCAATTAAATCCACATCTACAATTCCCTCATCTACGTCACGAGGTTGCTTGGCAATGTTAAGATATTCAGCTCCATAGTCATGTTGCCAAAGGACAATTGCATATTTCCGGTCCTGCATTGTATATGAGCATCAGTAGTTGCCAAAAAAGGTCGGCCTAGGATAATGGGGATGTGTTTCTTTGAATCCTGCATTGGTTGAGTGTCAATCACAATCAACAGGAAAATAAAACTTATCAACCTGAATGAGCACATCTTCTATAATACCGCGAGGTATTTTCATAGATCGGTCTGCAAGCTGCAACACAACTGGAGTTGGATGTAATATTCCTAGTCGAAGTTTCACAAACACTGAATAAGGCAGAATATTTACACTAGCCCCTAAGTCCAACAAAGCATTCTCAAATATGTGGTTCCCTATACTACATGAAATAGTAGGGGTGCCTGAGTCTTTAAATTTTGGAGGAATTTTGTGTTGGAGTATAGAACTAATATTTTCTATTAAAAATGCCTTTTTTTGAACATGTATGCTTCTCTTTTTAGTGCAAAGATCTTTAAGAAACTTAGCATAAGAGGGCACTTGTTTAATAGCATCAAGCAAAGGGATGTTAATACTTGCCTGTTTAAAAATTTTCATAATCTCACCTGTGGAACTTTCTTTTTTTGCTTTTGCTAACCTCTGAGGAAAAGGAGCTTTGGGGACGTATTCTCATGGGTTGCCTTCCTCTTTTTCCTTTGATGAAGAGTACTCAGAGCCTGTAGGTTGATCTTGAGTCATCTTTTTCACTGGCATCTCCACTTTGTTGTCTACTTCTTTACTTTTTCGCAAGGTCATGACAGCCTTGACCTCTTCATGATGCTGAGATGAACTTGTACTCATGTATACGGTACTATTCATGTATACGTTACTGTTCAGGCCTTGATGTCCTTCCCTAAGGTTTTCAGGTATTCTGAGCCCAAACATACCATCCGTTTTTTCGTCTGACCTCTCGTTAGCCATGAAATAGAAAAAATACCCCTAGAATACATAAAATACTCAAATTATAACATGACACGCAATTAAAGTTTAAAGAACATAAATAAATAAAAATATAAATATTAGTGAGATTTAGCTCAAATTATAACAAGACACGCAATTAAAGTTTAAAGAACATAAATAAATAAAAATATAAATATTAGTGAGATTTAGAGCACAAAATTATAATTCTATCCTTTGTAAATATGCATTTCTCAGTACTCAACACAGCTCGAAAATATTCAGTATGTTTTTCCCAGTGGTGTGCTGGGAGAATAGATGGATTGAGTATGCTTTTCTGAGCACCAGTGTCACGAAACCCGATGAGAGAGATTGGTTTAGTAAACTTGGATGGTAACAGATGAATCTTAATAGACGGAGTTGGGGACAACTTTTGAGGGACTTGGAACTGTTGGACTGTGTGGAAGACAGTTAAGCCTTCATTATCAAAGGAATCAGAGGATGTGTTTAGAGCAAAAATTGTGTTTTCATCATGGGCATCCTGCTTTGTGTAAACTGACTCAATGTCTTATTCATCAGAGAAATTATCACTTTACTGGAGGTAATGAATAAGACGAATGGATTTTGCTAGTTTGTTGGGACATTGTTTGGCAAAATGGCCTTTTTTCTTACAGATGTAGCATTTGCTGCTTTTGTTCTTTCTATAGGAGTTGGGATCCTTTTTCCAGAAGAATCTGTAAGATTTAGATTTTTTCTTGGCATGGGTTTTGTTTGAGTTGTGGTGGAAGTAACATTTTTTCTTATGTTTACAAGTACAATCCTTTTCAGATTTACACTTAATGAGAAGATGAGGTTTTTTGCTAGCAGCTTTGAAGGGGGTTTTATCCTTCATAAGATCTTTGAAAAAATCTTTTTGTTCACAAAGTTTTTCAAGACATCCAACCACAAACTGATAAAGCTTTCTGAGAGACAAGTTGTTTACCTCAAGATGATGGATATTCAGTTGTCGTTGTAGTTTAGGTTGTAATTCTTGAGGAAGAGAGGCCACAAAGACATGTTTTAATGAAGGCTTATTAAAACCATTCAATTTGTAGTATAGTGTAGACATTCTCTTGTAATGAAAATCCAGGTCTTTGAGCTGGAGAGAATAGCACTTCATTTGATAGAATTCTCTTCGGGCTAATTCTTGTGCGGTGGTAGGTTCACCCATCTTTGAAAATCTATCCACAACCACAAAAATTGAGTCTCTCCCTAGTTTAGACCTAGGCATCCCTAGTAGAAAATCCATCAAAACATTAGTCCATGGCACATTAGGTATTGGCTGCACTTTTGATTTGGCTCGTCTGTCACCATAAAGTCTCTCAACATCTCATTTCATATGTGGCCAGTAGAAGTGTTCCTACAAAATTTCTAAAGTCTTTACAACTTCAAAATGCCCCATCAACCCTCCTCCATAGGATTCTCTCACTAACAAATCTCTCAAAGAGCAATTTGGCAGACACAATTTATTCTCCTGAAATAATAACCATCATGCCTAAAATACTTACCAACTGTGATCTTTTCACAAGCTTGGTATTCAACACTAAAATCATGGTAATCAGTATATAGTTCCTTAATATGGTCAAAACCAACCAGTTTAGCATTAAGTGTCGAGATTAAAACATACTTGCGGGAAAGCTCATCTACAACAAAATTTTCCTTACCTTGCAATGAATGACATATGAAAACGTCTCTATAAATTCTACCCATTGAGCATGCTCTTTTTTAGCTTGTGTTGGCCTTCAAGGGGTTTCAAGGACTCATGATCAGTGTGAAACACAAACTCCTTAGGCCATAAGTAGTGCTGCCACGTTTCTAATGCTCGAACCAATGCATATAACTCCTTATTTTAAGTAGGGTAGGCTGCTCCCCTTAGTTTCTCACTAAAGTAAGTAATTGGTCATCCCTTTTGCATTAAGACTGTGCTAATACCAATATCTGAGGCATCGCATTCAATTTCAAATGTTTTATTGAAGTTAGGCAAGGACAATAAAGGAGCATTGGTTAGTTTTTGCTTAATCATTTGAAATGCCTTCTCTTGTTCTTCTCCCTACTTGAATCCAACATTTGTTTTGATTACTTCAGTAAGTGGTGCAGCCAATGTACTAAAGTCTTTGATAAATCACCGGTAGAAACTAGTGAGCCTATGAAAGCTTTTCACATTACTTACACTTGTGGGACTTGGCCACTCTTGGATTGCACGTACCTTCTCTTCATCAACCTGTATGCCTTGTGCACTCACAAAAAATCCTAGAAACATAAGTTTATCGGTGCAAAAGATACACTTCTTCAGATTAGTAAACAACTTTTCCTTTCTAAGCACATATATGTAAGGATATTATCAAAATAAACAAGAACAAACTTGCCAATAAAAGCTCAAAAAACATGATTCATAAGTCTCATAAAAGTGCGCGGGGCATTAGTCAAACCAAATGGCATGACCAACCATCATACAAACCATATTTTGTTTTAAAAGCAATTTTTCATTCATCTCATTCTCTCATTCTAATATGATAATATCCACTTTTTAGGCCAATTTTAGAAAATACACAAGACCCATGCAATTCATCAAGCATACCATCTAGCCTAAGGGATGTCGATACTTTACCATTATATTGTTGGTGGCTCGATAGTCACAACACGTCCTCCACGTTCCATCCTTCTTAGGAACTAATAAAACCGGAACTGCACATGAGCTCGTGTTTTTTCTCACCTACCCTTTTTCCATCAATTCATTAACCTGTTTTTTAAGTTCCTTTGTCTCCTCTGGGTTACTCCTATAGGCTGGTCGATTTGGAATGGTTGCACCAGTACAGAATCAATCTAATACTCAATCCCTCAGATTGAAGGTAAACCATGTGGTGTTTTCTTGGGAAAGACATCCTTATATTCCTACAGGAGAGAAGTAATAGAGCTAGGCAAAGTAGGGTCAAGTTCGTTAGTGTTTAAAAATGCCTATTTGTACAAAAGTACAATCATTGACTGATGTGAGAATAATGTATTTTTTTTTTAATCTCACTTGCTCTTGCATAGAAATTATTTTGTTTTCCCTCTGATTCTCTGTCAATGTCCGTATTTTTCTTAGCTTTTTCTCTCACATTTTTCTTGGCCTCTTTCTAATTTTCACTTTCCTTTCCCACCGTTTCTTTTGCTCATTCTCTTGCTTTTGAGCAGTCTCTCTCTATACGCTCACTTGGTCTCCATAAACTTGCTTTTGTGTCAATGGAACAAGGGTGATGTTGCGTTAATTAAACATAAATGAATATTTATTGGTGAAGCTATCATACTTGACACGTCTATCAAATTGCCAAGGCCACCCAAGTAACAAGTGTCCAACTTGCATTGGTACTACATCACATAACACCTTATCTTCATACTTGCCAGTACAAAAGTCACTGGTACCTGCTCGTTCACTTTCATCTCATCGCTATAGTTTGCATAGCCATGGATGTTTAAGTGTTGAAAGCCTTAACTTTTCCACCATGATAGTACTAGCAACATTACTATAATTTTCTGCATCAATAACCAAACTACACACTTTGTATCGAACACAGCACCTAGTATGCAAAATATTTTCCCACTGCACTATTTCGTCTTCTTGTACTCAAAGCTCTCCTAGTTACTAAAGTCAATTCCCCAGGGGCTGTATACTTTTCGTCTTCGACGTCCTCCAATGGTGGCATCTCATTTTCTTTCCGTTTCATCTTCAATTCACTTGCTTTGTGTCCTCTACCTTGACATTTAAAATACTTAATGTCACGATTCCTAATAGTGGGAGTCACAGTTTTACCTTGTGAAATGTGCTTAGAAGGCTCGGACCTCGGCTTAGGTGCAGTAGATGCTTGTGGCCTCTCGTCTCGCTTCACATAGCTTGGCTTCCAAGGAGTGGAACTCGAGCTTGAGGCTGCACGGGTGTTGCCCCTTCTCTTGAGTTACTGCACAATCTTGATGTCTTTGTGGACCATCTCCTCAATCTCTATATAATATTGCAACTCAACCATATTTGCAATCTCTCGATTAATGCCATTCACAAATTGTGCCACGGTAGCTTCTCTATCCTCCTCCGCATTCGATCTAATCATGGAAATCTCCATTTCTTTGTAAGAATCCTCATGCTTCAGCTACACTGTGCAAGACTTTATAATTTTTTTTACAAGTCTCAATAGTAGTGGTTAGGTATAAAATGCCTCCTCATCAACGTTATCATTTCAACCCTATGTCTCAACTGGACATTCCCTATTATGCCTACTATTTATAACAAGTTGATTCTACCAAGTAATAGCCATAATCATAAAATTCAATCACAGCCAATTTTACCGTTTTTGCCTTCGGGTAGTTGTGGCAAAAAGAACACGAACTCTATTTTCTTCTCCTATTTCAGGTAAACTTCGGGGTTAGATTCACCTTTATGCCACTCAAACCATCATACGTATTCATAGCTCTCCTACCCCATCCATCTCTCTCCTATTGCTACCCACTGAGTGACCCATTCAACATACTTATCCCTATAATAGTCATCAATCTCTCCTCTAGCCAGAGCTCTCTCCCTCATTCGTGCTTGGGGAATGGGTTGTGGCTGCCAAGCATGTGTGATCTCTACTTGATCCAAACGTTCATGTGTGAGCTCTAAGTTAGCCCTCATCATCCTTCTCAACTCTCCCATTAATGCTTGAATTTCCAAATTCTGAGCAGCTACGAATTGATCCTCTTTGTTTGTGTATTGTTTTGGGTTGTGAGATATGGCTGACATCTACAAAAGAAAGTAGAAAAAATATAGAAAGGACCTCACCTCATTACCTTACGTGTTTCACTCAAATTTATTGGCTTTTACCCTCAATATGCTCACACTCGCTTGCCTTTTTCCACTTGTGGTAATTCTCACTCGGTTCTTAATATCAAGATTTCAATAGCAATTCAACAAGATTACACCAAGGAGACTCGAATTTCAAAAGCAAGAATACAATGTGTATGTACGATCGGGCACAAATTCCAAAATTTCGAATAAAAATTTTCATCTATGGGGTAAAACCAATTTTGGACTCTTCAAGACAATAATAATAAAAAATGAACAAAAGATTTTAAGTGGAGGTCGGGGACCTTTTTTTTTTTATCACTATCCTCTTCCTTCTCCTCTTGTTTCTTTGTTTCCCCTCTTTTTTTGTTGGATTTTTTTTTTTTTTTTGGAAAAGGAATAGGTCAAATTTGTAGATTTAAGGAGAATCAAATCACAAGGATGCAAAATTAATAAAAGAAACCTTAAAAATACTATTCATATAGCACTGTTCATGCAATACTGTTCACGCAGTACTGTTCATGCGGCCTGTTCATATATATATACTTTTTTTTTTTAATACTAGAACAATAATTAAAAATAATAAAGATAGATGAATCTGACCTTGGTGTCCAAACTATGGTACCACAATGATACGAGCCCTGCCAAGGACTAACACACGACCCTAATCAATTTAGTCTAGATTGAATCTAAACCTAAAATTGAATGGAACTGTGACCGGATGCTCAATAAAAGTATGAATCTTGGTATATGAGGATGCCGCAATCAGTTATGGATAATCTGATTGACAAGTCAAGAGTTTGAATGCAACGGAAATCTGATAAGTTCGAAGAGTTAGTTAACTCTCTCACAAATTACATCAAAACTAATGTCTTTGTTTATTTGGATGCGAGTACATTATATAGGGTTGGTTACAAGAATTTTTTAAAATAAATCCTAAACTGAAATCAAATTAGAATCCTAATCTGAAAGCAAATAAGGAAAAGAACCTGAATCAAATCAGAATCCTAATCTAAGCGAATAGGTAAAAAACCTAAATGAAATTTGAATCCTAATATAAGCAAATAGGGAAGAATCTAAATCAAATCAGAATTCTAATCGGCTTAAATGCCTTACATCAATTAAAATGAAAACTCAGTAATTAAAAGTGAAATTACTGATTTTTTCTTCACTAGCCTCCTCAGGAAACGGTAAAGTATCCAAAAAGGAAAGTAGTGTATTTTCTAAACATGAAAATATTTGAAAAGGAAAATAATATATCTTCCCGCCATAATGTGCAGGCTAACTTCCTAAATCATGCATTTTATCTTGTACGATTCCTTCAAAGGGCCTCCACGAATTTGGTTGAGCACAAGTTGCTTGAATCAACCTTTTACGTGCTTCTTTGAATTTCTTTTGTCAAGCTCTTATGATGGGTCTGACGGGAACTGGAATAGGATCGAAATATACCTCATCCCACGTGCTTGTGATAGTTTTTTCCTCAATCTCATAAAAAAGTATCGACATGTATGCCTTGTTCTCGACACTTAATGCTAAACTGCTTAGTTTGGAATATATTAATGAATTATATACTGATGACTATGATTTTAATGTTGAATACCAAGCTTTTGAAAAGCCTACAGTTGGTAAGTACTTTAGGCATTATGGTTACTTGTTTCGGGAGAATAAACTGTGTGCGCCTAATTATTATTTGAGAGACTTATTGGTGAATGAATCTCATAGACGAGGGTTGATGAAGCATTTGGGAGTTGCAAAGACTTTAGCAGTTTAGCAGGAACACTTCTATTGGCCACATATGAAACGTAATGTTGATAGACTTCATGGTTAATGTGTCACCTATAGGCAAGCCTAATCGAAAGTGCAACCTCATGGTTTATAAACCCTGTTGCCAATACCTAGTGCACCTTGGACTGATATTTTAGTAGATTTTATGCTAGGTTTACCTAGGTCTAAACGAGGGAAAGACTCAATTTTTGTCGTTGTGGATAGATTTTTTAAGATGGCACATTTCATTTCATGTCACAAATGATGCTTCCAATGTCACTGATTTGTTCTTTAGGGAGATTGTGAAGTTGCCTGGCAAGCCCAGGACAATTGTTTCTAATAGAGAGGCAAAGTTCTTGAGTTACTTTTGGAAGACTTTGTAGGCTAAGTTAGGACTAAGTTGTTGTTTTCAACTACTTGCGACCCTCACACTGAGGTCAAACAAAAGTCGTGAATAGAACTTTATCTACTCTGTAGTGCGCTATCATTAAGAAATATATCAAAACTTAGGCGAAGTGTTTGCCACATGTTGAGTTTGTTTATAATTGTTCAGTTCATTCTGCTATTAAGTATTCACCATTTGAAATTGTTTATTGTTTTAATCCTTTAACTCCATTGGATTTAACTCTGTTATTTGTTTTTGGGTGAGTTAACTTAGATTGAAAAAAAAAGGCTGAAACTATTAACTAAATACATGAGACGGCAAAGTTCAACATCAAGCCGAGAATTGAGCAATATGCTAAACAAACAAACAAAGGGCGACACAAGCTAGTCTTTGAGCCCGATGATCGAGGAACAATTTCTAAAATAGAGAAAATTCAAGTTGTTACCTTGAGGGGATAGTCGTTTCTAAGTCTTGGAACGGATCAATGACAATGCATACAAGTTAAATTTGCCTGGTGAGTACAATGTAAGTGCTACTTTTACTTTTTTTATTTGAGTCCTTTTGATGCAGGTGATTATTTGAGGACAAAACCTCTTCAAGAGAAAGGGAATGATGAGATTGAGGACAAAGCTGGCACAAGCACGTGAAGTGAGGCATATTCAGATCCCATTCAAGTTCTCGTTGGGCCTTCACACGAGTGCATGCAATGAAATTCAAAAAAGTGCTCAATAGGTTGATTCAAGTAACTTGGGCTCAATCAAATTCTTAGAGGCCCATTCAAGGAATTGTACATGATATTCAGACTACCAATGCATGATTTAGGCTCTTGAACTTTCTGAATAATCACTCCTACAAAATCAGCAAATTGGCTTGCACATTATGGTTGAAAAATATGCTACTTTCCTTTTTAGATACGTTTCTTGTTTTTGAAGAGGTAAGTGGTGAGACGAATCAGCTATTTATCTTTTAATTGCCTACTTCTCATTTGCTTTCAGAATTGATGCAAGGCATTTAAGCCATTTAGGAAATTTTTCTTATTTGCTTTAAATTAGGCATTTCTTTTAGGTGTTAGTTCTAATTTGATTTCTTCAAACTTTCCTTACATGGTTTGGTGTTTATTTCTAAAATTCCAAGGGCAATTATAAGTTGGAAATTTGTGCAAAATAGCCCTATATAATGTACTCGAATCCAATAAAAAGAGAAGATTAGTTTTCATGCAATTTGCTTGAGACTCTTAACTTATCAATCAGACCATCCATGACCCGTTGTGGTGTCCTCACATACTAAGATTCGTGCTTTCGTTGAGCATCGGGTCATAGTTCCATTCAATTCCAGGTCAAGAATTTGATCTTGGAGACTCATTGGTTAGGCTCATATTAGTTCTTTGGAGGGTTGCTTATCACTTGATATACGACATTGTTTAAAGATCTAAGTGCTTTAATAAATAGCTTATATACTAGATAGGTATAGGATAACGTTATGCATGAGTTTACTTATTGAGTTAACCACTCGCCTCTCATCTTTAATATTTTGCATATTGAGTTTATAGATGGATGTTTTTTATTTGTTTTTTGGATATGTTATTGTTCTAGGCTCTTTGCATGTGTGAGTTTCTATGTAGATGATAAGTGAAAACTTTCTGAAATTTGGTCATAGGCCAGATGTCCAGCTCGAATTTATGGTATTTTTTGTTTATTGTTTTTTAGGTTTAAGGATGATTGCATAGAATGTTTCATAACATTTTGATTCCCTCCGACCTCAGAGAGCCAGGATGACCCTCCTGAAGTTAATTTGACAATACATGATCAGTCAACCAATGAAGCTTCACCACTTATTTTTTCATAAGAAGAGATCAAATTTTGAGAAATTTGGGCAAGGTCCATCTACATCATCTTTATCCACTCACGATCCTACTTGAGCGATCTCTAAAGACAATCAAACTAATGACTATAAATTAAGTGCTTTTTGGAAGCAACATAAGATATCTAAACTTTATTATTGTTATTCTTATTTTTGTTTTTGCCTTTGCTTGTACTTCCTTTTATTAGTCTTTTCTTTTATTCATTTTATTTTATGTGGTCTAGGGTTTTGTACAACTTTTCATATGCTCTTCATCACTCAACAAGTCCACATCTTCAAGTGCACAATTTGGGCAGTTTCTCTTTTCTCTTTCTTTTATTTACACTGAGGACAATGTCTGTTTCAAGTCTATGGTTAAGAATATTTACTTTCATTCAATGTTTATTAATAAAAAAAGAGAAAACAAAAAATGATTAAAAATTAAAGTTAAAAATAAAAATAAAAATAAAAAAAATTTGTTTTGTGCTATTTTGCATGTTTTGTTTTGATGTTGATGAAGAGTAAATGGTTGAAAATGAATATAGTTCTTAGAAAGAGATGAATATCATCTTACATTCCTTGCCTCAAAAGAGCGCTGTTGAGGTGAGATACACTTGCACCTTGCAGACACCTAGCACACCCAAGCGATGTGGGATACTTATCATTCATACCTACTGCCAGAAAGTGTTAGGCTCTGATAACAAGAGGGCTGCAGGCCATTGGTCTGCCTAAAAAAAGCTCTGTTGAGGTAAGATACACTTGCACCTTAAGTAGTGCAGACACCCAGAGCACCCAAGCCATCTTAACGTCACGAATATGGATGAACAGAGATTTGATCTTAGGTAAGGGGAACTTGTCATCTTTGAGAAAACAATTCAAAGGTTGGTAGTCAATGACAAATCTCTTTTTACCACGGAGAAGTTTAGAACGTTTTTCCACGTAAAAGGCTTGACAGGCCCAATCAGACTGGGTTGGTTCAATAAGGCCTTGGGCCAATAGTTGAGCACATTCAGTTTGGGTTGCCAGGAGCACTTATATCGATTCTTTCAGAATTTTAACTTGAGATTTGAGATTGTTGTAGCATGTGTTGAAAATTTTAGATTGAGTAAATGACTTTTTAACTTGATTTTATATTACTTAGTTTATATAGGTACTATAGTTAGAAATAGCAACCTGTAGCCCTTAAGAGTGAAACTCTCCTTGAGTAATTTGAGACTATGTATCATTAGTATGCAGAGGAAAATCTACCATGAGAAAAATGTTGCCTTAATAGGTAGAGTGAAAGCCCCTGTCTATGGATATTTAAAAAAAAAAAAACTTGCTTCAAAGAAAAATTAAAAGAAAATGTAAATTTATGCCTATGAATATATATATATATATATATATATATATATATATATATATAGAGAAAGAGAGAGAGAGAGAGAGAGAGAGAGAGAGAGAGAGAGAGATCATGAGGTTAGTTTGACCTACTCTATTTTTTACTCAATACAAGGGCTATTGATATTGAAGATTTTCATAAGGAATTTTGATTGAATTAATTCACACTGACACAACAAGAATCCAATGTGAGATAAGGATGACTCTTGAATTAAAGTTAGAAGTTTGCCAGTATTTATAATTTTCTATGAGCTATATACTATATGCAATCTTTGAGGCATCTCTGATGATGTTTGTGTGTATCATCATTGGAAACTCTTACGAGACTATAGCTCGTTCACTAGGGCCACCTAGGGGTTTAAAAACTTGTTACTTACTTTAAATGCAATTGCGATCACTGTAAAAAGTGGTTTAGCTTTGATTTAATTTTTGTTTAAGAACTAACAAAATGTTAAGTTTGGGGATATTTGGTGTGCTCATAATTTATACATTATTCTAATGATTTCGAGCTTAATTTTATGTTAATTTATATTTCATTATATTAATTTTTATCCTAATTGGCGTTGTTTTGATGTTGTAGATTTGTTTTGGGAATATTTAAGCAGAGACAACTAAAATAGAAAATCAATTGTAACTCAAAAGGAAATATTGAAGATTTTGAAAGTCAAAAGGAAGCCAAGCCAAATTAAAAAGTTAATTTCCGATGAAGCCATCACGTGAAAGAAAATTAGAAAAAAGAAACTGCCAGATTTAATTAAGCATGCACTTGGATTGCCTAACAAAAGTTAATGGGTGGTGCATGGCTTACAATTTGAATCCAATTAGCACAAAGCTACAAGAGGTTGGGCATTATATAAAGGCCACCAATTGAAGGCCAGAGGGGAGAAGAGAGCCACAACCGTACTCAATTAGAAGCCAAAGTCGAGAGCAGCAGGAGCAATTTAGAGGACTGGGGCAGACGTTGAGTTTATTTTCTTGGATTCTTATTTCTTTTTTTCAGTTGTCTTCCTTGAACATTCTAAAATATGTTTATGCATTTGCTTAGTTTTCCCATAAACTAATTTATTTTACTAAGGCTATGATGTAGCCTAAATATAAAGATTTAATTCCATAAATTTGTGTTATTTTTAGTTTATTATTCACTGATTGAGTGTTATTATTAGCTTAATACTTTTAAATATCTTATCAATATTTGAATGATTTGAGGACATAAAACGAGACCAAGAGGAGATTAATGTATTTTTATGTTGTGTAATGGATGCCATGAATTACTTCGGAGACAAAGATGTACTAACCTAATTCATGCAGCTAATATAAAATTACCATAGTTCAATGAGTTTTCATGTATTGTAATGTGCATAGAGTTATAGTATATCAAGTATGTGGGAATATATTTGATATTGCTTGAGAATGTGTCTCAAAGGAATTAGGGTTATTCAATTGTCAACATGGATAATAATCTTTAATAGCATAGATGGAGGATAAAATTTGATTAGTTATGGTGAAATTGGATGACCTAGTGTCTTTAATCTCTTAGTGATTTCATAATTGCTTGCATCTTTATTTAATTTTTAGTTGCTTTATTTTCATTTTACCTTTCAATCATGATCATCTTTAATCAATCATTCAAATAAATTTGGCTTTGAATAATTTCAATAGCTACTAAGATATTATTTCTGTTGGACGATACTCTACACTTTTTTATATTAATTGTGCCGACTAGTACGCCTACTAATTACACAACACTTCACATGGATCTATGACCTGCTAGCGTAATAGATGAAAAGAAAAGGCAAAGAAATGATAGTAAGATGAAAACAGTTGGTGGGTGCAAGAAATAGTTTGACAAGAAAGAATGGAAGTAAAATGAGAGGATATGGAACTAATAGAGGTTATTTTTGGGATTATGGATGTTGTAGAAAGTTAAATTCAATATTTTTCATTTCAATAATGGGTGAATTAAGTAAATGGTTAAAAAGGTTCAAATTGTCTCACCTGAAAATTTAACATAATATTAATCAAATTATTATTTTGCTGTAAATTTATTATTTCATCGTAAATTTATTATTTCATCCAACTTAAATGACAAAAGAATCAGATTTCATTTTTCTCTTTGAAAAGTAACTATTTTTCGTTCTTTTCTTCTTCTTCTTGATCTTCTTTTCTTCTTTTTTTGTTTTTCTTCTTTTAATATTGGTTCGGGGACCACCACATCCGCTGCCAGTTTTATTTTTTAAGAATTTGGTTTTCTTGTTTTTAAGTTTTCATGGGTTATTTGATTATTTTGTGCTCATATTTTTCATTGTTAAAAATTTGAATAAAAATAGTTTCGTTTCATAATTTAAGGTTAATGATTACTGATTGTGACTCTATGGCCTAAAGCTGAATTTCGTGATGAATTTCAAAAAATGGGATACAAGAGCAAAAATTGTGTCGTAGAAATTGGGATTTTTTACAACAAGAAGCTGACTTGGGTTGACTCAGGAATATAGGAATATTCTACTAAGTTTTGTATTTTAGAGGCAGTTTGTCTAGAACAAGACGTAGGAAGAGAGAATGTGGATGCAAGATTAATAGGAGCTGAAGATTCAGATGTGGAAGCCATGAGAAGAGAAGATAGTTTTCCTCGGATCACTAGATTAAGCTAGGCACATACATAAGTACCACTAGGGATGGCAATTTGCGGGTCCGGATCCGGGTTCGGTCTTTCTGGATCCGGACCCGGATATAATTTTTCTATACCGGACCCGCATTTGAGCCCCTTTTTTTTTTTTTAATCCAGGTCCGGGCCGAGTTCAACCCAGAAAAATCCGGGTACCCGGATTCTAGGTTTTGAACCCGGATTGCTAAATTAACAGAATTTAAAAATAAAAAATAAACTTACCCTAAACAAAATCAAATACAAATCACATGACATATCTAGATTTTAAAACAAATACAATACAAATATATAATCTAAAACTCAAAGTTTCAAAGAAATAAACATCCACAAATACAAATCCATAAAATAAATTTACAATTCAAAGTTCAAATTACTAGTCTAAAGACTAAACTCTCAATTATCTACTTCATTTGACTGTTGTTCACTCATCAAACTTTCATCAATCAAATGCTTCGCAGAAAGTATTGCTTCCTCCGGAATTCCATCTAAAAGAAATGCATAAATCATAAACATAATGAACAAGACAACTAATTCGTGATAAATTGATAATAAAAATAATATAAGAAATTCATTTGATTCTAATAAATAAATTTGAATACTGCTGTTGAATCTAGCTCTAATTCAATAGCAGTATCACCATTATTTTCTACTTCTATCTTGACACACACACTTTCATCACTTTTTTCAGAGGCATCCACATCAATTCTTTGCTCATTTTCCATCATGAATTTGTCGCCCTACAAATATTCAAAAATTATGTCCAGAGATAATTTTTTCTATAATTAACAATCAATCTGGCAACCAATCCAGCAACTATACAACCATTTATATTCTATTAACAGCAACCATAAAAAAAATTCAAAATAAACAAATTACAAATGCCAAAAACGAAGCATAACAGAGCATGCATACTAAAATCAAAGAGAATATACATTAAAATCACAGAGTATAGATGTTAAAATTGCAAAGATCACATAACAGCCACCAATTTAAATTACCAAAAGAATATAAATGATAGAATTAAAGTATAACAGAGCATAAATTGTAAAGAAAACAGCCGAGACTCACAAGATCCAAAACAACAGCTTATGAATATGATGATGAACACAGAACACAGCCACGATCGAGGAGGCTTTCAACCATTTTACTGATGGCGACAGAGAAGGTTGGTGATGCCGACGAGACGAACACAGCTGCTTAGCGAGATGGTGGCCGCCGAGGTGATGACGATGTTGATTAAATTGATTTGATGAAGAGAATTAGAGTTTAGAGAGAACCGAAAGGAGAGAGTGAGAGATTGAGAGAGAAAATGGCAGATTTGGGAAAGGGAGTTGCAAATCCCGAATTCGCGAGCTAGGGCTTTTTTATTTATATTAAACGATTTATAAAAAATTAATATTAAAATAAAAAATATCCAGGTCCGGGTTTTAGATTTATGGGTTAACTTGAATCCAGATCCGTACCCGAAAATATGCGTGTTTTACAAATTCAGTTCGCAATTCGGATAAAAGTATATCCAGAACCCAGCCCGAAAAATTCAGGTTCAGTCTGGGTCCGGGCTGGGTCCGGGTTTGGTTGCCATCCCTAAGTACCACCCTCAGGAAAGGACTGGGCTTTGATACCACTCGGGGGAGTACGTGGCATTGTTAGACCAGAGCAATGGCAATCAAATTGCCCTTCGGACCAGTAGTCTGCATGCTCGGGTTTCCAGCTGATATACTCGAATGAATGGAACCGTTACTTCCAAATGAATGGAACTGTTACTTCACTTAAATGCATTGATCTGTTGGTGACTCAAAAAGAAGTTTCAGGGTTATTCAATAATTTTCTGATGCACAAGATCCTACAAAGAGGCAAGTGTAGATCATACTTCTTATATAGATGAGGTTGAACTCTTACGAACTATCAAAGAGAATTTAAAACTCATGGAAAGATAAACTTCTTGACATAAACTTAGTTGCAAACTTGGTTACAAGCGAGAAGAGCTCGTCTCCTTATATAAGAGGAGAAAGCTCCTTAGATTCCTTTAGAGACAAGACCCTCTAAAAGGAAATGATTACAAAACAACAACGATAAGATAAGCTTTCTTTAGAGATAGGGCCCTCTAAAGAAAATGATTACAAATGACAAACTAAAAGAAACACGCACATGGGATAAAGCAAAAGCAAAAGCAAGCTAAAGCATAATTATTACAAAGTGCTTTATGAAAAGCTGTGTGAAAAGCATAACTCAACAAAAAGTTTCAGGGTTATTCAATAATTTTCTGATGCACAAGATCCTGCAAAGAGGCAAGTGTAGATCATACTTCTTATATAGATGAGGTTGAACTCTTACGAACTATCAAAGAGAATTTAAAACTCATGGAAAGATAAACTTCTTGACATAAACTTAGTTGCAAACTTGGTTACAAGCGAGAAGAGCTCGTCTCCTTATATAAGAGGAGAAAGCTCCTTGGATTCCTTTAGAGACAAGACCCTCTAAAAGGAAATGATTACAAAACAACATCGATAAGATAAGCTTTCTTTAGAGATAGGGACCTCTAAAGAAAATGATTACAAATGACAAACTAAAAGAAACACGCACATGGGATAAAGCAAAAGCAAAAGCAAAAGCAAGCTAAAGCATAATTATTACAAAGTGCTTTACGAAAAGCTGTGCGAAAAGCATAACTTAACAAAAAGTTTCAGGGTTATTCAATAATTTTCTGATGCACAAGATCCTACAAAGAGGCAAGTGTAGATCATACTTCTTATATAGATGAGGTTGAACTCTTACGAACTATCAAAGAGAATTTAGAACTCATGGAAAGATAAACTTCTTGACATAAACTTAGTTGCAAACTTGGTTACAAGTGAGAAGAGCTCGTCTCCTTATATAAGAGGAGAAAGCTCCTTGGATTCCATTAGAGACAAGACCCTCTAAAAGGAAATGATTACAAAACAACAACGATAAGATAAGCTTTCTTTAGAGATAGGGCCCTCTAAAGAAAATGATTACAAATGACAAACTAAAAGAAACACGCACATGGGATAAAGCAAAAGCAAGCTAAAGCATAATTATTACAAAGTGCTTTATGAAAAGCTGTGCGAAGGAGACAAGTTATCTACGTCACTATCCACTTCATCAAAGAGTGACATAGGGACACGAGCAGGAGATCCACGTGGAGTAGAGAGGTTAGGTGGACAGCTGGAGCTGGCTGCCATGTGTTGGTGAGGAAAAAGGTGGTTTGGTTTGTCGGAGCTGGATGCTTCGTGCTGTGAAGGAGGAGAGAGAAGAGATGTAAACTCTTCCCATGGTTGAGAGTCTTGGAAAATGATATCTGTGTAATTGGGCTTTTCTTCCTCGATGTTAATGCCAGAGGGAGTTGGATTATTGATGTTTGGAGGTAAGAAGAGGACTTCATGATTTGGTCCTATGGAGGTGTGTTGAATGGGAGCTGTTTGGAGCTGAAAGTTGTTGAGTGTGAAGAAAATCTTTGAGGCCGGTGATGAGTGTGGGATCATGAGTGAAAGTGAAGATATGTGGAACTGTTTCCATTTATAGGCTTGGTCTTGTGTCCAAAAGAGGTTGGTGTGTAGATGCTGGAAATAAGGACTGTGTATTATGAAGACAGAGACATAGTATTCTGATTCTGTTGGAGGTAGGAGTTGAAGGTTATGGTGATGGCTGAGGCGAAGGAGTTCTTTGCGTCACCATGAGATGGGGGAGAACCATTCTAACAGAGTCCAAATGAGAGAATCTGCATGCTCAGGAGCAAGCAGCTGTTGTTGAAGAGCTTTGATAGGGACGGTCAGGGTAGTGGCATACAGAACTGTTAGGCACCAGGTGTAACAAAGTTCATCATCAGTGAGTGTCATGGAAGGCTGGAGGTGGAAACCTGTGAGAAAAACACAATCAGGATGAAAATGAAGGAAACTATCTAATCTAAGACGATGGACATTGATTAAAAAACAGAAAAGGAATTTTTGGGCAAAATCTCTAATCTAATGGAGAGTGGTGAAGGTGAGATTTAAGGGAAAATGTTTCTTTGTGAGAGTATGATTAGGCAGAGATGTGGCCATTACTATGACAGGGAAATTGGTGTAAGAAGAGATGACAGAAATGGCAGGTGGTCTGGATAACAAGTCTGGAATGAGGTTGTGATCGCCTTTTATATGCTTCACAGAGAAGTCATATTGAGAAAACAATGTTTTTAGGCGTAGGAGATGTTTGTTTGGTAAGGACTTATTTTTGAACTCTAAGATCTTAGGAAAGGAAGAATTATTGAGTCTGATAAGGAAATATTGGCCGATGAGGTAGAATTCAAATTTCTTGATACCATACTTCACGGCTAAGATTTCTTTGTAGATGACATGATAATGCTTTCTGAATCCTTGAATTGACCACTGGCATGAGCACAAAAGTATTCCTTGTCATTGATGGATTCGAGCAAGATAGAACCCCAATGTTCATCACTGGCATCGGTCTGCAAAATCCGTTGTCCTGTTGTGGGAATCTTTAAAGCTGGAGGATTCTGTGCAATGCTTTTGAGATCTTTGACAGCAGTTGTCTGAGCTGGACCCCATGATGGAGCATTCTTTTTTAGCATCTTGGAAAGCTGACTTGTATTGACTGTGACATGTGGCAGGAATTCACGTAGATAGTTGACTATCCTAAGAAATTGTTGTATCATCAATATAGATTTTGACAACTAGTATGTCTTCATTCTTATGCTTAATAAAGAGAGTAGTATCCACTTTTCACATAGAAAAACCGTTATCCAATAAGAAAATTTTAAGTCTATCATACTATGCTGAAATACAACCGATCAATATATAAGAAGGTCAGAATGGGCAGAACAATCATAGACAATTAGGGAACAATAATATTATCTACATGACAGATGATAGAGACAGAGCCATCCAAGACTATGCACTGTTGGTCCCTTAAGCCATAAATCTTGGAATAGTTAGACTATGTAGTGTTAAAAAAAGGACTGAAGTCATTGAATTAACCTTCTAAACTTAGTGGAGTATCAGTTTAATCATAAATCGACAAATAAAAGCACCACAATGTAAATCAAATATTAAAAATAACATAAATTCAAGTACACCACCATTAAAATCTACAAATAAAAACACTATAAATCCATGGAAATTTCAAGCTTCAAATCCAACACACCATGCCACTATACTATCAATCATCAGAATCATCATTAATAATTTATTCTGCAAATTGTTTAAGCGGCTCACGATGAAAACATAGAAAACATTATTAAGTGCTTTGTTAGTGCGAAAATATAAAAATATTTAAATAAACGAATGAATGAAATAAGTGTTTTTACCTTTAATTTTGGTTCCATACCAATTTTGAGTAGACATCAATACTTCCACAATGTTTTGATGAAGTCTATTACGATGAGTAGTCAAATGCCTACCTCCGGTGCTGAAAGCGGACTCAGAAGCAACAGTAGACATAGGAATGGCTAAGAAATCTCTAGCAACCTCGGTAAGCATCAAATATTTGCACTTATTATTCTTCCACTAGGAAAAAATATCAAAATTGTCAGTAATAGGCAAAACTCCCTCATCTAGGTAGGTCTCCAACTTAGACTTAGCTTGCTTAAATTGACTTCTTTGGAAACAAATGAGTCCTATTCACCAGCCATATTGAATCCTTGAAAATAAGAGCTTGTGACATGCCTTGGAAAAAACTCTCCATCTCAAAATGTCCTCCATCTTCACTTGCTGCATGCTCTAATTCAAACTCTTTCACTACTTCATTAAAATGCTTAGATAGGCAGCTTCATTTCCATAAATCTTAGGAAAAAGGAAGTGAACCATCATCTTCTTAAACCTAAGATCTAAGATATTCCTTATGGCCAATAATATTTTTGGCCATTTGCCTAATCCCCACATTAGGTGACGTCTTCCATGAATTCATTGACAATTTAATCTCACAAATTTTAGGAAAAAAAATTAAAGGTCAAATGGGCTCACAAAACCTTTGCCAAATCCCACTTTGATTCATTAAGCAAACATTTATACCGTTTATCAAGTCTATTCAACCGAACAAATGTATCTTTATGCAACAAAGGATAGTGAGCATTAAGTTGAATTCCATCAAGTGTTACAATCAAGAACTAAAAGTTTGGTCTCTTTAATACCTATTCGGTGCGCTGCAGGCTCAAATTTTTCAACTCTTCTGGGTGTAACAGTCTAGTAATTGACACTATCTCTTATATTTTCAACACCTTTATCCATTAAAGACATCCCATCCCTCACAATCAAATTCAAGACATGATCACAACAACACGTGAAAATTTCTCCTGCCTAAAATCAATGAACTTGGCAAAAATTTATCCAACAATATATTAATCATCGCATCATTAGCAACACAATTATCCACAATCACAATTGACGCTTTCCTATTAATATTCCAATCCATCAAACAATCATAAAGAACATTACATATTACTTCACCACTATGTGGAGCTGGCACATATATAAACCTAATAACAAACAAAACAAAGAATAATATAATTAAAATCACTAAAAAGCGTTAATATTGAAATAAATATAATATAACTATTAAAAGTGTTACTTCATAATGCGACTTTGTAACACCCATAGGTTGTCAATATAATGTGCCGTAATAACCATGTAACCCTTTTTTTGGTTACTAACTGTTCACATGTCTGTAGTAATTGCAATTCTACTTTCACAAGTATCCAACATATTCATTGTCTTCGACCTCTCAACTCCACTGTCATTACCTCATTTTTGTTTGATACCACATGCACAGCCATGGCCACGACCACTACGACTTTCTACAATCGTTTCAACTTCAACAACATTGTCATTTTCAAGTTTAGGACATCCTTCAATCTAACATCCGCATTATTAACGGTATTTGGAGAGAATGAAAAAAATATTTCCTTGTTCCTCTTTGGCCATGTTCAACTAAAGTGAGTTGGCATATGTTAAAAAAAGAATGAGGTTAAGCATTTACATTATATTGAAAATTAATGTATTTAATTAAAATAATTAAACAAATCAGCAAAAGAAAATTAATAAAAAATAAATTAAATTGAATCAATAAGGAATTAAATTAAGCCAGTAACATTTACAAGTTTAAATAGATTTACATTAGATTAAACTCATTAAATACAATCAAACAATTAAGCATAATACCAGATTATTAACCAAAAAGAAAATCCATGAAATTAATAGAAAGAGCAGAAAATTAATAGAAACAAGAGAGCAAATTACAGGCAAGAACGATCCAATCAGGCGAGGCTTGGATGATGGTGATGTCATGACCCCACCTAGACCTGACAAGATATTGTCCGCTTTGGGCCTTAACAAGGCCTGCACAGTTTTGTTTCTGGCACACCCATACACCCCAAAACGCGTTTTGCCAATTAAGGTGTGGATCACCCCTTATAAACCCATCATCTCTCATGTGCTTTGCCGATGTGGGATTCGCCTAGGGTGTTACATACACCCTCCCTTAGGGACTTAGTGTCCTCGCTGAGGTTTGCCCCACCATCGCTCACGAGGACACGTGAAGCCACTCTGATACCAATTTGTAACACTCCTTAAATTTATTTATTTTTTAAATAAATTAGTTTAAAACACGATTACTTTTAATATAAATATGAATTCTAAAAGTTTAACATATCAAACAAAACTTTCTTACATAAAGTAACAGTCATACAAAGATTCCATTGTTTTATTTCAAAACTTGATTATTACATAAAGCTAAGATACTTATTTTTTTATTGAAACGAAGTTGAGCCCATCATAAAATCCCAAGGTCTGTTATGTCCATATGCACTTCATCTTGGTTAGGACTTGGCGCCAGCTAGCCCTACTCATCATTACCTGTAATGTAAGGACTTTATGAGCTAACGCCTAGTAAGATAACACTTTGATGCATGTATAAATTATTATGCATATGGATGACCATGTTAAGCTTTTAAAAGAGACTTAGAAAATACATAACAACTTTATTAGGGCTCTAGGTATGTTGCACTATAAGGCCAGCACTTTTACAATATGCCTTAGGCCTTATTAGTTGATCTTTTGGGCGTTACGCATCGCCGTCCCCAAAAGATTTCTTTTACTTAGCTTTGAGGGCTTGCCCTCGTTAGAAAATTTGCCGCCTAGTAGTACAACAACCCATTTTTTGGAAACTCATTTTTTTCTAATTTATCTTCTTATAAAGAAATCCATGAAATGCATATACATAATGCAACTTATGTCATCACACCTGAAGTTCCTAGACATACAACAGAGACAATAACCTTTAATATAGGTGGCAGTGCCATCCATAGAGATTAAACAAAAATGGGATTGTGATATAGGCGGCAGAGCTGACCATAGCATAATTAAATATAGTATCACATATTAGGCGGCAAAGCCGACCATAGCATCACATATTAGGCGGCAGAGCTGACCATAGCATAATTAAGTATAGTATCACTTATTAGGCGGCAAAGCCAACCATATAAGAATTTAAAATATAACTAATCACGTCAATAGCCATTACAATATAAAGGGATTGTTAAAACTGAACTTAAGTTTGAAAATAATTTTGTCCCTACATTGCAGTTGAAGTGTTACTTACCTCTTGACCGTGATTTTTCTAGATCTTTCTAAATTAAGAATTTCTCTACTCTTGATATTGGATTGAAAGTGAAAGGGGATAAGGGGTATTTATAGAATTTCTTAAGGCTAACGGATGGCTAGGATTTTGCCACCATAACTCTTGATCAATGGTTGAAATTAACCTTCATAAATGACTTACTAAATTCTAGAATTCTTAACTTTTCTACGTATTTCTTCTTACATCATCACTTAGGTCATTGCTTATTTCATCACTACTTATGTCATTGCTTAGAATTAAATATTTTATATTATTATTGTTACTACTATTAAAATTATTATTATCATACTTAAGGGGCTTGCTTGCTTAAAATAAATTCTACTACATTTAAGTGAGAAAATTGCACCTCATAGGTGAGGCGTGCAACAACAGCAGTGTGGTGAGGCTTCAACAATGGCAAGGCTTCGACGAAGCAAGGCGTGCAGTGTACAGCGACAGCACCGTGTTCAGGCGAGCTTCGACGCAAGGCTCAGGTGAGACTACGATGAAGATGGTGACCGGTGGACAACATTACAAGCCCTTGGGTTTTGGGCATTAAGGATTTCAGGATAACCGGTTATGGCTGCTGGTGGTAAGTTCGGTTTTGGGCATTAGCAATAACAACATGAGTCAGTGAGTGTGTGAAAGTTGACTTAGGGTTAGGGATTAGATTTTTTTCATTTAAGTGAATGTACTATATATTTTTTAATTTAAAATAAAATTCATCTGAATTTGGTTATCCAGCTTTTCGAATTCAAGTGCATCAAGATCCGGATCTAGATGTGTGAAGATTTTCATTTTTCAGGTCCGAATCTTTTTTTTTTTTTAAATACGGATCCAAATTTTATTGGATCTGGATCATCTGAATCCTTGTGGTTGTGAGTTGGATATGGATTTAATTTACATCACTAAGCAAAATTTTGCCATCACATGCATTCTCAACAACACATTTTGTTTGTTAAAAATAACTTTATAGCCTTTATCACACAATTGACTAATACTCAGGAAGTTGTGTTTTAAATTTTCAACTAAACACACATTTTCAATAAAGGTAGAAGAATCTTTGCCGACATTATCAATCCACCTTTTTTGATCCCATACCAATAGCATTTTTTTATTCGTCCCTGAATCGCTCATTCTATTCGCCATTCTATTCTAAAATCAAAATCTATTATAGAAATTACTATTAAAAATAATAATAAAAATAGGACGAATGACGAAAGTAGAGTACCCTTTTGGGAAGTGATTGGTCCGACATAAAAGAAGATTTTTTCTTCATTTCTTCCACTTAACTTTCATTCATTTATCCACTCCTTGGTAAGATAAGATAGGACTATTCCTATATCACCCTAAGTTGGGAAATTAACAAATCAAAAATCCAAAAATCTAGGAATGGGGATTAACAAGTTATCAAATTTTTTTTCTCTAAAATTTTCGTTCAGGGAACAAATAGAATCTCTTTATCACATGTGAAATCTCATGGATCTATGTGGAATTGGTGGGTCCATGTATCAATCAAATAAATTTTATTCCATTCTGATGGGGTCAGATCAATTCAAGTCAATTCCATTAGGATCACTCTTGAAACACTTCATTTCATTGATATTTATCAAATCCAATATCAATAAACTTGGGTTAACCAATACTTATTAAGTAAATCAAAATTCTCATTCCCCTAGGTGACACTCGCCACTAAGAGTACCAATGATCTTTCCTTTTGAATCATCTCCAAAGGATACATCTCCACCATTTTCAATCTTGGCAAACCTATAAAACCAAGAATAATTGCCTATCATATTTCTCGAGCATCCACTGTCCAAGTGCCATTTATTTTTCTTCTTCTTTGATCCCTGTAGAAGAAATCTCAAGTTTTAAGTACCCAAAGCTTTTTGGGTCCTTGAGTGTTACTAATGGTTCCTTTTGGAATCCAAACAATTTTGATTCCAAAATATATTTTTTTCTTAATCAGACATGCATAAATTATGAGACCATTTCTGTTACAATAATCGCAAACAAGTTGATGATCACTAATGGAGGTAGCCTTAGTAAAATAATTGTTGCAATATTTTTGTTTCAAGTTAGGCTTATACCCAAGTCATCCTTTATCAAAGACACATATTTGAGAGCTGAGTAATTTTTCCAAATTCATTTGACCATTTGTTAATTTCAGCACAATACTACCAATATTTTTAAGCACTTCATTTTCTTTAATCAGCTCATTAACATGTAAATTTTCATGCTCATATTTTTCTTTGAATGATGCAATCTTATCATGCAATGTTTTATTTTCTAACTCAAGCCCTTCAATCTTTTCATTTAAAGATTTGTTCTCATTTGAAAGCTCTACATTTTTCTCTCTAAGAGAAACATTTTTCATTCCAATTTTCTTTAAATCATTATGCAATTCAGTGAATGCTTCAAACAATTCATCATAAGCAGGAAGATCACTTATCTCTAAGCATAATTTCATGAGCCTTTTGCCTAACACAGCTCTGAACAGAGAGGTATGTGGTGCATTGCCACTGATTTTACATACTATATGTTTGGATGTCTTATTGTTGTTTAATAATAAATTGCCATTTATGGACCATTGTTTTAGATTCTTTCCATGATAACATATCACCTCACACTTTGTGAATGGGCTAAACCTGAGGATGAACCAATAAACTGGTATTTACCGACATTATATGTAGTAAGTATCTAGGACTATTACTTCTATGTTAATTGAAGTTGCTGTTTATCTATAGTAATTTTTCAAACATTGTTACCTACAATAAGGTGTTTTCAATTAGTTATTTATTGACACCCCTTTACTCATTGTTTTTTGTAGCAATCAACATTTACCGTTAGAGCTGACGTGATGGGTTTGCACAAGTAGCTAGTGTTGGAAAACCTTTTATGCCAGACTTTCGAAGGTGCTAAAAGGTTACTTTTTAAACTCTTAACAGATTGATTGTTTATGTATTGGTAAACATCTTTTATGAGATAGAAACTGAATTTTTATTTCTATAGATTTATGTTCCAATTAATGATAGTGTCTTTCATTAGTTCCTGTTCATCATGAATGTCAAAGAAGGATATGATGAGATTTGGGATCCTCTTCCTGATGGTCATAGCAATCGGAAGCGGGAGCAATAAGCCGAGCGCATAGTATATTGCATGTGTATATGCTGTTGTTCAATTCCTTATAAGTATTTATTTACCAAATTTGCCATTTTGTTTTCAACTTGGCAGTTACATTCTCTTGATTCCATATTTCATGCTAAATTGCCTTGAAATGCCAAGCCATCAACAAGGTTCATTTGGTTCCCTATCCAGTCTGGTGAGAGAGTTCCGAAACAACCAAATGGATTTGATTGTGGAATTTATGTCATCAAATTTATGGAGACTCCAGGGCTCATTCCCAACCAGTTATATACGGTAAAAATTAAAAATTTTAATTTTTTTTAAAAACTCATAATCAACTTACTGTTTTGATCAAGCAATAGAACTTATTATGTTATTTTTTCTTTCGTAGCATGATTCTCAAGATGTTCGTGGAAGATTAGCAATTCAACTTATAGACTCAGCTTTCAATGAAGCACGAGCCTGATTCCTTGCTCAAGCAAATGTAACATTTGAGGAACATGCTGCACAGGCAAAGGCTATAGCCTCTATGTAGAAGGTGAACACAAATAAACTGGGCACGAAAGGTCAAGGGAAAAGCTGAAAAAAAAATCCAAAAAGAATACGGGCATAAACATGATAAAGGTTTTGTTAATGGGATTTGTGTGAAATTCCACATTTTATTATAGGGGTGCTAAGCTGTGAACTCGTGGGAAAAATTTCATACACTGACTTTTGTAGTATACATTACCTATAAACAAAAAAGAAAACATTGTTGTTTCTATTATTTTTTGATAATTTTTTTCAATTAATCATGTGACAATGCACTTTACTTATATAATGTTTATTTTTTATAGCTTACATTTTGTGGTTAATGGATAGCTTAAGATATCAACGTTTTCGTTGCATGATTAAGGTATGCGCTTGATAAAAAGTCCTTTCAGTTCTCGTCTTCATTTATTTTTAGCAAAGTTAAAGTCAAAGTGGAGTGACCCAATTTTTTGTGAAAAATGTATAACCATATAGGGCTATAAAATTAAGAATCCAAAGAATGGTAATGAATTTAAAATGAATGGACAAAGATTGAAATCATTCTTGGACAACTCAATATCTTGAGAATCTTTTCTTCTCCATAATCGTGCTTATTATGGAAATTAAGTCTTATTTTGTTACTTCTTTTTGTTTTTGCTTACCATGTGAGCGTTCGATATTCAAGTGATGTGGGATATTCACCCGCCCTTCACACTCCCCCGCAACCATGGCTTTGATACCAACTTGAGTGGGCTTTTGGACCAAACCCAAAAGGCCTTGTGAGGATGGGGAACACCCTTGGCCCACATACCATGTGGGTGTTAGATATTCAAGCGATGTGGGATATTCACTCGCCTTTTTATATTTTGTGACTCTTGTATTGGGTTCTTTCAATTTACATAATAACTAATACCCCTATCAATATTTATGAAGCAAGGTTTCGTAAAGACAAAGATTGAAATCATTCTTGGACACCTCAATATCTTGATAATCTTTTCTTCTCCATAATCATGTTTATTGTGGAACTTATTTTTATTATTTTTTTTTTTTGGCTTTTGTTTTGTTTTACGTTTTGTGTTCAATAGGGTATTTAATGTTATATTATGTGACTCTCGTATTGGGTTCGTTCAATTTATATGTAATCACTAATACCCCTGTCAAGCTTTCGTTCACTCCCTCTGCATTGTGTGATCAACATTTATGAAGCAAAGTTTGGAAGAATGATGTTATTCATGATGTTTGGAATCCCTGAAGATGTTCATTGGATTATAGAAGCTAAAGCTCAAGTAGCTCATGAGATCTCTAATATACATTTGTTTCTCACATAGGCTTGGGGAAGAGCACTTATGCCAGAAAGCATATAGTTAAAAGGATAAGTTCCTATTATAAATGTGCACGTTGGACTTGTGATGCATAATAGGAATCATTACTATATCTGGATTAATCCTTATCAACTATCAGTTTAGAATTTTGTTTTGCTTCTACAACAGATTTAGAATAATTACTACTAATATAAATAGCTTCTCTTGTAGCCTTTGAAGGCAGATTTTTTAGTTTAATAACATTGTCAGTTTTCAAATCTCTATGTTAGTATTTGAGTTTACTTATATCTCGGTATTCTGCAGAATTAACGAGTCTTAATCTCTAAATTCAGACATTCTTTGGATCAATGTGAATTTAGTTTATTCTTTTATTCTAGTGCTCTCTCGAATCAATGGAATATTTTGAACTATAACTTCCACTTCATCAGCTTGGTATTAGAGTCGTTTTTTGCGATTCACACAGTTGTCCTGGATACTCATATCCACCATAGAAAAAAAATCAATCAAAAATTCCCAAATTAACAAAGCCTAACCGACGCCACACTCCACCCACTGTCGACCCCATCTCCAACTCGCAATAATCCAGTGACCAAACCTCAGCCATCGCCGACCTCAACCGTTTCTTGAACAGGCGCAAACCACCGACCCAAATCATGGCTTCCCCAAGCAATCCACCACCATTCAGCCACAATCATCCCTAGCCAACTCCTTTACTGAGCTCACCGACTTATGCTGACTGAAAACCGACCAACTTCAGCCCTTGATCGGCACCCGCAGCCACCGCACGGATTAGTAACCCGCAAGTTCTCCACACACACACGACCACCGATTCCAATATCCCATCGCCGACCACCACCACCAAATGCATCCCCATCCTCTGTCGATCAAAACTCGACTGCCCTTTACCCCTAAACACCAACCATAAACTACCACAACAACCATCAACCACTGCCACTTCAATTAAATTTTCCAGTTTATTCAAGATGATTTGAGCCAAACCACCATCACCATCATACTCACAAACCTGAAATCTTTCAGATCCACCTATCCTTGCTCAATTTCTGACCACCATCACAAAAGCCTAAACTTTAGCTTAATTATAGTTTTGGCCTAAAATTTTATTCAATTTTCAATTTAACCCAGACCTTTTTATACCAAATTTGAAAATGCCTCCAAGAAAAGCCCGTGATGTCCCTCATGCTACATCCTACGATCATGATAATATTTTTAAAGATGAAGCCCTAGCTAACATGACAGCCAGGATTGATATGTTAGCTGCATAGATGGCACAATTGATAGAATTACTTGCCGAACGCCATCGTACTCTAAAATGAAAACAAATTAAGTGAAAACTTTGAAAACCCTTTCTCTAGGTGTCAATATAGAAAGGAGTCTACTAATTATAGAAGATGG
The DNA here is from genome assembly GCA_030449075.1 of Murraya paniculata. Taxonomy (NCBI): domain Eukaryota; kingdom Viridiplantae; phylum Streptophyta; class Magnoliopsida; order Sapindales; family Rutaceae; genus Murraya; species Murraya paniculata. The sequence continues at coordinate 154,431 of JAEVFN010000009.1, read as the reverse complement.
GAATATAGGTTGAGAATTGATATTTTTGAGTTCTAAAGAAGTGGTCAACCATAAGAATTATTGGATTAGATTAATGCCATTGGGGAAGTTTTTCACTATAAAAGGTTCCTAATAATAATAAACTAGTCTCGTTTACAGCAACTCGGCTGTGTCGAAAGGCAGCAGCTTAGTGGCAACAGACAAAACTCACAAGGATTAGCCAAGGTAAAAAGAAAATTGACTCTTGGGAAAAGCCGAAGAAACACTTGCATGGAGCATTCTTGCCTCACAATTACACCAATTTGTTATACCAACAATTACAGAATTTAAGGCAAAATCAATAGATGATTACACCATAGAATTTTATCAGTTGGTAGTGAGAAATGATTTGACATAGACAAAAGAACAACAGGTTTCTCACTACATTAGGGACCTTCGATCTCAATTTCAAGACCTGTTGAATTTATTTGATTCGTACTCTGTCTCATAAGCACATTAATAGGCTTTGCAGTTAGAAAAGTAATTTAGTCGGCATACTAGTAATTCAAACTTCCGGGGTTCTCGAAGTGTTACTCGTGATAACTTAAACTCGAGTGCCCAATTTCATAATTTCACTCCTCCAAATCGGCCAAATAAGACTAGTAAATCTAGTGAAAATGGCCAAAGCAGTAAAACCTAATCCTCGGGCTCGGGATTACGTTGTTTTAATTGCGGAGAAAGTGGGCACCAAAGGACAAAGTGTAAAAAGGGAGGAAAGTACGGCAAAGGCTTATTTGTGGGCACTGAGGAAAGTGATGACTACCAAGAGGAAGCAAATAAAGAGTTTGCTGAAGAGCTAACTTTCAATAATAGTGGTAGTGCACGATCCATTGAAGAACATGGTGATAGTGGGCCAATGTTGATAGCAAATCACACATTCTTCACTCCAAAAGGAAAAGACAAAGAACAAATTATTTTTCAGACTATTTGAACAATTGGAAGAAAAGTAAGTCGTATAGTCATAGACTTGGGCAGTTGCGAGAATGTTATTTCAAAGGAAGCCATAACGAAACTAAATTTAAAGATAGAACCTCATCAAATTCCATCCAAGCTCTCATGGCTAAAGAAAGGAAATCAGGTGGTAGTATCTAAACGTTGCTTAGTTTCCTTATCCATTGGATCATCTTCACAGACATGTCTATTTCACTGAGCCTCTCTCCAGTGGACCAGTTATTGTGCCCACGGTAAACGCTGGGTAGCCAAGTGTGAAGTGGATAACTGCTGAAAGCATCTAAGTAGTAAGCCCACCCCAAGATGAGTGACAGGGGAGCCGGCGACCGAAGCCCCAGTGAACGGCGGCCGTAACTATAACAGTCCTAAGGTAATGAAATTCCTTGTCGGGTAAGTTCCGACCCAACCCTAGCAGTAAGATAGAAACATAACACATGATGGGAAAAGAAATACCTACAGCTTTACGTTTAACAACACCAAAATTGTTCTCGTACTTAACAAGAAGCTCACTCTCATACAAGAGTTGGGTAATTATTTGTTAAGTAAGAAGCAGTTTATAGATGTTGTAACGAAGATGAAAGGGGTTTGTATTTTATTGGAAAAGGAGAGTCACAATAATTCGAAGATTCTTTAAGCTATGACACCTATATTGGAGGAATTTCAAGATTTGTTCCCTAATGAGCTATCACATGGCTTACTACCTCTTAGGGACATACAACACGAGATTGATTTGGTTCTAGGTTCAACTTTACCAAATTGACCTTGTTATCGTATGAGTCCTTTGGAACATAAGAAATTGAGGCACCAAGTGGAAGAGTTACTAGAAAAAGGATTTATTCATAAAAGTCCCAGTTCCTGTGCGGTTCCTACTTTGTTAACACCAAAGAAAGATGGGTCTTGGATAATATGCGTGGACAGTCGTGCTATCAATAAAATTAAAGTTCGATATTGTTTTCTAATCCCTCGATTAGATGACTTGTTAGATCAGCTTAGTGGAGCAACAATTTTTACCAAACTTGATTTGAAGAGTGGCTATCATTAGATTTGATTACGACCTGAAGATGATTGGAAAACAACTTTTAAAACTCGCGAAAGGTTATACGAGTGGTTGGTAATGCCATTTAGCTTGTCTAATGCTCCAAACACTTTCATGCAAGTTATGAATCAAGTTCTTTGTTCTCTTATTGGAAAGTTTGTGGTTGTTTGCCTCAATGATATACTTATATATAGTACCAGCCACGAGTTACGTCTACAACATTTGAGAGAAGTACTTTTAGCCTTAAGTGCAGCAAGTTTATACATAGCATAAGTGTATTTTCTTGACAGAGAAAATATTATTTTTGGAATATATGGTGTCAAAGGATGAATCAAAAGTGAATGCTATTCGAGAGTGGCCACAACCGAGTACTTTATCTGCCATCATAAGTTATCATGGATTGGCATCTATTTACAGGCAGTTCATTCCTGATTTCAGTGCTATTATGGCGCCAATCACGGACAACATAAAAGGAGGATAGTTCTCTTGGACAGAAAAAGTGACTAACGCATTTGAGACAATCAAAGAGAAGTTAATTACTGCTCCAGTACTTGCCCTACCAGATTTTTCGATCACTTTTAAGGCATATTGTGATGCATCCAAAGTAGGGATTGGAGCTATTTTTAGCTAGCAAAGTAAGCCTATAGCTTATTTTAGCGAGAAGTTAAACGGAGCAAAAGGACGCTATAGCAATTATGACATGGAGTTTTATGCAGTGATTTAGGCATTAAAACATTAGCGTCATTATTTGATTCACAAAGACTTTGTTTTATACACTGACCATGCTGCAATAAAGCATCTTAATAGTCAAGATAAGCTTTCTCACCAACAAGCCGTGCAGACAGCGTTCCTTCAGTAGTTCACTTTTATGGTAAAAGCATACTTTTGGTGAATTTAATAGAGTAGCAGATGCACGTAGGCGATGATCTTTCTTGTTGACACAAATGCATAATAATCAAGTCCTCGAATTCAACATATTTCGAGAGTTAAATGCTACTAACCCTTTTGTTTGCACCTCTATTAGAAGACATTGCTGTAGAATTTTGCTCAAATTATCATTTACATGACGGATTCCTTTTAAAAGGAAATCAATTATGTGTTCCCCACTCAAGTTTGAGATTGGAGATTATTACAGAGTTACATAACGAAGGGCATATGGGTCATGACAAAACTCTAGCTCTAATAGCCAACTCCTATTTTTGGCTTATTATGAGGCGTGATGTCTATCACTATGTCAAGATCTGTCATATCTGTCAAGTTTCTAAGGGTACTGCAACTAATGCTAGATTATATATGCCACTGCCAATTTTAATACAACCTTGGGCTGACATTAGCATGGATTTTATTTTTGGATTACCCTACACTCAGAGGGGTATGGACTCCATAATTATTATTATGGATCAGTTCTAAAAAATGGCTCACTTTATTACGTGTAAGAAGACTACATCTTAACCATTGCTTGTCTATTCTTCAAGGAAGTCTATAGATTGTATGGTTTACCGAGTTCTATAGTATTTGACCGAGATACAATTTCTTAGCCATTTTTGGAAGACATTATGGAAGTTAACTAATACTAGCCTAAATTTTAGGAGTGCTTACCACCCACAAATGGATGGTCAAATTAAAGTTGTCATTCGCTCTTTAGGAAACCATCTACGTAGTCTAGTTGATGATAATCTGAAGACGCAGGATCAGAAGTTTTACCAAGTCAAGTTTGCTTATGATCGTGCAACTAAGCGCAGTACTAGTTTAAGCCCTTTTCAAGTGAATTACAGATATAATCCACAAGCTCCCATCGACTTAGCTTTAGTTCCAGATTTAGTTCGCAAAAGCAGCAAAGAAGAAGACTTTGTGGAGCAGCTTCAGAGGATTCATAGAGCCACACAAGTCTTTGAAGAAGACTACCAAAGGTTATAAAATTGAGACAGACAAAAGGCATTGAACTTTAGAATTTTAGGTGGGAGATCTTGTTTGGACTATCCTAACCAAAGATTGAGAATAGTGGGCATTAGGAATACAAAAAGTTGTTTTATGTCTATCAGAAGGACAGATTCCTAGTTGCCAAAAACCGGACTTAAGATCAAATTTAGAAAACACCTTGGCTTCACGGAGATAGATGAACAGTGACCTGATCTTAGGTAAAGGAAATTTGTCATCTTTAAGAAGGCAGTTTAAGGGCTGGTAATCAATAACTAATCTTTTTTTCCTTCTAAGAACTTTTATCTCTTTTCAACATAAAAAGCTTGACAAGCCCAATCAGAATGGGCTGGTTCAATGAGGCCTTGGGCAAGAAGCTGTGCACACTCAAATTGTGCTAGCTTAAGGTCAGAAGGAGTCATAGCAGGATGGCTTGCCTTGGTAGGGTTGATGTCTTTATTTAACTTGAAAAGAATAGCGACAAAAAACTAGGAATTTTTCTAGAGAAGATTTTAGTGATAAAACTAACTGTGAGTTTTAGGATAGAGAGAGAGAAATTTTTCCATGAGAGAATGATAAGGACGAGAAGCATCAGTTAGGGAAAACAATTTAAGGACATTTGTATATGGCTGAAACATCATATTCCTGAAACTGTAATGTGAAGTCTTTTAACAAGGTGAATGAGATCAAACCCTATTAAAAGGTCTTTATCTGGCAGAGTTGAACCAACAAGTTTGGCCCAAATGATATAGTTAGGAAAGAACTAGATACCAACGGGTTTTCTGCTGATTAGATGAGTTTGGAAAAATTGACCATTGGCAGCTCAAAAATACTAAGCGTGTTTTTCCCAGTGATGTTCTGGGAGAATAGAAGGATTGAGCATACTTTTCTGAGCACCGGTATCAAGAAAACTGATAAGGGGAATTGATTTATCAAACTTGGATGGTAACAACTAAATCTTTATTGAAGGTGTTGGGGACAACTGTTAAGAAGATTGTAATTGTTGTACTGTCTAAATGACAGCCATATCTTCACTATCAGAGGAGTCAGGAGATGTGTTTAGAGCAAAACTAATATTTGCATCGTATGCTTCCTGCTCTGTGTAGATGGATTCAATATCATCATTATCATAGAGATCATCAGATTGTTGAAGATGATTGACTAGGCGAATGGCCTTGGTTGGTCTGTTGGGATGGTGTTTGGCAAAATGACTCTTCTTCTTACAGATATAACATTTACTGCTTTTTTTTAGGGGGGGAATCAGGATCCTTTTTTCAGAAAAACCTGTAAGTTTTGGACTTTCTAGGTTTGGATTTTTTTGGAGATTTGTGGAAGTGAGATTTTTTCTTAGGTTTACAAGCACAATCCTTGTCAGATTTGCACTTGATGGCAAGATGGCGTTTTTTATAGGCACCCTTGAACAGCTATTTATTCTTCATGAGATCTTTGAAGAATTCCTTTTGTTCACAGAGTTTTTCAAGACAGCCAACTACAAATTGGTAAAGTTTTCCTAAAGATAAATTGTTTACCTTCAAGTGGTGAATATTCAGTTGTCTCTGCAACTCAGGTTGTAGCTTTTGAGGAAGAGACGCCACAAAAACATGTTTTAATAAGGGTTCATTAAAACCGTTGAGCTTGTAGTAGAGTGCAGACATTCTCTTATAATGAAAATAAAGATGTTTGAGCTGTAAGGAACAACACTTCATTTGATGGAATTCTCTTTAGGCTAATTCTTGAGTTGTAGTGGGTTCTCCCTCGAATTGTTCATAGATGAGCCCTAAGGCTGGAGAAATATCAGGGATCTGAACAAATTGAAGCTATTTGTATTGCTCGAGACTATCACACCAGTCTTTTAAAGAACCTGTAAATCTGGAACTGAATTCTTTAAGCACAGATGTGTTGTTGCACCAGATCGGAGCATTTGGACATCAATCCAAGTAGAGAATTCTTGGAACCAGGCATTCCGCTTGGTTATTGGAATATCATCAAAGGTAAACCAAGGGCCATTTGTAGGTTTAAGAGAAAAATCTTGGGAATGAGGAAGAACAGAGTCTCCTTCAGCTTCTTCCACAACAGGTATGTCAGAAGGAGACGGTGGAGTTGTGGGGGTTCATTGGTCTCTGTAAAGCGATGAGACATAAGAAGCTTAGAAACATCAACATACTTAGACTCAGAGTCAGAAGATATGGAATGGCCAGTGTAAGAACTAGAGGATTCAGAATCTGAGGCAGATGAGGGTTCAAGAGAGGATCCAGAAGAAACTGCATGGTATAGGTACTGATGAAGTGGAGCCTTGTCTCTGGTTATAGGAGGAGGAGAGTTGTCTCTGGTTATAGGAGGAGGTTCGGCTATAGGTGCTGTTGTAGGTACTCGTACCGGAGAAGGTACAGACTGAGGAGGGGGTCTGGAGGTTGAGGGCTTTAATGCTATAGAGGCTGATTTGTAGTGAGAGAGATGAGAAAGTCCAAAGAACCTTGCATAATCAAAAGGCTACTGATATGCGGAGGAGTATAGAAAGGTTGCTAGGTGCCAAAAGAAGGTGTTGGCAAAGGAAGAGATTGTGTTTTGGCAAACAACGAGGGTTGTTGTTTATCAACATCAATACGAGCAAGTTCAGCCTTTAGCTGTCTAATGTCAACTTCCATTTTGTCAAACTTAGGACCCCAATAATGGTTTCTGATCAGAGTATGAAGATTGGAGTCAAGCTGGGAGATACGCGTCTTGACGTCAAGACAGATTCTCTTCATCTAAGCTTCAATAGTATCTATCTTTTTTGTGTTATACCTGACTTGAGTTGCAACAGTATCAACTCTAGAGTGAAGGCTTTGAAGGGCATTATTCTGAACCCTAGCATTCTGAGTTTGCCAATTAAGGACTGACTTAAAAGGTAGGGGTTCTTCATGTTAGCCTCCTGGAGTAACATGTGAAGAAATAAAAGGACAGGTAACGACCTTTGATTGAGGATCAGTCTGTTTTTCTAAAGAAAGGAACTGTTCTTGGTAAGAGTTTGATGCTAAACAAAACATCATGCAAGCTAGGGGTTGAGGAATTGACTCAGGTTGTGAGGGCAAGCTTTGTTGATGTCAGTGTTGGAAATGGTTATGTTTCTGTATATTGGAGCCCCTCATTGGAAATGGGTAAAAGAGCTGTAAAGTTAGCATCTATGGGAGGCTGAAGAGGCAAGGTCTTACATGGTGATTTTTAAGAAGGCGTTTTCTTTTGCAATCTCCTTCGGCGAGAATAGTCTTCATTATCTTCTGAAATATCATCAAGACATAGACACTTAGGATTGCACATATGAGCCTCAGGGACATCCCAAATAAAATGACTATCTATCTTGTCTGGGTAGATAGGATAGCCATCAGAAGAAAAACTATGTATGGGAATGTCTTCTTGTGCAGTAGAAACAACCTTGATCATTGAGGAAAAAGAGAAAGAGATCCTTAGAGTCGGATATAATGGTTACTGGAACATCATCTGATGAAACTTCTCATAGTTCGAGAGCCATTCCATAGGCATAAGTTGGAGATGCTCTTGCTTAGTGATCTAGCGTGGGATCTGAATAATAGTGGGAATAGTTTCTATGTCAGCCAGAATCATAAGGGTCTCTGTGATGGTATGTGGTGTAAGTAGGTCAAGGGCATGGTTTTGTAAGAGATATACTAACTGGTGATGAAGAGTAGCTATTTTGGATGAGACAGATTGTTCAGCACCTTGGAGTTGGATCTGAACCTTGAATATAGTAGGCAGGTTTGGGTCTTGAAGTGAGAGATTGAAGTTGGGATAAAAGGTAAGTAGGACACTTCCTGCATGAATAGTAGTAAGGATAGTTCCTATGACAGCATGTTGGTATTCTTTGAATCTGGTGTCTAAAAGAGGAAGCCTAGCAGTCACAGGCAAGCCTTTTCTCCCATGGAGAATAAGAATAAGATGGACACCACCAAGATGAATGTGAGTATAACTTTCTCTTTTTCACTAGGTAATCGGATCTAGAGGATCTCTAGCGTAACATATTGTTCAGACAATGTAGCTTGGAGTGCACACTGATCTAACCTTGAAGACTGGACGTATTCTTTGGGAACAGGTCATTTTGTGGAGATGAGAGTACGGATATTACGAGTAAAGGAATTGTTTCTCTTATACAGCTGGAAAGGGCTGATCAGAGGCATAGCAGACTCGTTGATCTGAACAGAGTTAGGAACATAAGAGTACTCTACTAGGTTTTCAATTTTTGAAGCTGTGTGTTTAGTACAAGATTTAGGAAAAGAAATAGTATAAGAAAGGGAGATTGGAGATAGATCTGCAGAGCTGGAATTATTTGAAGAAGATGCCATGATTTTCAAAGATCATTCTTTACATAATCAGTCTGATGAATAGACGTACTTAAGTTACCACCTCGGGAGAGAGTTGGCTCTAATACCAATCGGCGTTAGATATTCAAGCGATGTGGGATTCTCACCCGCCGTTCACCCTCCCCCGCAGCCATGGCTCTGATACCAAATTGAGTGGGCTTTTGGCCCAACCCCAAAAGGCCTTATGAAGATAGGGAACACCCTTGGCTCATATACCATGTGGACTGTTTTGCCTTTCGGCCTTAAGGTGGCTCCTTCACTTTTTCAAAAATCCATCACTAAAATCTTCGAACCCATCCTTCACAATGCTCTCATCTACATTGATGACATTCTACTATTCTCTCCAGACCACCAGTCTCACCAAGAACTCTTTGTTCGATTCCTACAGCATGTCCAATCATATGGTCTTATGCTCTCTTCTAAGAAGAGCACTCTTGGCCAAACATCCATTGAATTTTTTTGTATGATGATTGATGATGGTCATTACCATCCTAGCCCACATTTAGCTTAAGAGCTAATCCATTTTCCTAATCAGAATCTCTCTCGCAAACAGATCCAGCAATTCTTTGGAATTGTAAATTATCTCAGAGATTTCCTACCACATGTTACTAGACACACCAGCCAGTTGTCCTGTATGTTAAAAAAGTCTGCTCCCCTTTGGGGTCCCTCTCAGACTTTAGCTGTTCAGCAACTCAAACACCTTTGTCAACAGCCTTTACCTTTGAAAATTCCAAATGATGGTCAGCGCATTCTCCAGACTGATGCTAGTGATGAATATTGGGGCGCACTCCTTTTGGAAAAGGTAAACGACAAAGAATTCTATTGTGCCCACACCAGTGGATAGTTCAAGGAATCAGAAAAACATTACCATGTGATTTATAAAGAGATCTTAGCTGTCAAATACGGGATTCAAAATTTTGAATTCCATCTTATGGGACACACTTTTCTAGTCAAATTGGACAACTCATCTTTCCCAAAAATTCTTGAGTTCAAGAACAAATCCTTACCGGATAAGCACCTTCTCCGTCTTAAAAATTGGTTTTCCCGGTATGATTTCACAGTCTAACACATCAAAGGAGATCAGAATCTAATTCCTGATCTTTTGAGTCGTCCTCTTCCTAAACCTATTTTTAATGCTTCTTTAATTTCCTTTCCAATTATAACCATGGTTTCTCCTTTACCTTACTCAGCTGCACCAAAAGGTATTTTCCATGCTTTCTCACTTTCTCTTCCCCTTACCAGATCCAAGAGTTCGCCAAGAAATTTGTTTTCTGGTATTTCATGAACATATATCGCGCTCAGCCTTCTGGTTTCCCTAGTTTCCATCCCGAACATCTTTTCCTTATAGGTCTGGTCTTGAATCCATCCAAACAACTCTCAGATGATGAACTTTGGTATCTATAGTGTCTCAGCACTCTCTATGCTACCAAAATAGTCTTTCTTGTTGCTCCTATATTAAGACTTCTCCTTTCACCTTCTGAAGCCCCATCTCTCCTATGGACACTTTTTGAATGGTTCTCTCCCATTCCCTAGTGGCACAAACAACTCCAACAAATCTCTGACCGTTATCATCTTCACCTTCTTCCCGATAGTGAAGAAGATATGCATACCATGGTGTTTATTGTCCTTCGTCCTTATTTCCAACACCCCGTGACTAAATTACTCTGGACCCAGGACCAAGCCTATGAATGGAAAATAGTTCCTCATCCTGTCCCTCTTACCCATGATCCTCATTTGGTAAATGCTTTACGAAGTTACCTTCTGGAACTAAATCATGTCCAGTCTCTAACTACTGACGTCCAACATGCATCCCTTGGTCCTAAACATCAGCTCATGGTGATTTCTCCACCATCCACTCAGAACTCATCCTCCAGCAGCGGGATCGTCATTAAAGAAGAAAGACCAGATTATACTGATATTCAATTCCCTCCTGCAATCTTTCAGTGAAGTTTCTCCACCTATCTCAGCACCACCTACCTCAACTGCACCAACAGATCAGCCTTCCAGCTCATCTAGTCAACATGATTCACATGACCTTGCTTTACCTTGGTGGGCTTATCCTTTTGCAGGAATCGACAGTAATGTTGACAACCTGTCCCCGTTGCACAGCTTTTAAGGCCTCTTTCTTTAAAGTTTAGCCTTTACTTTTTCTTTTTCAGCGTGCTGTATTTCTGCTCCCTTATAGGGGTCCTGTCCTATCCAAGCTTACCTTTTCTCTTTCCGCGTAGTGTGATTGTAGCCTTTGCTTTTCCTTTTCTTGTTTGGTGTGCTTGACTTTTGTTCCCTCTTTTCTAAAGGATAGCGTCCTGTCCTATCTAAGTTCTCCTATATAAGGCGTGTTTTGCCTCGTTGTTTTTCAAGGAGCATTTACAGCGTAAGTTTGAAGAAATAAAATTTTCATGGCTTTCTAAAGTTCTTCTTTCTTTCTTTACAAATCTGATTGATGCATAAGCGCTCTTAATAGTTCACTTCTATCTTTAACGAGTATGCTCTACACTTGCCTCTTAGTAGGATCTTGTGCATCAGAAAGTTTCCATGTTTCAGTCTCCCATAAATGAACCAGTGTTTTGAAAATTATTAGCACTGTTCACCCTGTCTCTGGCCACGGTGGCATCTATATTTTGGTGGGATGTGCGAAGTTGTTTTCTTTTATTGGTTCCTTTATCTCTGGGTATATCGGCTAAAAACCCGAGCATTCGGGCTATTGGTCCAAAGGGCAAACAGTATAACAAGCTTTCCGCCAGGGAAATTGGACCTTTGGAGATTATAGAGAAGATAAATCATAATGCATATAGACTAAAGCTTCATAGTCATATCCGCGATATAGAGATATTTAATGTCAAATATCTTATTCCTTACAAAGGTGATCATGATGATGATGATACCGTTACAAACAATCTGAATTCAAAGACGAATTCTCTCTAGCTTGGGAGAAATGATGCAGATTAGGAATCATTATCATATTTGGATTACTTTCTTTATTAACTATTGTTTATGATTTTTATTTTCCTTTTCAGTTTAGAATTTTGATTTCCTTTTCCTACATGATTTAAGATAATTACTACTAATATAAATAGCCTCTCTTGTAGCCTTTGAAGGTAGTTTTTTAGTTCAATAATATTTTCAATTTTCAAATCTCTAGGTGAGTATTTAAATATTGTTAAATCTCGGTATTCTGTGGAATCAACGAGTCTTAACCCTCAAATTAGCGGCATTTTTTGAATCAATGTGAATTTAGTTTGTTCTTTTATTCCAGTATTCTCCGAATCAACGGAATATTTTGAACTATAACTTCCGCTGCATCAACTTGCAACACAAGTTGTCACTCTTTCGTGTATGTATCTAATAATTGTGAGGACAAGAACCAATTTGCTAGACATGGCTTGAGTAGGAATTGTACAATGACTGACATCTTATTGACTCTCGATATTCAACATTGTGGTTATCTGCAATTCAAGATCCAAGGATTAATAACACAATTTCAACATTAATGTGTATAATTTAGTCTTGGGAATCTTACTTTAAAAGACTTACTTTTTAATTTTAAGAAAATTAGATATGAAGCCTATCCCGACCTATAAAAGACGTTTAAGGCATTACTGGATGCAAACTAGAGGAACTTGTAAGTCACAATCACAACCACCAATACATATCCATTTTTGTTTCTTATTTTGCCCTAAATTTGTTGACTTATTCATCTAACATTTCTTACAGCATTTTACTAATTCATCCCTTCTACTACTTCTACCAATCTATTTGACAATTGCCAACCTTTGCAATTATTATCATTGTTGCACTACCTTTATTGGATTTATAAATACTTTGTTGTATCTATCTCTTTCTTGCATTATCTTAATCTTTAGAAGAAAGAGAATTATAATGGCAGCAGTACTAGTTCGACAATTTAAAAATATTTCTTATTTTGTAGATCAACTTCTAGATATGCTACAAATTTTGTTGAGGCTACCAAACACCTTGGGAGGGTATTATCTGAGCAAAAAATGCATTTAATATATGGAGGTGGTGGCCTTGGATTAATGGAGCTGTCTCACGTACTAAAACCACTAGAGGCCATCAATTTTTTAGGTATAATCCCAAAAGCTTTAATTAGAGAAAACATCATGCAAAAAACAAATGGAGAAAAACTCATTGTCACATGAACAACTAATTGCAATGATTGAACATACTAATGCTTTTTATTGCTTTGCCTAGTGGACTTGACACCTTGGAAGGAATTTTCACAATTACATCTTGGGCACAACTGAACATCCACAAAAAAGCTCTTGGGTTATTGGATGTAAGTCATTGCTATGGTCTTTAAATGATGTTTCTTAGTAGTACTATAAGGCACGGCTCCTTTTCTCTTTCGTCATGAAGAATCCTTGTCCATGTTAAAGCCACTACTGAATTAATTGATCAACTGTGAGAACGTTAGCCTGAAACCCACCCAATCGCTTCTCAACTAGATTGATCAGATTTTAATAGTGGCAAGATGCGCAAAATGGTAGACTTGAATATTTATATGTAACTCTTATTATTTTCTTATATACTAGTTATATTTGTTTGCAGGCATTTATTTTCCTGTCACGTATATCAGATGTAGTCTTTTAAGGGGACAATGTCTTGATCTAGTAAGTGGAGGGGATACTTGAAATAGCATGATTTAGTGTTTTTTTAAAAATTATTTTTCAAAACAAATTAACCAGTCTTTATATGAAGATAGTAGAGTAAGGAGTTTTTTTTTTTTTCCCTTACTCCTAAGATGCATCACTTTTGGCAATTTTTTATTTTCTAATAAAACTATTTTTGCCTCATTCTCATTGAATTAATTAAATCTATGAACTCTTTTTTTTATTAACATTTATCATCTGATGGAAGTTACTAGACCATTCCAACACACACACCCCCAATGATACATACTTGTGGGTTATAATTTGAAATCTCCAATATTTAGTTCTCTTTGATTTGTTGGAGGTGACATGTAAGATTGTGGGAAATATGTATTTTGGAGTTGACATGTAAGACTGTGGAAAATATGTATTTTATTCAAAAAAATTAAAAAAATCGCACTTTTGCCTAGTAATCGAGCATCTTGCCTAATCATTAGTGATTGCTTGTGTAAAACAGCAAAAATTGGTCTAAAAAAATTTCAATCAAGCATAACTTGGCCTAGTGACTAGCCATCTTGCTAATCAGTAGTTATTGTTAGCATAAGACTGTTAAATTCTGAAAAAGGATAAAAAAAAAAACTAAAAAATATCAATGTGTTCTATTTCACTATATCAAAAATCTAAGTAACTAAGCCCATATGAGTGCTTCAACACCTGGTGCCCTAAGGCCAACTAGTCTAAGGGGGCTAAGGGGTCATTAGCCTAAAGCTTGCTATACCAGTAGAAGTATATTGTTTATTTATTTATAAACAATCCATTGCCTAATGATAGAAACTCGTATGAAATTTTAGAACAAAAATATAGTGCTATTTCGATCAAACCCCATATGTTTTGTATTTATTTACAATTGAGCATTTATCCAGTCCATGAGTCCTTTATTTATTATAATTTTTTTTTGTGTGCCTTTCCCCAAAAAAAATAATAAGGAGAGTTCACTTATTTAACTATTTGAGAAAAAGAAGGACAATTACCAACTTATACACTAATTTACTTATTATAGTCAACTCTTCAATTGATATGGACTAGCAATAAGTTGGTTAGTGGTGTAATTAACAGTGGAAAGTGTATATTTAATAAAATTTAAAATTATCATTCTTCAATTATAGTGTTGGTAACATTAACAGTTTTATTAAATTTACAAATCCCTAACCTATCTTATAAACTATCCATGTCTAGTTTTCTGAGGTATGATTTTTGTGTATTTAAGTAAACACCTAGATTCATGATGCTTGGATCGGAAAACAAACTTGAAATTTGAAATTTGAAGACTTAGAAGCCCGTAAAAGATTTGCTAACCCTTTGATCTAATATTAATTTGGAACTGCTGAGATCGTGCCACGTGTCTAAGGTTAGATGCATCTCATTTCACTAGATTTAACACTTACCAGTCTAGCAGTTCAACCACTTTGACAAAAGATGCAATGGAGGGTCCTTTTTTAGCTTCATTTGTAGCCATTCATTATGTTGAATCCAACTTTCTATAATAGTTGCAATTTTAAACCCTTGAATTGTATTGGTAAAGCTCATCTAAAGGTTATGATTGCAAGCTCACTAGAAATATCATGTAAATGTTCATAGTTCATTAACTCAAAATTTGCCTATAAAAATGCAAGAGATCTCGCAAATTTATGTAGAGAATTTTGTGGTAGATTTTAAAGGTGAGTTTTGTAAAGAAAATTGGTGTAAATCTAAAGTGAATTTTAGGGAAAAGTGTAGTTAATAAGAAGAAATTCTTCTCTTCACTTTTGTTTTCAATTTTCTTAAATTGTATTTTCACAAACTTATTAACTAATACAAGTATTTTGCTTGCCAATTTAAGTGACTAATTTTCTAAACTAAGCTGAGGACATTAATTCAAATTATGGAATTAATTACTCTTTCAAGCGAGTTTTAAGTGTGTTGTTTTTAGTTGCATGTTTATAAGTTGGATTTTCCACTAGCTATTTCCATTCCACATTAATTTATAGATATATATCTGTTTGGATCTACGTGGGTATTTAGACCTAATATTGGCATGCCAATATGGTAATGATTACACTTTAATATGGTTGTAGCACAATATTTACTCAATCTCCATATGTATTCATAGAGAAATTAATTAAGTACTAAGTCACATAATATTCTAACTGATAAAAAAAGCATAAAATATAAATATCAGAGAGTATTATGATCATGATTTGAATACCAAGAGTGGCTTTTGTAAACTTAACAATTTTTTTAATTTAAACTATTCCTTAATTTTTTGTAATTGTTTTTATTTTATAATTAACTACTAGATTTTTAAATTCCCTCTAGTTCTACCCCTGAGTTATATTATAAGTAGGCACTCTTATATTCAGGAGTAATCAACCACTTTTTAGTTGAGTCATTCAATATAAATGAGAATTTATCCCATTTACTCTTTATATGAACCTTACTAAAGAATTGACACAACCCTAACCAAATTTAGTCTCCAAGATCATATTCTAAACCTGGATTTTAATGGAACCACAACCTGATACTCAATAAAGACACGAACCTTGGTACCTGAGGATGCCACAATCAGCTATGGATGGTCTGATTGATAAGTCAAGAGTTTAAACGTGACAGAAATCCGATAAGTTCAAAGAGTTACTTTAAGAGTCAAAGAGAATAAACTCCCTCGCCAACTACACCAAAAACTAATCTACATTTCTTATTGGATTTGAATACATTATACAGGGCTGGTCACAAGAATTTCGATCCCATAATTGCCCTTGGAATTTTCAAAAAATAAATCCCAAACCAGAATCAAAGCAAATTAATTACCTAAAGAAAACAACTAAGCTAAAGGAAATAAGGAAAGTCTCTTAAATGGCTTTAATGCCTTATATCAATTAAAAATGGAAACTAAGCAATTAAAAGAGAAATAACTTATTTGTCTCGTCGCTTGCCTCCTCAAGAAATGGGAAAGTATCCGAAAAGGAAAGTAGTATATTTGCAAACTAACTTACTGATTTCATGGGAGTGATTATTTGGAAAACTTCAAGAGCCTGAATTATGCATTTAGTTGTCTGAATATTATGTGCGATTCCTTCAATGGGTATCCACGAATTTGATTGAGCCAAAGTTGCTTGAATCAGCCCATTAAGTACTGGTTTGAATTTCTTTGCATGAACTCTAATGACAGATCCGACGGGAACTTGAATAGTATCTGAATATGCCTCATGCCGCGTGCTTGTAATAGTTTTGTCCTCAATCTCATCATTCCCCTCCTCTTGAAGAAGATTTCTCCTCAAATCATCACCTGCATCAAAAGGACCCAAATCAAAAGCATTAAAAGTAGCACTTACATTGTACTGACAAGGCAAATCTCATTGTCATTGATCCGTTCCAAGACTTGAAAAAGACCATCCCCTCGAGGTAACAACTTGGATTTCCTTTGTTCTAAAAATCGTTCCTTGCGCATGTGCAACCACACCCAATCATTGGGCTTGATGACTAGCTTATGTCTCCCTTTGTTACGTTGTTTAGCATATTGCTCAGTTCTTCGCTCGATGTTGAACTTCGCCATCTCATGTATCTGCTAAACAATTTCAGCCTTTTTCTTGCCATCTAAGTTAACATGCTCAAAAACAAGTAATTGAGTTAAATCTAATAGAGTTAAAGGATTAAACCCATAAACAATTTCAAATGGTGAATACTTAGTATCAGAATGATCAAAACGATTATCAGCAAACTCAAGATGTGGCAAACAATATTCCCAAGTTTTGATGTTCTTTTTAATGATAGCCTGCAATAGTGTAAATAAAGTTCTATTCACAACTTCTATTTGACCATCAGTTTAAAGGTGACAAGTAGTTGAAAACAATAACTTAGTCCCTAACTTAGCCCACAATGTCTTCCAGAAGTAACTCAAAAACTTAGTATCCCTATTAGATACAATTGTCGTAGGCATACCATGCAAACTCACAATCTTCTTAAAGAACAAATCAGCAGCATTGGAAGCATCATCTGTCTTGTGGCATGAAATAAAATGTGCATCTTAGAAAATCTATCCACAACCACAAAAATTGAGTCATTCCCTTGTTTAGACTTAGGCAAACCTAACACATAATCCATCAAAACATTAGTCTAAGGCACATTAGGTATTAGCAATGGGGTGTATAGTCCATAGGCTGCACTTTCAATTTGGCTTGCCTATAGGTGATACATCTACCACAAAATCTCTTTACATCTCATTTCATATGTGGCCGATAGAAGTGTTCCTATGCGACTACTAAAGTTTTTACCACCCTAAAATGTCCCATCAACCCTCCACCATGGGATTCTCTTACCAACAAATCTCTCAAAGAACAATTAGGCACACACAACTTATTCTCTTGAAACAAGTAACTATCAAGTCGAAAATATTTACCAATTGCGGTCTTTTTACAAGCTTGGTATTCAACCTAAAATCATGATCACCAGCATATAATTCTTTAATATGTTCAAAACCAAGTAGTTTAGTATTAAACATCAAGATTAGGACATACCTGTAGGAAAGTGCATCTACAACAACATTTTTCTTACCTTGCTTGTAACGAATGGCATATGGAAACATCTCTATGAATTCCACCCAACGAGTATGCCTCCAGCCTTTTCAAGTGTTTCAAGGACTCATGATCAGTTTAAATAACGAACTCCTTAGGTCATAGGTAGTGCTACCATGTTTCTAACATTTGAACTAACGTACACAACTCCTTATCGTAAATAGGGTAGTTCGAGGCTGCCCCACTTAGTTTCTCACTGAAGTAAGTAATTAGTCGTCCCTCCTACATTAGAATTATTTCTATGCCTGTCCCTCAAGTATCACATTCAATTTCAAATGTTTTATTAAAGTTAGGCAAGGATAATAAGGGAACATTAGTCAGCTTTTGCAGAGATGGCAAAAATCCCCAGGGGGACGGGGACCTTTGGGGAATTTTCCCATTCGGGGAGGGTACGATGATGATTTTATATCTAATTTCTTATTTGGGGAAGGGACGGGGATAATTTTTTACCTAGTTTCTTATTCAGGAAAAGGACGGGGACGAGCTCCCGATCCCCTCCCCATTTCCCCATTTCCTCATTTTAATTTTTAATTATAATTTTATTTTTAGAATTATTAATAAATAAATAAATAAAAAAAATTAAATTATAAAATATTAAATATTAGTATAAATAACAAATATCAAAATATTTATACAAATATATTATAAAACTTTCAGGGCTAGTTAACTAATAGTAGTCCTGAATTACTATTCGACCAAACCTTATTTTAAATACCTTGGCACAATTCACAAGCTATCCACTCACTAAGCTCCCAGAGTTTTATACTCACTCCGTTTTATTATATTTCACATTCACACAGGAGGTTGCAGGTATATTAAATCGACTCAGCGACTGTAGATATTTTGAGTTTTGGCCATGTTATACTAGAAGATATAGATAATTTTTGTTAGGGCATTTTGATCATCTCTTTTTTTAAGATTGTATAATTTTATTGTATTATTATTTCAAGAGTAAGAATAAACCAATGTATGTTAATATCAAATACAATATAATCCTTTGGTACTTTGGAGATATCTTGGATAAAATTCAATACGATGGCTGAGAATGTTAAGCATTGGAGCTGGTTGGTTATTGGATTATTTGGAAGTGCTTGTTTTACACATTTACAGGTCGAGAGGGTAATACTTATAGGGGAGATTCCGCTGAATTTTTGATAGAATTTTTATTAATTAGATTATTATCAGTTTAGTTTGATGATTCTAGATAGACTCGTCTAGGAATTTGGGGCAAGTCGTTTTAGTTGGTATCAGAGCGTGGTTTTAGATTCTGTAGACTTTACTTGTTTAGTATGAATAAGTTTTATTATTATTAAAGTGGAAATTGATATTTTGTAGGCACCATCATGCTTCGCCGTAGCAGTAGACGTGGCTGCGGGGGGACTCCTAGTAGTGTACTTGCGGGGGGAAGTGAATATGTGAATAAGAGAGTGGTTAAATCCTCGACGCATGATATTGCACAACAAACACCAGGGAATGTCTCGAATATTGAGTAGTCATTTGATAGGCTGGCTCAGATCATGACTAAGGTTGTGCAGAATTAGACCCAAGTGTATGCCGGTAATGTAAACACTATTGAGTGTGTGAAAAGTCTAGAAGCGATGAGCTATGCCGGTAATGTAAACACTATTGAGTGTGTGAAAAGTCTAGAAGCGATGAGCTATGCCGGTAATGTAAACACTATTGAGTGTGTGAAAAGTCTAGAAGTGATGAGCTATGCCGGTAATGTAAACACTATTGAGTGTGTGAAAAGTCTAGAAGTGATGAGCTTTAATGGTTTTGGAGAACGACCTGAGGCTGACTCCTAGTTTGTTAATCTCGAGCGCATTTTTGACGTGATGAAATGTTCAGAGGATGATAGACTATCATTTGCACTTTCCTGATCGAGGATAGAGCTTACCACTCGTGGCAGACAGTAGAGAGGCAATATCATGGGCACGCTGCGATTACTTGGGCCATTTTTCGTAAAGAATTCTACGAGCATTATTTTTTAACTATGTATTAAGATATTAAACAGAGTGAATTCTTTCGATTGGTTCAAAGATCCCTGACGATTGCGGAGTATGAGAAAAAGTTTATGGACCTCTCTAGATTTGCTACATCTGTAGTCGGTGATGAAAGATAGAGATGCAGATGGTTTAAGGAGGGCCTTTGATTTAATATTTGTACCACCGTGACTGCATCACAGTATACTGAGTTTCGAGAGGTAGTTGAGGCAGCCAAAAGAGTAGAGCACAGTATTGTAGAGGGATGCAGAGTTCAAACACTAAAGCAAAAGCACAGCCAGAGTTGGGCAGAGGGTGGCTTTAGTAGTAGACCGCTTAAGAAATGGGGTATTCTTACAATTACTCTAATATTACACAAAAGAGTCGGGGTACAGGCTTTAGGGGAAACCCGAGAAAGGTTATCAGTCATAGCTCAGTGCAAGCATCAGTGGGCAGTAATGCTAGGAATCAGAGATAGTATGACCGAAATAGGGGGGACATCGTGATGATCATTGTAATAGTATCCAGCAGACTTCTTGCCCTTCGTGTGGCAGAAACTATCAGGGCTAGTGCTGCATTGGAGACAAAGTTTGTTATTTGTGCGGTCAACCGGTAGACATCAGGAGGTTCTGCCTTACTTTTGTCTCAGGGTGATAGTTCTTCAGGAGGGATAGCCTCACGGTATCAACCTCACTCTAGACAAACTCAAGGTCAGGGAGGAGTGCAAACGGGAGGTTCTACATCTATTTTGAGGAGTCAGAAGACTGCTCCAAGTCAAAGAGGTCAGCCTAGTCGACCTCATACTCAGGTTCGAGTTTTTACTTTGACACAGAATGAGGCATGTGCTGCATTAGAAGTTATTATGGGTATATTATCTATCCTTGGTCGCGAGGCTCATATTCTTATTGATCCTGGATTCACTTACTCTTTCGTTTCCCATACTTTTGCTATGTATATAGAGGAAAGGCCCGAACTACTAGATTGTAGTTTAGTCATTCGTACACCTACTGGAGTGTCACTAATTGCTGAGAGTGTATATTGGGATTGTATGATTGGGATGGGAGAACATGCATTAGAGGCAAATTTAATTTCATTAGACATTTAAGACTTCGACACTATTTTGGGCATGGATTTGCTTGAAACTCATTATGCTATAGTGGATTGTTTTCAAAAGGAAATTGTGTTTAAAAAGCCAGGGAAAGCTGAGGTGAAATTTTGTGGGGAGTGTAAAGTTTTACCTTCATGTGTCATATCTGCCATTAATACGAGACAATTACTAAAAAAATGGTGCTCAATATATTTAGCTCATGTAATAGACACAGAAGCTCGAGAGTTGAGATTGAAGGATATTGCAGTAGTAAAAGAGTTTCCAAATGTATTTCCAGATCAACTTCCTAGGATGCCAACTAATAGGAAAGTTGAGTTTTCTATTGATTTAGCCCTTGGAACATCTCCTATATCTATAGCCCCGTACAGGATGGCTCCAGCAGAATTGAAGGACCTAAAGGTTCAACTGTAAGAGTTGGTGGATAAAGGGTTCATTAGACCTAGTGTGTGCCCATGGGGAGCTCCAGTCTTGTTTGTTAAGAAAAAAGATGGGACTTTTAAACTCTGCATTGACTAAAGACAATTGAACAAAGTTACGGTATGCAATAAGTATCCACTTCTGTGTATTGATGACTTGTTTGATCAACTCCAGGGGGCGAAAGTATTTTCTAAGATCGATTTGCGCTCGGGGTATCATCAGCTGAGAATTAAAGAGGCCGATGTTCCTAAAGCAGTATTTAGAACCCATTATGAACACTATGAGTTCTTAATGATGCCATTTGGGTTGACAAATGCTCCAACAGCTTTTATGGATCTCATAAATAGAGTATTTCGCCCTTACCTAAATCGGTTTGTGATTTTATTCATTGATGATATCTTGGTGTATTCTCGAACGAAAAGGAGCATATAGAGCATTTGCGGACTGTTTTGCAAACTTTAAAACAAAAGCAGTTATATGCTAAGTTCAGCAAGTGTGAGTTATGGTTGGACAAAGTAGTATTTCTAGGCCAAGTGATATCGATTGAAGGCATTTATGTTGATCTTCAAAAGATTGAAGCAGTTGTGAAATGGGAACGACCTACAAATGTCACAGAGATTAGAAGTTTCCTAGGGTTGGCTGGCTACTATCGTAGATTTGTAGAGGGATTCTCTAAAATTGCTACTTCTTTGACACGGTTAACCAGAAAGAATGCTGAGTTCCACTGGGATGATGACTGTGAAAAAAGTTTCCAAGAGCTTAAGATATAATTGACCTCAGCACCAATTCTTACACTTCCCTCTAGTAATGAAGGGTTTGTGATATACAATGATGCCTCTAGACAGGGATTGGGCTGTGTGCTAATGCAACATAAGAAAGTGGTGGCTTATGCTTCTAGACAGCTTAAGAAGCATGGGCAAAACTACCCAACACATGACTTAGAGCTAGTGGCATAATGTTTGCAGTCAAGAGATAGAGGCAGTATTTATATGGGGCAACATGTCAGATTTTTACCGATTATAAGAGTTTCAAGTATTTGTTTACTCAGAAAGAGCTAAACTTGAGACAAAGGAGATTGATTGAGCTAATAAAGGACTATGAGTGCACCATTGATTGTCACCCAGGAAAAGCGAATGTAGTAGCCGATGCACTAAGTAGAAAGTCCTCCAGCTCTATAGCTCACTTGTGAGTGGCACATGTGCCTTTGTTGATTGTGTTGAGATCTTTAGGAATCGAGATGGATATTGGCAATTATGGAGCTTTGATAGCTAATTTTTTAGTTAGGCTGACCTTGATTGAAAAAGTCCACCAGATGCAACCTCAGGACCCGCAGTTAATGAAATTGAGAGAGGATGTGCAAAAAGGTTTACGAATTAATTTTACGGCGAGAGATGACAGAATCTTAGTCATGGGTAGTAGACTCTGTGTACCTGATATTAAGGATTTGAAAGAAAAGATCATGGAAAAAGCTCATTGTTCAGCTTATGTGATGCATCCTGACAGTATGAAGATGTACCACACCTTCAGGGATCATTACTGGTGGCAAGGCATAAAAAAGAAGATAGCAGAATTTGTTTCTCGGAGTTTAGTCTGTCAGCAAATTAAGGCTTAACACTAAAAGTCTGCAGGGTATTCTTAGCCACTTCCTATTCCTGAGTAGAAGTGGGAGCACATCATTATAAACCTTGTAGCGAGACTTCCACGTACTCAGAAGGGACATGATAGTGTTTGGGTGGTTGTCGATTGTCTTACAAAATCGCTCACTTTTTATCATTCAAAACCACTTATTCGATGAATAATTTAGGAAATATTTATATGGCGGAGATTGTTTGACTTTACAAAGTATCTATGTCCATTGTCTCATATAGAGATTCTCGGTTTACTTCTAAGTTCTGGACCAGTTTGCAAAGCGTTTTAGGTACCAAGTTGAACTTCAGTACAGTTTTTCATCCACAAACTAATGGTCAGTCAGAACGTACTATTCATACACTTGAGGATATGTTGCGAACTTGTGTTATGGAGTTTAAAGGTAATTGGGACAATTATTTACCTCTGATGGATGGAGTTTGCTTACAACAACCGCTATCAAGTTAGTATCGCGATGGCACCATATGAGGCTTTATATGGTAGGACATTCAAAACTCCAGTATGTTGGGACGAGGTTGGTGAGCGGAAGTTATTTGGCCCAGAATTAGTTGAGGATGCTAACGAAATGATACAATTGATTTGGAATAGATTAAAGGTGGCCCAAGATAGACAAAAAAGCTATGCAGACAAGTGTAGGCGAGAACTTGAATTCGAAGATGGTGATAGAGTTTTGATACAAATATCTCTTTAGAAGAGAGTGCTTCGACTTGGGAAGCGCAACAAGCTAAGCCCACGCTATATTAGGCCATACGAGATCATAGAGCGCATTGGTCATTTGGCTTATCGACTAGCTCTACAACTTGAGTTATCCAGAATTCATGATGTGTTTCATGTCTCAATGCTCCGAAGGTACATATATGACCCCTAGCCATGTGTTATCGAAACAACCAATTCATTTGAAGGAAGACATGACTTACCAAGAGGAACCAGTGGATATACTGAAAGGGAAACACCAAGTCCTGCGTTCTAAGACCATTTCTCTAGTAAAAGTACTGTGGAAGAATTATACAAAGGAAGAGGCTACTTGAGAATGTGAGGACTTAATGCGAGCTCAGTAACCCCACATTTTCTCATCAAGTATGTAAATTTCGAGGACGAAGTTTTTATAAGTAGGAGGATTGTAACATATACTTTTATTTTTGATAAAAACAAAAAAAAGAATGAAGAGGCAGTTAAAAAAATAAAATAAAAGAAATTAAATTGAAAAATGAAGTACAAGAACATGTGTGTGAGAGAGAGAGAGATAAAGGAAGCTGTCAACTCGACCCAAACCCACGAACCAGACCAGACCATATTTTTTATTTCTGACCACCCTATTGATCAAGGAAGGTACCGATCAAAAGTCCTTGAGCTGCTGGTCATCTTTGCGTCGTCATTACCACCAGAAAACTGCTGCAAAGTCGCTGATTGAAGCCATGAGGAACCACATAATCGCTGCAATTTAGCCGGTTTCTAGCTGCAGCACCACCTGAATTTTGCTTTCCACACCACCATCTTTAATTTCCGACCATCAACAGCCACTAAGAGAGCCAATTTGCTGTCGACCGACCACTTGGAGATTCATGGCTGTCGAGCTAGATTCCGACGCCGTCCCCATGTGTCCGCCAGTACATTAAACTCAGCTAGGCCTGAAGTATCTTACCCGAGCTTCTTGATCACCATCTCTTGAATTTCGATCACTATTGACCGACAAGGGAATTTCTGCAATTTCATGTTTTGAGGGCAATTTTGTAATTTTGGACCTTGGATATTTTCATAATTCTTGAAATTGAGGATAAATTGGTAATTACGATTTTGAGGGTGATTCGGTAACTCACGATTTTAGAGTTTGCAAATGCGAGGGTATTTTAGTAATTTTATTGACACAGAAGTGGTATATTAGGGATAGATATTTGTTTCGAGCTTTATTGTGTAAATTTAGTCCTATTTTAGATTTACGAAAAGTAATTATGTCGTTTCTTTGCTTTGGGAGAAACCGCGAGCAAGAGCCAATCCGCGGGTGTGAACGTTAACCAAGCCTGAAATCGTCACTGTGAGTGGAATATATAAAACCTATTTTTATAGTTTATTATGTTAAGCATGTTTTGTGAAATAAGCACTTTAAATGATCGGGTTTAATGATTTTCTCGAAATAAATTTTATTCACATATTGATATGTTATTAAAAGGTGTATGGTTAATGGTTTTCCATATCCACTTTGAATAGAACATGATACTATTTTTAAGGCAAGAAAAGTTTATTTAAATGTGTTAATGGAAAGAAAATTATGATTTAAAGTATGGTTAAAAGGTATGTGAATCAGAGTATAAAGATTACCCTTCCTCTCCAGTTACAGTGATACAGGTGAGATGAGAGGTCTTTGGGGCCTATCTGAACACACATGGAGGCACTGGACTGTGTGTTTATGCGCTTTTGCCTTTTGGGGGCATATGCATGCAGGATGATGATTATAGAGACACAAATATTGAGCTACAAATGAGATACAGGCCTTTGGGCCCGTCTGAGTACATATAGAGACTTTGGGCCGCGTGCTTGGGCGCCTTTGTCCTTTGAGGACTAGATTATGCATGCATAGATATGATGAGATATGAGATAGCACTTCCCCATCTATCCGTGTAGCTTCGAAACATGATGATACCTAGATAGTACGTCATTGCACGTCCATTGAGGTCCGGATGTAGATGATTCCCCTGGGTACTTGTTTAGTGATTATTTCAATATTCAGTATTTATTCCCATAAGTGTTATGATTTTCTTGATTTTATGCAGTATTATGTATTATTGTTATATCAGTGTATTATTTAAATTAAATAAGTTTACTAAAGTTCTTATGATATTTTGATAAAATGTATTTTTGAGAAAGATTAAATTATTTTTATTAAATTATTTTTACAGCAAGTTTATTTTCAAAAGAAAATTATTATCCACTCACCAATCTTCTAGAGTTTTATACTCACTACGTTTTATTATATTTCACCTTCCCACAGGAGGTTGCAGGTACACTAAATCGACCCAGGGACTATAGATATTTTGAGTTTTGGTCACGTTATACTAGAAGATATAGATGATTTTTGTTAAGGCATTTTGATCATCTCATTTTTTTTTTTTTTTGAGATTATATAATTTTATTGTATTATTATTTTGAGACTAAGAATAAACTAATGTATGTTAATATCAACTATAATATAATCCATTGGTAATTTTGAGATATCTTAGATAAAATTCAGTACGATGGCTGAGAATGTTGAGCATTGGAGTTGGTTGTTTATTGGATTATTTGGAAATGCTTGTTTTACACATTTACAGGAAGGGAGGGTTATACTAATAGGGGAGATTCCATCGAATTTTCGATAGAATCTTTGTTAATTAGATTATTATCAGTTCAGTTTGATGATTCTAGGTAGACTCGTCTAGGAATTCAGGGCGGGTCGTTTCAAAGTACAAACAACTCAAGCATACTCGTTAGCTCTCTATTATATTATCTTTTTCCAGTAACAAAATTTAGTTTGGCTATATTGCTCTCTCTTCTCTCTAATTTTTTCGCAATCATCTTTGTTTAGATAGCTTGAGAAGTTTGATAGGCTTACTTAGCAACTTTTGTGCTTAAAGTTGTTTAAGTGCTTGCATAGGTTGCAACACAAAGTAATCATCTCATGTCAAGTGGTATTAAAGCTAAGGTTTCCACCTACGTAGTCTAGCTCACGAGTAGTGACCAATCCTCCGTTTCCTAGCACATCACAAGAGGATGTAGTTGGTGTGGAGCCACCAAAGCCAAATCATGGCCGCGGATGCCTTGGAGCCTCACGTCGCTACCCTCAAAACATCAATGTCCACTGCCCAAGATACCCTCAAAAGTTTAAAGGAAGGGGTTGATGATCTCCAAGGCGAATATGCCGATTTTATGGTAGCCTCCAGGCCCTCATTCAAGATGAAACCAACACCCTCTGAGGGGTGTTTTGAGCATTTCATGACAAATTGCTTAAACTTCATAGCATCGTGCAAGACGAGCTATGAGCAAGCCGTGCAGAGGTGGAGGAAGTTTGCTCGAATTGGGCAAGGTACAAACGCACACTCTTCGTTATCTC
Organism: Murraya paniculata; assembly: GCA_030449075.1. NCBI lineage: Eukaryota > Viridiplantae > Streptophyta > Magnoliopsida > Sapindales > Rutaceae > Murraya > Murraya paniculata. The sequence continues at coordinate 127,699 of JAEVFN010000009.1, read as the reverse complement.
AAATTCCACAAGCTCAAGCAATGCACACTGAATCGACATGCCAAAGCCCAACACCTACGATGGTGCATGCAATGCCACAGTCATGGATAACTTCTTCTTTGGACTAGAACAATACTTTGATGCCTTTGGTCTCTGAGACGAGGCATCGACAGTAGGCACAGGGCTTACATTTCGCTGAGGCACCGCACAACTATAGTAGCAGTGGAAGCATGGAGAAATGGGCAAATGCATTTGTGTCATCAGCACATGGGTAGATTTCCAACATGAACTCCAAAAGCTCTTGCCCCGAGCAATATGGAGAAGGAAACAAGAGCACGCCTTTGTCGGCTCAAGCAAACGGGTAAGATTTGTAACTACATCCATAAATTCACTACCCTTATGCTTGAGATTACCGACATGTCCGATAAAGATTACTAAGGCAAAACTTGATAAGTGGGGCCTCCAATCTCTTAATGATGCCATCGTTACACTGTAATCACTTACCAATTACTTTACCTAACCCAAAAACAAGAGGCCTAACTAAAGCAAAAGTAGGGGATAGGGCCACAAAGACAAAGGCCACAACCATAAGGACTAGGGCAAAAAAAGCCTCCTAGTGGAAAGAGCAACCAAAGTAAACCCGATGGGAAGAAAGAGCTACCCAAGTCTGAGAGTCCATGCTTCTTATACAACGGTCCACATTTCCTATGCAAATGTCTGGAGAAGAAGTCGCTTAATGCCCTCACTGCATGGTTTAAGGGCCACTCCAACTCAATATGGGGTCACTCCAACACCTTGACACACTTAAGAGCCACCCGCCAGCACCCATAAAGAAAGGGCTCTTGTATGTGAGTGCAATCATAAATGGCTGAGCCGTTCATGCGCTACTAAATACTGGAGCAATGCACAACTTCATCTCAGAAAATGAGGCCAAGCATCTAAGCCTCAAGGTGATTAAGGAATGAGGCACTATGAAGGTAGTAAACTCGTCTACCAAGCCCATTAAGGGCACCATACAAGGCATGCTCGTGATATTCAGAACATGGAGTAGAAAGCTCGGCTTCTCCATCGTGCCTATAGATGATTTCGAGACGGTCTTTGCCGTGGAATTCTTCGACCAAGTCCATGCTTCCCACTAACAGTCACAAACCCTCTAAGCATCATCGACAAAAGTAAAGCATGCATAGTACCAGCCGAGTGTGCTGAGATTGCAGAGAAGGGGCTCTTAGCGATGCAATTCAAGAAGGCTTTTAAGGAGGACCCGAGCTTCTTGGTCTCTATCCAAGAGCTGAACAAGGGAAAAGATTACGGAAACTTACCAAGCCATGTCCCTCTATAAATACAAGCTATCCTCAAAGAATTCAAGGACGTCATGCCTCCGAAGCTTCCGAATAAGCTTCTGCCAAGATGGAGGTGGATCATGAGATTGAGTTAGAGTAAGAAGCTGAACTTCCTATCTTGGCGCCCCACCATATAGAGTCGCTTGAACTTGAAGAGCTGTAGAAACAACTCACAAACTTGTTGGACGCGGGCTACATCTGCCCTACAAGGCTCTATTTAGTGCACCTATCCTTTTTCAAAAGAAGGATGGATCTCTCTATATGTGCATCAATGTTCGAGCGCTTAATAAGATCACTATCAAGATCAAGTACTTGGTACCTTTGATAGCTAATCTTTTTGGCCAACTTAGTGAGGCTCGATACTTCACTAAACTTTACTTGAGCTCTAGGTATTACCAAGTTTGAATCACTAAGGGAGACGAGCCAAAGACGACATACGTCATGAGGTATGAATCTTTCAAACTTCTTGTTATGCCGTTCGGCCTCACCAATGCACTGGCCACATTCTGCACACTTATAAATAAGGTTCTCAAATAATTTTTGAACCGCTTTGTTATCTTGTACTTAGATGACATTGTAATGTATAGCACCACCCTCAAAGAACATGCTTAACATTTGGAACAAGTCCTCCAAGTACTAAAAGAGAACGAACACTATCTCAAAATGTAGAAGTGCTCGTTTGCTCAATGAGAGGTGGAGTTCTTTGAGCATATAGTAAACGAGAAGCTAATGGTGAAGAACTCCAAGGTGAAAGTCATTCTCTAGTGGGAGCCTCCCTCGAAAGTGCCAAAGCTACAATCTTTTCTCAGATTAATGAACTACTACGGCTGGTTCATTAAAGGTTACTTAGCCAAGGTAGCACCCCTGACCAATCTACTTAAGAAAAATTGAACGTGGCATTGGTTTAAAGAATGCCAGCAAGCATTTGAAGAATTAAAAAAGGCTATCTCCGAGGAACCCATCTTCATTCTTTTAAACCACACGAAGCCCCTTAAAATCCAAACGAATGCCTCTAACTTCACCATTAGCGGAGTACTTATATAAGAAGGCCACCCAATAGCTTTTGAGAGTCGAAAGCTCAATGGCACGAAATGTTGCTACATTGTCCAAGAGAAGGAAATGACCACAATCATCCATTGCCTATGAGTGTAGGGATACTATTTGCTTGGCTCACACTTCGTGATATTAATGGACAACATAGTCACAAGCTACTTTTAAACTCAAAAGAAGTTGAGGCCCAAGCAAGCAAGGTGGCAAAATTTTCTTGGAGAATTCGACTATCGGCTCGAGTATAAGTCAGAAAAAGCCAAAATCGTAGCAGACACATTAAGCCGTAAGATAGAGTTGGCAACTCTTAGCATGAGCTAGCAGAAGTCCGACCTTGTCTCATAGATCGAGGAAGGTTTCCAATATGATTCTCTAGTGAAAGACTTGTTGGAGAAACTTCTCGAGGATAAGTCAAAAAGCTTTTGGCAAGATGAAGGCATCCTCTTCACCAAAAGAGATTGACCATTCGCGCCTAGTTCAGAAAATTTGCAAAAGAAAGTCATCAAGAAGTGGCATGACTTGAAGTGAGCTAGCCACCCTAGAGTTGAGCGCACAACCGTACTAATCCAAGCCTCATACTTTTGGCCATAAATGCTACATGAGATTGAGGCCTATGTGCGGACTTTTCTTGTGTGCCAACAAGACAAGATAAATCACCAACTTCCAGTAGATTGCTGGAGCCCCTACTAATCTAGGTTGTAGTAGAGTGTCAACATGGATTTTTTCATGGTCTTGTCGAAGTCCTACGGGTGCAGAAGCATCATGGTAGTTGTCCATTGCTACAGTAAATACACGACCTTCATTGTCACACTAGCCGATTGTAAAGCTGATGAAGCCACCCGTCTCTTCATAAAGCACATTGTGAAGTTATGGCAATTTGAAGAGTATTGTGACTGATCGAGACCCGCAATTTACTAGCCATTTTTAGATGAAGTTCTTCAAATTGTTGGGTATCGACCTCAAGTTCTCAACAAGCTTCCACCTACAAATTGATGAGCAGATTGAGCGCATTAATGACCTACTCGAGATGTATTTAAGGCACTATGTGAGCACTCATTAGTGAGATTGGGCAAAGTCGTTGGATGTTGTCCAATTCTTGTACAACCTTTAACGAAGCAAGACTACGGGTAAGAGTTCAATCAAGATCATGATGGATTCTAACCCATGACCCCTAACGTCATATCCTCGACTTATGAAGGCAAAGCCCTGCAGTTCATAAGCTCATTCACGAGTGGCATGAGGAAGCAGATATCACTCGACCATGTTTTAATAATGCCTCATGAAAAATGAAAAAAATTGGACTGACACAAGAAGACGCCATATCGAGCACAAGGAAGGCAATCAAGTTATGATCAAACTCATACCCAAACGATTCAAGACCTTGGGAAAAGTCTTTAGGGGGTTAGTAAGGCGATGTGAAGGGTCTTCTTGATTGTCCGATGTGTAGGGAACGTCTGATACCAACTTTGACTTCTGCCAAGACTAAAGATTCATCCGATCTTCCATGTGAGTTGACTCAAGCTGTACCATAAGGATACGGAAGACCCAGTCTGTGGAGAATCAAGATGTGCCCCAACAGCTGTTGTCACCACGTTCGACAAAGATGTGGAATGCATCCTTGCTGATCGAGTCATTCGAAGAAGGGGAGCACCGACTTATAGCAAGTACTTGGTGAAGTGGAGAGATCTACCCAATAGTAAAGCCAGCTGGGAACGCGAAGATGATCTATGGCAATTCGCAGAGCACATTCAAAAGTACAACCATGAGAATGCGACAAGGACATCGTGAGCATAGGTGGGGAGATGTCACAGGCCGTTCAAATTTCTTAGCAAAGGAGGATAAACTAGTGACTCAAGGTGCGCTAAGAAGTGAGTCAAGGTGCTCTACGTAATGGCCCGCCCAAGTCTCCAAGTGCAAGAGCACAAACCCGACCCAGATTCTAGCACACTCTAGCACTTGTACATATCTAGAGTTTTCTACACGTGTGCATTTGTAAATATTTAGATTTTTAAGTAAGTCGCGCAAGTTGCATGGACAGCTTTAGAATAGGCAAGCCTCCCCTATAAATAGGGCATGACACTTGCCATTTTGAACGCATCGCACACCAAGCACAAGCAACTCAAGCACACTTGTAAAGTTCTCTTTTATTCTCTCTTTCGAGTAATAAAATCTAGTTTTTGGCTATATTGCTATCTCTTCTTTCTAGCTTTTCCACAATCATCTTTGCTTAGCTAGCTTGAAAAGTTCGATAGACTTACTTAACAACTTTTGTATTAGAAGTTGTCTAAGTGTCACGCGTGTTGCTGCACAAAGTAATCATCCCATGTCATATAGCTTAAAAGACACAATTATAAAGTTATTTGTAATTGTGGCTTTTAAATCTATGTGATTTCATACAACATTTATTTGATAAAGAACTTGGGGTATGTTTGGCAGCTTACATTATACTGTATTGTATTGCATTAAAACATTGATCTTATGCTGACCTATGTTTGTATGCAATTTCTATAGTTGCATTGCAATGCATTAAAAAAGGTGGCTAGTGTAATGAAAGGAGTACAAAAAAAATCTTCTGGCAGTAGGGTTTAGGCTATATTGCATTAAAACACAGTTCGTATTTTAAAATTTAATCATTTTACTTCTATTATTTAATAATTTATAACAAATTTAAATTTATTAAGTATTTTATATTTTTATTTAAGTCTGAATAATAATGTAAGATATAAATTATTAATAAACCTAAATATTTAATAAATAAATGATAATATATTATTTTACTTTTATTACATAAAATTATTTTAATTATTTTACTTTAAATATGTAAAAAGTACTTTAATTATTTAGTTCTTTATTATACACTAAAATACTAAATTAAAAATAAATTTAAATTAAACAATTATATTCGAATCTAATGAATAAAAATTAATTCGTAATTAAATTTAAATTTTAATATTATAACATTTTTAATTTATTTATAACAATTTGACGTTAAATTGTATTTTATTAGTTAATAAAATATATTTTAATACAATATTAGTTAGTAATATTATAAAATTATAGCATTTTATTATTGATGCTAGTATATTGTTAAATTATTTATATATTATAAAATTAAAATATAAAAATAATTATTTAACAAATAATTTCAAAAATTCATAATATAGCATTAAAATATTAATGAGTTTAAATAATATTAATTTAAATTTAATTTAATGCAATACACTCTAATACAATGTAGCATAATCCAATACAACTAATATATTTTAATACAATCTAGTATGCCCAAAGCCTTTATAATACATTTACTTGTTTAATGACTAGAAATTTTTTTTTTAACAGCAAGCCACATCATCCACGTCATCTCAATATCAAATGAATTATAAATTTACTAAGGTTGGGGCTATTTGCACTGTAAAAATTATTCAGAACCCTCTAATTTTAGTAAAAATATTTGTTACAAAAATACCTATCATATGAATTAATATTAAGGACAATTTATTACAAGTCGACATTATATTATTATTTTGAACATTTATATAGCACACTCATTATTCAATTTACAATTCTCACGCCTTAAATCTAAAAATTTTTATTTCCAACTTCTTAATTAATATTTAGGTGAATAATAAGGAAATTAGTTTTGAGAAAAAATTTGAATACAAAATATGTGTAATACTTTTTATTTTTAAAAAATAAAATAAAAGAAAAGTATTGTATAAGTTTTTTTGGGGGGGGGGGGGGGGTGTGCTTTGGCTATTTTTCTTCATCTCTGTCTTCTCCTTCTCCTTCTCCTTCTCTTTCTGTTTTTTTTTTTTTTGGGTAGTATTAATGGAATATTTTCTATTGTTATGTTCTCATAGCAAGTTATGTTGGGTGCGAAATGCAATATTGAACATAAATAAACAAACATTAATAAATAAAATTATGTTAAATTATTTTTTTACAACTTAATTTAATTATAATTATTGTAAATATATGTTAAATCTCTTAAAATTAGAGTACTGAATAGTTTTATTAGTTTTTTAAATAAATAATGTTAAGTAAGAATATTTTAGAATTTTAAAGAGCTTACAAAGTAAAGTTTAATTTTTTGTAATTAAGTTATAAGTGTGCAAAATAATAGAATATTCAAAGCCTAGTATGGTCAAACAAAGTCAAGGACTTTGGTGTTAAAAAAATGATACTGGGAGGACCGACCTGATAAAAAATACAAACTACTGATATTTTATAAATTTACAGTAAACAACAGGGACTTCATGTCAATTACACAAAATAAAATAAAATAATTGACGAGCTAAATGGCAGGTACATTGAACCTGGACGGAGCAAAGTATGATGGAGAATGGCTATAAAGAGAAGTTGGTTGACGAAACAATGATCCAAGAAGTTCTCGAGAGATAGAGAGAAATATGGCTCCAACAAAGGCTGTGAAGGAAGAAGAAGTTGTTCTAAGGAAGAGAAACGAAGATCTGGAAATGGAATTGAAAAAGAGCAAAGAAAGAGAGGAGCAAATGAGGTTGGAGCTTCAACGGGCATGTGAGAGACTGCGCTTGGCTGAGGACGCCGAGGAGAGACTCTGTTTACAGCTCGGCGAGCTCGAGGCCGAGGCCGTCAATCAGGCGCGTGAGTACCACGCTCGTATTCTTTCCCTCATGGACCAGCTCACCCAGGCTCACCAACTCCTTCACCACATCCACATCACCACCACCACCGCCGCCGCGCAGTTTTAGCCCTTTTTTTTTAATATAATTGTCGATGTATCAGCAGCTTTTTAATTAGCAGTTCAAAGGCTCAATCATGTGTAGTTGATAAAATTTTGTAATTACTGGAATATAAATGGAATATTTTTAATGACTCTTTCGAACAATCTGAATGACATTTGCATCTCACGACATTCCAAATTGATTTTGGAGTTGCGAGTATTTGAAACCAGGGTTCTTTTGTGTTCTCATTAATCTTGCGCCTTTGTTTAAAGAATTTCCTCAGTGTGAAAGGGAAAAAATAAAAAAATAGTATTTATTTTTTTTGAATTACAGTTTTCTTTCAAATATAGTAATATCTCGACTTAGGTTGTAACAACACCAAATTTACCATCTGAATTGTAACGACGTTTCCTTTTGATCGAGGCGTGGATTGTAACGAACATTAATTAAAACACTAAAAACGAAAAGGTGGGTTTTCCCAGCAAAACCTGCTCCGGCAGGCTAAAAACAAAAACAAGCGTTAAGAGGCCCCCCAGAATATAATACAAGCATCCACGGAAAAACAGAAGCAATTGCGGGAGATACATCCTGATTCACCCTGAAACTTATAAAATTATTTAAATACCCTAAAAGTTGAATTTTTCAAAATTTTCACGAATGTTCTCTTAGAAGTCACATGAAATTTTCAAAATTTTCACGAATGTTCTCTTAGAAGTCACATGAAATTACTAAAGTATTCTCAAGTTAAATTGCTTATACGGCTCAGCCACACGAATGCTCTCTTAGAAGTTACATGAAATTACTAAAGTATTCTCAAGTTAAATTGCTTATACGGCTCAGCCACACGAATGCTTTCTTAGAAGTCACATGAAATTACTAAAGTATTCTCAAGTTAAATTGCTTACACGGCTTAGCCAGGAGTAAATGGGAAATTCAATTTTACATTATTAAATTGAGTTTGGACAAGGGGAAGAGCTAGTGTTTGGAGAAGGGAAGATTGGTTCGTTGCTGCAGAGTCATCAGCGGGAGCTAATCCGTTGCTGCACAATCTCCGGAATCTGATTTTTTTACGTAGGTAGCTCCTTCCAATTAGTTGATAGGTTTTGATGTTTAGGAAAAAAAAAATTAGTATTTTATGTTGAAAAAATAGATTAAATTAATTGTGAGTCTAATAACATATTTAAAAACAAACATTACAATTATTTTAGTTCATGAAGATGGTGAAAAATTTATGAATTGTGCATATTATTATTGAGTAATGATACAGCCATAAACTCTTGTATAAATTTATTTTGTACAAACTGATGTGGTGTGATTTAATTAGTTGAATTAAATATCACTTGATTCACATGATTTGTTTTTATTATTTTATATTTTCTTTCAACCAATGAATTAATATCAAATCAATTTGTACAAATTTAGTTTGTACAAGAATTTGTAGGTTGTATCATTACTCATTATTATTTGGTAGTGCAACAACAAATGAATCAACGTATTGTTACATGACATTGTCATGTAGTACACTATCTTCACGACCTTCATGTATTACATGACCTGTGGTAACCTGCAAATGGGCAAAGCCCGGTCTAGTTTAGAAAAAATCATTCATATCTCCTTATTTTTACATAATTTTTTTTATAAAAAATAGAGTTTTTATTTTATTTCATATACATCCCTAACTTAACTACCCTTATGTTTTCATCATTTAGTATAATAATAGAGTTTTTATTTTATATTCGAATATGTCCCTCAGTTACCCTTATGTTTTTATCAATTTAGTACAACAATAGAGCTTTTATTTTATTTTCAAATATGTCCCCAATTCAATTATATTATTTTCAATTGAAATTAGTGACTTACTTTATAAAATGATTAAATTATATATTTATTTTAAAAAACTTCTAGTTGGAAAAAAAAGTATATCAATGTAATATAACATCATCACTAGCATTAAAAGTACTTACAAAAACAAGATATAATAATAACTATCAACATTTTCATAAACTTTTTATGTGAATTTTCATATTTTATTTATTAGTTACATTAACTAAGAGGACAAATTAGAAAATTAATTTTGAGTATTTTGATGAGTTTTGAAAGAAGAATCATCCACATCTAGTTTTTTAAAGACAGTCAGAGTGCTTGGCAAAGAAACAACAGCACCCGAATATCTTTTTATTGAAATGAGTTTAGTTTATTATTGAATTTAAGCTTAATAATTTAGTACTTGACTTTAAATATAAAAGTTTTACTTGCAATTTTTAATTGACTGTAATTACAAGTATTGATCTATTTTAGTTTGAAATTCTTAATAGATTTATTAATATTTATATAATTATATGTTATTATAGATTGCAATGTCAGATTCCATAATTGAAAAATAGTGTTTTGATATTTGAATTGCTTTTTTTTTTATAATTATTTTTGTTTATAGTACATATTTATAGGAATAAGGTGCTCCGTGTCCCCCCTTATTTAATATACTTCTTTTAGCTTACAATTTTCTATATTCACTTTAAAATGCAATTTTTTAAATTTAACCTGAGGTAATATTAATCTTGGGCCCGCCCCTATACATGACATTCACAACCTTCATGTATTTTACGACATTCACAACCTTTATGTAATGTTATGTGTTTATATGAACGGTCGTGTAATGTTATGTATTTACTTGGCAGGTCAGTATTTGCATCGTTTACATGGCCTGCCGATGAAGTTGGCGTCGTTTGTTGCCAATTTATATTTGCTTTAATAAATTATTTTCTTGGTTTGCAGGGTATTTTGTGTTCAACTATAAAAAAATGTTTGATTGTGATGACAAATCGTATTATATGGATGGCCAACAAGAGACGTTTGTCAGGTACCATCTGGATTTGGCCTCGGATGTTCGTGTAGGACAAGAAAGTTAAATTTTATTCAGTTATTTGAATTTTCATGTTATTTATTTGATTTGTAAATAACTTCGATGTTATTGGATATTGAATGTTGCCCACTATTTTAATTTCATGGATAATGCAAATAAGTTGCCTTTCTAGACTGGACATTGTGCATCATGTTACCACAAACCTACTTTGATAACTCTTCGTCATCTTTATTATTATTTTTTTGTCCTAATATGAATTTCAGAATTCGAATTTTTACAATAATCTAATTATATTTTATTGGTTCTATTTATCACTTTTCTAGGATGGATGACTTGGACTCTAGATTGTCGTTATCTTTTGACTTGAATTAACCAACTGTTGTAGTCAGTTTTGGTGGAGCTTCAAGCAGTTTCTTGTGGTCTTTTGTTCATCCACAATAACATACAAATGGATGAATTGTACAGATTGGTAGCACTGTATGCAGTTTATTATTATTATTTTTTTAATGTAACAGTTGAAAACAATTGGGCAATCAAAGTAATTTTACATTTTTATCTGACTTTTATGCTGAGTGAACCACTTAATTTCGAAGCTCATCCATCATTTACTATTTTAATAACAAAGCAAGGCAGATTATGCAAAGAAATGAAACAAGCAATTTAATATTACTATTATATAGACTAACATAGGCACAAGTAAATTAAATGCATGAAACATTAAACCGAATATAAATATGCATGTAAAGAACAGAAACATGACACCAAAGGCAACAAACTAAAACTACAAAGGAAAGCAAGCATCGACTATAACGGTACCAAAAATAACCAAGTTTGTATGACTACAATTATTAAAATATACTCCATCTGCGGATAAAGCACAATATATCTCAGCATAACAAGTTATATATACTAATTTTAAAATAGAAAACGATAATCTAAGAATAAAATATAAAATATGACATTATTTATTTTAAGGTTCGTTGGCTCGAGTGCCACACTCTCGCTTTGAAAGTGAAATTATGCAGTACATTTTAGTCGATTATGCCCCCGCAATTTCCACCTACCACATTTATGATGCACAGTATCTTCCCTTGAGCCTCAGAACCTTTGAACCTATATACATCATTTTGTTCAATCCATATACTATTGAAAAGAATAGGCACACGTACCAAAACCATATCTATTGACACAATAAAAACAATAACATCAAATTTTATATATAAATAACTACATAATTTACATGACCTACACGACTTATGTGACTACATTTTTTATACGACCTATAACTATATTACTTACGCGACCTACATAACTACATGACCTACACGATTGGCTACATGATGTATACTACTTCGAAAAGAATACACGACTCGAAACATTTTCGCCATGAACACATGATCTTTAACAAGATATCTTCTTAAAAAAAATAATTAAACAACCTACATTGCATACATTTTCACATATAAGAAAAACTTAGTGAAAAATATTGAAAATATAACATTATAATGTGAGAAAAAAACCTAAAGTTTTTTAGAAAACGTAAAACTTAAAACCCAACAACTTTAAGATAATTTATTGGGTTGTTTAATGAGTAACGCACCTCCTTTCAATTTAAATACATTATTGTATTTGTTTAAGAGGTTATAAGAGATTTGGAGAGATTTTGTAGTTATTTTCGCTAGGGTCTAAGAAGAGAGTGAGAAAGAGTAGATTTGATGCATTCAATAAGCGTATTTTAGACTTTACAAACATTTCTTACGGTATGTATGAAAATAAAAAAGAGGAGAGGTATTTAAATAAATTTTGAACTATTTTGGGGAATTTAATTAAAACCCAGAAAAACACGGTAAAAAATGGTAAACAACCTTCGGTAAGGAATTGGTCCACTGCTTTATTTTAGTCTATAAGCAAGGCTAATTGAATACAAATATGACTAAATAATTGCAAAATTTTTGTCTAACAAATTTTTAAAAAAAATTAAATCATTGAAGAAATTTCAAAAATTCACCAAGAAAATTTTCATGTTTTTACTCTTTCATTATTTTTCTTAGGACAGAGCTATGGTGATGCCCAGGCTGCACCCCTATTTTGGTTAATTACCTTGTGGTCCCTCTTATTTACTAAAAAAGTGAAGGTGCGGATATTTCCACCGCATTATATGTGTAAACCCACCCCACTTCTAAATAATATTTACAATAAATGCACATTATTTCTGTAAATACAAATCGACAAAAATATTTGTATAATTAATCAATTAAATCACTCTTACATTTTTTAACTTAGTTTTGTTCTTAACTCTTAAGGCTACTTTAATATAAGTTTTATTTAATTATTTTATCTTTATGATATAAAATGACCGAATTACCTGAAGAAATATGTGTTTTTGTATCTAATGCTTTATATACTAAATTTTATGACTTATAATCTAACTTTTTAGAAGAAGTCTAATAATTTTTAATATTTTACATGAGTATTCGTCCATAAAGGCATTGTGTTAGTTTAATCAAAGGTAAATAATCATATAAATAAAATAGAATTGACCGTTTAGAAACAATGAATTTTGTATAAAATAAAAAAAAATTGAAGTGAAAGTAAATTTTTGGTGCTTTCACATTTTAAGGATAAAGTAGTCAATTTAAATTTAGGCTAAAGCAATCTTAGTTATCAAATATAATTAAAAAAACTAAGTTACAAAAAATAAATTAAGATATCTCAAAAAATAAATCAAGAATTTAAGAAAGATTTGATTGATTAATTGTTCAGAATTCTTCTTTATTTGAAATTTTAAAAAATAATGTGTATTTTTGATAATTAATTTTAGAAGTGGGATGGAATTATAGAATTTGTGGTGTGAATATATCGACCCAAAAGTGAAAAATTTATAAGGATTAAAAGTGTAACACATAAGTCCAATATATTTCTATTATTTACACTTAAGAGTATATTTCTATTATCATTTGGCCATACTATTATTGATAAATAAATTTTAATTATATATTTAAATTATTTATTATTGATTAAATAGATTTTATGTTGTTTCTAAAAAATAGATTAATATTATTGATAAATTAATATATTATTGTTACATATTTTAATTATTTATTATGGATTAAATAGATATTATGTTGTTTTCAGAAAAATAAAAATGATTTTATGTACTAAAAAGCTTTTCCAAGTTGTTACCATTATACTATTATTAATTTCAGTAGTTAAATTAGGTCAATTGATGGAAATATAAAAAAATTTAAAATAATTCAAAATGTCAAAATTTTTGACTATTTTACTTTTTCAAAAAATAATAGGGACATCAATGTTAAATTCCAAAGAAAATACATCCCTGCCGTTGAAGCAAGTCGTGCGTTAGGTCTAACGGGCAACGCATATATGGACAAAATGGCGGTAGCATGCACCAGGTGCACAGTACTTGGACCGTTTTTCTTAATATTTTTCTACGTATATGTTTTTTTTTTCTTTTTTTTGTGTCTTTTTCGTGTTGTAGATGTCATTGATGAATGCTGAGAGACCCCTTTGAAGACGGTATCTCGTTTTTCGGCAATGCTCCGTTGAGTTCAAGGTTGTGGTTGGAAATTAATAACAATAAAATTATTTGTCAAGTTACATTTTCACGTAGGGTCTTGATATCTTACAGTTTTTATAAGGCACAACCCCTAGTAAAATGGAGTGATTGATCCACCTGAGTCCATTTTTAGTCACCTATTTTAGTTGGGTTGTAACTTACATAAATTGTAAGTAAGGTTGCAATCCCCTTTCATGTAATATATATGATACATCTGTTAAGATAAAATCTTTGGTGAAAAAACCATCACCTATAACCTAAAAATATTTATGTTGTATTATCAAGAATCAATAATAGATTATGCGGAAGCGTACCTGAATCCATAATGCTGAATTCCTCTCTAGGGTTGTTTAATTGGTCTTCCAAATCAACACGTTCTCCTAGAGAATCTTTTAAGTTTCTCACTACTCTCTCTTTGATGATGGGATGTCAGTAGAAAATAGAATGATACGTGTGACTTGGAAATCATGACCACTTATATAGACAACCTTCTCCTGTTGTCATTAGGTATTCTTAATTCTACCCATCATAGAATTAGCATATCATTAGGTCTCTAGACGTTAAAAGCTCATACCCTATTAGATATTGTTTGGGAAGAAATATTAGCACTACGGTACAACGCCATGTGACAGTAAAAGGGGTGAAGATTTCGAGTTGTAAAACTTGGTGCACAGAAGTTACACCCTAAAATTGGTACCTATTCGGTACCCGAGGTACCCTTTTTATACCCTAAAATCGGTACCCACTCGGTTCCCGAGGTACCTCGCCTACACCTATGAAGGAGGTGCCCGAGATACCTCGCCTACACCTACGAAGGAGGTGCCCGAGATACCTCGCCTACACCTACGAAGGAGGTGCCCGAGATACCTCTCCTACACCTACGAAGGCGGTATCCGAGATACCTCTCCTGCACCTATGAAGGCGGTACCCGAGATACCTCTCCTACACCTGCGAAGTCGGTACCCGAGATACCTCTCCCACACATATGAGGGTGGTACCCGAGATACCTCTCCTACACCTATGAAGGAGGTGCCCGAGATACCTCGCCTACACCTATGAAGGAAGTGCCCGAGACACCTTTCCTACACCTACGAAGGCGGTACCCGAGATACCTCTCCCACACATATGAGGGTGGTACCCGAGATACCTCTCCTACACCTACGAAGGAGGTGCCCGAGATACCTCGCCTACACCTATGAAGGAGATACCCGAGATACCCCTCTACGCCAATAGATTCGGCACCTGAGGTATCCCTCTTATATTAGGCACCTCTCCTGGTACGGGACGGTCTGGTCCCCGAGGCCCACCTAAAGGTACGAATCCGCCGTCCAAAGATATTCGATTTGTCAAGATAAATATTCGAGTACACTGTTGGAAAAGAGGGGACAGCCGCCTGCAGCTTTACAGAGGGAACAAACAGCGTACCAGAAACAGCAGTGGTCCCCTAACGGCTGTGACAGGCATATCCCTGCCAGGGAATCTTGGACCACCTCACGACGTATGCCACGTACCCCAGTGTGTAGGTACGTCACAGGCGCCCTCCTTGCGCCCCAAGAATATTCCTAGCCGCCTCAAGAAACACTGAAATATGGCAGCCAATCAGGAGGCGCCACGTCTGGGGAGGGTACATCATATATAAAGATATCTTATGTTTTACTATTCAATTCCATTCCTACACCTCACACACCAATATACTACACCAAAAGAAAGGAAAAGGTACTCTGAAACCTTTGATCACCATTTTTGAGGGCTGCAAGCTCTCATCACCAAGAAAAAGCTTGAGTTGCTAACTTGAGCGTCGGAGAGTGGACGCCGGGTACCCCGGCCCCACCTCTAACCTCATTTCCTCTCATTTTGCAGGAGTGAAGCTCTTCTCTGAAGATCCCCTCATTTATTTACAACCTACCTTCCATAAATCCCATTCTATTATACACGCACAACAATCTAGTGAGGTACCCCAGCTACCCTAGCTACCCCAAAATATAAGTTTATTGTTCTTAGATTGGTTTTGAGGTTACCATTTACCTACACCAAAATCAGCCTAAAACAATTGGCGCCGTCTGTGGGGAGCGCACAAAAAGCCTCCCCGCGGTTACCACATTAGTTGTTACGTGTGTATCAGAAATGGCACCCGACCTACCTCCTGATGCCCTTATGACGGACCCTGCCCGAGCGGGGGACGACAGCGGGGATGAAGTTAGCGACCCCATAAGAAGAACAACCCGACCCGGAAAGGGTAAGTCCATGAAACAATCAACCGGCATTCGACAAGAAGAAGAGCCCATTTCTCACAAACACTTTGAGGACCTCGCTCATGCAATCCTCCGGGCGGTGGGATTTGAGGTACCCGAAAGATCGCCTCCACCGGCGATTCTATATGCTCCGCCACAGCCGACCGATCAATTGAAGCCAACAGCTGACCTACCCGAGGCCAGCAGGGCAAGGCATAAGCCTTCGGGTACCCGTTCCAAGTTTCAAACTAGAGGTTCTCATGATGAACGCTCCACCGCCTCCTGCAATTCCCGCAGCAGCCAAGGCACCAAGCCCAGAAAGCGTGCCCGAGAGGATCTCCGAGATAAGCTCAACGCGAAAAGGGTTTCTCAGGAGGCTGCCACATCAGAAGGTACCCCTAAGGTGCCCCGTGAGTTTGTAGAAAAAATGGAGCACCTAGAAGCTCAAGTGAAGCTCCTGTCTGAAAAACAACACATTACACCTACTCTGACGCCAATAACGTACCACTCGCCCTTCACCATGGAGATCAGGACGGCAGCCCTCCCGGAAGCATTTTCTATGCCACAGATACCCCAATACTCGGGTACGACGGACCCCTCAGAGCATGCCGAGCTATACCGTGACCAAATGCTTATCAAAGGTGTTGAAGAGAATGCCATGTGTCGGATGTTTACCCACACACTCACAGGCCCCGCAAAATCATGGTTTCGGTCTTTAAAGGCAGGTAGTATCTCCTCCCTACACCAGCTCCTATCCGAATTTATGCAAGAGTTTTCTTATGCCTCCACTCAAGATAGGGCAGCCTCCAAGCTTGCTTTCATTAAGCAAGGGGAATCCGAACCTTTGGCTGAATATGTGAGCCGCTTCCACCAGGAGGTGTTACACTCCGGGGCGTTTGGGCATCAACACACGCTGACCTACTTTGAGAAGAATCTCCGCTTGGGCAAGCTATGGCGTTCTTTTCAGAAGCAACGCCCACTTTCGTATGGAGAAGCCCGTTCGCGAGCCCTCCAGCAGATCGAAATGGATGAGAAATGCCACTTGAAGCGGCAGGAGGACAAGGCGGAGGCTATGAAAAGTAAGGAAAAACCAAAGAACTCATAGGCAACCCAAGTAAGGGTACCTCGATTGACCAGCCCATCTCATACTCCTTCATGCGGGATCGGTTTCAACGTACCTGGTGTACCCTGGGTACCCCCTGAAACGAGAGGATGACAAAGTGGAAGCCACGAAAAGTAAGAAGAAACCCAAGAAAACAGAAGCCCTTGCACCAAGGGTACCCTGAGGTTGATGCCCAGAGTAGACTACCCCGCGCGGACGAGGGTATAATACTCTTGGTGTACCTAGTGTGCGCCACTTCCCTAGATCTCCACCGTCAGAACAGGGAGAGCCACCTCCAAAACCTCGTTTGCGGGAGGAGATTGAGTTGTTGATTCTTTGGTGGGTACCTCAAAGTATTTGTTGCTGGAATGAGGGAAGCTCGGAAATTCATGGAGCAATGTAAGGGCAAGCACGCAAAAGACAATAGGCCGGTGCATGAGGCACCCCAGGGAACCAAGAAGGGTGTATATGTTCAAACAATTGCGGGTGGACCTACTATGGCAGGTCATTCCAGAAGAGCCATCAAAAGTTATGGTAGATCGTTGCCCTCACCAATCATCTTTGGTAAAGAGGTCAATTTCGCTGGCCAAGGTGTACGTGAGGTACCTTGTCACCCCCCACCAATCATTTTCACCGAGAAAGATGCTGAAGGTACCTCATACCCCCATGACGATGCTTTAGTCATCACACTGCATGTTACACTTGATAAGGTACCCCACCGTGTTGTTCACATAATTGGTTTTCTTATTGTGGATCACCCTACGGGTATCATCACACCTCATGTTACACTTGATAAGGTACCCCACCGTGTTGTTCACATAATTGGTTTCCTTATTGTGGATCATCCTAAGGGTATCATCACACTGTATGTTACACTTGATAAGGTACCCCACCGTGTTGTTCACATGATTGGTTTTCTTATTGTGGATCATCCTAAGGGTATCATCACTTGATAAGGTACCCCACCGTGTTGTTCACATAATTGGTTTTCTTATTGTGGATCATCTTAAGGGTATCATCACGTGATAAGGTACCCCATCGTGTTGTTCACGTGATTGGTTTTCTTATTGTGGATCATCCGGGTGCCTACAATATTATATTAGGTAGGTCTTTCCTGGCAACAATTAAAGCAGTGGTATCCATGCACCACCTTGCAATGAAAATTCCAACAGAGGAGGAAGTTATCACCAATAAAAAGGATCAACATTTAGCTCGAGGATGTAATTCTATTGCCTCCAAAGTCGCTTATGAGATTACCCCTTACTCATAATTGAAGGGGTACCTCACTAGCAGGAAGTTATCACCAATAAAGGGGATCACCAGTTAGCTCGATGAAGTACCTCACCATGATAGGGTACCTCAAGAAACCAAGGAGTTAACGACCCAGAGTACTAGGGTACCTTTTAACGGCTCGTTTGGGGTAAATTGAGAAGAACCATACCTCGTGGATAAGTCGGTGGAACATGGAGCACACATGCTACACCACATGAAAGGAACAATTATAAAGCACCTATGGAGTGCTACCATACTGAGGAAATACTACTAATAAAGGGAAGCACTTTACCTCTTTCTATTTACTTTATTTGTTTTCTTTAATTCTTATATATTTAATTGGTCTATCGTGTGGGGTACCCAGAGTACCCTAAACTGGTCAATTGCACTTTTCAATTCCCCAGGTTTCTAATGACAATAATGGGTGATCTCGGGATCCCCATTCCTTTATGATAACAAAACATTGTCACTATTGTATTCAGAGATCGCCTAATTCCAGAGGAAATCGGGGTACCTGACCTATCCTGATCATGACGATCTACTCGAAATGGCGGATCATGAGGGTTTCGACCATCTCGCATAAGCGTAGGCGAGCAGCTGCCTTTATCTCCATCTATATTATCTATTTAATTCTACGCGAATGGCGGATCATGAGGGTTTCGACCATCTCGCATAAGGGTAGGCGAGCAGCTGCCTTTATCTCCATCTATATTGTCTATTTTATTCTACGCGAATGGCGGATCATGAGGGTTTCGACCATCTCGCATAAGGGTAGGCGAGCAGCTGCCTTTATCTCCATCTATATTGTCTATTTAATTCTACGCGAATGGCGGATCATGAGGGTTTCGACCATCTTGCATAAGGGAAGGCGAGCAGCTGCCTTTATCTCCATCTATTTTGTCTATTTAATTCTACGCGAATGGTGGATCATGAGGTTTTCGACCATTTCGCATAAGGGTAGGTGAGCTACCTTTATTAATATTTCTCTAGCATATTTAAATTCAGAGCGAATGGCGAATCATGAGATTTTCGACCATCTCGCAAAGAGATTCACCATAATTTTTGTTAAGATTCGCTGAAATCACGTCAAGTAAATCGCCATACATTGATGGGTAAGATTAGGTGCACCTGAGGTACCCCATGTGCCTAGTCAGATCTCGGACTATATCAGAGAAACAACATTCAAAGCTATTGAACATGCAAGGGTAGCCCGAAAAAAAAGTGAAGCTGGATACCTCATCCGATTGCTCAGCCATGCATGTGAGTTTCTTTCACCTCCAATAAATTGTCGCTTAAAAGAAACTGGGGGGATGATGTTTGGGAAGAAATATTAGCACTACGGTACAACGCCATGTGACAGTAAAAGGGGTGAAGATTTCGAGTTGTAAAACTTGGTGCACAGAAGTTACACCCTAAAATTGGTACCTATTCGGTACCCGAGGTACCCTTTTTATACCCTAAAATCGGTACCCCACTCGGTTCCCGAGGTACCTCGCCTACACCTATGAAGGAGGTGCCCGAGATACCTCGCCTACACCTACGAAGGAGGTGCCCGAGATACCTCGCCTACACCTACGAAGGAGGTGCCCGAGATACCTCTCCTACACCTACGAAGGCGGTATCCGAGATACCTCTCCTGCACCTATGAAGGCGGTACCCGAGATACCTCTCCTACACCTGCGAAGTCGGTACCCGAGATACCTCTCCCACACATATGAGGGTGGTACCCGAGATACCTCTCCTACACCTATGAAGGAGGTGCCCGAGATACCTCGCCTACACCTATGAAGGAAGTGCCCGAGACACCTTTCCTACACCTACGAAGGCGGTACCCGAGATACCTCTCCCACACATATGAGGGTGGTACCCGAGATACCTCTCCTACACCTATGAAGGAGGTGCTCGAGATACCTCGCCTACACCTATGAAGGAGGTACCCGAGATACCCCTCTACGCCAATAGATTCGGCACCTGAGGTATCCCTCTTATATTAGGCACCTCTCCTGGTACGGGACGGTCTGGTCCCCGAGGCCCACCTAAAGGTACGAATCCGCCGTCCAAAGATATTCGATTTGTCAAGATAAATATTCGAGTACACTGTTGGAAAAGAGGGGACAGCCGCCTGCAGCTTTACAGAGGGAACAAACAGCGTACCAGAAACAGCAGTGGTCCCCTAACGGCTGTGACAGGCATATCCCTGCCAGGGAATCTTGGACCACCTCACGACGTATGCCACGTACCCCAGTGTGTAGGTACGTCACAGGCGCCCTCCTTGCGCCCCAAGAATATTCCTAGCCGCCTCAAGAAACACTGAAATATGGCAGCCAATCAGGAGGCGCCACGTCTGGGGAGGGTACATCATATATAAAGATATCTTATGTTTTACTATTCAATTCCATTCCTACACCTCACACACCAATATACTACACCAAAAGAAAGGAAAAGGTACTCTGAAACCTTTGATCACCATTTTTGAGGGCTGCAAGCTCTCATCACCAAGAAAAGCTTGAGTTGCTAACTTGAGCGTCGGAGAGTGGACGCCGGGTACCCCGGCCCCACCTCTAACCTCATTTCCTCTCATTTTGCAGGAGTGAAGCTCTTCTCTGAAGATCCCCTCATTTATTTACAACCTACCTTCCATAAATCCCATTCTATTATACACGCACAACAATCTAGTGAGGTACCCCAGCTACCCTAGCTACCCCAAAATATAAGTTTATTGTTCTTAGATTGGTTTTGAGGTTACCATTTACCTACACCAAAATCAGCCTAAAACAGATATATTAAAGTTCATAATACTGAAAACCTAAATAGATCACTTTTAATTGGGCTTAACCTTATTTGATAGTCCGCAATACATAATTATTCACATATAAGCTTAACGTTGGATTATAGATCCAATAATGTTGAATTAAAAAATCCAACAATCTCCCACTTGGGCTATATGTGTAACTTTATAATTATGTTTTGCAAAAATAACCGTATGAGCTCAACCTTACTGTCATTGCCGAAATGTATCTATAACCAATCTGGTCTATTAATCATACCAACATATGATCAAAACGGCTTTTGTTACAACTATCATAACTCGACCCATTAATGGTCGTTATGCCAATACAACTGAATAACATAGATTATAATGTGGATGTATAGTATGAAAAATTCATGCAATGTGATTTGAACATGCCTATTTCCAACTAGTCCACCTTAAACCTTAGTAAGATCAAACCATACTAAAATTATAGTGTGAATGAACCAAAATTTTATTTCTATAGAAAATAATCTTAAATATTCATAAACCAAAATAACTGAAAATGTCTATAATATAAGAGCATCTAAAATTACAAACTCCCAGTAAAACTGAATATCTTTTAATGGCATGACACCCATACGAGCAACATGCTCATTGAACGTTTTGGATGGCAGTCCCTTAGTGAGCGGATCTGCAATCATAGAGTTTGTACCAATGTGCTTTATAGACAGCTGTCTGCTTTAAACTCTTTCTTTAACAACTAGGAACTTGATGTCTATACTTTGACTTCGTAGAGCTCCTATTGCTATTGGAATACAGCACTGCTAACTTATTGTCACAAAATAATTTGAGTGGTTTGTCAATACCATCTACTATAACGCAGCCTCATAATAAAATTTCGTAACCATATTACGTGACTTGATGCCTCATAACATGCTATGAACTCTGCTCTTAAAGTGGAAGAAGCTATAAGAGACTGTTCAACACTCTTTTAAGAGACAGCACCCTCAGCTAGTAGATAGATGTAACCCGAAGTAGATTTCAAACTATCTTGACATCCAACAAAATTAGAGTCAGTATACCCAACGATCTCAAGCTGATCTGACCTCCGATATGTGAGCATGTAGTCTTTTGTTCTCTATAAGTACTGCAAGACCCGTTTGACTGCTTTCCAATGGTCTACTCCTAGGTTGCTTCAATATCTGCCCAACATCCTAGTAACGTACACAATATCTAGTCACATACAAACCTGAGCATACATCAAACTTTGTACTACTAACGCATATGGAATCTTCTGTATTTTCTTTTCCTTAAAGTCATTTTTGAGGCACCGATTAAGACTAAACTTGTGTCCTTTAGCTACATGGGTATCACCTAGTTTGCAATTTTGCATGCCATATCTCTTGAGCACCGTTTCGATATAGCTCTTTTGTAATAATCCAAGAATATCTCGAGAGTAATCCTAGTGTATCTGTATGCCTAATACAAAAGAGGCGTCACCAAGATCTTTCATCTCAAAATTCTTAACTAGAAATCTTTTGGTGTCGTACAATAAGCCTATATCGTTACTGGTAAGAAAAATTTCATCGACATATAAAACTAGAAAAACATGCTTGCTCCCACAGAACTTATGATATATATAATCATCAACCAAATTCATCTCGAAACCGAATGAGATGATCACTTGATAAAACTTAAAATACCATTGTCGATATACTTGTTTGAGCCCATAGGTTCTTGAAGAGGTAGAGTTTGTTCTTCTGGAACAACTTTTGTATGGGAGCTTCTCTAACATTATCTTGATTTATTGTATCTTGAATAAAGTCAGGAATGAGACCCTGATCAATGCTAATGACACTTATGGGAATATCAACATATTCCTCTTCAAAGATAAAGTCCCTAACTGTATCTCTCCCCGCAAACTCGACATCTTCAAAGAACCGAACATTTCTAACTCAAAAATCGACTTAGTCGTGGGATCATAAAACTTGTACCCCTAGATTGTTTAGAGTATCCAATAAAATAGGAACTCACCGACCTGGAGTCTAGTTTCTTCTCATTAGGCCTATAAGGCCTTGCCTCAACTAGACATCTTCAAATATACATGTGCTTTAGACTAAATTTTTTGCTTATCCCAAGCTCATAAGAGGTCATGGCAGTCGCTTTTAGATAAAACCCTATTAAGGATATACGCTGCAGTCTTAAGTGCTTCTCCTTATAATGATTCTAGTAAGGTAAAATGATAAATCATACTCCTCACCATATCCTTAAGCGTCATATTTCATCTTTTAACAACATCATTCATAGTGAGCGAACCCGGTATAGTGTATTGTGGGACGATACCGTATTCCTCTTGGAATTTAGCAAACGGTCCTAGACATTGTTCACCTGAACTATCATATCTGCCATAGTACTCACCACCACGGTCATATCTAACACTTTTAATTTTATTGCCGAGTTGGTTTTCAACTTTAGCCTTAAATTTTTTGAATATATCCAAGGACTGTGACTTTTCATGAAGAAGATATATATACCCATATCTAGAAAAGTCATCTATGAACGTCATAAAATATTATTGACCATTCCAAATAGCCGCAGAGAATGGCCCACAAATGTCTGTATGTATGAGTTCTAAGACGTTCAAAGCCCTATTGGTTTCAAATGTCCTTTTATTATTTTGTTTCAAATCTACTTTTATTATTTTGTTTCCCTTGGTATAGTTAACACGGATATTAAAATATGTGAAATCCAAAGGGTCGAGAATTTCATTTGACACAAGTCTCTCTATTCTCCGTCTGGAGATATGACCCAATCTTTTGTGCCATAACGCAGCTGAATTCTCATTGGTTAATTTTCTCTTTAAACCTTGTGTACTTAATTGTAAGGATTCATTAAATGAAGTAATTGTATCAAGCATATATAAATTATCATTACCTAAAAAATAACCAGAACCAACCAATTTTGAATCATGAAACAAACTGAATTTCCAATCCCAAATGAATAAGAATAACCAGATTTATCTAAAGCAAAAATAGAAATCAAATTCCGTCGAAAAGATGGAACAACAAATGTTTTATCAAGATCCAAATAAAATCTGGTTTTGAACAATAATCTAAATCTTTCAATTGCTTCAACTTCAACTGTTTTTCCATCACCCACATTGATGTATCTCTCACCATCATTGGATTTTCGGCAATTCAGGCAACCCTGCATAGACACACTAATGTGAGTGGTTGCACCAGAATCTATCCACCATATGTGTCTAGGTACCGAAGTTAAATTAACATCAGAACAAACCAAACTAAGAAGCATACCTTTCTTAGCACGCCATGCGTGATAATTAGTGCAACGCTTCTTCTTATGCTTCTCAGTCCCACAGAAGAAACAACCAGTACCTTCCTGATCACTAGGTTTCTTTTGTTGTTTCTTCTAGGGAGTTGTATCTACAACTTCCTTAGCCTTCTTCATTTTCTTGCCTTTGTCTTTGCCCTTAGAGGTAGAGGCAAAGTGAGCACTTTCTATTTTATCTTTCTTAAGCCTATTCTCTTCCCGAACACAGTGTGATATGAGCTCATTCAGAGACCAAGTCTCTTTCTGACAATTATAGCTCACCTTAAACTGGTTAAATTGTGTTAGTAAGGATATTAAAACCAAATACACTAGCAAGTCCTCAAAGAGTTCAAACTTTGGTGCTCTTGGCATAGAAACAAGATGAGACATCTCCATGATGTACTCCCTGATATTGCTTTTACCTATATACCTCATTGACATTAGGCTTGTCAAGAGCGTACCAATTTCAGCCTTTTTGTTCTTAACAAACCTCTGTTCAATCTGTGCAAGAAACTCTTTAGCCGTAGTTTTTTTTTTTTTTTTCAGTTGTTGAGCCCCTGAATGCTTCTGGAATGACCTTCTTTGTGATCACGATGCACATGCGATTTGATCTCTCCCACCTTTCTAGTTCCCTTTTATCATCAGGGGTACTCTCATCCGTAAGAGATTAGGGGGAATCAACCCTTAACACAAGGTCAAGATCTATAACTGCAAGAATTATTAAGAGATTCACGTGCCATGATTTGAAGTTAGAGCCATTTAGCATAAGAATGAAATTGATGTTGGCAATAATATTAGCAGCAATCATAACTGAATACAGAATAATAAACAAACAAAGCACGCTCGTATTAGTCTTAAAATAAAATTAAATTCAAATAAAGGTAAACCTCATCTCAAGATACCGGATACTCTATTAATATTTCATCTTTGGACACAATATTAACTTGTAAGTGATATCTTGATATAGTAATCAAACACTGATAATAAAAAACATGTCAAATAATGAAACTTCCTTTGGGCCGATAGATTATTCACATGTAAAATCGAATAATCATCACGTGTTTACTACCACAAGTACACATGCAATTCTATTAAATATGGACCTTCCTTTTGGCCAATCGATATTCATAGGAATTACGTGTACAAAACTTTTTATATTCCAAAATAAATTAATTTCCACAAAAAAGGTCACTTTGGTGACATATTGTTTTAATTAATTTATCTCAATACATATATAAACCTACAAATATTTGAATTTAAAATTGTATCAAAAATTACCATAAAAAATAAAAAATAAAAAAATTCAGGTCAAATTCAGTCAACGATCAACAGTCAAAGTCAACTATCAACATTGACCATTAATCAGTCAACCATTGACTGGTTCTAGACTAGATCGGTTCAGGTCCTGAACCAACCCACAAATCAAATCAATCCTTAAATCCTTTTTTTTGTTTTTTTAATTTTAACCTCATAGGCTTAGTATACATTTCAATCCATCAAACTCACTTTATTGGGCCAAAACCAATGTTTTATTAAGCCCAACTAGAGTTTAGGGTTTAATGAAATTTTTTTTAATTATTTTGCCAAAAAGAAATTTTATAGAACCTCCAGGACGTTAATGATATAAACCATGAATTCTTCTTCACGCTGCCGCTTCTCTTCCTCTCTTTTCTCTGCCGTGGCTGCTCAGCCACTACTCTTCCTCTCCATCACAGGTTGGTTGCAATGGCATGCATGCCAGCGCAGCCCACCAGCTAACTACGACCAACCCTTTTTTTTTTTGGTTCTTTATTTCTTTATTTCTTTTTTCTTTTAATGGTTTCTTGATGGGCTGCCGCTTTAACCAAATCAGCTGGGCCGTGATGGTTGCCGCTTGCCTTTCCTGACCGTCGACGGTGGCTGGTGCTGCTACCGACTTTAATACCATAATAAACCAAACCCTTTTTTTTTTAAATTATCCGTATTTCTAAAAAAAAATTTAAATTCCAGATTTCAACCACAAAGATTTATTCTCAAATTTAATAATTTTAATGATTTTGGTATTATTAAATTCGAGAACACCTAAATATTTAATAATTAATCAAAATTAAATTTGATTCTCAATGATTAAAAATGAAGAGTCTCTAATACCATTTGTTAAGACAAAATCTTTGTTGAAAAAACCATCACTTATAACTTAGGAATATTTATGTTGTATCATCAAGAATCAATAATAGATTATGAGGAAGCGTACCTAAATCCATAATGCTGATTATGTTGTATCATCAAGAATCAATAATAGATTATGAGGAAGCGTACCTAAATCCATAATGCTGAATTTCTCTCTATGGTTGTTTGGTTGGTTTTCCAAATCAACAAGTTCTCCTAGAGAATCCTTTAAGTTTCTTACTGCTCTCTCTCTGATAATGGGATGTCAGTAGAGAATATAATGACCTAGGGACCATGACCATTTATATAGACAACCTTCT
The DNA here is from genome assembly GCA_030449075.1 of Murraya paniculata. Lineage (NCBI taxonomy): Eukaryota > Viridiplantae > Streptophyta > Magnoliopsida > Sapindales > Rutaceae > Murraya > Murraya paniculata. The sequence goes on along the minus strand of JAEVFN010000009.1, from coordinate 101,035 downwards.
CATGTTGTCATTATGTATTCCTAATTCTACCAATCATACAATTAGAATATCATTAGGTCTCTACACGTTAAAGGCCTACGTCTTATTAGATACATTAAAGCCCATAAACCTAAATACATAATCATTCACATATAAGCTTACCGTTGGATTAAAGATCTAATAATGCTAGATTAAAAAATCCAACAACAACATCCATGTTTTTAGTCACCGGTGACCGTGACACAAATAAAACTATCCCAACTCATTGGTGATGTAAGCAGGGCTAGGCACTACTGATCAAGAACTAAACAAAATCGAAATTAGTTCCTTAAAATTGGCAGCAAGCCAAAGAACTAAATTGAATGGTTTAAAAAATTTTTCCCCCCTTTAACCAACCAAAATTTTCAACTTTAACCTAAATTTAATTATTTTTACTAACCCAATTCAATTATAACCACTCCATACTTTATACAAAAATACTCATATGTAATTACAATTAATCAATGTTTGTCGATACTCATCTTCACTTTAATGTAATCTGCAAAGAAGCAGCAAGAAGCAAGAAGCAAGAAGCAACCTCTACGATAGGATGATATGGAGATGTTAACGACAATCGCATGACTTTGCAATGTGACGGGCAACGAGAACGAGTCAACAACGATGATGATATAATATTTATGACACGGCAAGGAGTTGCTATTAGCAGAAGAAGACAGCTCTAAGACAAACGGTGGAAGTGAAAGGGAAGATAACAGGAGTTGCAGGGTTATGGTGTGTAAGAGAGATGGGTTTGTTTTGTTTTTTTATAGATGGGCATGAGATGAGCAACATTTTATTAAAATCCGAGATATTAAACCATACAGTTTGATAGTATAATTTCATTACACTATTTAACCATGCGCTTTAATTCCTTTCATGGTTACGGATGGCAATGGGGTGTGGTGGGATGGGGTTGGGGAGGCTTATCCCATTTCCTACCCCATTAAAATTTTTACCTTCATTCCCCACCCCATTTCCCAATAAATTTAGTGGGGTGGGGAATGCTTTTTCACTCCCACCCCATTCTCTATTTACTTATTTTATAGTAAGTATAGATATATGATTTCAGTAAATTAAAAATTAGGAACTTAAATAAAATCATCACTACTTATAAAGTATTTAAATTATTTAAAAAATCTCTAAAAGTTTGAAACAATATTTTGAAATGTTATCAAAATTAAAAAAATGTTTAAAGAGAGCAGCACATTAAGAAAATATAACAATGTTTTAGGGTGGAATAAGAATTATATTATAAAGCTTTCTTTTAGTTATAATCTATCATATTATGTAAAATAAAAAGAAAATTTATTAATGAACATTGTAATTGATAAAATAAAAATTATTAAATAAAAATTAAAAATATTTATATATAATGGGGATTAGGGTGGGGGTGCAGTGGAGAGTACAAAACCAAACTCGACCCCATTAAGAATTTGACAATTATTTTTTTCCCATTTCTCACCCTATTTCCTAAAAATTATTCAAAATTATCTCATTTTAGGGCGAAGTCCCATGAGTCCCCAAATTCATGAAAGATTTTGCCATCCCTATTCACGGTCATTGCTCTATTAAACCACATGATTTGATGGCTTTCCCAAACATAAGACAACTATATATATATAAATATATTCGATTTAGTTCGATTTTGCGAACCAAAAACACGAACCAATAATTGTATTGTAGTATAATACAATATAATATTAAATTATAAATTTCGTTTATATTATAATAACTAATATATAGAAATAAATTATATTATAATACTATATCATGTTATAATACCTTGATAATATGATAAAATATAATATTATATTCTATTAATTGATAATAGTGTATTTTGTTTTAGTTAAAAATAATTTAATCGTTTATTATTGTTTGTATTAAATTATTAATTAAAGTAATAATTTTTGGCTTTTTCTGCATCCTCGGAATATTTCTACTAATTTATTTGATATTCTTCATTTGGACGCCCAACCCCCCGTAATAGGCGCTAGACTTCGGGCTTTGTTGTCATAGAACTTTCGCTATTTAGTTATGCTTTTTTTTTTCTATTTTAATTTGTTTTAAGAGGTCTTGCTCATGTACTCCTCCTTATGTATTATTTCTTTTTGTAACTAATATATTACATGTAGGAGTCTTGTCATTGATTTTTGCCACCAATGACTGCCAACTACCGCCTGCCGGCCATTGTATGTCGCATCAACTGTTGTACTCTAGTATCTTTTGAATGAGATTTTTATATCATTAGAATCTTCATCGCCATATCCATGCAACATCATAACTACCACCAGAAACTAAGCGTTCATTTTCTGTAGATCTACAGCGAAAGTTATATAATCTAAGACTTTGACAGTAGATTTAAGGTGTCAAAACCTCCTTTGCTTTATTGTTGTAGAGATCAGTGATAAGGATTCCGATAATACCAAATTTAAGGTCAAAATACATCATGGTCACTAAAGGACAGCAGTGGCAGAAGGCGGTCATCATTGACTGCAGTAGTCCCTCGTCAAGGGCGACGCTATTCCGATAAGTTTACATTCGAAATTAATTTATTAACTTTTATAACCCGCACAAGCCCCAAGGGCGCGTTGGTTTGCCTAATACACCAATTACACCACAATGCAGCTTTAAAATTTTCCAAACATGGGCCAGATCGCATAACTTCCGTCTAATCCCATGTGTCACACACACCCCATAGATATTAGTATTACCAAACAACGGCATAATCGCATCCGCTGCAACACTGTATAGCTAGATGATCACTCCAGCTGCCTGAAGAAAACTACTAATTTATCATGTTAAAGCACACACGCAGATGAAATGAAAGCAAAATTTCAAATCTGTCACTAGGTTTGAAGAAATTATTTAACAATAGCAATTGTATCATACTGACAAACTATAAACTAAAATATAAAACCTATCACCCTGAAATAAATCCCCATAAATAGAAAGGTACTCTTCAATGCTAAACAAGTTTGACATCATTAGTTCAGCCACAGCTTCACCGGCTCTTTTTCAGCTCAGGGTCCCTAAAGACAAAAGTTTTTTCATCATCACAAGTGAGACAAATTCAATGATTCAAGGGTCAACGGTATTATTCATGGAAAATTAACAGACCTCTGAATGTGATCAAGAATGAGAAGCCTTGGTCCAGGAGGGATTCTCACATCTCTAAGAGCACTGAAACACATAATGACAGTTAAGGATATCAGAACATAAAGTTATGCAATATTTACGGTATGCAACATATGTAATAAAAATTTAATTGATCAAAGATTTAACTACTTGCCTATCAGTTAGCAAAGGCAAAGTGCTATCTGTTAACATGCCTCTCTTAAAATTTTTTGTGTAATGCTGCAGGCCAAGCTTATCCAGCATGCCTCTTGTTCTGGCATAATACACATCGTCAGCAGTGGGCCGCTGCGTTGATTGCCACATCTCACCGATCTGAATGGTCGTATATAATTTGTTCTCAGCAGAGATAAGATCCATAAACATAGGCTAATGAATATTACACTATCAAAATTCAAAACTAAGACATCATAGGGAACCTCGTTTGAAGATGATAATTTTCAGTTGCCACTAATTTTCATTCTTTGCCATGTCATCAAAGAGATATTATAATTCCGGTACATGTTCCTAAATATACTACAATGTTATCAACATGAAGCATGCTGTACCATTTGAGTTTCTACTGAAATAATTAAATCCTTCCTCAAAATGATCAATGCTTACCTTGAAAGAGCAACCTTGAAAAATTGCAAAAAGAAGTCCAGAAGTGAAGGCATTTGCTGCCGGATTTGCAGCACCCATGCCACTCACTAAAGAAAACGCTGCACCAGAACCAAAAGCTGCCACCACACTGCAAAAGCAACTTAATAAAATTAATTACGAGAAGTCAACCTTGAAAAAAGGAAAAAAAAAAAAACACAGTCAAGCAGGGTAAATTTCTTCAGCACTTTCTTAAATAACAAACCTGTATCAAATATGGAACCTGAAAATCACCATAGCAAAATCTAGAACAAAAAGAAAAGGTTCTGAGAGAAACAGACAGGGCAGAGAAGGGATGTTGGGGGCAAGAGCTTCTTCTGAGCTATGAAAGAATGCCACTTTAATCATGATAGTCACATCCAACTATAGATACGGCAGGACTGTGTGAAGTCTGTCAGTGGTGAATGCCAATAGATTCAAAGTTGGTGGACGAAAACAAGCTCATGAACCAAAAGCATGAGTATGGTGAATTTTAGGGTGGCAAGCTTCCAAGACTTAAGATTCAGCTTTGTCACATTGTTAGTATAATGGTGGTGGCCATCCACTAAGTCAACAAAAAATCAATGGCAGCAACTAGTGGCTCTGGTTGAATGTTTTTGGTGCAAAATTTTTATTTCTTTTTTTTTTTTATTTTAATTTTTTTCTTTTAATTTATTGGCAAGGATTCAATTTCGGGGAATTGTTAAATCTGTGACTTAGGATGAGGATGATGGTGATTGTTTGTGCCAAGACCATAATAGTGGTAGCAACATGCAGGCCTGTGTGGGGGTATGTAGTACTTTTGCTTTTGACAATAGATTTTGAAAAAGAGAAAAGGCTTGTGCCATGTTCAAAAGGTTCTTGATTGGAACCTTGAGAAGAGAACCAAATAAGAAAAGGGCAGGAATTTTGAAAAAACGAAGGTAAAATTTAATGATAGAAAGAAAGGAAATATACAAAGAATTTAAGGGGGGAAATTCAATATTTCTCTATTCCATTCCTCATAAATATTTAGAGTCTAACTAACAACAAAGCATACAGTCCTCCTAAATGGCCAATTCTTAAATAAAATAGGATAGCAGAAATTTATACCTAATAAATGAAGTAATCTATTTCAATAAGTATTCTAGAACCTCAAAAATAAAATAAGTCAAGGCAAGAAAACCAAATCTGACTCAAATAAGTCAAGTAAAACTTATTTGATGGGAAGACAAAATTGGGGGTGTTGCAACATAAGTCAAGTAGAACCTAACCCATCAAAACTAAGAAAACTACCGAATAGGTTCTTAATCTTACCAGGTTGTGATACATTAGATCCATTATTGATATTGCATCGTTATACTCTCATCCTCCGCATTTATGTCTACTACTTTCTCATTTAGAACCATGCTTTTTCTATCTTTGAAATGACATTTTCAATAAACAAAGAAAGAATGTCTCCTCTAAGATGTAGAACTACAAAAATAAAAAATAGAGAGAGAAAGAGAGGAAGTGGGGAAAGTAATGGAAAGAAAACAAAGACAACCGTCTCCAAGTACAATCTCTATCTGTGCAACCACATCGACTAATCATGTACATGCTTTGTCAATAACAGTCCAAAGATTTCAGAAGTACAACCTAGAGCTCCAACCTAAATGTCACCAGATCTCAAAGAAGGTTAAAAGACCTTTGTGTGACATTACATGCTTCTAATTTCCAAGAAGTGATCACAATGTTATTACCATCATCTTTTAGTTCTTTATGTCTGACCAGATAAAGGCATGTGCCATGCAATCCATGCCTAAATACAATTGTACTATGTTATCTCATATCACCATCTGTTAAAGGCATAAATTGCATGCTTAGACATTCATGTGTTGTTGAATCTTTAGACGCTGTAGAAAGGACCATTATGAGCAGAACTGCACCCTGATGCATGTCTGCAGACATTCCATTTGTTACAATTGTATTATTAATGGAATTATGTGACATGATGATAAGCATTTAAAAGGTAAGACCACGCCATGGAGCTTCATAACTTGACATTGTATATATTAAGTGGACTCTTTTGTTTTTTGGGATGCAAACAAATACATGGAATGACAGTTAGAACATCCAACAGAAAGCAATAAATCACAAAAGAATAAAATAAATGGAAAGTTTGGTTTATAAATGATCATCTATCACTAGGATTGTGCCACCATTGTACCTATAAGTGAGATTTTCTAACATAAAATGAATACAACACAAAATCCAAGCTTTGGATTTTGCTTTTCTCACAATATTGATTTTAAGGCCCACAATCATGGTACTTGAAAGAAATAAAGAAGTTCACATGAAATTCCCCTACTAAGGTTTCGAGCACTAAACTTTACAAATTTTCAGCAAGGTTTGGCAGATATAGGAGAAAATAAAATTACCTGACATATTTTAGCACACAACTATGACCAAAATCATTTCATATATTCTGCTAGTATATAAAGAAGTCAATTTAGCATAGTTAAGTTTAATAAAAACAAGTTTGAAGAATTGACAAGGCCGAAGCATGGGCATTTCCAAATAGAAGCCTCTTTAAAATACTGTCAATATAAGAAATGACACATGCTACGGTTATATGGAGATTCTGATTTAATCGGGGGTGGACATAAATGAATCCAAATGAGGTAGATAACCACTGACCCTGTCCTGAGTAGGCTTAATAGATAGAGTTAAAGACAAAAGAAACCAAACATTGCTAAAACCATTGAATGCATTGCAGGTGTATCATCACTAACCTTATAGATTTTGTTCTAAGTTGCTTTAAGTTACCACTAAATTCTTGCAAAGATAATCAAATATTTGATATCAAGCCTTCTGGAAAGTACTCGCACTCATGAAATCAATCATTGACAATTAATGCCAACATGTTAATTTTAGCATGCTAGGATGTAATGTAAGCCAAAAAATTACACATAGAGATGTCAAGGCACTAATATTGAACTATTTTTAACGAAAATTAAAACCTCTAAAAGGTTGAAATTTTCAATAATTTTCTATTATGAGTCTTCTAACTACTTTTGACTTTCATAGATTATTGTTTCAGCTCACCTAGACTGCAAATCCTCCTTGCCTCTGAGTCTTTTCATGACACATGATATGCCAGCATTGACACCAGTGATGACAGCAAAGTTACGAGCTTGAACCAAAGGACCCCCAGCTACAGCCTGTACGTAAGCAAGCAAGAGAACTACAATCATTTTGAAAGAAAGGCTTCAAACACGATTAATTAATTAACTAATTACATAGTTGAACCTGGACTTGCTGGAAAGGAGCCACGGCGTCAGGATTGAGGGAAGCCTGAGGCGGAGTGGGTAAAGAGGAAGTGAGCTCTTGCGTCATAACTCCCAGAAAAGCACCAATTGCAGCACCATTGATTGCCGTGGTGGCGGTCACAACGGCCGCCTCGACCGCCAACGACTGCTTCGCCAACCACGACTTGTAACCATTCTCCAATTCCTTCAACTTAAACTGCACATCTTTAATGGCTTTCGGTGGCAATTGCACCAAACTCATCACTTTCTCATTTCCTTTCTCCATTTTTTATTCTCTGTTCTCTGCCCTCTATTGCTAATACCGTAAACCCTACCTCCAAATCTAATCTAGAGAACAGACTTTTTAATGATCGAGACACGTTTACCGCCGTCTCCATTGTTTACAATTATTTTTTGGGATAATTATTAAATGCCCCTCTACTTTAGATTAATTTTTATAGAGCTCAAAGGTTTGCGTTTGTACTTTGTACCATCAAGGTCAACGAGTCAACAAACTGGGCCTGTAATCGCAAAACCCTGTCGACCGCCGGACTAAGAATAATGTGAAAACTATGATATCTCCATTGATAATACAAAAACTAATTACTTAATAAATTATGCAAACAATTAATTCGAAATATCAAAATCAAGCAATTACTATTTGTTAGAGATTCTAATTAAAAATGTAATATATATATTCTGTGCGTTGCACTAAATAGATAAAAGAGTATCTTGCATTTACGATTTAGATTTAAAATAATGTTAGTCATTCAAAAATTTATTAAAAATTTTGCATTCGTAGTAAAATGACAAAGGACAAGATATTTATTTAGATGAAAAATTTTGCTCAATTTTTCATTCAAGCTATTAATTCATGAACGTAAACACCTCACCTCATTTAAATTCCATCGAGATAGTTAGCATTACTTATTTCACTTTCTATGCATGTCGTATACATTAAAATTACTGTAATTCAATTATAATTTGTTTGGGGATTTTATCTAAATATAAGGAGGCAGTCAAATGTGGCCTATTTTTTAAAAAAGCGTACTAGTGGGGCTAGTCAAATTTGTGTTGCTTAATTTGAAAAAAAAAAACCGAAGAAGTCAGGAATGACGGGAACTAAGAGGACGGCAAAAATTGCCACAATTATGGTACAATAAATCCTTCGATAGTCATTCTTTATATAAGAATAATTTTCATATTATTATAAAAAATTTTCATCTCAATTTAGACAAGTTATAAATAATAATAAATTTTACATTATAATAAGTTATGATCTTTCAAGATATGTCTTAAAAAACTTAGCTCAACATAGTAATAATTATATGTAGATTGTAAAAGAATATATGCTATGTTATTTTAATGACTTAAGATGGAATAAAATATTTGTTTTAAAGCTATTTGGAACAATGATTTATTTTTTAGATTTTCCAGACAACTTTGCATATTGTCAACATCATAGAGATACATGTACTAGTTTTTTGAAATTTATCTATTTTTTTGATCAATATATACATATAAGATTTGATATCTTCCATTAATTAATTATCTATCAATGAGAACCATGTTGATAAAGTTTCACAAGATCCATTGAGTATCCATGGAGGTTCAATGATAAGGGCAAAAACTAAGAAAATGAATGAAGTATTAAATAGATTAATTGAGCACATCTCAAATTCATGCCTTATCAATACATTAATATGCCGAAAATAAGTATTTAATATAGTCAATGCTTTGCCAATATTATTCAAGCTTTTAAATTTGATTGGGAGTGACTTGCATGAAGAACTCAAGGCCTTATCAAATTAGGAAGAAAAATCAATTAGAGTCTTTGTTTCCTAACATGTTTTGAAAACACGATCTTTTATTTCCTTTTTACTTTAGAATCTTTTTTTTTTCTTTTTACTTTAGATTATATTTAGTAATAAGGAAATCTTTATTCCATTAGTAAAATTCAACTATATAAACCCCTATCACTCTATTAGGAATTTTAGATATGAGTTTATAATAATGAAGAGATTTTTCATTTTAGTTCTTCAAAGAACTTTCAAAACTTATCAAGATTTCATCTTGCAGTGTACTTTCTTGACTTATCATTCACAACCTTTCTCTTCTTTCTTAAGCATCGCATCAACCCTAGATATCTTATACCATAGGTTCTTATCTTTATATATTTAAGATCTTAATTTTATGATTTGAATCTGAATTAGAATGATCATTGGTAAAAGGATCTCTTTGAGTGCAGGGTCTCACTTATCTTTGTGAGGTTCGGATAAATTAATATCAGAGCTTAAGTTTTAAATTAGGTTTTACCTATTATGAGTTTATTTAGTTTCTCTAATTCCACATAATCTTGTTTTTCAATTTTTGTTTGAATCCATAAACCTATCTTCATTAATTCTTCTTTTCATCAACTTTTCCCTAATCCTTCAAGTTATGTTCTTTTGCATTCGAAACTTAAAAATATAAATAAATAAATGAAATAAAAAATTTCAAAAGTTAATTGAATTTAGAAAGTAGCTTGTTATTCAAGTCTCAGCAATTCAACTAAAGAAGAAAGGGTAATTCTTACTGTATCAAGATTCATATTATTCTGTCTTTCTTTATTTAAGTTCTGATTGTTTGAGTTTGGATTGTTGGAAGTGAATTTTGATTGAGTTCATTTAAGTTTAATAAAGAACTAAAAGAGAAAATTAAAAAGTGAAAAAAGGCAAGCGAGTGTGAACTTCTAAGAGGATAAAAGCCATATTTGAATAAACACTAGTGTGAGTGCTATCAACCTTGAGGGGAAACATGTGAGGGAGTGTTCGTGAGGATTCCTAACTTTCTTTTGCATGTTATTAAATATGTCTCAAGACAAAAATCAGTCTACTTCTAATAATGCTCAAGAAAAGATAGACTTTAGACTTTCCTTTAAATCTTTAGAACAAAAATTTGAAACTCTTGGAATTAAGGTTTGGTGAGTTGAATGAGAGAATAGATAAAGTTGAATTTAGTTCACAAAAGGGGCAGCCATCTAAAGCTCCTATGTACAATAAAGAGAGAGGAATCCATATAGGTATGTTGATGAAGATGACTATGGGGAAAACCTAGATAAAGAAGATCATGCTCTTTATATTAATTTAAGTAGATTAGGGTGAGGGAATGGAAATAGAGAAGTTAGATATGGAGATGGAGTTGATAACAATTTGGGAAACATTAAGTTAAAGATTCCATCTTCTCAAGGTAAAAATGATCTTAAAGCTTGTTCGGAGTGGGAAAAAAGGGTTGAATTGGTATTTGATTATCACAACTACTCTTATTATTATTATTATTACTATTATTTTTAAAAGCACAACTACTCTTATTTGAAAAAAGGTAAAGTTTGCTGTTGTTAAATTCACTTACTATGCTATTGTTTGGTGGGACAACTTGTTTTGAATAAGAAATGAAATCATGAAAGGGCCCATTAGGATATGGGAAGAGATGAAGGATATTATGAGGAATAGATTTATTGCAAGCCACTACTATAAGGGCTTATTTTAGAAGTTGCAAAACCTTACTGAAGGATCTAAAATCGTTGAAAACTATCGCAAGGAAATGGAAATAGCAATGATTTAGCCAACATGGAGGAGGATTGAAAAGCTACTATGGTCGGCTTCTTAGTTGGCTTAGACCGGGATATTGCAATTGTGGTGGAATTACAACATTATGTTGAGTTAGATAACATGGTGCATATTAGGGATGGCAATTTGCGGGTCCGGGTCCGGGTTTGGTCTTTCCGGATCCGGACCCGGACATAATTTTTATATACCGAACCCGGGTTAAAACCCGATTTTTTTTAATCCGGGTCCGGCCCGGGTTAAACCCAGAAAAATCCGGGTACCCGCATTCCGGGTTTTGAACCCGGATTTTCTAATTAATTCATGTATCATGCCAAATCTGGGTACCCGCTTCTCGCAATATTCATCTTCACATTTATAACATTACAAGTACCTATTGTTCTTTGGAAAAATTTCAGAACCAGCTCAAAATTAAGATCAAATTACAAAATAGTCAACCCACATCTTTTTTCCCCCTTATTATGCACCTCCGACTAAGAACTTAAACAAAAATAAATAAACTTATCCTAAACAAAATCAAATACTAATCACATGACATATCTAGATTTTAAAAAAAATACAATACAAATATATAATCTAAAATTCAAAGTTTCAAAATAATAAACATCCACAAATATATAATCCATAACATAAATTTACAATTCAAAGTTCAAATTTCAAATTACTAGTTTAAAGACTAAACTCTCAATCATCAACTTCATTTGACTGTTGTTCACTCATCAAACTTTCATCAATCAAATGCCTCCTTTGTCATAGTATAATCTGCCTAGAAGAGTAGCTGCTGATTGCCCAACAAGAAGACATAGGACGTTTAGAATCACTCGAAGCCACCATTTGTGATGTTTTAGCTTCAAAAGTTGCCATTGTTGGTTCACAAATGTATCTATATGCGAGTCTAGTTCCCTATCATTAACTGGTGAAAACACACAAAACATTTCAATCATGCAAGAAAACAGAACATAATCAACATCTGAAATTTCAACATACTCTAAAATTCTGATCAGTGCTTACAGATAAACTACAGATATCAGGAAATGGGCAAATTAAAACTATGAATGCAAAAATTTTTAACCTCTGGTTTGTAGTTGCAGCTCTGGAGCAGCATTCGTGACTGAAGATTTAGCAAAGGAACAAAGTACGCTTGCTTTATCTTTGCATCTCTCTCGGTGCTTAAAATCCTTTATGTTAGAGAAAACTCAACAATTGATAAGATGGCGTTAGCCTCTTTACTCAAATTGTGTAAATTAAAAGATTCTGCAGCTTAGTTAATGTTGCAACTCATTAAAGCTTTTTTGTTCTTTGTTTGGTCTATGGGCAAATTTTGACTTTGCTAGCTCAAGTAACTTTTAACTTGCTCACTGGGGAGTGGGGACCTCATTTTTTTTTTTTTTTAGACTTGACAGATTATCAACATCTATTACTTATTAAGATTTAGGAAGGGAATAACATCATTGAAGGCTCTACTTTAGTTTTCGACAGATCAAGGCTGTCCCATTGTTACTTTTACTATAATCTACTGGTAATATAAATACATGCATACTAAGCATAACAGAGCATAACATTTTGGCCGTTGGGTGCTGCACTGCTGCTATATATATAAAGTTTTGGTGTTTGCTTCAAAATGAAGTTGGTGATAACTTGTATGGGGGATGCATGAATAATAACTGTAACCAGCCACCAATTTAAATTGCTAAGAGCATATAAATGGTATAATTAAAGCATAACAGAGCATAAATTATAAAGAAAACAGCCGAGACTCACAAGATTCAAAACGACAGCTTATGAATATGGTGATGAGCGCAGAACACAGCCACGAGAAGGTGATGTCGACTGAGACGAACACAGCTGCTCAGCGAGATGGTGGCCGCCGAGGTGATGACGATGTTGATTAAACTGATTTGATGAAGAGAAGCAGAGAGAACCGAGAGGAGAGAGTGAGAGATTGAGAGAGGAAATGGCAGATCTGGGGAAAGGGTGCTGCCGGCTGCGAATCGCAAATTCGTGACTTAGGGTTTTCTTTTTTTTTTTTCTATTTATATTAAACGATTTAAAAAAAATTAATATTAAAATAAAAAAATCCGAGTCCGGGTTTCGGATTTACGGGTTACTTGAATCCGGATCCGGACCCGAAATATACGGGTTTTACATTTTCAGTTTACATTTCGGATAAAAATTAATCCAGGTCAGGTTAAACCCGAACTGAAAAATTCGGGTTAAGTCCGGGTCCGGGCCGGGTGCGGGTTTGGTTGCCATCCCTAGTGCATATGGTCATAAAAGTGGAACAACAATTAGAGAGGAAGACTGACACACATAATGGACAGAATTCAGGGTCTTCTTTAACATGCAAACCAAATTGGAGCAAAAAAGACGAAAAGCCGAATTTCAAGCCCCATGTCAAAACCTCCAAATACAACAAGAATAGAGGTGCACCAAACCAAAGTAAATATGATTCTGAACCTACTAGAAATAAAGATATCAAATATTTTAAATGTTTGGGAATATGCCCTATTGCATCTCAGTGCCTAAACAAAAGAGTGATTATTTTGAAAGATAATAGGGAAATTGAGACTAAAGGTGAATTTGATGATGAGTCCATGCCACCTTTATAGGATGCAAATGATGTTGAATATCAAGATGATGGAGATCTTTTAGTTACAAGAAGAACTCTCAATGTGCAAATCAAAGAAGATGAGAAGTTACAATGTGAAAACATCTTTCATACTAGATGCCATGCAATAATAAGGTATGTAGCATGATTATTGATGGAAGGAGTTGTACTAATGTGGCTAGCACCAATTTAGTTGAAAATTTGAATTTGACAACTTTGAAACATCTTAGGCCATATAAGCTACAATGGCTAAATGATTGTGGCGAAGTTAAAGTAAATAAACAAGTACTTATTTCGTTCTCAATTAGGAAGTACAAAGATGAGGTTATGTGCGATGTGGTGCCAATGTATGCAGGGCATATTCTTTTAGGACGACCATGGCAGTTTGATAGACATGTTATTCATGATGGTTATTGATATGAACCTGGCCAAAGAACTAACATGGCCCTAATTAATTCAGTCTACAAGATCGATTTAAACCTAAAGTTGAATGAAACTGCTACCTAATGCTTAATGATGGCATGAACCTTGGAATGTGAGGATGCCAGAATAAACTATGGATGGTCTGATTGATAAGTCACTGAAATACTCGCTGGACTTGAGGATTCCACTAACCAAGCCTCTAAAGTTTTAAAGAACTCTTACAATTGACTTCACAGGTGTCAATTAATCTTTACAACAAGAGATTATTCCAAATCTTTTCATCCGAGTGTTTCCCACACTTTTAAATACTCAATTTGATGTTTAAAATGAAAATTACACAACTTTTTTTTTTCACACAATATATGTGTTTACAAATGAATGTCCAAAGTGTGAACAGATGAAAGATTAACAAGATTTTAGCACTAGCAGGATTGAAGTATTCAATAATAAGCTCTATAGTGATCATAAAATCCGTTTTAATTTGAATTTGAATGAGCCTTTTTATAATTAGAGAAGAAAACTAGGCATTGTTGACTTCTAGGCATAATCGGATAACCGTTAACTACTGTTGGATCACCGTTTTGACTTTGCACAAGTGACGATTATGCTGAATTTTGAATAGTCAGTTTGCTGTTTGGAGTTGTCAATTTGCCATTTGATTCTAGAAACTTGCAAAACATAATCGGCTAGCCGTTTGTGCTAAACACTTTGTCGTTTACAAAATAATTCCTCTCTAGATTTTGTCAGTTAGCCGTTATCAGTAAACGGTTCTCCGTTTTTGATTAAGTTGCTCTTTAGAATTTATCGGTTAACCGTTTTCTAATAAAGATTCACCGTTATCTTTCTCAATAAAAAATATAAAACTTTCTTATAAAAATGGTTTGCTGACTTAAGATTAACGGTTATCCATTTATTTTTAGAATCTTATTCTTGTCTAAGAAACTTCGTACGACTTAAAAATTGATCATTTAAAAACTCCAACTTCGTTAATCCAGTTTGTTATCATCAAAATCAATATTATACAAATATGTATGTTAACATTCTCTCCATTTTTTATGATGACAAACCTTATAGGTATTTATAAAATAATTTCAAGGTTTGCTACCCCCTACATGTAAGCTCCCCATATCATGTTTCATGTTTAACAACAAATTCCAATTTAGGAAATACAATGTTATCAATTTTCAACAACAAATTTAAGCCATAAAAACTCGTATTCTTCTTTTACTCAATGATACCATCTTCCCCTTCGTCAGAAAAAAGAAAACATAGAAGTAAAAGGGAAAGAGAAATTAAATTGTTACCTATATAATCCAAAAAGAATTCTAGCAGAACCTCCCCCTATCAACAAGCATCTCCTAAAAAACATTTGTTAGGAATTTTTACACTCAAGGTCTTAAATCATCAAAATCAATATCACCGTGTAAACCATCATCGAAAGATCAAAAACATCATCACAAAATCATCACACTCATAAAAAACATGAAAAACAATCACAATAAATTTTAAAATATATAAAGCCAAGATATCAACCACATAACATCGAGATGTCATAAAAAGATGCATAGAGATATTTGTGTGAAATATAAATACAGAAACCAATAAGAAACTACTGCTGAGGTTGATGTGGTGAGCTAGGAGGTGAAATGTGAAGAGCAGAGAAAACCAGCTATTGGCCATGAGAACCTGCTACTACTGATCAAATAGGTGTTGTTGCTAAGCAAGTATATGCTGCTATTGAAGTTGAAAAATAGCAAACTGAGTCTGAAGCTCCTGCTGCTCAGAGAGTGATCGAACCTCACCTAACAGTTGTAGCATAAAGCCTTTAGGGACTGGAGGATCCTCTGGAGTTGGAGGCTGATCAGGTATCCCTCTCATGCTCCTCAGAATCAGACTCCACTGGAGGTTGTGCTACTGCACCTCGACGAGGCACTGAAGGTCTAGCTCTTAGTTAAAAATCGGGTAGTTGATTGACAAGATAGACGTCGTTAAGCTCTCAATCATCCTTTGGAGCTACAAGGGTGTCCCGATTCTTAGACGTAGTCGTCTTAACCCACTTCCCGTTCTGCCTATAATATCCTATGCCTGTTATGGCTTTTTCACCTATCATCTTCGTCTCCTCATAGACTAACTCTCGAAGAGGTACATGGAAATATCATAGTATCTTAGTAATAATACTACCATAAGGAAGTAACCAGTTATTAAATCCCAAGAGTGCTCAACATATGCCTCAAAATAACGTAATCTAGGTTAATAGGTCACTGCTCAAGAAGACTATCCAATAACCCGACATTCATCTTAGTCACCTCATCCAAATGACCCTTCTTAGGAGTGACAATATATTGTAAAATGGTGTGAATGATCCTAACTTGTAAAAGTAACAACTGAGAATGGAAATGGAGAGAGCAAATATCATTTATAAGGTCTCGATGCTTACAAATATTTCTAACAGCACGAGAATGAGTAAAATTAGCAAACGAGAGGACCTTCCTAGATGTATAGATCTTGTAACTGGTATTTTCAGTCCCTAGCATTTGGTTTAAATCCTCGACATCAAATTCTATGGGGACCCCTCTTACATTGGTGATTATCCTATCTAGCCTAATTTTAGAAATGTCCATATTCGAGTAAAATACTCGAACTAGATTAGGATAAACTCGCTCCTCAATATTCAACGTCTCCTCCCAAGGTTCTAACATTGCCTTAACACTTTTACCACATACAACCAACTCCTCAAAGTCATCCAAATCCACCAAGTAAGAATCAATTGCCTTATGACCCATAAAGCAGGTTTGAAAGTGCTGGCCAGAGGAGTTGTGGGAAAGTGGATTCTCTTGAACTCAGGAGTCTCCCTAGTCGGTACTGGGTTCCTCTTTGGAGTAGATTTCCTCTTACATGCAGCCCTTCAAGATTCAGCCATGGTTATCATTATGAAAATTGAGATTTATAAGAAATGATGAAAATGGAAGAAATTGGACTGATTAAAAGGAGTATGGATGGTGAAAAAAGTGATTGCGATGCTCAATTTGGCCAAAAAGTGATGAAAATTCGGCTAAAATTAAAGAAAACCAATTAAGTTACCATTAGGGTTTCAAATTGGGATTTTGTTATTTGAGGCTTGATTTTGTGTTTTGATTGGTTAAAACTATTTTAAAAGTGTTTGGAAAGAATTTTGTGAGTTCAATTTGGCAAGAAAAGGAAAGAAAATTAAGAAATTTTTAGAAAGAGAGTTGCAGTCGCGGGTAGAGAGATAACGGTGAAGGGATAAATAGAAAATAAAGAAGAAACCCTTTACTGTTTTATTATCCCATGAAAACGGTGAGCCATTTTCTGGAATCGGCTAATCATTAAAGTCCAGTAACTAATTTACCGAAATTAGTTATCTGTTTACCGTAGTCAATTAACCGTTAACTCAAACATACTTTCTGTTTTTAATCGGTAAACCGTTATCCTCAATCGGTTAACTGTTATCAAGCAGTATTCATTTTCTAAGTTTCTATTTTTAAACAATAAACTATTTATTTATAAACGGCTATCCGTTTATTTTAACTATGATTTCGCACAATTGCGTTAATCATTAGCCAATAATTGATCCATTCTAGGATCATTTTATCATTCAAAAATCTCTCAAAGCTCATTTTAATGCACGATTCATGAATGCATATACATATAAGCATGCAACTCAAACATAGTAACAACACATTCTTAAAACAATAATCAAATTATGAATAGCAAAATAGTCTTGATATCACATAAAGTTGTGCTAATGTGCAACCTTCACCATCCTAAGCTCATGTCTAAATTTAATGAACTGTTCTTCGCTAAGGGGTTTTGTGAAGATATCCGCAAATTGTTTTTTGGTTGATACAAATTCTAATGAAATATCCCCTTTTTGAACATGATCTCTCAAGAAATGATGTCTTATCTCAATGTTCATGATTCAAGAGTGTTGAATAAGATTCTTTGATAGATTTACAGCACTAGTATTGTCACATTTAATGAGAATATGGTCAAGAATAATACCATAGTCTCTAAGGGTCTGTTTCATCCAAAGGGCTTGTGTACAACAACTACCAGCGGCAATATATTCAGCCTCGGTGGTTGAGAGTGCAACCGAATTTTACTTCTTACTAAACCAAAAGACAAGTGGGTGACTTAGAAAGTGACATGTTCCACTAGTACTTTTCTTATCAACTTTATAACCAACGAAATCAATATCTGAAAAACATGTTGGATCTATGTGAGTTCCTCTAGGATACAAAAAACCAAGATCTATGACGAAAAAATGACATAATTGAAATCTTGCTCACAAGCATACACTAAACATGATATCGGGTCTACTAGCAGTAAAATAAAGTAAGGATCCGATCATACCTCGATATGTTTGGACATCAACTTCTTTGCCATTTTCATCTTTGTCAAGCTTGATTGTTCAGCTCATTGGAGTACTTTTAACCTTTCCATTTTCAAGTCCGAATCTTTTAAGTAAATCTCTCAAATATTTGACTTGATTAAAGAAAATTCTTTCTTCATTTTGTTTTATTTGTAGTCCAAGGAAGTACTTTAACTCTCCCATCATGCTCATTTCAAATTCCTTACTCATGCAAGATGAAAACTCCTAGCACAAAGACTTATTAGTAGAACCAAATATAATATCATAAACATAGATTTGGACAACAAATATGTCTTCATTCTTATGCTTAATAAAAAGAGTAGTATCTAGTTTTTCCCATTGAAAAACCACTATTTAATAAGAAATTTATAATCCTATCATACTGTTGCTATCTTACTATTATATGTGTCAATGTGCAAGTGTACACAACAAGTAATATAATGATTATTATTTAGATCTCTGTATAGGGATTGATGTTATAGGATTTGTTATAGCAATATTAAAAGTGCAATTTCAGTCCAAATTAAAATAAAATAATTAATGAAAGTAATGAAGTAACTAAAGTAAAAATGCAATAAGGAAAATTTTAAATCAAACACAGAGATGTACTTAATGGGAAAGGAGTAGTTGAGTGATTAAACTCACTTAATAGTATTGACTTTTTTTTTTTCCAATTATGATCCTATTGCTACAACATCTATTACAGCACTAGCCAGAATCCCTCATGCATCATCAGCTGTCAGTTGTTAGATGTCTTATATCTAAATGCAACCTAATAATAACCAATTGTTATGCTAACATTAGATATAACATTATGCGTTCTTCATTACAATTGCCTTACAAGGTGAATCCTTATGTCTAGTTCTTCACTAATTTTAGATCAAGTATGACTCTATTCAAATCGAAATTAACTCAAGTTGGGAACCCCAATCTAAAACCATGTACTGTCTTAATTTGTTTCATTAAGTCAAACCTTTTTTAGGTCCCTTATTAACTGGCATCCATTAAATGGGTGGTCAGCCAAAATAGAAATTTATAATAAATAAAATCAATATAAAAAACTTGCAGCAAATTCAGAGCAACACGCATATATCAGTCAAATAACAATTAAGCTTGTTTAACACTTAACCATAATAAAGTTTAGTTCATGATGTGCTATAAAACAGTAACAAAAACCATTTTAGCCATCAAATACCTTCTCATAAAGATTAGAAAACAAGAAAATAAAGATGGAGAATTGATTCCCGCTAGGTCTTTGCGATCTCTCCTTCTTTTTCTTTTAAATTCCCTATTGCAGCTCTCAACTCTCTCTTATTTTCTTATTTCCTTTTTTTTTTCCTCCGTTATTTTCCTTGAATAATGGTTCCCCTTTGTTTCTTTCATGTATGCTCCTTTTACAACTTGGAATTAAGGCAACCAAAAGCGTGTGGTCGTGTGTTTCCCATTTTTGGAAATCTTATATCGCAATCTTTTCGTAAACATGCGTGAAATTTGGCTGTAGTTGCTACAGGGTTGCTGCAGTGACGGCTACAACATTTTCTCTGTTCCAGACTTGTTTTAGTTTTTCTACAGCCAAGTTCTTTTGGCATCTCTGCAAGTCTGCTGCAGTAGCATTCCATCCATAAAACTTGAGTTTTTTTGTTACCTAAAATCATGCACATACTCAGAGCACCAAGTTATCTAAAACAAAGCTAATTTTTCACAATTAAACTTAAGCAAATGCTCATGCAAAATGTAATTAAAAATACAATAAAAACATATCATTTACTCGCTAAGTGATACTAGTTTAAATCTAAAAATATCATGATAACCCTCATTTTATAGAGTTATTACACCTCCAAACTTAAACCATTACTTGTCCTTAGGTAATAACAACAACACTAACACTTCATCACACAATCATGCAACAAAAAATTTAGCTCCGTCATCTAGATTGTTCAAGTTCATCCACCTTTAGATTTCATTCGTAAACATACAAAATTACCATCAGTAGTTCTAACTCTAGACTTAGGTTTTATTCTGTCCAAAGTGCATGTGTGGCACTTTGATCAAGTTCCAGAGTTGCTGCAGCATCACACAAGCATAAAATATAACTCAAAGATCTAACAACAAGCATTTCCTCTTATGAGGAACAAGAATCAACAAATTGGCTTCAAACTGTGCTATCACAAATTTTTTTTAGTCAAATACTCTTCAATGTAACATTGATTTTTCATGTGAATGCCTATCACTTGTAATGATGACACCTAATTACTTGACCAATGTATAGATCAGAATTGCTGCAACAAAAGCATCTAAGATGCTATAACATAGTCTTATCTATAGACACCTTTAACTCAAGGCTGAACATGGGGCTCATGAACAGACCTAACTACTCAATATCCTAGATAGAGGACCTATCTTGCTCTTTTTTTTTTTTTCAGTTGCTACAGCAATGCTCATAACTCTCACTGTCTTTTTACTCAAGTTTGCATTTGGGTATATACTCAACTCTGGTTACTCAGCAACTAAGTCATTGGAGTAGAATTTTATTTTATATTTAGCATAGTGTGTGATAATAGTAAAAAAATTTTAGTTTCACCCCCAAACTTGAGATGTTTTTAACCTTGTTGCTCTATCTAATTTTTGCTATAGCATACTCACAGAACTCAACCAATGCCTAAGTGTTAAGATAAAATTTCAACCTTCATCTATAAACTATCTCTATATAGCAGTCTCATCCTTCATTTCAACAATCAATTTGTCCTCAGTGGGTTTTTCAATCCAAATATATATGCTAGATAAACAGAGCTACACAAACAACACAAACACATACATTCATAAACGTATTACACTATAACACAAAGCCCCCCAAACTTGAGGGCTGCTGTGTCCTCACATCCACTCAAAATTAATTAAAGACAAACATGTATACACTTAGAAGAAAGAAATGCAAAACAAGACAAGATGAAATGAATAAAGAAACAAAAAGTTTTAGAAATTGAAAACTTAAACTAGGTTCGCTGGGGTACTCCCTTGTTGTTGGAAGCTATACTGCTACACAAGTTGTAGGAAGTCACTTCTTCCTTGATCCATTTCTCAAACACTCCTTTGGTGATTGCAGTGGTAGCAACAACTAGTTATTTTTTCTTCTGACTTTTGGTTGCGCTAGTTGGAGGGGTTTTAGTAGCTTTTGTAACTTTGGGCTGAGTTGGCTTTGTTTTCTTAGATTCTGGTTCTTCTGGTGCTTGCAGTGCGGCAGCACCTCTAGAAGGTTGTGCCCATCTTATTTTGCTGGATGCTCTTGAAGTTGGGATAAGAGATTTTGTGGGCACCTTCTTGCCAGCTAGTGAAGGAGTTGTTGTTGTCAGTTGTTCAGCATGATGTTGGCAATGAGTTTCCACAAGCTCTTTTTTTGTCTTTCTGTTCTCGCAGCCCTGTAGATGGCTTCCTATATGGCTGCATCAATATCTTCATCTTCCTCCGTCTCAGATTCCTCATCAATCAAAATTTTTTCTTTACCCTTGCTTTTAGGAGTCACAATGGGAGGCTTATCTTCTTTTTCCTCTTCATATTCCTCTTCTTTACTTTCTTCTTCCTCCTCTGCTTCTTCATCTTCATCTTCTTCTTTGTCTTACTGTTGCTTTTTTACTGCCTCTCTTTCATTCTCTTTTTCTGCACTTTTTCTACTGGAGCAATCTCCTCGGCTCTCTGAAACTTGAACAGCTGCAGCAGTGACTTTGAGAAGTCTGCATATTTGCTCTTTATATACGTGGTAAGTTGATGTTTTTGTGCTTTAAGATACTACAAATAAGTTCAAAACCTTTTATTCTCCTTTTGCTATGCTTGGACACATGAATTTATGCTTTCACTAAGCTCCTGCGGCATATTCTCAATCCCTGGGACTTGCTTTACTTTAACTGCAGCAGGGTGTTCTGGGGTTGTTGCAGCAATAGATTCCACAACAATCCTTTTGACCGTCCTAATTGGGATAGCCCCCTCATTCTTTACTCTCTCATTATTTGCCTCAAATTTTACCGTAAAGGCTTCATAAATGCCCGTGATTAGTGAAGGAAACAACAAGGCAATAGATTTTTACTTCTTTGTTGTGGGTGGTTGGCATCAATCTAGATTTAAAAAATCACTTAAACTTTAGCAATAGGCTTCAAGTCTATCCTGTTGACCACTCTACTCTCCTCATTCATCCACTCATTTTCTTCTATAGTTAGGGTTTTAAAAACCTCCCCCCACTTCTTTACAATCATGTTCTCAGCAAATTTAGTGTACTCACAATAAATAACAGCAGGTAAGTCATAAAAAGCATTAATAACTTGAGAATCCAAAGGTACTTGCACTTGTCTCACAAAGATGTTGTGTTGGCCTTGCTGTAACATATTTGAATAGAACTCTTTAACTACTGGTATGACTAAGTTTTGGGGGTGAGCACTAAACTTGATCCATCCTCTTCGTGCTACAGCAGTATAGATGTTGTTTATCATCCCATTGGCTATTTTGGAAATTGAAAGCCCTTTTCTTCCAGAATTTTTCGAGGCTCGATAATGTCTTCAAACTTTTCCTGAGCATTAAAACTATAAAAATGTTCAGGGCCCTTTAATTTACCAGCACGTGCTATAAATTTTGGCATTACTACAGCAATTTAAACTAAGTTTTGTTGTGCTGAAAAGATAAGAATAAGAAGAAGAATTGTAAAGACATTGAGAGTTACAGATGGGAAGAGAAAGAGGTATAGTGAAATTAAAATAGTAAAGTAAATCCCTAATTTATAGGAAAAGGAAAATGGAAAGAGAAAGGTAATTAATAAGATAAACTTGGAAATATTTTTTTGAATTTTAGAAACAAGTTTTAAAAAGGAAAGAAAAGGATATGAGTCATGTCAAATCATGGGTTGCAGAATTTCCTTAGCATAAATTATGATCTACTGATATAAGTGTGTTAGCCCTCCAACGGTAAAAAATTCAACGCTGC
Source organism: Murraya paniculata (assembly GCA_030449075.1). NCBI lineage: Eukaryota > Viridiplantae > Streptophyta > Magnoliopsida > Sapindales > Rutaceae > Murraya > Murraya paniculata. Next base: position 78,004 of record JAEVFN010000009.1, on the reverse strand, counting down.
CAGTGCAACGGTAAAAATCGTTTCGATAGCAACCAATTCGCTGCTGCAGTACTAGTGTTAAATTCCTCTATTGTTTGAGAACAATCTTCTATCTGCCATACTATAAACGATGCTACAGTAACTCGTTTCTGCTTCTTTGCCTACTTTTTTTGTTTGTTATTTTTTTATCATTAAATTTAATGCTTTAAAAACTTGAAACAACTTCCCTTATTGGATTGCCTCTCAATTAGCGCTTGCTTTTAGGTCTTTTAGCCTGATCATCCTTAATTACTCAAGCTGGATCCTTAAGGAACACATCCTTCTTGGGATTGTCTGCATTAACTCCAATGTAATGCTTTACTCTTTGTTCATTCACCATGAATTTCTGGCCTGTCCTTTTATCTTGAAGATCAACAGCCCTATGAGGATAAATTTTGATAAGTTTGAAAGGTCCTGACCATCTTGATTTTAGCTTTTCAGGGAAAAGTTTCAGCCTAGAGTTATAGAGTAATACTTGTAGGCCTGGAACAAGTTCTCTTTGTAGAATTTGCTTGTCAGGCTATTGCTTAGTCCTCTCCTTGTAGAGTCTTGCATTTTCATATGAGAATAACCTCAACTCCTCTGGCTTACAAAGTTGTAGCCTCTTCTGCTCTGCTGCAACATTCTTATCCATGTTCAACTATTTAGTTGCCCAATATGCTTTATGTTCCAGCTCCAATAGCAAATGACATGCTTTCCTATAAACAATTCTATATGGCGACATGCCATAAGGAGTTATTTAGTCTAAGAGGCCAATCATTTCTATTGGGACTTATTGCTTTCTCCAAAAAAAATTTCTCTCTTCGTTGGACACTTCTGCCTGACCACTTATTTGTGGATGATATACTGTAGCAACTTTATGCTTGATCCTATATTTAGCCAATGCTATAGCAAAAATCCTATTGTAAAAATGGGTTCTTTCATCATTGACAATGGCCCTAGGGGTGCCAAATCTTGAGAAAATATTCTTCTGAAGAAACTTCATCACTACTTTGGCATCATTTGTTGGAAATGTTGTAGCTTTACCTACTTGGATACATAGTCCACAGCCATTAAGATGTATAAATTGTCAAAAGATGGTGGAAATGGTCCCATAAAGTTTATTTTCCATACATAAAAAAGTTCAACCTCCAAGATGTTAGTTAATGACATTTCATGAGAGATGTTTCCTGTTCTTTGACAACAAATTCATAAGCATCTTTAAAAATAGAGGGCCAGTAATAACCTGATTGGAGAACTTTGCTGGTGTTCTGTGTGCTCTAAAGTGTCCACCATATGTTGCAGCATGATAGGATTAGAGAATGTTTGAAATTTCTTCATTAGAATCACATCTTCTAATCACATAGTCTGAACACATCTTGTACAATTAGGGTTCATCACACTGATAGCTTCTAACATCATGGAGAAATCTTTTCTTCTGCTGGTAGCTCAAATCAAGTGATAGTAATACACTCACTAAGTAATTAACAAAGTCTGCATACCATGAAAATCCTGATTGCTACAGTATCTGTGCATGCCATAGCATTAACAATTGCTTATTAGGAAATGTTTCTATGATGTCCTACTAGGTCAGAGCGCTTGCATTGGCTTCTAACCATAAGAGATGACCTACTACTTGATTTTCAGTGCCTTTTCTGTCCTTAATCTCTAGGTCAAACTCTTGTAGTAAAAAAACCCACATAATCAACTTTGGTTTGGCATTTTTCTTTGAAATCAAATACTTTATTGCTAAGTGATCTATATAACAGTCACTTTAGTATGAATCAAATAAGCTCTGAATTTATCAAATGCAAAAACAATTACTAACAACTCTTTTTTGGTGGTAGTGTAGTTGAGTTGTGCATTAGCTAAGGTCTTACTAGCATAATAAATGGAGTGAAAAATCTTACCTCTCCTCTGCCCTAGCACAGCTTCAACCGAATGGTCTCTAGCATCACACATCAACTTGAAAGGCATACTTCAATTGGGTGCTACAACAACTGGTGCTATAACAAGAGCTTTCTTCAACTCAACAAAGGCCCTTAAACAATTCTCATCAAAACTGAAGGACATGTCATGTTCCAGAAACATGCATAAAGGTTTGGATATTTTGGAAAAATCTTTAATAAATATTATATAGAACCCAACATGTCTTAAGAAACTCCTAATGTCCTTGACTGAAGTATGCAATGGAAGTTTATCAATCACCTTTATTTTTGCAGTATCCACCTCTATTCCCTTTCTAGAGACCCTATGACCTAGGGCTATCCTTTCTTGTACTATGAAATGACACTTTTTCTAATTCAATACTAAGTTTGTCTCTTCATATCTCTTTAGCACATTTTCTAGATTATACAAATAGTCATCATATGATTTCTCAAAAATTGAAAAATCATCCATGAATACTTCAAGTGTATGCTCGACTAAATCTAAAAAGATAGACACCATACACCTCTGAAAGGTTGCTGGAGTATTGCACAGGCCAAATAGCATCCTTCTATAGACAAAGGTTCCATAAGAACAAGTAAATGTTGTCTTCTCCTTATCCTCTAGTGCCATAGCAATCTGGTTGTAGCCTGAGTATCCATCCAACAAACAATAGTATTCTTTTCCAGCAAGTCTGTCTAGCATCTGATCTATAAAAGACAATGGAAAGTGATCCTTCATTGTGGCTTTGTTTAACTTTCGAAAATCCATGTAGACTCTCCGTTCGGTTACTTTTCTTGCAGGAATGAGCTCATTCTTTTCATTTGCTACAATTGTTGCTCTACCTTTCTTTAGAACACATTATATTAGGATTACCCATGAGCTGTCTGATATTGAGTAAATGATTCTAGCATCCACTTGATTATCTCTTTCTTCACAACTTTCTTCATGATGGGATTTAATCTTTTTTTTTGCTTTACTGAATTACTGTAGTTATCATCCAACAGAATCTTATGCATGCTTATGGATGGGCTGATTCCTTTAATATCTGTCATGGTCTATCCGATGGCCTTCATGTATCTTCCCAATACATCCACCAGGCTCTTTTCTTGTTCTGTATTCATAGAAGATGAAATGATTATAGGAAGTGTGTCCTTGTCACCAAGATAAACATACTTCAAATCTGAAGGTAAAAGTTTTAATTCTAAAACAAGAGGTGACTTAATTGACGGAACAAAAGGTTTTACTTCCCTGTTTGAAAGATCAAGAGATTCAAAGCGCTTGTCAATTATGAAGGATTGCTTCTCTCTTATCCATGCTATGTTAGCTGATTTAGTATCTTCATATTTAAATTCTTCAAATGTTATAGCCTTGATTTTTTAATTACTGCAGCAATTATTTATTCTCTCTCCTACAATAAAATCCACAACACTGATAAAATTACAGTCTGCAACATCATTAAAACTCTTCATGGTATCTAGGACATTGAATGTAACTTACTGATCATTAACCCGCATAGTCAATTCTCCTTTTTGCACATCAATCAAAGTCTTTCCCGTGGTTAAGAAGGGTTTGCCTAAAATGATTGGTACTTTTTTTTCTGCCTCAAAATCCAGTATAATGAAATCTATCAGAAAAATAAACTTATCCACCTTCACCAATACATCTTCAATCTTGCCTTCTGGATAGATATGAGATTTGTTAGTAAGTTGCAAAGTCACTGTTGTTGGTTTAACTTTCCAACTCCCAATTGCTTGAACACTGATAAAGGCATGAGATTGATGCTAGCTCCCTAATCATAGAGTGTCTTGCCACTATATTTAGTTCCTATAGAGCATGGGATTGTAAAGCTTCATAGATCCTTTAGCTTCTAAGGGATTTTCTTCTGAAGCATATGGTTGTGTTCTTGTCTTAGAGCAACTGTTTCAAATTCTCAAAGCCTTCTTTTCCTTGCCAAAATATCCTTTAGGAACTTCGTATAATTTGACATTTGTTCTAAAGCTTCCATAAAAGGAATGTTGATATACAACTGCTTTAGCAATTCCAAGAATTTGTTAAATTGCTTGTCTTGCTTTTGTTTTTGGAATCTTTGAGGAAATAGCAGTGGGTGCTTAAATTATTGTGCTATAGCTGGTTGTGCAAACTGCCTCTTTTTTCCATGTTTTGGACTGATGTAGTTAGTGCTACAGCATCTTCTCTAACAGGTATTGGAACTGGATCATCATTTTCTGTAAATACTGCAGCGTGCTGTTCTCTTTAATGTGCTAGAAGGTGGGCTACTATGGTTCCTCTTCAACTTGAGTTTCTTCTTGGGTTGAAATGGGTTTAACTTTTCTTTTTGGTACACCAACTGGGATTTAAATATCCTTTGTAGATCTTAAGTTAATCACTTTACAATGTTCTTTTCTTTCTCTTCTTGGATCCTTTGTGTTGTTGGGTAAACTGCTCTGAGGTATGTTGTTTAAAGTTGTAACAAGTTGTCCAATCTAATGTTCTAAGTTATTTTAGGATACAACTTGGCTTTGGACAACCACTTCATTCTTCATAATGTACTCAATTAAAGCTTAAAGAGAACTGAGTTGATCATTGCTGGTGCTTCTTTGCCTTTGATTGTGCTGAGGAAATCTAAGTGGTTGAGCAAGCCAATTTTGACCACTGGTTACTGCAGTATGTTAATTCTGATTGCTCAATCAGAAGTACAGGTGTTGTCCCCATCCAGGGTTGCAAGTGTTTGAGTAAGGATTGTTCTGATTCTACTTGTTGAAGTTGCCCACATAGTTGAATGAGTAAGATTTCCAAGGCAGTTATCAAACAGGTGCCCTTCTCCGCAATAAACACAAGATACCTCAACAACTTGGTTGATAGTTGCTGGAGCAGTAGTTATAGCCTTCACCATATTTGTTAACGAGGTTACTTGGGCTGATAATGCTGTCAAGGCACCTACATTGTGGACTCTTGCAATTCTTTTTACTGTAGTTTGTCTGGTCAATGGCCACTGATAGTTGTTATTAGCCATCTATTCTTAAATATCATAAGCTTCAATGTAAGACTTAGATAATAAGGTCCCGTTTTCCAAGACATCTACCATCAATAGAGAGTTTCGATTGAGACCATTGTAAAAAACTTCCATTTGTATACAGCAAGAAATACTGTGATAAGGACATCTCCCAAGTAACTCCTTGAATCTCTCTCATGCATCACACAAGCTTTTATTTTCAAGTTGATAGAAAGATATGATCTCATTTCTCAATCTTGCATTCTTGGCAGGTGGGAAGTACTTCATTAGAAATTTGTTAGTCAAGTCATTCTATGTAGTAATGGAGTCAGGTGGTAAAGAGTTCAACCATGCCCTTGCTTGATCCCTTAGAGAGAATGGGAAAAGTCTTAGTCTCAATGCTTCCTGTGATGCTCCGGTAATCTTAAAAGCATCACTTACTTCTAAAAACAACTTAGGGTGAAGATGAGGATCTTCACATGGCAGTCCATTAATTTGTCCCACTGTTCGAAGCATCTAAAATATCACTGGTTTGAGCTCAAAATTATCAGCTTGCACTAACTATTCCAAAATTTATGGCTTGAGGGGTCAACACTGCATAGTCTCAAATGGCTCTGTCTCTATCATCTGCCATGTAAATAATATTATTGTTCCATAGTTGCCTGTGATTGTCCTATCCATTATGACCTTTTTGTGCATTGATCGGTTGTATTTCTACTCGGGGGTTCAAATTTCCCATATCATACAAATCGTCCATGTCTGTAGCAATTCTTAAATTCCTATGCTCTTTTCTCAATCTTCTTGTAGTCCTTTTGATTTATGAATCAAATTGGAATTCAACAAGTTTGTACCTCCGGATACAAGGGTTGCTAGAGCATTTCTGTCAACACAATAAACAAATTAAAAGAAAACTAATATTTTGCACCAGCTAAATTTGACTTCGCAAATCATAATAAGCATTCAATCCCCAGTAACGGCGTCAAAAACTTATTACTATATGTGTCAATGTACAAATGTACACAACAAGTAATATAATGATAAGTATTCAGATAATTTCCACATGGATTGATGTTATAGGATTACAGCAATCTTAACAATACAATTTCAGTCTAAATTGAAATAAAATAATTAATGAAAGTGATGAACTAACTAAAGTAAAAACGCAATAAACAAAATGCAATAAGGAAAATTTAGAATCAAATTCAGAGATGTACTCAATGGGAAATGAGTAGTTGAGTGATTAAACTCAGTTAATGGTATTGACTTTTTTTTTCAATTAAAATTCTATTGCCACAGCATCAACTACAGCACTAGGCAGCATCTCTCATGCATCCTTAGCTGTCGCCTGTTGGATGTTTTATATCTAAATGTAAACTAACAATGACCTGTTGTTATGCTAATATTAGATATGGCATTATGCATTCTTTGTTTTTGTTTCAATTGCCTTACAACGTGAATCTCTATGTCTAGTTATTCACTAATTTTAAATCAAGCATAGGCCTATTCAAATCCAGATTAACTCAACTTAGGAATCATAATAAAAAACTATGTATTACCTTTTTTAGGCCCCTTCTTAGCTAGCATCCACAAAATTGGTATTCAGCCGAAATATGGTTTTACAATAAATAAAATCAAGACAACATGCTATAGCAAATTCAGAGCAACACGCATATATCAATCACATAGCCATTAATGTTCCGGACTTATTTTAATTCCTCTGTAGCCAAGTTCTTTTGCCTCCTCTGCAAGTCTATTACAACGGCTTTCTATCCATAAAATTTGAACTTCTTGGCCACTTACAATCACACATAATCAGAGCATCAAATGATCTAAAATAAAATTAAGTTATCAAAATTAAACTTAAACATATGCTTATACAAAATATAACTAAAATGCAATAAAAATACATCATTTACTCTCTAAGTAACATCAGTTTAAGTCTAAAAATACCATGATTAACTCTCATTTCATACAGCTATCACAACACTAAACTTAAACCATTACTTGTCCTCAAGTAATGATAACAACACTAACACTTTAGTCACACAATCATGCAACAAACAACTTAGCTTGTCCTTAGCTTGCTCGGATTCATGAACCCTCAGATCCCACTCTTAAATGTGCAAAATTACTATAAGTAGTTCTAGTTCTAGACTTAAGTTTCATTTTATCCAAAGTATATGTGTGGCATTTTGATCAAATTCTAGAGTTGCTGCAGCATCACATAAACATCAAATATAACCTTAAGATCAAGTGACAGATCAAGCAATAGTATTTCCTCTTAGCAAATATTTTTTTGTTTTTATTTCTTTATTATCATTTTTTTATCAAATACTCTTTAATGCGACATTGATTTTTTTATGTGAATGTCTATCACTTGTAATGATGATACCCAATTACTTGACCAATGTACAGATCAGAGTTGCTGCAGCAAAAGCACCTTAATATACTATAACATAGTCTTATCTATAGATATCTTTAACTCAAGGCCGAACATGGGGCTCATCAACAGACCTGGCAACTCAATATCCTAGACAGAGGACCTATCTTGCTCTTTTTCTTTTACAGTTACTACAACAATGCTCATAACTCTCGCTGCCTTTTTACTCAAGTATGCACATGGGGTGCATACTCAACTCTTGTTACTCAGCAACTAAGTCATTGAAACAGAATTTTAATTCACAACTAGCACAACATACTCACAAAAACTTTCAAGTCCCTCCCCAAACTTAAGATATTCTTAACCTTTTTGCTCTACTTGGTTTTGCTACAGCATACTCATAAACTCAACCAAACTAAACTATCTCTACTTAGCAGTCATTTATCCAACACTTCATCACTCAATTCATCCTCATTGGGTTTTCCCAATCTAAAAATAACATTAAGATAAACAAAGCCACATACACAACACAAACAAATACATTTATAAACACATTACATCATAGCACAGCCCCCCAAACTTGAGAGGTATTGTGTCCTCAAATGCACATAAAATGAATTAAAAGATAGACATGTATAAATTGAAAAGAAAGAAAATGGAAAGTAAATAAGATAAAAGTAATAAATAAAAGAAAAGTTTCAGAATTTGAAAAAATAAATTGAGCTAGTAGGCGTACTCCCCTATTGTTGGGAGCTCTGCTGCAGCACACACCGATAAGGTTCACTTCTTCTTTGATTCATTACTTAAACATTCTTTTAGTGAATCTAGTGGTGCAGCAACCGGTTGTTTCTTCTTCTAGCTCTTAGTTGGACTGGTAGGAGGGTTCCAGCAGCTTCTGTGGCTTTGGGCAGTTTTGTCTTTGTCTTCTTATGATCTAATTCTTCTGGTGCTCGTATTGCTGCAGCACCTCCATAATGGTTGTGCCCCTTTTCATTTAGTGGAAGCCCTGGGAGTTAGGATTAAGGATTTTGTTGGGGTTTGCTGTGTTGCAGCTTATGTAGCTGTTGCTACTGCCAGTTCCTCAACAGTGATACTTGCAATGAGGTCTCTGAGGCTGCTTCTTGCTTCTTGTATGTTTACAGCTCCGCTGATGGCTTCTTCAATGGCTGCATCTACTTCTTTTTCCTATTCTGACTTGGATTCCTCTTCAACTAGAATTTTCTCTTTTCCTTTGCTTGTGGGGGTCACCTTTGGAGTTTCTTCGTCTTGTTCCTCATCTTCCTCCTACTCATCCTCTTTCTTTTCCTCTGCTTCCTACTCTCTGCCTTTTGAGTCCTCTGTTACTTTAGCATCTTTTGCTTCCCCATGCTTGTAGCAATTGTTCTTCCTCAAACTCTTCTTTCGCCTCTGCATCTTCACTTCGTTCTTCTAGAGCAGCTTCCTCAGCTTCTCAAAAATTAAATTGTTGCAGTAGTGACTCAGGAAAATCTAGATCTTTCCCTATATGCACTGGGCAAATTGATGCTTTGTGCTTCAAGATGCCGTAGGTAAGTCCAAAAATTTTTATTTTCTTCCATTTGTGCATGGAGACATGCCTTTATAGCTTCACAAACTTTTCGAAGCGTATTCTCAATCCTTATAGTTTATGCTGTCTTAACTGTAGCAGGGCGTTATGGAGTTGTTGCAGTTGTAGATTTCCAGCAATCCTCTCAACTGTCTTCACTTTAATGGTCTCTTCATTCTTTACTCGCTCATCACTTGCCTCAAATTTCATCTCTAAGCCTCACAAATTCCTATGATAAGGGAAGGGAATAACAATATAGCAGATTTTTGTTTTTTTATCGCACACTCTCTAATTTCTTGCTCAATATTTTTCCCCACATCAATGTTTAAATCCTTTACTATGGCATAGAAAAGTATAAGTTTATCTTGAAAAATAGTGGTGATATGGGTGGTTGGCATCAATTTAGATTTCAAGAACTTGACCCAAACATTAGCAATCAGTTTTAAATCTATCTTATTAACCACTCAACTGTCCTCATTCATCCATTCATTACCATCTACTATCAGTGTTCTAAATACCTTTCTCCACTTTTTAACAATCCTGTTCCCTTAGACTCTAGAACTTGAACTTACCTTACTAAGATGCTAGGGTTGGTCTTGCTGTAACACATTGTAGTAGAACTTCTTAACAACCGAGAGGACTAGGTCTTAGGGGTGTGAACAGAATTTAGCCCATCCACTTTAAGATACCACAGTATAGATGATGTTTATTACTCCCATTGGCTGCGTTAGAAGTATAAAGCCCTTTTCTTCTAAAAGTCTTCGCGGCTCGATGACGTCTTCAAATTTTTCCCTGGCTTGTAGTTGTGGAAGCACGCATGATCCTTCAATTTAACAGTTGGTGTTTTGAGTTTCACCATTGCTATAACAAGTCTCAGTAAATGTTATCGTGCTGAAAGAAGACAAACAAGACATGAGAAGGAATTGAAAATATGTCGAGAGTTACAGCAGAGAGAGAGTTATAGTGAAATTGTAACAATTAGAGTAAATCCCTAATTTACAGTATAAAGGAAAGTGGAAAGAGGGATTAAGAGGATAAACTTGGAAAGAATTTTGAATTTTAAATGGAAAAGAAATCATTTATATCGTGTCAAATCAAATATTGCAAAATCATCTTTGACATAAATATTGATCTACTGCCATCAACGTGTCAGTCCTCCAACTGTAAAAATCCAACGCTGTCAATGCAATGGTAAATATCATTGCTATAGCAACTAATCCGGTCCTGCAACAACAGTGATAAATTTCTCTATTACGTGAAAATAATCTTTTGGCTGCCATACTATAAGCGATGCTGTAGCAACTGCTTTATGCTCTCTGGCTCCCTTCTTTTTTTTGGGAAACATTCTACAATGTAACACAAGAAAATAGAATAAAATAAAGAAATTAGAGGCAGAATTAAAATAACAAAAAGACAAATTAAACAATAGTTAAAACAAAATTTAGTGCTTTAGGAATTTGAAACAACTTCCTTTATTGGATTGCCTTCCAATCAGCGCTTGATTTTAGGTCTTTCAGCCTGACCATTCCTAATTGCGCAAGCTAGATCCTTGAGGAATCAATCCTCCCTTGGTTTGTTCACAACAGTTCCTATGTAGTGCTTCCCTCTCTGCCCATTGACTTCGAATTCATGTCCTGTTCTTTCATCTTGAAGTTCTACAGCCCCATTAGGGTAAACTTTTATAAGTTTGAACGGTCCCGACCATCTGGACTTAAGTTTTTTAGGGAAAAGTTTCAACCTAGAGATATAGAGCAATACTTGTTGGCCTGGAACAAGTTTCCTTTGCTGTATTTGCTTGTCATGCCATTGTTTGGTCCTCTCCTTGTAAACTCTTGCATTTTTATCGGAGATAACCTCAACTTCTCTAGCTCACAAAGTTGTAACTTCATCTTTTCTGCTATAGCATTCATATCCATGTTCAGCTGTTTAATCGCCCTATATGCTTTATGCTCCAGCTCCAATGGCAAATGACATGCATTGCTGTAAACAATTTTGTATGGAGACATGCCAAGTGGGATTTTGTAAGCTGTTTAGTAAGCCCATAAGGAGTCATTCAGTCTAAAAGACCAATCCATTCTACTGGGACTCATCACTTCCTCCAAAATTTTCTTTGTCTCTCTATTGGACACTTATGTCTGACCATTTGTTTGTGAATGATATGCTGTAGTAATTTTATGATTGATCCCATGCAGCAGTGAACATCCTATCGCAAAAATAAGTCCTTTCATCACTAACAATGGCCCTAGAGGTGTCATATCTTGAGAAAATGTTCTTATGAAGAAACTTCACCATTGCTTTGGCATCACTTGTTGGCAACGCTACAACTTCTACCCACTTGGATGTATAGTCCATCGGGACCAAGATGTATAAGTTGCTAAAAGAGGGTGGAAATTGTCCCATAAAGTCTATTCCATATACATCAAAAAGTTCAACCTCCAAGATGTTGGTTAACAGCATTTCATGCTTTTGAGAGATGTTTCCTGTTCTTTGACACCTGTCACAGCATTTAACAAACTCATAAATATCTTTAAAAATATAGGACCAGTAATAACCTGATTGGAGAACTTTTGCTACTGTTCTGTGTCCTCTTAAGTGTCCACCATACGCTGCAACATGACAAGACTGGAGAATATTTGATATTTTTTCATCAGGGACATATCTTCTAATCACATGCTCTGAACACATCTTGTACAGGTAGGGATCATCCCACTGATAGCTTTTAACATCATGGAGAAATCTCTTCTTCTGCTGGTAGCTCAAATTGGGTAATAGTAATCCACTCACTAAGTAATTGGCAAAATCTACATAGCATGGAAATCTCGATTACTACGACTTCGGTGCATGCTGTAGAATTAATAATTGCTCATCAGGAAATGTTCCTATGATGTCTTGCTTGGTCAGAGTGCTTGTATCAGCTTTCAGTCTGAAGAGAAGATCTGCTACTTGATTCTCGGTGCCTTTTCTATCTTTGATCTCTAGGTCAAACTCTTGTAGTAAAAGAATTCACCTAATCAACCTTGGTTTGGCGTCTTTCTTTGAAATCAAATACTTTACGACTGAGTGGTATGTATAAACAGTCGCTTTGGTGCCAACCAAATAAGCTCTAAATTTATTAAATGCAAATAATGGCCAACAACTCATTTTCAGTGGTAGTATAATTGAGTTGTGCATCAGCTAAGGTCTTGGTAGCATATTAAATAGAGTGAAAAATCTTGTCTGTCTCTACCCTGGCACTGCTCCAACAAAGTGATCATTAGCATCATATATCAACTTAAAAGGTATACCCCAGTCAGGTGGTACAACAACTAGTTCTATAATAAGAGCTCTTTTAACTCAATAAAGGCCTTTAAATAATTCTCATCAAAATTGAAGGTCTATCTTGTTCGAGCAACAAGCATAAAGGTTTGGCTATTTTGGAAAAAATGTTAATAATCTTCTATAGAACCCGGCATGTCCTAAAAAACTCTTAATGACCTTGACTAATGTAAGTGGTGGAAGTTTATTAATCACCTCTATTTTTACCTTATCCACTTAGGACTATCCCTTCTTGTACTATAAAATGGCACTTTTCCCAATTCAATACTAAATTTGTTTCTTCACATCTCTTAAGCACATTTTCTAAATTATCTAAACAGACATCATATGATTCCCCAAAAATTGAAAAATTATCCATGAATACCTCAAGTTTTCGCTCTACCATATCTGAAAAAATATACATCATACACATCTTGAAGGTTGTTGGAGCAATTGCACAGGCCAAATAGCATTCTTCCGAAAGCAAAGTTTCCATAAGGACACGTGAATGTTGACTTCTCTTGATCCTCTGGTACTATAGCAATCTAGTTATAGTCTAAATATCCATCCAAGAAACAATAGTACGCCTTTCTAGGAAGTTTGTCCAGCAACTGATCTATGAAAGGCAATGGAAAGTGATCATTTCTTATGACTTTGTTTAACTTTTTGTAATCCATGCAGACTTTCCATCCAATTAGTCCTTGTGGGAATGAGCTCATTCTTTTCATTTGCTACAATTGTAACTCCACATTTTTTTTGAACATATTGGGCTGGACTTAGGGGTGTGCATAAACCCACAACCCATGGGTTTACCCAAGACTAGACCAAATAAAATGGTTTGGAATTGGGTAAATCATGAAAATGGGGTAAATTTGTAGTTTTCATATAAGAAACCATTTCATCATGGTTTGGATATGATTTACACATGGGTTATGTACAAATTTTCAAAACTCTAGGTGACATGGCAGTAGAAAATAAATTAAATAAAATAACTGAAAACAAACTAATTCCATTGTTTTTAACTCTAAAATCTCAATTCAAATTCAATTTCCCACAAATTCAATTCCCTTGTTTATCATAACAAGTAAAAAAATTATATATTTATTTATTACTAGTCTTTTTTTAATTTATTTTTATTTTAATGTGAATTTTGGATTAAGTATAACAACAGAGGCGATGGCTTTAAATTGATATTATTCTTACGATTTTAGTATGAATCATGTTCTTTTCTAAATTTACTCATATTTATAAATATTCAACCTTATATATATATATTTTTTTATTTGTTAGTGAATGAGCAAACTCAGTTAATCATGAAATCTTTTAATTAAACTACTGCGTATGGGAATGATTATAATAGATTGCTTTAATACTTGAGTAGGGATGTCTTATCTTATTTTGATTTGTATGGATATTGATAGAATTTGTGTGGTAATGTGGTTAATACTACTAATTTTTTTTTTTTAATTTACTTATTGATGTCATGTTTGTGGAAATTTATTATTAGAGTTCACGTTCTCATTTATTGAGAAATAATGATTTTCACGATTAATTTTCTATTATTCTTTAATTTAAGGATGAAGTTATTGTAAAATCTATTATTTATAATTTTTTATCCACTATTTTTTAATATTAATGTAATAATTATATAACAATTAATAATTATTATAATTTTGATATAGTTAAATTTATCAAAATAAAAAATATTTTGATCATAAAATTCAAACCAAACCCAAACCAAACCCAAATGGATTAGTTTGGGATAAGTCTAAATTTTTGTGGTTTGGCTTGGATTAACTTAAAACCTAACCCAAACCAACTCATGCCCACCCCTAACTGAACTTGCCCATGAGCTGTCTGATATTGGGTAAATGATTCCAGCATCAAGCCACTTGATAATCACTTTCTTCACAACTTCATGATCGAATTTAATCTTCTCTGTTGCTCTACTACTCTATTTCTAAATATTCGTGCACTCGTAAGTATATTAAATTTTGCACAACAATGCTTTTTAGTGTGTCCTTAGTTTTTTTTTTTTTTTTTGGGAAAGTTTTAACTAGTTTCATTAAGCTTAGGTTGAGTTATCAATTTAATTTTTGTTTTAGGTTAGCTTAGCTTAGTGTGTTTTGTATTAATAACTTGTTAATTGGGAATAATCTTCTATAGGAATGACCTTTGCTTACTTATATACTTAATAACAATAATATTTTGTGACAACGATTTAAGAGATACACTTTTTAGCATATCAATGTGCATATTTATTTCATTGCAGGAATGGACAGGAGGGTAACTCCTATAGTGATCCAACTAGATCTTTTACAATTAAACTATCCCTTTGAACTTAAATCTTGGGATCTCCACTCAATGAAGTTGGGTTTCCTTTGTATTAACCTATTCTTGTACAGCTAAGCCTCATTCCCCTTGATAACTTCTGTATTAACTCTCTTTTAACCCTTTAGTTAACAGATTTGCAATGTTATATTTTTACTTCAAATAGTCAATAAAAATAACTCTAGTAGAGAAGAGTTCTCTAAATGCTATTGTATCTATGATTTATATAATTAGACTTACCATTTTACACATTGCTTTGTGCCTTTCTAATTGCTTATAAACTATCACAATGAATATAAATTATTAGAATAGGCTATGACTACTTCCGAATACCTTCTAAGAAATTTCATAGCCACTCTACCTTTTCACGTCAATTATCCAATGCAAGGTATTCAATTCCATTGGATCTATCTATCACTATTTGCTTAAAGGATTTTTGTGAAATAACTACAACTACTGCCATATAAAATAGCTACTAGTGAACTTTAAGTCTTTCACATTACATATTTACACCACTTTCCCTTTCTATTACAACTAAATATCTTGTACGGTGTAGCCCATAGTTACAAAAGGTATTTGAGTACTCTTACTATAGCATTCCAATAATCAGCCCCTGGATTACTCATATATCTACTGAGTTTGCTAACTATATAGATAGAGTTAGGTCTTATATAACTCTTTAAGTGCATCTGACTTCCTATCACTCAAGCATTCTTTTATTATTTAATAGATGTAAATTGAGTACATCCAACTTCCTATCACTCAAGCATTCCTTTATTATTTAATATATGTATATTTACATCTAAAGAGTTCTCACAATACCATAATCATTTTTATTTCATTATCAAAAAAATTTGTATATATAATGAGATTGATTAAGAATGAGTGCTTCAGAAGTTCTTGAAATTTTATTCCCCAAATAATATTAGCTAAACCCATATCTTTTATATTAAACTTTGACTATTCATTGTAGACTTACCTACTTTACCATAACTCCCAGCTATGAGCGTGATATCAACGTAAAGACATAGTGACGTAATCATTTTCTATTCTTTGACTTAACATATTTGTCACACTCGTTGCTCTTAAAACTATTAACCATCATTTGATGTCACTTAAAAGCATATCATTTAAAATCATGCCTTAAACATTGAGTATGGAAGTAAGCAAGGGTCATTTAACGCAGAAGATTGCTTTTGGATAACAAGTTATTAACATAAAATATACAAACTGATCAATAACAAAGACTGAATTAAAAATCCTATTTAGACTTAACAAAAATTAACTTAAACTTTTAGATCTACTAAGGACAAACTAACAAACACAAGCACACAAAGTTTTGGGAGATTTAGAATTGATTTGCTATGTAAAGTAAATTAAAGAATTTTTAAAAAAATCGCAAATTGCAGAAAATAGTTTTAAAGATGTTGAAATATAATGCGAAATATGATTAACAAATCATATCCACAACTAAATATTAGATTTTAGGTCAATTATTATAATCATCAATCACTTTCTTTTAAAAACAACAATCCTAATATAATTACAAGCTTAATTATCTTGACCTTTCTCTAGCCGTTAAGTACAATAAGCTTTTTATTTAATCTCTTTCCAAGAAATAATCCAGAACAAGCTCTCTAGATTTATTTTAATAAAAGCATTAGAATCAAGAAAGACGTAGGCCAAATCTAGAAACAAACACACAAGGTCAATTTATTTGTTTTGAATTATATTTCACATATAATAAAACAAGCACACAAGCTCAGTCCGTTTAAATGTATGTCCATAGATGAGGGAAGATCATCTACTTGACTAGAGATTCAACGGAACCATACTTGATGAATTCGGTGTATGTGACCCGGGTGCAGAAAATTCAATGGTAATGACTTGGTTAGTAAACTCCATGATGAGGATATCAATTCTCACTACTTGTACTACTCAACAGCAAAGGAACTTTGGGGCAACATTAATGAGATGCACTCTGATATAAGAAATCAGTCTTAGGTTTATGAATTAACCTTGAAAAGTTTTAAGATCCAACAAGGAGAAGACAATGTCACCAAGAACTTCAATTTCTTAAACGGTTATGGTAGGATCTAGATCTATTTAGCAATTATGAATGGTAATCTCTAGAAAATAGCAGTCATTATAAGAAAATCGTGGATAACCATTACATTTATAAATTTCTTGTTGGTCTCAGTATTGAGTTTGATGAAGTGAGGGGAGAATAATAAGCAAAAAACCTCTTCCTTCAATGAGCAAAGCTTTCTCTAAGGTTAAGAGAGAGAAGAGTCATAGGAATGTAATGATTGGAAAGAAATATTTTGGTGGGTGAGTTGAGAACTCAACACTAGTTACTTCTAATGCAAATGTTAGTAAGACCATCACAAATCAAAGGAAGGCTATCGCAAAACCTCGTGTGTAATGTGACTATTGTAACAAACCTTACTATACTTGGGAAACATGTTGGAAAATTATTGGTAAACCAGCAAATTAGAAAAGCGGCAAAATGGGTGACAAATCCGACAGTGGATTTTCATCAGTAAATTATGTTGAGACAAGTCCCTTCAACAAAGAACAAATGGATCACCTTCTTAGAATGTTAAAATCCAACTCCTTTATGAAGATATGCTCGTCTGATTTGGGGACTAAAGTGAAATTGAATGAGAACTTTATGAGTCATTATGCAGATTGCATTCAGTTGAAGGGTGCTTTTTGAAAATTTCTACTGACGTAGCCTAGGTTGTTAAAAGGCAGTTTGGAAATTTTCCAGAAGCGCGATGCTGGTTTGCAGCATATAATATAAAAACCCTTTCTTACTAATTTCTTCTCTATTCAAAATAATTCTTCTTTTCTGTGTGAATTTTGTAACATCTTCTTTAAAAGTGATTTGTTTGTACTTAGTTTTGATTAATGAAAGAGTGTGAGCTTTTTTCCTTCAAATTTGGTAGCTTGTTTTTAGCAATCAAGTTCTATTTCTTTATTTATTGTTTTTATTTCTTGTCAGTCTTGATTCCAGTTTAATCTTGACTGATTAAATCTCGACGTATTGTGTTAGTTCTGGTGATTAGCCATTGCAAATTACACCAAGTGGGATCAGAGCTTTGATGAATCTTACTTATATCACTTCCAAAGTTAGAGATTGAGAAATTTATTGTTGGTGTGATTTCTCACTCTGGAAGATGAAGATGAGGGCTCTACTTATTCATCAGGGGCTTGAGTTTGAGATGAGGGCTCTACTTATTCATTAGGGCCTTGAGTTTGCTCTGGAAGAAAAGGATCCTGATGAAGCTACTAGTTCCATACCTGATGAAAAGAAAAAGCAGGTCCAGAATAGAGCCCACAATACCTTGATTTTGAGTCTTAGTGACTCAATCTTAAGAGAAATCTCTAAAGAAAAAATAGCTCTAAGGATATAGAATAAGGTGGAGGCACTATACATGAAGAAGTTCTTGGCTCACAGGCTTTTCTTGAATTAAAAAACTCTATACTTTTTCAATAAAAGAAGGTGTGTCCATCTAAGAACATATTGATACCTTCAACAAGATCATTCTTAATCCTAAAAGGGTTGAAAATATGAAGATTAGAGATGAAGACAAAGCATTCTTCCTACTAAGTTCACTGCCACAATCTTACGAAGGTTTTGTAGATACAATGTTGTATAGAAGAACAACAT
This sequence comes from Murraya paniculata, assembly GCA_030449075.1. Classification (NCBI taxonomy): domain Eukaryota; kingdom Viridiplantae; phylum Streptophyta; class Magnoliopsida; order Sapindales; family Rutaceae; genus Murraya; species Murraya paniculata. The sequence continues at coordinate 59,841 of JAEVFN010000009.1, read as the reverse complement.
TGACCCAAGAAGATGTTAAGGCATCATTGAGCTCAGAGGAGATTCAAAGAAATAATAGACATAAAGTCAATAATGAGGAAGGGCTGATTGCAGAACTGGAAAGAAGAAGGAACAAAAGAATATGAATCAAGGAAAGAGCCAAGAAGCAGATAAGAGGAAAAAGAAAAGAAAGTTTTTTATTGCAGGAAAAAAGACCATTATATCAGAGACAGTGTAGAGAAAAAGAAAAGGGAGAATTAAGAAAACTTAGGAGATGATGACTCCTCAAATGATGGCTGTCACAGTGTTGATCTGTTAATAGCATTAAAAAGCAACTTAGAAGGTCAATAGGTGTTAAATTCAGGTTGTTCTTTTCACATTTGCTCCAGTAAGTCACTTTTTCATGAATATAAGTCTATTGATGGTGGTAGAGTTATTATGGGAAATAACAATAAGTGCAAAATTGTTGGGATCTGAGACTTGGCCATAAGAGTGTGAAAGGACTGCATGAACTTGAAAGGCGCACTAAACCAAGTTCTAAAAAGGGTGATAGATCTAAGTGTGTCTTAAAATATGTCTACTCTGATTTATGGGGATTAGCTCAAGTGCCATCTATGTCAGAGGGTAGATACTTTATGACCTTGATTGATGATTATTCAAGATGTTCTGAAATCTAAGGATCAGGCCTTAGAAAAATTTAAGGTCTGGAAAACATTGGTGGAAAATCAAAATTGAAGGAAATTGAAGGCCTTAAGGACTGACAATGGCCTGAAGTTCTGCAACAAAGAGTTTGAAGACTTCTGTCAAAAAAATGGGATCTTAAGGCATAAAATTGTCATAGTTACCCCCAACAAAATGGCTTTGCAAAAAAGATGAATTGGACACTTGTTGATAAAACCATATGTACTTTGGTTAATTCTAAACTTCTAAGAAGTTTTTGGGCAGAGGCTGTGAGTACAGCTTGCTATCTAGTCAACAAGTGTAACACCCTAGGCGAATCCCACATCGGCAAAGTACGGGAGAGATGCTGGTATATAAGGGGTGATCCACACCTTAATTGGCAAGACGCGTTTTGGGGTATATGGGCGCCCTAGAAACAAAACGGTATTGGCCTTGGTAAGGCCCAAAGTAGACAATATCTTGCTAGGTTTAGGTTGGGTTATGACAACAAGAGTCCTTCATCAACCATTGGTTTCAAAGCACCAGTGGAAATGTGGTCAGGGACCTGCAAAATATGACAATCTCAGAACCTTTGGATGTCCTGCTTATGCACATGTAAATCAAGGCACTTGAATGAAAGAGCCTTGAAAGGATTTTTTGTTGGCTACGTTGATGGCGTCAAAAGATATAGAATCTGATGTGGGCAGCCTAAGAAATACATTATCAGTAAAGATTTTTTTTTTAATGAAACAGCTATAGTTAAGGCTGAAAAGGAAATAACATGAGCTTATATGCATGTTGCAAGAAATGTGAATAAGCTAGCTGAGTCCTCTAAGCTTAAGGTGGAGTTTCTTTAAGCTAAAGATGAAGAAATGGATACATCTGATGTTGAAGCTAGGTCCATCTGATGAAACTGAAGCTGCTGAAGCACAACACACACAACAAACCAAGGCACCTATGATGTATGGTTATGCATATTTGATTGCCTATGCACGAATGAGTGCAGAGGATATGTCAATTGAAGAGCCTGCTAACTACTTTAAAGCTATTAAAAGTGAGAACTATGACAAATGAATTGATGTAATGAAAGAAGAGATTGACTCTTTATAGAGAAATAAGACCTAGACACTTGTTCCAAATCTAGGTGATAAGAAGCTGGTTAGCTGTAAATGAATTTTCAAGAAAAATGATGGCATCCCTAGATTTGAACCTTCAAGGCTTATGGCTAGAGATTTTACACAGAGAGAGGGTATAGACTTCAATGAGATCTTCTCCTCTATTGTCAAACATAATTCCATTAGAATTCTCTTAGCTATGGTGGCATTGCTTGATATAGAGCTGGAGCAAATAGATGTTAAAACTGTTGTCCTAAATAGGAAGCTTGAAAAGCAGATTATGATGACTCAGCCTGAAGGTTTTGTAGAGATAGGGAAAGAAAATTATGTTGTTTGCTTTATAAGTCATTATATGGACTCAAGCAATCTCTCAGACAGTGGTATAAGAGATTTGATGAGTTTATGGTGACTAATGGTTATCATAGGAGCAAGTATGATAGTTGTGTTTACTATGGTGGCTCAGATCAAGGTAGAGCTATATATTTGCTTCGTTATGTTGATGATATACCGATTGCAAGAAAACATAAAACTAATATTAACAAGCTTAAAAAATTGTTGAACCATGAATCCGAGATGAAAGACCTTGGTAGTGCTAAAAAGATTCTTGGGATAGTGATCACAATGAATAGAGCTGCTGGTATTCTTTTCTTGAGTCAAGAGAAATATGTTAATAAGGTGTTAGAAAGGTTTGATATGCAACATTGCGAACCTGTTCTAACTCCTCTTAGCACTCAGTTCAAGTTGTCTGTGTCCCTAAGCATCAGACACTGTCAAAGATAAGCTCAAGATAGAAGAAATACCATATGCACAGGCTGTGGGGAGCCTTATGTATGCAATGGTGTGTACCAGACCTGATATAGCTTATTCAGTGGGAGTAGTTAGCAGGTTTTTAAGCTCTCCAAGTGAGATCTATCGGGATGCTGTCAAGTGGATATTGAGATATCTCAGGGGCTACCTTAAACCATGGCTTGTTGTTTGGGGGATCTAACCAAGCTGTGAGTGAAGTGGTAGGATATGTAGACTCTAACTTTGTTGGAGACTTAGATAGAAGGAAGTCAAGTACTGGGTATTTGTTCATGTTGAACAACTGTATGATTAGTTGGAAATCATCTTTACAAACAATGGTAGCTCTATCTTTAACAGGGGCCGAATTTGTAGCAGCAACAAAAGCAACCAAGGAGTTTATGTGGCTTAAAGGTATCCTCAATGAGCTTTGGTTGAATAAAAAATCAGTTCAAATTTTCTATGATAATCAAAGTGCTATACAGTTGGTTAAGAATCAAATGTATAATGAGAGGACTAAGCATATTGATGTGAAGCTACAATTTATTAGAAATGAAGTTGCAAAAGGGATTGTTGTGATCTCAAAGATACATACAGATGTAAATCCAGCAGATATGCTTACTAAAGTATTTCCAACAGCCAAGTTTGAATTTTGTGTGAGTTTGGTGGCCATTTTGCTCAAACGTAAGTTCATAACTGAACTGCAGCATTTGAAGGTTTTTTTAAGCAGCTTTTATGCTGTGTAATCAACTAAATCAGATCTGCAAGGTGAAAAGTGTTAAGATATGCTCGTCTGATTTGGGGACTAAAGTGAAATCGAATGAGAACTTTGTGGGTCATTGTCAGATTGTATACAGTTGAAGAGTGTTTTTTGAAAATTTTTGCTAACATGGCCTGGGTTGTTAAAAGGCAGTTATATGGTTTCTAGAAAACTTCCAAAAGCACGATGCTGGTTTGCAGCATCTAATATACAAACCATTTCTCACTCGTTTCTTCTCCACTCAGAGTAATTCTTCTTTTATGTGTGAATCTTGTAATCTCTTCTTTACTCAATTTTGATTAATGAAATAGTGTGAGTTTTTTCCTTCAAATTTGGTAGCTTGTTCCTAGCAATCCAGTTCTATTTCTTTGTTCATTGTCTAATTATTGTCAATCTTGATTCTAGTTTAATCTTGATTGATTAAAAATCGAAGTATTGTGTTAGTTCTGGTGATTAGCCGTTGTAAATTACACCATCCTCATTTGGTATTCCTAGTGGTTCTCTTGCTCACACAGGTAATGATTCTAACACCTTATCCTCTTGTTTTTTGGATAATAGATTTTAGAGCCTCTAATTAGATGACTAGTTTCTACTCTTTTTGTACTTATTCTTCTTGTTGTGGAAATTTAAAAAAAAATTAGAATTGCCAATGAAATTTTTTCACCTATTACGAGGAAAGGTTTGGTAAAATTATCCGAGAATATAAATCTTAAATCTGTTCAATATGTTTGTAAACTTGCCTATAACCTTTTATGTATGAGTAAATTGTCTAGAAACTCTAATTACCATATAACTTTCTTTGATCTCATTGTGAATTTTAGGACGGGAACTTGGGGAGGATGATTGGCTAAGCTAAGATGAAAGAATGTCTTTACTATTTTGATAACAACTTGTCCGGTAATAAAAAAGCTCAAGGCTTCAATATTATTAGTTCTACTTTTACTTGTGAACAAATAATACTTTGCCACCTTATTTAAAACATTTATTCCCTTCTTTATTTAAAGGTTTAGATTGCTATCTTTTCAATGTGAAAGTTGTCATTCATTAAAGAGTTATCATACTATTTACACATCAACACCTTACTATGCTTCAAAATTATTTTATCTAATTCGTACTGACGTCTGAGTGCCTTCTAAGGTCAATACCATATCTAGTAAAAAATGATTTGTAGCTTTTATAGATGATCCTACTCGTTTCTGTTGGGAATATTTGTTGAGTTAAAAATCTAAAGTGGAAAATGTGTTAAAAGAATATATAAAATGGTGGAACACTAATTTTTAACCAAAATTAGTATTCTTCATTTTTTGAGAGAAAAAAGCATTCATCATCAATCTACATGCATTGATACTCTACAATAAAATGGAATTGCTGAAAGAAGAAACAAATATTTACTTGAAGTAGCTCATGCTATAATGTTTTCAATGCATGTTCTAAAATATTTTTGGGGTGAGGCTATTTTAACAGCATCCTATTTGATTAATAAAATGCCTACACGTGTTTTAAAATATAGCACAACCATACTCTATTTAAAAAAATTTTTTCCAAAATCAAGAATATACTCTAATTTGCCTTTAATAGTCTTCAGTTGTATTGTATTTGTCCATATACCTAGTAAATTTTGGACTAAACTTGATCCTAGGGTTGAAGAATGCATTTTTACAGGTATGCTCTAAACAAAAATGGGTACAAATGCTATAACATCAAACTAGAAAAATGCATATCAGCATGGATGTTTCTTTTTCTTGAAAAATCAATTCTATTTTCACAAAAATTCTCTTCAGGGGGAGAGAGAGAAAGAAGAAGAAAAATTTTAGGGCTTTTCCACTATTATACAACCTCAATTATGTCTAATTCTCCTTATATTTTTTCTTCCACTAATTTTTTTTATTTTCAAAATAAAGAAAAATATTCAAGAAAATGGAAGCGATGACTGTCCTTGTCAATTGATGCCAAATTTGGATGTATCACAAATAAGTGGAGGAATACTGTAAGAACCCAAGAGATCAAAATTCTAAGCTTCTAGTTTGTACAAGGTAAAGACCTCATCATGATAGTAAAGATCAACCTATTACTTTTAGACAGAATCAATCAAAATCTTCCGGAGATAATCCTCTGAATTTTATAGACAATCCTATTTGTATTTGATCTTTACCTCTTGCTTCTAATAAGTCTCAGTAGCAAACAACTCTTAGATCTTGATATTCTTATAGCAATTAAAAAAGGAACTCTAACCTGTTCTAATCATCTTATTTCAAGATATTTATCCTATGAAAGATTTTCTTATAACCATAGGGCGTTTGCTTCTAAAATCTCCTACTTATTTGTTTCAAGAAACATTTAGAAAGCAGTTAATGATTCAAATTAGAAATTCACAATGATAAAAGAGACAAATGCTCTTAGAAGAAATGGTACTTAGGACCAAGGGAAAAGAAGTTATTAGGGTGTGCAACTGAGTATTTACTGTAAAGTGCAAGGCAGATGAGAACATAGAGAGGCACAAGATAAGGTTAATCTATGAGATCGACTACCAGGAAACATTTGCACCGGTAGCCAAGATAAACTCAATTTGAGTTTTATTATCCTTGCCTATGAATTCAAATTGACCTTTACAATAGTAAAATGTAAGGAATGCATTCCTAAATGGAGATTTAGAAGAAGAAAAAGTCTTTATGAGCCTACCACTTGGCTTCAAGTAGAAACATGGCAAAAATAAAGTTTGTAAATAAAAAAATCATTGTATGGTCTTAAACAGTCCTAGGAGCATGGTTTGAATGCTTTTGGAAGGCTGTAAGGAGCTATGATTAAAGTTAAGCAGATCATAACTTATTTTATAAGCACTCCAGCGAAGGCAAAAGTGCTATTTTAATTGTATATGTAGATGATATAATCTTGACAAGTCATGACAATAGTAAATTAGAAAGATTGAATATGTAACTTACCAATGACTTGAGATCAAAGACTTGAGAACGTTGAAATATTTCCTTAGAATGGAGTTTAAAGATTTAAAAAAGGCATATTTGTTAAATATAATTTGTTAATTCAGTACTTTTATAGTTATAATAAATTTAGAGTTATTCATAAATTCATGGTTAAAACTATTATTTAACAATTTAAGGGTATAACAATAGTTTTACATCTACTATTTGATGCCTTTATTTTTGTATTTTACCATAAAAGGTCAAATTAATATTTTATTAGTCAACTAACTGGTTAACTGATGGTTCTAACGGAAAAATACTAAAATAAAAGGTTTTGCAAAGTTATAATAATAAAATAATAGGAAACAATATTACTTGTAGTTATTTAATATTTTATAATTCTTGAAGTTGTGAAATGATAATAACCCTATATTTTATTTCATCTTAGACCTTTAATTTATCAGAGTATATACTTTTTGCAACATACAAATAATTATTATTTGTTGAAAAGCTTTTTTAGCTAAGATCTAAAAAGTCTATAACTTATTATAACATAAAATATAAAAGGCCCATAACTTATTATAATATAAAATTTATTTTTATTTATAATTGTTCTAAATTAAAAATAGATTTTTGATGATTTTGGAGGTTATTTTTACATATAATATTACTGTGAAGAGATTATACTGTATAGAAAGCCGTGTGGCATATAGATAAGCTTTCACCTAAATGGAATTTAACCTGAATTTTTATTTAATTTTCGGTTCAGTTCACATTAAACCAAAAAATCGATCGGTTTTGCAATTCAGTTCCGGTCAATTATAAAAAACACGCTTAAATTTAAAAGAAATAATTGAAAAAAACTGGCCGAAACTGAAACCTTTACAGTGAAGCCCGATCCCAATTGACAAATGCCGATTTCCCAAAACCACAAAACAAACCCTAACAGCCAGCATCTTCTCGATTCCTGCTCTCTCAAATCTGGCGGCCGGCTGCCTCCGCGACGGCACGACAGCCAGCACAGTCTCACGAGTCATCACTAGTCCACGACAGCACCGCCTCATCTCTCCTCTCTCAAGCCGGCCGCCGACGGCCTCAGTCGATCACAGCAGCCGACGACAGTAGATCACGCCTCACGATAGCCTTAGCCTCAGCTTACGACAGCAACCTCAGCGAATTAGGCTCAGCCAACACAACAGCAGCCTCGCAGTAGGAGCTCTCATCGGCCACCGTAACGCCTCCCGGTTGTTGCACCTGGCCGTCAGCTCTTCACGGTAACTTAAGTGATAAAAAGAACTTGATATGATATAAGTGTTGATTAATTATGCTGTCGTGAGGTCTAATTTACGATTTATTAATTTAAAGATCTAATTTACGATTTATTAATTATGCTCATCTGTCATCTGTACGACATGTGTTGATAATTATTCATAATTTTATAAATTTTAACATTAGACAATATTAAGCGAATTCACTGTGTAGGAAGTAGTGTCTTAAATGCTTGAGTTGTCAAGTTGAATCTTTTTCTCCATTCAGTTTGGCCTCTGCCGGTACCAACTTGGTGAGATCAACGGGTTCATCATTTCGGGCATTAAAAGCAGAAGAAAGGTGAAGTATAGGTGAAGTAACTCTTACCATTCAAAGTCTTTACTTAATACCAAGTCCTTGGACAGATTTTTCAACACAACATACCTTCTTTTCTAGGCAATTTCTGCTAGCCAGGAGACCTTGAAAATGAAAGTAAATATTTTTAATTTGAAACCATGGTTGTTTAGATTTCCAGCCAAAGACTCAAGTCAATGTGTTCAGTATTGGCAATTTTATTATGTTCAGTTTCATGAGTCAATAGAAAGCAATAAATGTAATTTTAAGGAACTTGCAAGCAGCAGAATGATTCCAGTAGCCCTTCTTATCTTGCTATCCTTTTTTTTTTTGGGTTTAGATTCATTGGCACTATACCACTTTCTCTGTAAATTCTGGTCAGTTTTATTATTGCAGTATCATTGCAGTATCTTTCTCAACTCGTGATGTTGTGTGAATGGTAATGAACACATTATTTGGAACTTTAGAAAGCCATACGAAACCTCTTGCAGAATGGACTGATTTGTTTGTTGATGGAGAAATGGAGATGGTTTTATTTTATCCAGTAATTTATATTTGTTTTTATTTATTTGGATTAACTTCTTGACTTTAAAGTTGTTTTCTTTATTGTTGTACATTGTTGTTGAATATTTTGAATTTGTTGTTTTAGTATCTGAATATTTTTCATCATTTGGTGTTTTACCTTGTTTTTGTTTTTGTAGTGGTTGTTGTATACCAAATTAGTAACCTGATTTGAATTAATAACCCAAACCGTTTTTTTGTAACCCGAACTGTATTTGTACCCTTGTTAACTACCCGAACTTGAATTGAATTATGAACCCGAACCGAGCTAAACCGAATTAGAAACTGAACTGAAAATTGAAAAAAATGAACCGAAAATGGAAATGCCCAACCCTATGCGTGGGTATTACCACACGTATGGATTTGAATAATATTTGCAGATCCACGTATCTGGATCCGGCTTTTGCACTGTCATTCTTCTTGAACTGAATGTATCAGTATTGCATGTTTACATTTTGAAGTGTTTCAAGGTGTAATTAAAGTATCCTCGCCTCAGGCTCAGGATATTAGAAGAGGGAAGACAATATGAGTGGATCAAGGGAAGAATCTCCCGATTGGCTGCGTTCCTTCCAGGTATAATTGATTTTAATTTCTAAATTTCTCAATCTCTCAAAAAATTTGAAAAGATGGATATATGTTCAACAGATCACACCTACCAAGAGAAAGTATTTTGATTATTTTTTCAAGTTAGTCACAGAAAAATTATGTTTGGTGTTGCTTTTGAGCATGATTACTTATTTTTTTGGCTACTAATTAAATTTACTTGTATGATCAGGCTCCAACTCATTCTTTATTGACGTTATCATCTGGTTCTGATTCCTCACACAATGGTACATCCTCAATGGAGGACAAGATTGATAATGGATGCACTTTGCCTCAAACTTTCCGCCGTGGTTTTAGCAAAACAACTTAACTATATTGTTTTGTTCATTGATAATGATTTAGGGAATGGAGGTGATGGGAAAGTTATTGCCGAGATGACATTTGAGAAACATATGGAGCCTTTTGTAAGAATCTCTAGGCCATCATTGCTTGGGTATTCTTCCATCTAATAATTGCCTTAGGCCTTTTTGGTATTGAGTAAAGTATTTGGTAAATACTAGTTGTCATAGTTTGGAAGCTAAGTTGATTTGACCGCACCCTTGTATAATAACAAACCTATAATATCTATATTATTTTTGTCAAATTATCATTAGAAAAATCATATTTTCTATATACTATCAGCTTTTATTTTATAGTCATTGTTTTTTCACAACAGTTGTAGCTTTTAGCAGTTGTAAAGTTACGGCACCACAATACCAAATAAGGTCTTAGATATATCGGAATTTGCTAACTTCCTTATCATGGTTGTCCTTTGATGGTCTATTATAACAGGTCATCATTCAAAGTACCAAAAATAAATAAATAAATAAAAATATTTCTATTTTGATTATCTCCAAAGAGCTTTCGGTCTCTTGAGCAATTAATTCAAGTAACAAAAACTTGGTACTTTTCTAGATAACTTTGTTCATCAAAACACAAGGGCCTTATTCACTCACTAAAATATTTGGTCTGTCTTAATTATAATAGCAACACACATGGATATAAGCAAATTTTAATTTATTTATTTAATTTTTTGTGTGTGTATGTGTCTTCCAAATGCTCTAGTTTTGAGAATTTTATCAAACATTTCTTGTCTGCTTAATATTTTTTTACCCATGCATTTCAGTGGGAACATTATAAGTTTTATAATGAATTTCAACTACTTTTCCAAGAAGATGGAAGGAAATTGGTATTTGTGGAAAATTAAATTCATATATTCTTGGGGGGGACCTTTTGTGTGCTAGGATTTATTGATGTAATTGAAGCTGAGAACTTGGAGGACCCGATGCTGGTCCTATATTCATATTCTGATGCAAATTTGTGGCAGAAGCAAACTGATTTAGGATGCACAGTCTTTGATTGGATTGTACAAATAAAAAATTCTTAGGTCTTCAAGGCAAAAGCTTCTTTTGACTAGTAAGAATCTGCTTTAGCTTTTTCTTTGGTTAAGTTTAGGCTAATATGATAGCTGATAATTGCATTTTACTGTAAGGGTAGATCAATTTTAAAGGCCTTACCGTTGGTCCAAAATAAGAAAGTTGTTAGATTATCCCTGTTGGTTTTATTTGAACTTGTATAGAAAGTTGTTGGATTTGGCATTCTTGTGAGTTTATGGTCAAGAAGTCTAAGGGAATGCTAGGCACCTAGTTTGAAATTTGTCACTGACTTAACTGGAACTACTGAGTGTCAATGTGCTTTTGGGTACTTAGTTCTTCCATTTGCTACTAGGTAAATTTAACCTGGAATTTATGCTTCTTCAAACACTATTACAATTTTCACAAGGCTGCCTCAAAGCATTTGGTGTGGAACTCCTTGAAATTCATTGCATCATTGGTTTATCTAAACCTCTTCAGATTGTAGTGGAAAAATTAGAGGCATATGTTCAGCATGCTATTTTGTGTCGATTGATGACAACCTCATTTATTGTTGAGCAGGCACCAAAAAGTTCAATTTTGGCGTTATCATCAGATTCTGAATCATGCCAGGATAGTAGCCTCTTAAGGGAGGAGAAAGCATTTCAGTTCCAAGAGAAAGAAATGGATGAGAATGCAGCTCTGACTGGTAGAGAAGAAAAGACTTCAGTTGAGAAGGTTTCAAAAGAAAAGTCTCCTAAGAAAGGCCTAAAATCACCAAAGAAAGAAAAGGATATAGTTAATAATGTGAAAAGAAAAGGTATGAAGTCTATGCAATGGTGACAGATTCTAATTTAAAAGGTTGATAATTAATCAGGATATTGTCTTAAATCTGAATCTTTTGTGGACGGAAAATGGACTATTTTCATTTCACCAAAAAGGAAATTAAAAAAAAAAAAGTACTTTATTTGGAGTTCTCATGCATGTCAGTTGATAATGGTGTAGGAAATGATGACCATGAAGATGTTGAGGAAGACATAGCGGAGAAGCATAATATGCTTAATGTGAGAATTTTATAGTAGCAGCGGTGACGATTGCACTTCTAGTCTGTCTTACTCAATTCATATTTTTATTATTTTCAGGTCTCTACCTCAACATTGCCTTTGGTGATATCAGAGAAACTCCAACGTACTAAGGTAGCACATCTTGTTTACATTTTGGCTTTCTTTTATCTGCCTTTTCTTTTGTGTTTGATCACTAGTTTTAAACTTTCCCATAATAATTTCCTAGTTGGACACAAAATGTGTCTTCATGCTGCAGAAATTGTTACTTTTGCTGATGTTTAAATTCTTCAATGGATGAGAGAGGAGGATTTTCTTGCAAATAGTGCTGATGGATGCTTATAAAAATGACTCCCTTTGGTGCTTTTTTGCCGAACTAATTAATCTTATTAGATGCTTAGGAATATCATCAGATGCTATTTAACTAATTTCTCTTTTATTAGAACATACAAGAATGCATCAAATACTTTTTCTCAATCTCCATCTCTCTGGTGTCCAGGTATTTGTAGATGAAAGATTGCAGATTTGTTCTGGTTTTGGTGACTGGATTTTTTGAAGATTGCAGATTTGTTCTGGTTTTGGTGACTGGATTTTTTGATAAATAAATGCACTCTCTTTATTTGTGTTTGTCTCTGTATGTTCTCTTTTTGTGTTTGTCTCTGCACGCACACATCTAGTATACATGTAATAAATAGAAGTTTTGTGGTTTATGCAGGCACTTGTGGAGTGTGAAGGGGAGTCCATAGATCTGAGTGGCGATATTGGGGCTGTTGGAAGAATAGTAGTTCCTGATACTGCTGAGGGAAACCATGAAATGTTCTTGGACTTAAAAGGCATGTTGTTTTCGAGTTCAGTTTTGTTTTTTTTTTTTTAATTCATAAATTTCATAATAATCTCTCTGTCTTTTTCTTTTTAAAATAAGAACCCATAATCGTCCCTATTTATGTAAGACAGGACTGTGAACTTACATGATTTAAAATTTAACTAAGTTTACCAGCATTGGATGCTTTTAGCAATATATTTTTTTGCTCCTGTATTATTTTTTAATTTTTTTTTTGTCTTGCTTACCTTTGTTGTATTTTTCTTTTTTCATGCCTTGTCTACCTGCTCGGCCACTTCCTTGTTGTTTCCACTTTATTGTTTGTTTATATAAGAATTACACTTTCAAGATCTACTTCTACATGTATTCCTGATTGTTGATTATTTATATCCATTCTCGGTCTGCTTTTGATTGGTTTAGTGTTTTTTCACTCTCAGGAACCATTTACAAAACGACATTAGTTCCTTCCAGGACATTTTGCATTGTACGTTATCAATCTCCTTTGAAATTCCTCAAATTGGGTATTATTTCACCTACTCAAAAGAACAGGCGATGATAATAATAGTATGATAATAATAATTGAATCTCCTTTCCGGTTCTCTGTTTCAATTATGGTCCATAAAAAGTTAATTTCTGCTGAGATAGGAAGATTGTTTAATAACTTAGCTTTCTGTCTCTTCAGGTTAGCTTTGGCCAGTCAGAGGCTAAGGTTTGTTGCGCGTCCACTCCTTTTTCATATATCCTTCTGGATTTTCCTATTTTAGTTTATTATTATCCTTTTCTGTCATATATATTTTTTCTTCCTCATTAGTGCTATTTTCCAAATAGTTTATGACTTTGATATTGCGAAGAAAACCGTGCTACTGTGATAAATTTAATCCAACTTATTGACTTAATTTTATATTTCTTGATCAGATAGAGGCCATCATGAATGACTTTATTCAGCTGAAGCCACAGTCTAATGTTTATGAAGCTGAGACTATGGTTGAAGGTCAAGATTTTATCACACTTTCTCTAGATGCACATGCGCACACTCGTATATGTGCATTTACTCGAGTACCCTAATGTTTGTCTTAGATTCATCCAGATAAACCATTTTCAAAACGTTCATTGAGGACCCAACAGTTTCACTGCTTTATCATTGAAATAGTTCGAAACAAATTAATCACTCGGATACATGTTAATTTTAAAATTCAATGTTAAACTTATAGTCGGACACATGACTAGCTAAAATTCAATGTTTTTCCCCCTTTTCCTTTCTCTAGGATGGTATGGGAAATGATTGCTTTACTCATTCTTAAATCAAAATGTAATTGATAAAAGAACATTGCTCTAGATTGATAAAATTGTCCCAGGTACTTGAACTAATTAAAATTACCATTCAGGCAATTGGACTTATAACAACTATATGTTTTGTACATTTAAATGTGCATGCTGGCAACCACTTCACTTCTCATTATATCGAGGTCCTATCAAGGTCTTTTACCTTCTTCCTCACAATTCATGAACACTGTCCTACTCACAATGTGTGAACATTGCAATTGAAAATTTATTGAAGCATCTGAACCTGACGAGTATCATTGATGGTGGGATTATTAAGCTAAGAAATTTTAGAGTCAATTAAACTTTTAAACCAAAGGGTTCTCAGTTAATAGAATTTTGGAAGTAATCTAGAAGTTGACTTAAACTGAAAGTTTTAAGCCAAACTCTTATGAAAAGTATCTAGAACTTTTTCATTGTTTAAATGACAAAAGTACCTAGGGATTGTTCTTCGGTCATTCAATTTACCTTTTTTCTTTCTTTTTCTTTAACTGCTTTTAACATATTTTCATCTAAATAGAAAAGTGTAGATAAACTTTCCTGTTATTTATTGGAATGAGAATAGGTCTGAACTGGTTGTCATTATTTTGTCTCACAAGATACACTCATTTAGTTTATCTTCTTTTTACCACATAAAAACATGTGTATATGTACATGTGTATATGTAAGCTGAATTATTATTTAACTAAAGTTAAAGGAATATAAGAATTATGGAGACACTTCTATTTGTAATCTCGTAATAATGTTCATTGGTGAAGTTATAATTTATAGTTTTATTCCAAGTTTTGGTTTATATGTTTGTAACATTTCTAGGTTAACGTTGTACTTTTAGTCAAAGTTTAAAAGATGTAAATAAGATATTCTTAGTATTAGAATAAGAAATTAATGATAATGAATTATATAATAAAAAGAAGATCGAACAATTTTTATCTCAATTGATCACTAATATGAATATGAAGGTCCCTACTAAATCTGTGAACAGAAATTTGAATATGAACTATGAATAAAAGCATACGCTTACAAGACGTTTATACTTACTAGGACATGCATGTCTAAATACTAATTTTTAGATGTTTTCGGTTTATACATATGTATTTAGACCTATCCATATATGATTTGAATTTAGACTTATCTAGAGTTTAGATAAAAGATCAAGATCTACATTGGGGGCGTGCATTTTTTTAACTTGATGACTTAATTGATTTAATTTAATTTGTTAAGTCATTAAGTATGTTTTTTCAACTTAAGGCATTAAGTCTGTTTTTTCAACTTAAGGAAAATTTTCATTCATTAAGTCATTAAGTTGTTAAGTCAATTTTTTCAGCTTTTTGCTTAATCTGAAAAGTCTTAATAACATCATTAAAAGATAATCGCAAAAATATCGTTGTCGAATTCATTTATTTTCATCCTTATGTAAATAAAATTTATAATTAGCATTATTATTAATCTTGATAACTTGTGATAATGTAGTGGTAGATTACTATTATTTTTATCTTTTTATTTTCTTCGAATTAGCATTATTTATCTTTAGAATTTTTTATGAATATTTTTCATATAATACATCATAATCTACAATAAAATTGATTAACATATTCAAATTTAGAATATTAAAGGATTGTATTAAATTGAACATTGATTTATGTTTGATAAAGTACTATATTATTTACGTTTGTTGAGATGTTTATGATAAATTTAACATTTAAAATTTGTATGGGCACAATTATAAAAGTATTTGTTTTAGACTTTTTAGGTTGAAAGAAACAAACAACTTCATACTTATTATTAGAAATTCAAACTAAAAACCAAACATGTCATTTAAATTCAGGCACTTAGCTCTTTTTAGAATTCGGATTTTTTTTTTTTTGGAAAAAAAAAGGGCCAACGTAATGACTAATTTTCCAAAAGGATTATCTTGGTGAATTTGAATGAAACACGGATGCCTGAATGAAATTTAAGACATTTATACAGAAAATGTTTTGTTATTTCGATTGTGGTTGTGTATCATTGTTTGATATGTTCACTTCTAATTGACACGTGTCCTTCATGTTCATTGATTTCATTTGAGCAGGAACATTGGATGGTTTCTTATTTGACTCAGAAGATGAATCTGACAAGCTTGCTAAGGCTACGCCTCATCAAATTGATCAAAATGACGGCATTGAAGAACAAAGCAATGAGAAGACGAAATTGAAAGCTGTAAGTTTCTGGACCCTTTCATATAATTACTAATGCATCTTTTATGAATCCACAACTTACAATCTTTCGTATTGTGTTATTGTATGAATTTTTGAAATGCAGGGGCTTGCACAGAAGAGAGGTACGACTGCTGGAGGACTGCCACAGCCACCAAAGAAAGCAAGAAAGAGAACTATAGTTTCAAAGAAAGCCAAGGCGAAGAAATGAGGCATGCAATGTCTGTTTTATGTACTATAGTTTCAAAGAAAGCCAAGGCAAAGAAATGAGGCATGCAATGTCTGTTTTATGTTTCTTATGTCCTGCTAATGTTATGGCTGTATTAATCAGATGTTAGTTGTTTAGGGGAAATGAATCAAGGGTAGAAATCAGAGGTTAATAGTTTCAGTGGGATTGGTTTTTTTCAAGCAGAGTAATAACCAAAAGTCCCTGAAGCTTAAATGTAAAAGAGTAACGTATGAGCTTTTTGAAATTCCAATTATGATGGATTTTCTGTTGGACACAATGCATGTTGTGCCTACTTTGCTCATAGGCATGCTTGTTGTGAAACATGTTTCAAAATGTTTTTGGCCATCTGTATTTTGGAAAATTGTGCATTATTCCATATTCTTCCAAGATATAATAGAATTCTAGGACTATTTGTATGAAATCACAGTAAATTCTTGTCTGTTAGACCAACTGCTAGATATGGACTTTTTAGAAATTGTGTTACATTATCAACTCTGCATCAATTTGAATCTTTAAGTTGTTTTTTTATTTTTTTCCCTCGGCTTTTAATTTCCTTGCACTTATCATACAAATAAGGCTAATGAAGTAGACAGACTGAGACAAGGTATGTGAACCGTTCAGAGAACCAAAACCAGGAAAACGAAAATTGACACTTTAAGGGGCTGCAGGTGGAGTTTATTTGATGAGGAAACCATCTGCTGAGCCTTGGTATTGCTGGGATCTCGAATTGATGGTGATGAAAGTAAGCCATTTGATCCCTTCAACCTGTGTACAAAAAGAGATGAGGTTGTTGCGGTCTGAGAATGAATGCAGTTGCCAAAAGCTATAAAATCGAGGGAAAGAATCCATCGGAATAGGATACATACCCGCGGTTGCTAGCGTTAGGGCAGAATATAATAGCATAATCATATGCCTTGCATGTGAAAGTACTTGTGCCATCGTCAAAGGCATAGCTATAAGCCCTTGGACAAGCTCGCTTAAAAATTGATGAATAAAAGGAGGGGCGGCATGTGGTTGGATTGGCAAACTCCCCGCTACAGCAGTATTGATCTAATCCAAATGCTTCACATGCACTCTTACATGCGATCACTTCCCCTTCACTTATACCTTCTCCACCCACCACTTGAAGTTCTTTTGGGCAACCTGATTACAAGTGATTTTAATTTGGTCATTTTTCAATATTGCCGATGAAAAATGTTTGATGAAGTTGACGAAAATCGTAATCTTACCTATGTTGATATCTGAAGTGCAGCCTGTGGCGTTACAAGCACCATAAACTCCACGTGGTTCGGCAACAAGAGGTAGGTTGTAGCCGTCAACAATGCTGACGTCATAAAAATCTGTGTCATTGCCATTGCCGAGGGTTATTTCGAAGAGTGATGCAGGTGGGGTTGCACCACTGCCATCACATTGGAGTCTTCCTCCACAGTCACCAGTTTGACAAGATCCAACTCCAGACTCATCAAAACTGCATCCTGTTCTTGCCCAAATCCGACCAGACCATCCTGGAACAGATGGAATTCTTACGCTTTGCCCAGATTCCAACTGGAAACCAGTTGTTAGAAGCTGAGGGGTCCCTGAACCAGCAAGTGTACCAGGCCATATGGTATATGGGCAGTTATTGGTTATGGTGAATGTACAACCGCGAGAGGATGAGAAGAGAGAACCTAAAAGAAAAAAGGCAGCAGGGAATGCCCATGATGTTATTGCCAGCATTGGATTGGCAGCAAGTTTTCAGAAGCAAATTTTTAGGTTACAGTTACGGATGGAGATGCATTGATCCCTAGCTACATTTACATAATATTGTGGGTTGAGGATTCTGCCCGTGCTAAAGGGCTACGTTGCCGCAAGATGACCTTTTTGGGTTTAGTGCATCTCTTTTTATCTTGGATGGCCTCTTTGAGAAGCAATTCCTTTCTTTAGCCACAGCTACTGGATAAAGGCATATCTAATATCTATTGCTGATGATGTTATGAGTTGATCATCCTCTTAAGGAATCAACTTAATGTGATATCAACAGATGGTTGTTAAGAATATGACCCAAGGTAGATACCCGCTGGCAAAAGAAACATTACAGTTTCTTGATTGATTAGAGAGGGGAGCATTTGTGAGTTAAACTTTTCATTCTTTGCCAAAAAGAAAAAAGGCAATACTTGTTTATCTTTTGAATTTTAAAGATTTAAGAAAAAGAAATAAGTGAACATAATCTTTCTGCAGACAAAAATTAAGCATCTCCTTTTCATAAAGCATGTTAAAAATTTATCTCATCATTCACCATCTTTGGTTTTGGAGGAAAGAATCTTACTGATAACACATTATTTTTCGCTGTTTGTGGCATTCCAAAAAGTGGGAGACAAGCTGGTTAACGAAACTTGAAGAAGAATCACAGATGCAATGAAGTACCTGTTAGGAATTTAATTTGATCCATGCATTCATATTAGACTTTCGGTAAATTCTTTCTGAGGTCGATTTGTTGTGGCGGGAATTTGATGTGCGAACGTGTCGAAATCTGATTGGATGTTTTTTTTTTTGGGCCGGACCGTGCTTGCAAAAAAGCTCCCCATTGACAAGATTAAACCCAAGTAATCTTTACAATGGATGGATTACTAATAAGAAAATGCGATTGAAATATTTGTATTTTAAAAATTATTTTCAACGCTCATAATTCATAATTTTTATAAAATTATTTATTATAAAAATAGCTAAGCAATAAGTTATTACTGGGGACAATCTATTCTAGGTAAATATAATATTGTTACTCTAAACACCACAAACTCGTTCAAAATTCAGAATTTAAATATAAAACAATCCCTTACATTTTCGAAAGAAAGATTCCGTTAAAAAATGGATTTAGATGCAACTAGTCGTCACAACAAGATTAACTTTTTTAATTTTGTCTTGATTCAAATCCAACATCACTCAACTCAATTCTAATTCATGATTTAACTCTCTACTTTTCTCTTTGTAGGCTCGCATCAATATAAATATCATCGCCAAATCTTTGAGAATCAGCCGTTGTTCGAAAATCGAACAATTAGGATTCTTCAAAAGCCATGAATCAACGCATGGAGAATGAAAGTTGTGGTTAGTATAGGCAGCAATTAATATATACTTGTCATCTTGGTTGAAGTTGTCCAAGCTAACTGCACATTGATACTTCATTTGCTCTTTACTACATAATAATAGCAGGGCCTTCCAGTAAATATCAATTTAAAAAAAAAAAGTGTTGCCAGTTATTCTTTTAAGTTTGCAGAATATTTTTACATGTGTGCATAATAAATAAAGATAACTAATTTAAAAGGTTTAAGTGATGACTTTTTTAGGCATTTTAAAGATTGTACATAATAAAAGATAATTTTTAAAATTAGTGGATGAATGTATAAAGTAATATAGTGTTCTGAGTATTTTATAAAATATAAATAGTCCCACTCTTATAAGATTTTACATGTTTCTATTTTATAATTGGTTTAATAAGTAATTTGTTTGTTTTAAACAATCTCTCCTTCTACATAATTATCTTATATGTTATTTTCATAATTAAGTTATTTAAAAAAAAAATTTATTTTTTTACATTAGATTTTACTAATGAATGACAAATAATATTATTTTGAAAAATAGTTGGCGATCACTTTTCGATAGCTGACGACATTGAAACAAGACGTAAATGAAATGATGAAGAGGGCAGTGCAATGAAAATGAGGCTTGGCATCCAATGGGCAAAGACCATCTTAACTAGGGATGGCAATGGACCAGGTCCAGCTCGGGCTTTACTATAATTGAAGTAAAGGGCCCGAACCTAAAAAAGTCAGGAGCTTTGAATCTAGCCCGACCCAATTTGAGTCAAGGTCGGGCTCGGACACCATAATTTCTTTAAATTTTTTTTATTTTGCTAACTAAATAATTTAAATTTAAAAAAAAAGAACATAATCTCCCCTAATATAACAAAATTTAAAAGTAAGAATAGCAAACGAAATAACACTAAGAACAACAATCGAAACAGCGTTCAAAATAACAATCGAGAGCAATAACAATAAAAAATAACAAGGGATCTTAGACATCAAGAACAACAAAAACATCAAATAAAAAATAACAAGGGACCTTGGACATGAAGAACAACAAAAACATAAAAAAAAAAACAAAAGGGACCTCAAACAGTGTGGCACAGTGGTGGCGTGGCTGATTTTGGTGGCTGGTTCGTTTATTTTGTTGGTTGGTCGGCTGGCAGTACAAAGTCTAGCTGGTTGGTTGGCAGTGACACATGATCGCATGATTTCACGCCGTCAGTGGCTGCAATTAGTGAAGGTTGGAGTTGCCAAATTAGTGGTGGTGGCTCGGGGGTGTGTGTGTGATATGTGTTAGGGTTTTTTTGGTGTTTTGTGAGTGTTTGTGTGTGTGATCCATGTGTGAGTGTTTGATACGTGTTAGTGTGTGTGTGTGACCCCCCCCCCTTTTTTTTTCAAATGTTAGGGTCGAGTCGGGTCAGGACAGGTGAGGCCCAAACCTTGACCGACTCGAATCCGACTCTTGACCCTCAAAATTGTGCCAAAGTTTGAAATTTCAAGCCAGATCAATCGAGCTAAAAATCAAGAATGTTTTTGCCATCCTTAATCATAATGCCATTTTTATGCCCTGGAGATCACAAGTTATTTGTCACGGGCCGCTCGCACCAACTACGAGTGAAGGCTAATTTGGCGCGCGCACCGCCACACTTCGCAACGATCCTCGCAAATGGTGGAGTGCGTTTAGCGCCGGGCTTCCTCGCACACATTTGCCGGCCCGTGATAAAGCCCGCACCGCAAGCCCGAGCGCCAAGTCATTGCCCGAGCGCCTAGTCGCTGCCTAGTCTCGCCTAGTCATCGCTCGAGCGCCAAGTCATCGGAGCCCAACGGGCCAAGCTCCACCAAGGCTTGTTTGCTTGGCCCATCTTCTAGAATTCTCTACACCCTTCTTGTAGATAAGCCACTTGCACAACTTGCCCACTTGTGCAAGTGGCCAACTTGTAAAGCCTCTAGAATGCTCCTCCCATTTCTATAAATAGGGGAAGGCACTTAGCATTTGAGGACCACCCACCACAATTGTAAAGCTCTCAATTGTAAAGTCCTCTTTGAGTAATAAAATCTCTCATTGGCTATATTGCTCTCTCTCTCTCTCTCTCTAGCTTTGCTCTTAAGCATTTCCACTTAGCTAGGTTGAGAAGCTCAAAGGCTTACTTAGCAACTTTGCGCTTGAAAGTTGCCTAAGTGCCGCACGGGTTGCTGCGCATCAAACTCACCCCGTGACAAGTGGTATCAGAGCTACGGTTTGCACACACGCGAATAGCTCACCAAGCAATGGCCAATCTACCAAGCGCTTCACATGAGGGCGTTGTCGGTGTGGATGTTCCACCGGAACCAACCCGTGGCCGTGAGGAAGGCCGTGGACAAGGAAGGCCCCGCGGCAAGTCCAAGGCCGCATCCGTTGATGCTACAGAGCCTCGCGTTGCCACACTCGAGGTCTCCATGTCCACCTCTCAAGACATCCTCGAATCGTTGGAGGAGAGGGTGAGCGGCCTTGAGGGCGAGTATGGCGAATTCTCGGTCGCCACCAAGGCCCTCATGCAAGACCAAGCGGACACTCTACGGGCGGAATTCCGAGTGTTCCACGAGGAGTTGTCAAAACTTCGCAGCTTCGTGCTAGATGAGCTGCGAGCGGTCCGTGCGGAGGTTGACGAAGTCCGCTCGGATTGGGCGTGGCACAAGCGGACCATCTCCGCTAGCCCGGCCTCGGCAAGCACAAACGAGGCCCGCCGCATAGATGTGCCAAAGCCCGACACTTACGATGGTGCGCGCAATGCCACCATTGTGGACAACTTCCTCTTCGGGCTCGACCAATACTTCGATGCCGTCGGTGTTCGTGATGAGGCATCAAGAGTGGGCACAGCACCCACTTATCTTCGAGGCGCCGCACAACTATGGTGGCGGCGGAAGCATGGCGACATGGGCAAAGGCATTTGCGCCATCAACACATGGGCGGACTTCCAACACGAACTTCGGAAGCACTTTGCCCCAAGCAATGCCGAGAAAGAGGCAAGAGCTCGCCTTCGTCGTCTCAAGCAAACGGGTAGCGTTCGTGACTACATCAACGAGTTCGTCACCCTCATGCTCGAGATCTCCGATATGTCCGACAAGGACTCGCTCTTCTACTTCCAAGATGGCCTCAAGGATTGGGCCAAGGCGGAGATTGATCGGCGTGGCGCGCAAACTCTTGACGACGCCATTGCGATTGCGGAATCACTTGCCGATTACTCCACCCAAGCCAAAGACAAGAAGCCCAACCAAGGCAAAGGTGGGGGAGAGGGCCGGAAGGACAAAGGCAACAATCGGAAGGATTGGGGGCAGAAAAAACCCCCAAGCGGCAAAGGCGGGCAAGGCAAGCAAGAGGGGAAGAAGGAGCCAGCCAAGCCTCGCAGCCCATGCTTCATTTGCAACGGCCCTCATTGGGTCCGCGATTGCCCCGAAAAGAAGTCGCTGAATGCCCTCGCCGCACACCTCAAGGGCAAAGCTTCAGCCACCGCGGAGGAACCCCAGCCCAGCATGAGTTCTCTCCAACGTCTTGGCGCGCTCAAGAGCCATCCGTCAGCACGCACGAAGAATGGCCTAATGTACGTGAGCGCGACCGTTAGCGGCAAACCAGTCCAAGCGTTGCTAGACACCGGAGCAACGCACAACTTCATTTCGGAGGAAGAGGCCAAGCGCCTAGGCCTTAGGGCCACCAAGGAAGGAGGCACCATGAAGGCGGTGAACTCACCCGCTAAGCCCATCGCGGGTACCGCCCAAGCCGTGCACATGACGATTGGAGCGTGGAGCGGAAAGCTCGACTTTTCCATCGTGCCCATGGACGACTTCAAGATGGTCCTCGGCATGGAGTTCTTCGACCAAGTCCATGCCTTCCCACTACCGGCCACCAACTCCCTAAGCATCCTCGATGGGAGCAAGGCGTGCACGGTATCCGCGGAGCGAGCCAAGACCGCGGACAAGACACTCTCGGCCATGCAATTCAAGAAGGCCTTCGGGAAGGACCCAAGCTTCTTGGTTTCAATCCGGGAGCTCAACGAGGGGGAAGGTCGCGGAGACTCATCTAGCCAAGCCCCACAACTCATCCACGGAGTCCTCGATGAGTTCGAAGACGTTATGCCTCCGCAACTTCCGAAGAAGCTCCCACCAAGGCGGGAAGTTGATCACGCCATTGAGCTGGAGCAAGGTGCGAAGCCACCAGCCTTGGCGCCCTACCGCATGGCGCCACCCGAGCTCGAAGAGTTGCGGAGACAACTCGCGGATTTGCTGGATGCCGGCTACATCTGCCCATCAAAGGCCCCATTCGGTGCACCCGTGCTGTTCCAAAAGAAGAAGGATGGCTCATTGCGGATGTGCATCGACTACCGCGCGCTCAACAAGATCACTATCAAGAACAAGTACCCGATCCCCTTGATCGCGGATTTGTTTGATCAACTTGGAGAGGCGCGGTACTTCACCAAACTCGACCTACGGTCCGGCTACTACCAAGTATGCATCGCCAAGGGAGATGAGCAGAAAACGGCATGCGTCACAAGGTATGGATCGTATGAGTTCCTTGTTATGCCATTCGGCCTCACCAATGCACCGGCCACATTCAGCACACTCATGAACAAGGTGCTTCATCCATTTCTCGACCGCTTCGTTGTTGTATACTTAGATGATATCGTGGTGTATAGCACCACACTTGAGGAGCATGCCCAACACTTGCGGCAAATCCTCCAAGTACTACGAGAGAACGAGCTCTACCTCAAGGTCGAGAAATGTTCGTTTGCTCAACGGGAGGTGGAGTTCCTTGGCCACAAGATAGCGGAGGGAAAGCTGATGATGGAGAACGCAAAGGTGAATGCCATCCTCGAATGGGAGCCACCCACCAAAGTGCCCGAGCTTCGATCATTCCTCGGGTTGGTAAACTACTATCGCCGCTTCATTCAAGGCTACTCGGCAAGAGCGGCGCCCTTGACCGACTTACTCAAGAAGAATCGAGCATGGCATTGGTCCGAGGAATGCCAACACGCCTTCAAAGACTTGAAGAAGGCCATCTCCAAAGAGCCCGTGCTCGTTCTTCCGGACCACACTAAGCCCTTCGAAGTCCACACGGACGCCTCCGACTTCGCCATCGGCGGGGTACTCATGCAAGAAGGCCACCCAATAGCGTTCGAGAGTCGAAAGCTAAATGATACGGAACGCCGCTACACCGTGCAAGAGAAGGAGATGACGGCTATTATCCATTGCCTACGGGTGTGGCGACACTACTTGCTTGGCTCACACTTCGTGATCCTAACGGACAACGTAGCCACAAGCTACTTTCAAACTCAAAAGAAGTTGAGTCCCAAGCAAGCAAGGTGGCAAGATTTCCTTGCGGAGTTCGACTACCGGCTCGAGTACAAGCCCGGCAAAGCCAACGTTGTTGCGGATGCTCTAAGCCGCAAGGCAGAATTGGCAACCCTTAGTGCGAGCCAGCCGAGTTCCGACCTTGTCCAACGAATCAAAGAAGGTCTCCAGCAGGATCCGCTAGCAAAGGACTTGTTGGAGAGGGTTCTCAACGGCAAGACAAGGCGATTTTGGCAAGAAGAAGGCATCCTCCTCACCAAGGGCGACCGCCTCTTCGTGCCTCGGTGGGGAAATTTGCGGAGGGAAGTCATCAAGGAGTGCCATGACTCAAAGTGGGCTGGTCACCCCTGGAATGGAGCGCACTACCGCACTTGTCCAAGCCTCGTATTTTTGGCCACACATGAGAGATGATATCGAGGCGTATGTGCGGACTTGTCTTGTGTGCCAACAAGACAAGACGGATCGCCAACTACCGGCGGGATTGTTGGAGCCACTACCACCCGCATCGAGGCCATGGGAGAGCGTCTCGATGGACTTCATCACAACCTTGCCGAAGTCCGAAGGGTACGGGAGCATCATGGTCGTGGTGGACCGACATAGCAAGTATGCAACCTTCATTGCCGCACCCGCCGATTGCAAGGCTGACGAGGCCGCCCGTCTCTTCATCAAGCATATCGTGAAGCTATGGGGAGTCCCACGAAGCATCGTGAGTGATCGAGACCCTCGCTTCACCGGCAAATTTTGGATGGAGCTCTTCAAGATGCTTGGCACCGACCTCAAGTTCTCAACGAGCTTCCACCCACAAACCGACGGGCAAACGGAGCGCATCAATGCCTTGCTTGAGATGTATCTACGGCATTATGTGAGCGCTCATCAGCGGGATTGGGCAAAGTTGCTGGATGTTGCCCAATTCTCGTATAACTTGCAACGGAGCGAGGCTACGGGCAAGAGCCCATTCGAGATCATCATGGGATTTCAGCCCATGACTCCCAACGCCATAGCTTCGACATATGGAGGGAAAAGCCCCGCGGCTCACAAGATCGCTCGCGAATGGCATGAGGAAGCGGACATCACGCGAGCATATCTTGACAAAGCCGCAAGGAAGATGAAGAAGTGGGCCGACACTCGGAGACGCCACGTCGAATACAAGGAAGGGGATCGAGTAATGATCAAGTTGCTGCCTCAACAATTCAAGACTTTGCGGAAAGTCCACAAAGGGCTAGTGAGGCGCTACGAAGGGCCCTTCCAAGTGCTACGACGTGTGGGCAACGTCTCGTACCAACTTCAACTTCCGCCAAGGCTCAAAATCCATCCGGTCTTCCACGTGAGCCTACTCAAGCCATACCATGGTGATGAGGGAGACCCAAGCCGCGGAGAATCGAGAAGAGCCCCAACGGCCGTAGTCACCGCATTCGACAAAGATGTGGACTACATCATTGCCGACCGAGTCATTCGAAGAAGGGGCGTGCCGCCTTACAACGAGTACTTGGTCAAGTGGAAACACCTCCCCGAAAGCGAAGCCACGTGGGAACGTCAAGATGACTTGTGGCAATTTGCGGAGCACATCCAGAACTACAAGCACGACAACGCGACGAGGACGCCGCGAGCATAGGTGGGGGAGGATGTCACGGGCCGCTCGCACCAACTACGAGTGAAGGCTAATTTGGCGCGCGCACCGCCACACTTCGCAACGATCCTCGCAAATGGTGGAGTGCGTTTAGCGCCGGGCTTCCTCGCACACATTTGCCGGCCCGTGATAAAGCCCGCACCGCAAGCCCGAGCGCCAAGTCATTGCCCGAGCGCCTAGTCGCCGCCTAGTCGTCGCCTAGTCATCGCTCGAGCGCCAAGTCATCGGAGCCCAACGGGCCAAGCTCCACCAAGGCTTGTTTGCTTGGCCCATCTTCTAGAATTCTCTACACCCTTCTTGTAGATAAGCCACTTGCACAACTTGCCCACTTGTGCAAGTGGCCAACTTGTAAAGCCTCTAGAATGCTCCTCCCATTTCTATAAATAGGGGAAGGCACTTAGCATTTGAGGACCACCCACCACAATTGTAAAGCTCTCAATTGTAAAGTCCTCTTTGAGTAATAAAATCTCTCATTGGCTATATTGCTCTCTCTCTCTCTCTCTCTCTAGCTTTGCTCTTAAGCATTTCCACTTAGCTAGGTTGAGAAGCTCAAAGGCTTACTTAGCAACTTTGCGCTTGAAAGTTGCCTAAGTGCCGCACGGGTTGCTGCGCATCAAACTCACCCCGTGACATATTGCTAGCATAAGAGCAAATGAACTTGAGGCTTTGTAGATGACTCAAGTAGTTGGACGATAGAGCGATGATAAGCCTTGATGAAATATAATCTATTATTATTATTATTTTATTTATTTCAAATGATAGGAGGGTGAACAAAGCCATAATTAATTTTTTAGCTTCCTACCTTCTTTAAAATTTAAACTTAATTGGTTAGTTTAAAAAAGTTCAAAAAAAAACTGCTTGAAAAATCACTTAATCAAAACAACTAATCCACATTATCGTTTGGGAATGAAACAAGTCCAACAACAATTATTTACATTTTTTCTTTGAAGATGGTTATTGAGCTGAGGGTGTCAGTGATTTTGTGTTGATGTTATGGTGGCCGTAATAAGCCTCTTCCATAGACAGTAACATAAATCCAAAATTTATATTCAATGCTAAAGTGACGAATCATTATTATTTGATAATTTTTATAAATAAAAGTTTTAGATTAAAACAAAGTACTTTAAATACCTTGTTAATATTTTATTACCAATAAGCCTTTTTTAATTTAATGCTTTTGCGTATACACACATATATATAGTTGTTAAGGGGAGGAGAGCCACTAAATGTTAGATGTAGGATATGGTAAAAATTCATCAAGTTTACTGTTTGGGTCTGGTTTTTGTTCAGCCCTAAAATACTTTGAGAGCTTCCTCCTTTGGGATGGTTTTCTAAAAGTAAGGGAGACTGAGACAGTGAGAATGTCTTTTGTCCGAGAAGGTGATGGCTAAGGTGTTCCTACAACCATAAGGAGTAGTCATTAGAGGCGACACCAGTGGTGGCCGGTGACGGAACTCCGACAATCAAGTCAATGGGAGGTAGGTGGTTAAAGGGTTTTAGAGAAACCATAGAACAATAAAAGAGATTAATGTTTTCTTTGGGATGAATGAGTTACTTACCTCTCTATGACACCAACCTAACCTTTTATATGGAGTGCCTTCGAGGGCACCTTCTTACGTCTCTGTGGACGCGCGGCGGGCTGTCGTTGGGCGGTTCCCTCCTGAGGTAGGGTGTTTTTGGGGCATTTTATCCTCTTTGGTAGATGCTCTCTTGTGCATTGTAGCTGGTAGTTGTTGATTTCAGGGGAGCGGTTTGTGTTAGTGGCGCGTCCCTGACTCTTAATTGGCTCATTTTGATGGGCCAATTGAGGAAGAGTACTTGATCTTCCTGAGAAGGATGTTAGAGGGCTGTCCGTGGTCCCTCTCTCTAATTTCGGTGGCTCGCAAAGGGATTGTCAGAAGGTAACCTACGTGGAGATTGTGTTGCCATGCAATGGCAACAGCGTAATGTCAGAGGAATATTTTGTCATTTCTTTGACAATTTGAGTGAGTGACTTCGGTTCCTCGAGACCTTCATAGCTCAGCTTCCCCACTAATCTTCCCCCTGTCATCTTTTTATATCAACTTCTCGTCATCTTCTCCTGTCAGCTTCCCCTTGAGGTACATTCCCATGTGTGGTGCCTACTCTACCCCTAGTCTATATTTCACCATCAACAAGATCTCATTGGTCCTTTTTAGCTAAAGATGAGTTGAAGAAGGCTAAAATTCATGCTCGTGGGGGTGTGGCACATGGGGAGGTTTTCTATAGAAGGTCAACCTTGCCGGGATTAGTCCCAACGCTTTGCTAAGATCTCATTTTCATGTAAGGACAATTTTGTTCCTGATTCCCACCTTTCCTGTGTTTAATTTAATTTTTAATTTTTTTTGGGGCTCCTTAATATTTTCCAAGGGTCTAATTAAATATTTTCACCACTTTTGGGTTTCGTAGGAGACATGGAGGTGCCCTAGCCACTCTTCTTATGGGCACGTTTCCTAAAAATTCAAAAATTTTCTTTTCTCTGTTCTTCCTCTTCTTGCACGCATCCCATTCTCCAATTTTGAAAACCCTCATCTCTTTCCTCTTTTTGGCTTGTCTCATTCCGTCTTCTTCCATCTCTCACTTCCTTTTCTCTTCACATTCCTTTCCAACTTCTCTTCATTTCTGCTCATCTTCTATTTTCTCTTTACATTCCTTCCTTATATTCTCTTCTTTCCCATTCGTTCGCATCTCTATTTTTCCCTTTTCGGATTCCCTTTCCCTCCCTTTTTTTTTTTTGGCCTCGGCCACCTCTTCTCCTTTGTTCTTTCAGTGATGGCGTAAACGGCGAGGGCTTGGTGAGGCATGACCTAGATTAGCAGCTTTGGCTTCCCCGTTCGGCTTCTCAGGTAATCTTCTTTCTCTCTCTTCCCATGGCCTACGGCTTTTCTTTGATCTCTCTTCCCTCTCGGCTTCCCTTTTTCATTTGCCTCCCCATGACTTTCTTCTCCTTCAGTTCTTGTCAGCAGTAGTGTGGTATGTAAGTTTGGCATGGTATTGAGCGAATTGGTGACCGCAACTCTTCTTGTTTAGGTAATTTTTCTCTTTCGCTCTTTTATTTTTTGATTTCTACTTCTTTATTGTTTTCAGTTGGTGATTTTGGGGTGTTCCACTGCTGTTGGTATATGGTATTGGTTCGTGTGACGTGATTGATGGTGATGGTGCTTATACGGTTGGTTAGTAATGCTGTTGCATTTAGGTTGTGTATGCTGATGATGGTTGTGTTTGCATTGCAGGTGGTATTGGTTGGCTCACAAGACTGTGGGGCTCTAGGGCAACGTGGTGCCTCGGGTTGATATTTAGATGGCGAAGAGAAATTGTCATTAGTCAATAAATGGCCTAGTAGTCCTAGCGTGGGGTTCCGGGAGTTGTTTGAGGGAGAAGATTCGGGTTATTCTCATTTTCATTTTTCTGCTTCGAGGGGTAACCCTTTTGATGGTGCTGCTGCAGGTTCGACAGACACCCTTGGGGATCATCCCGTTTCACCTAAAACTATCCCTAATGATATGGGCAAAAAAAGCCTCGAGGGGATGGAGGGTCCGCGTAGGTGTTCTAATGGGATGAGGGAGAGGTTTCTAGCATTTAGGTTAGCATGCTGGTGGTGGAATCCTCGACCACGACCTCTTGATTATTAGGGTTAGCGTAGGGAGGTTCTCTACTGGAGTGTGTCTCTCGCTTCTTCAAGTGATCTTTTTCTTTCCTTATGTCGAGCATATCCTCTTGGAGTTTAAACTTGTATTTATCCCCTTATTTAATATACTGTAAGGCTTTCTGCTAGCCTCCGCATATGTTTACGGTTTAGCTTTCTGAAAGGACTTCTACAGCTTCTCTCCTCGAAGGTTCATCGTAAAGTGAGCCAACGTTTTCTCATGACCAAAGGCTCCAATACGGAGAAGCTCTTGGTGGTTGACAAAAGAGGCTAGCGATTCAGTCTCATCTTATTTTATGAAGGCCAGGGTGGGAGAGACTTCTCTTAGTGAGAGGCGTAGTAGAACTCTTGAATGAAGTCAGAGAGTAGCTGAGCAATGCTAGCTATAATTCCTAGTTTCAGAGATCGAAACCAAGACTTGGTGGGCCTCTAAGAGTGTGTGTAAACATCTGGCACATGGCCTTTTCTCCAACTCCCTTTATGAGCATTTGATCCTAATATAACTCTGCATACTCAGTAGTGTTAGAGGTATCCCCATATTATGGAATGTGAAGCATGCTGAAGTTAATTGCGAGAGCTGCTTGGCAAATTTTCATCTTGAATGGCTATTGATAAACGATTGGCACTTGATCCCTAGCGATGGAGCTATCTTTCTCAAAGAGTCTAAGCACTTGTTTTTCTGGAAAAGACATGTTATCGAGAATTTCTTGAGGCATCCTCTCATTTCCAGACGAACCCTCCTCGTTGTGGGAAAACCTCTTGGAATTAAGCCTATCTCGTAAATCTTTGGGTATGTTTTTGTCCCCAGCGGCCATTGGATCGACTGTTGGCAGTGGACTTCTAATCTTTAGAGCAAACAGGCTATGCTTTAGGTCTGGTAATGGTGGGGTTGATCTACTTGCTTGCTTCAAGGGCCACTTGTTGTTGGACAACAAGCTTTCTGCCCATAGCTTGTGTAATGGCTTGTTTGCTCAGACCACCATCTCGGTATTGAGCTTGCAAGCCAATGGCACAACAAATCTTGTCAGCAAACTCATCAAAGTGCCTCTGAGTGATAAACTCATCAGCATAACAGATACCAGTTAAGGGTTTTATGAATTTTCCCTTGTCTGTTTTTATCGTCTTCTTGATGGGTTCAGTAGTAGGTTCATTCTTATAGTCATCGTCTTACTTGATGATGGCAAGGTTATTAATAGAGAAATGGTCATCTTCCATCTTATTCCAAGCACAAAATAAAATAACTTAACAACCGATGTAGAGCTTTTTATTGTACAAATTGATTTAAAAGGGTTGTGGCTGCCTCGCTAGGCCTAAGTTATAGACTTACAAAATAGAGGAGGATAGTTGAGGGAGTTGAATGTCCCATTGAAATGGATGAGAATGAGACGATAATGAAGATGAAACCACTGAGTTCGGGTTAAGTGATCCTATAAAACAAAGTAGATTGAGGTTAGACATGAAGCCGACAGAGGCTGACGACCACACGTTGATGCTCAAATAAGATTTTGGACAAATATCAAGATAGAGATGGCCAATGGGTTGGGTGGCATGCGGCACGACACGGTACCAGAACGTTTTAGTGGGCACGTAGCACGGCACGACACGCATGTGGTTGGGCTAAGAATTTTAGGCACATAGACCTTAAAAGTACAGCGCGATTAGAGATGGGCTAAAGCACGGCACGTGAAAAGGCCATCAAAAAGCATGTTTCACTTTTTAATGAAAATAAACTTAAAATTTTATAATTTTACTAATAATTGGAGATTAAATCTTTTCACATATTGTATCAACGTAATTTTTTTAAATTTATTTAATTCATAGTTTAAAAAAATACTCTAATTGTTTTATATTTATAATTTATTAAATGAATAGATGATATCATAATTTAAAAATTTTATAAATATCATGATTTTATATAATGTATATATCAATGTTATTATGGACTATAATGTTATTATGGACTATGATCTATGACTCTATATAAGTTTAAGTTAAGAATTAAGTTAATCGGTAACAATAATTTATTATTGTTGTTGTTGTTGTTGTTATTGTTGTTAAGTATTAAAAAAGAATTCTAATATCGTAAGGTTTATTTTAGTAGTTAGTATTACATTTTCTTATTATTATTAGTTTATTATCATTGAATATGAGCTTAAGTTTTAAACTTTTGATTTTATTGAATTTGATTAAAAGCACATGGACCCAAAAAAGGTACATAGACTTGAAAAACATACACCAACAACTTAGCATATCCTCTTAAAAAAAATTAAAAAAAATGCTTATCATGTTTTTTTCTAAGGCACAGCCCATAGCACGGCACGTGTGGGCACAACACATGCGTCGAGTTGGGCCTAAGCAAAAAAGATTAGGCGTGGCATGGCATGCATGAGCATAAGTCCGCATGGGCCTTCTTCTAATGCCAACCCAACCCATTGGCCATCTTTAATTCAAGAGACCTTGAGGCTTTTACAGTGGCATTTTTGCACTTAAGAAGAAGAAAATGAGTTCACTCTTTTGTGATAAAGAGATGTTACCCTTATTTGGAATAACCTTGAGCTTTTGCAGAGTGTGTCTAAGACATGTGGCATTCATCGAACGATTATCCTCCCCAGGTGAGGGCATTTGGTTAATTGGCTCCGTGCTCCCTTAATGGTGACATTCATGAACTTGGGAGGCAAGGAAGCCTCTAGCCACTTTGTTGTCCCTATAGCTGAGCATGCGGCCTCCTCTCAACTCTATGGTCCAACTACATTTTATGGTGATATAGAGGGTAGCTAACGTGGCGCTCTCTTATTGCTCTACTATGGAATTATCATGGCTATTAGTTCTTCATTCTTAGCCAAAAAGGAGATATTTTTGTTTTCTCATATGATGGTATCTACTATTCACATGTGGACTCCAATTATCAAAATCTAATTTTTTATAATACCCTTCAATATTGAGTACTTTACTAGAACCCCTTCCTTTCTGTGGGGAGCTTATCTCCTTGTTTGACTTCCATTGCCATGTGTCATTGGGTTATGGTCCACATTAACACCCATTTTCCCTTAAATAATACTAAAATATTCTGTGGAAGAAATCAATCTCTGAAGGATTATAAAGGATAATGATTTTCTTTTATGATCATTTCCCCGAAGGAGCTAAAATTCAATATATAAGTTCAATGATAATTTCAAAAGCTAGATCAATTCTCTCATTTGAAATTATATGGAGAGAAAAGTACTAAAAAAAATTAGAGGACATATGATTTTGTAGTACAAATATATTCTAGTAGTAGTAAACCAAGAATGCCAATATAAAATGATGTTAGCTTTTCTTTTATTAAAAGTCAAACTATGAGTTTTTTATTAAAAAGAAAATCATGACTAATTCAATTCCTTAATGGATTTTGTTCCTGTGGCAGTAGTAATGGATATAACCATTATCAAATAACTTTTCAGAATTATAACAATTTTAGGTCTTATCGTAACAAATCAATATCTGAATATTATACTACTATAATTGGCATGAAATTGAATCAATATTAGTGATGGACCAGAAGTTCAAATCTAAAATCCTTACCAATTTGGCTTAGTAACTTTGCTATGCAAGCTTAATAATTTTGATGAAAGTTCTATGATTGGAATAGCAAAGTAATATACATTCCATGGACAATATAAATAGTATGTATCACCTTTGTCCCATTTTAATCTTTATATGAGTTAATTAATTGGAACCTGAAGTTCAACAAGATTATTATAAAATGTGTATTGTTTATCATTTATTTGATGAATTTATTAATATGTAAAAGTGAAAAATCACAAATAGAATATCATTGTGGGTTGATATATATGATGTCCTTGAAGGATGAAATGGAGAGACAAATAAAAATATGAAAGCTTGAAGTCTGTGGTAGATCAACTGGTGCAAGAATTTAATTCTTGAGAAGTTGAAGTAAAACAATTTGGTGCTCTTGAAGAGACCATGACTCGATGCATGGAAAATATTTGATTTATATAAAATTATTGAATATATTATAGTAGGTGAGGCATAAGTTAGCAATTAGAAAATCAATCTCAAATATCCTTAAAGAGGTAAATGATAAGAACTAAAGAGATTCAAATTATCTTATAAAACAGACACATGCAGTCTAAGAAAGAGAGATCATATGTATTAAAAGCTTCAAAAGTTCTTTTGGGTGCATATATTAAAAATGAAAAATATTTTATCAGTAGTATATTGGCACTTGGTACAAGAGAAAATTTAAAGTTAACATAAGAATTAATGTTGTCAATAAAAATTTGGTTGTTATGATAAAATATTGTTGAGAAAATAACATAAAGAAGTTATTTTGAGGCTAATTTTGAGCAAGATGCATATTGAAAATATATTTGAGCAAGATGAATATTGAAAATATATACTTACATATACAATTCATAATCTCCTTCATGATCTATTCGTAATGAATCATAAAATGCTCAAATTGGTGCTTGGGTGAATGAGAAATTGCATCTCAATGAATGCCCATTAATGTGAAAAAAAACTTTAAAAAAATTGCATATGGGATTTTAACTAACTAATGCCCTCCCTTGAATCCTATAAATTGGCTTCCATGTTTATTTGCAAAATACACTAAAATCCAAGTAATTTTCTACTCTTTTTTCTTAAGCAAATAGTCTCTAAACTCAGGCTTCAGTGTGATAGAGTTCAAACATTTATTTGAAGTTCACAGGAATAGTGAGGTTGTACCGCCAATGCTAGTTGGATTTGTTGATCTTGGGAGACAGACACCAAAATAATTCACACATTGTTGTGAAGGTGGTGAATCAGTTTTAAGGATACTGTATCTTTATAGGTCTTAGGTTAGTGGTTTTTTGTTTTATTACATATTGTTAAATTAGGTGATATAATTTTTTGTTTCAATTTGTTTATAATTATTATTATAAACTTGTGAATAAGAGTATAAGAGGCTTATTAGTAAGCTTAAGTTTACTAGAAAGGTTTTGCCATAAAGACTATATATATTGCCTAAGGAATTTGGGTTTTAAGTAAGACTATTGTGACCCCTCTAGTACTTCCTAAGAGCCTAACTAGTGTAATTCTACATACAAAGTGGATGGTCTTATATCACTTGCTAATTTATAATAATATATAAACAATCTTAAAAAGAGATTCTATTTGTTGAAATGGCAATTGATATGAGCCAACAAGCTCAAACTTTTGACGCTCCTTTTTCTATCTCAGGAACTGGTGTTGGCACTAGTGCTACTGCTTCTGCTGTTGTTCCTCATGTGGAAAAACCTTAGAAATTCACTAGCTAGAATTTTAAACGGTGGAAATAGAAAATGTTCTTTTTACTTGACCACCTTGAATATTGCGAGATTCTTGAAGGAAGATGCTCCTACACCCAGAGAGGTTGAAGCTCATCCCCAAGTTATCAGTGCAATAGATGCTTGAAATCATTATGATTTCCTTTGTAGAAATTATGTGTTGAATGGCTTGAGCAATTCCTTGTATAGTGTGCATGCTAGAAAGAAAACAGCCAAGGAGATTTAGGGTCTTTAGAATGGAAATATAAAACTAAAAATGCTGGCACTAAGAAATTTTTCGTGGGTCGCTTTCTAGATTATAAGATTGTGGAGTCCAAAAACTATTATGAGTCAAGTTCAAGAGTTACATATAATTCTGTTAAAAATTCATGCTGAGGAGATGGATTTGAGTGAAACTTTTCAAATGGCTGATATCATTAAGAAGCTGCCTCTAGGATGGAAAGATTTCAAAGAGCTATTTGAAGCATAAGAGAAAGAAAATGAGTCTTGAAAATGGAGTGGACTATCGTTAAGAGTAACAAGAATAAAAAGGCAAATAAGAACAATTTGGGTCTGAAGGGAAAGGCCTCCAAGAAACAAACCAAATTTCAAGGGAAATGATTCAACTATGATAAAATGTCTCAAAGGTTAGCAATGCAGATTATTGAAGGAAAACAAAAACGGGGAAGCTAATGTGGTTGAGGACATCTCACAAAATGTTTTAGAAATTAATCTTTTTACATTAGCTTCTGAAGTAAATCTAATGGGCTCCAATCCTACATAATGGTGGATTGACACTTGTGCCAGTCGACATGTATGCTCAAACAAGGAAGTTTTTATATCCTTTCAACCTATTGGAAATGATGAAAAGCTATATGAGGACTTCAGTCGCATCTGAATAGAAAGTCAAGGAAACGTGATTCTAAGGATGACTTTTGGTAAAGAATTGACTCTAAATAATGTTTTGTACATGTCAGAAATGCACAAGAATCTTGTATCTGAATCGCTTTTGAACAAGCATGAATTTATATGGGAAAGGGATATATATCTAACGGCCTGTTCAAACTGAATGTAATGGTTATAAAACCAGTGAATAATAAAGCTATTCCTTTTTCTTATTTTCTTGAGTTTCTAATCTATGGCATGGTAGATATGGACATTTTAATTATAATACCTTGCATAAGTTAATTATCATGAATCATATGCCCACTTACCAAATTTATACGAAACAAAAGTGTGAATCTTATATTGAGGCAAACAAGGACATCATTTCAATAATTAAAAGGATATTTTATTACCTTTATTGATGATTACACAAAAGTTTGTCATGTGTATTTGTTAAAAAGCAAGGATGAAGTTATAAAGAAATTTGTACTTTATAAAAATGAAGTTAAGAATTAAATAGATAAGAAAACTAAGGAATTGAGAACTAATAGAAGTGGTGGGTAAGTTGTTCTATTTGTGGAAAATATGGAATTATACATCAAACTATAGCTCCTCATTCAACTCAATCCAATTAGTTGGAAAAATCATACCGTGAAGGAATGATCAATGTAATGTCAATAAGCTCTAGACTACTCCAGAGTATAAAGGGGGAAGCTATTTTATTAGCTAGTTACCTTTTAAATAAGATATCTCGAAAGGAAGCAAGGCCCTTATAAATTATGGAAAGATAGAGTACCTTCCTACAAATACTTGCAAGTTTTGGGCTATCATGCTAAAACCGTCATTCCTCCACAAAAAAAGGTGAAGATAGAACTAAAAACTGGAGATTTGTATTTCATTGGTTATGACATAACCAGTAGTGATTATAGATTTCTTGTGTATGAGTTGAATATACTAGATATTCACAAGAATACGATGATAGAATCCGTAAATCCATCATTTCTTGACCTTGTGTTTCCATATAAATTCAAAGACGATGAAAGTTCGATTAAATGAACACATGAGGCTATTAATGAATATAGTGAGG
Organism: Murraya paniculata; assembly: GCA_030449075.1. Lineage (NCBI taxonomy): Eukaryota > Viridiplantae > Streptophyta > Magnoliopsida > Sapindales > Rutaceae > Murraya > Murraya paniculata. The sequence continues at coordinate 22,972 of JAEVFN010000009.1, read as the reverse complement.
ACCAAGAACAAGAAGAAGTTAAAGATAGAGAACAATAGATTCGTTTTGAGCCCAGATGTAGTGAAAGAGCTAAAATAGAAAAATCATTTGGTCCAGATTGTCTGATCTTTTTCCTAGAGAGGAAACCGTAAAACTTTACTAAAACTATAAGTTCACCAGAAAGCACTTTGTGGAAAAATGCTGTTAATAGTGAAATTAAATCCATTTACAAAATCATACCTAGGAGTTACTAGATCTTCCTCCCGAATGCAAACCTCTACGATCCAAGTGGATTTTCAAGAGGGAAATGAAAGCTGATTGATCAATTGATAAGTATAAGAATAGACTTGTAATTAAGGACATAAGCAATGAGAAGGTTGTAGTTATTTTGATACTTATTCTTTTACAACGAGAACAATTTTCATTAGGATGATACTAGCAATTGCAGCATTGCACAATTTGGAAGTACATCAAATAGATGTAAAAAGAGCCTTTCTAAATGGAGATTTAGATGAAAAAATCTACATGGAATAGCCTTAAGGCTTATAGCTCTAGGATAATAAAAGAAAGTCTATAAATTAGTAAAGTGATTATGTGGCATAAAGTAAGCACCCAAACAATGGCATGAAAATTTTGACCAAATAATGATGGAAAATGGTCTTAAGATCAACGAATGTGACAAATGTATATATGTCAAAAAGGCAGAAAATGGTTATGTCATTTTGTATCTTTACGTTGATGACATGCTAATTGTGGGGAATGATGACAAGATGGTCAAATATCATATTGAAATCTAGTTTTGACATGAAAGACATGGGTTTAGTAGATGTCATTTTAAGAATAAAAATCTCAAGAACATCTGATAGACTTATGCAGAGTTCATCACATTATATGAATAAAATTCTTGAGAAATTCAACAAAGACGATTCTATCATAGCAAAAACTTCTTTAGATACAAGTTTGCATCTATCGAAATAAAGATAAAGGTATATTTCAAGTAGAATGCTTTAGAATGATATGTAGTCTAATGTACCTTACAAGTTTTACAAGACCAAATTTTTAGCTTATATGTTAAGCAAACTTGTTAGATATATTAGTAATCCAGAGGCTGATCACCGGAAAGCTATAGTAAGAGTACTTATGTACTTGCACTATACTCGTAATTGTGGCTGCACTATACTAGATATCCAACTATACTAGAAGGATATACTGATGTAAATTGAATATCTAATGTGAAAGACTCAAAGTCTACTAATGGCTATATGTTTGCACTAGCAAGTGCTGTCGTTTTATGGACATCATCTAAACGGACGGTGAAAATTGGGTTAATAATGAAATTTGAATTTGTTGCATTAGACAAATGTGGTGAAAAGGTAGAATGGACTCAAAAATTTCTTAGAAGGTATTTCAAAATGGCCAAAGCCTATGCTAACAATTTGCATACATTGTGATAGTCAATATGCAATGAAATGGCGCAGAGTAATATATATAATGGTAAGTCTTGATATATACGTCATGGACATAATATCATTAGACAACTACTCTCTATTGGAGTTATTTCTATTGACTATATAAAGTCAAAGGATAATATTGTAGATCCACTAACCAAAGGTTAAATAGAGAGTTAATAGAAAAATCATCAAGGGGAAATGGACTAAAGACTATAAAAGAAAAAGTTTATTTTACAAAGGAAAATCCAACCTATCTCACTAGAGATACCAAAAACTAAGTTTAAAGGGACAACCTAATTATAAAATACCTTATTGATTATTGTGGGGTTTTCCTGCCTGTCCATTCTTATGATAAAAACAGTGATACCCGTAGGAAGAAAAAAGTAAGTTATGCTTTTAATGATTTCTTATGCGCTAGGAATCCAACCAAAGTAAAGTTGGTTACTTTTGATTAAAAAATAACCTATGCAAGAAAAGTAAGGCCACTTCAAAAGGAAATGCCAACGGTTTAGTTCTTAAAAACTCTTGCAGAACCAGGCAAATGTATAGAGCCAAAATGAACACAATCATGATAATCCAATAATATTAGGAAAAATTCCTGTGTGATATATATCGTTTCCATAATTGGTAGAATAGTTTAAAAACATTGCGTCTACTAGTTAGTCAATAAAGTAAACATATTTCACAAGGAAAAGTTCACAGGTAAAGACCCTACCTATCCTATGCAGGCTTTGATCCATTAAACTCTATCACCAGAATCAAATTATTTTGATATCAAAACAATCATTTTAGTGTCTTCCACCAATTTTCATTCATGTTGGGGATTGTTAGAAAAATAGCATAAAGTAGCTATTTTTAGGCCAATTTTAAGCAAGATGAATATTGGAACTACATATTTGCAATTATTTGGAATCTCCTCCATGAACTCTTCTCAATGAATCATAAAACGCTGAAATTAGTGGTTAGGTGAATGACAAAATTGGATATTAAAGAGCACCTATTGGTGTGAAAATAAATTAAGAAAAATCCCACATGGGGTGTTAATTAACTAATGACCTCCCTTGAAACCTATAAATTGTCTCCCAAGCTCATTTGCAAAATATACTAAAATCCAAGAGATTTTATGCTCTTCTCTCTTAAGCAAATACAGTCTACCTTTAAGCTTCAATATGATAGAGTTCAAACATTTGTTTGAAGTTTGCAGGAATAGTGAGGTTTTGCTACTAACACTATTCGGATTTGTTGTATTCTGAGAGACAGATACCAATATAATTTAAGCACTATTGTAAAGGTGGCAGATCTATTTTAAAGACACTATATCTTTACAAGCCTCGGGTTAGTGGTTTCTTGTCATGTTACATATTGTTGAATGACATGATATAATTTTGTTGTTTCAATTTATTTATTTATTTATTATTATTATAAACTTGTGATAAGTGAGTAAGCTTATGTGCACTAGAAAGGTTTTGTCACAAAAGCTTTATATGTTACCTAAGAAGTTTTAGTTTTAAGTAGATCCATTGTGACTCTTCTATACTTTCTTAGGAACCTAACTAGTGTATATTTACATACAAAGTGCATGGTCGTATATCACTTGCTAATTTATTACAATACACAAACAAATATTCAGGATTCTGAACTAAAAAAATGTGAAAGAATATTGATTTATATGATTAGCCAAAATTTAGACATGTACTCCGTATGCTAAAAAACATAAAATTAATTGAAAAATATAAAGAAATTTTTACAAGTAGATCATAAGCCTAAAGTCATAAAATTTATTAATAAAATGTGAATTTGAATTTGAGGGGGAGCGTGCTTTTTGAAGGGAGTTATTGATATGGACGACTACGTGCATTGCATTCTTTTTCCTTCATTTGGTTTTTGTCCTATCGGATTTTCCTACTAAGATTTTAATGAGGTAATTTATATCTCCTTAAAATACAAATAAATATTGAACTATTTTTTCTTCAATAGTCTTTTTTCCATAGAATTTTTATTAATAAAGGTTTTTAACAAGGTATATCCTTTATAAGATAAACATTCAAGGGGGAGTGTTATCAAATAATTATCATTTATGTGAATGTTCATCAAAGTAATCTTTAATCTACTTATAACTCATTATTTGTCTAATTTGAGGATTATTTATCTTAGTACTTATCACTTTATGGTTGTATCACTATAAAAGGAAGTTTTTACTCCTTATTTATAGGTACTTGAGATGAATAAAATTCTTTTCTAAATATTGTGTTTTTTATTTGCTTTCTCTCTTTCTCTTGCTTGATTGTTGTGCTCAATACATAATTTAACATATAATATATTAGTAACTATTTATCTTAATATAATATATTAGGAAAAAGGACCCTTACACCCCTGCGGTTTGGAAAAATAGTTATGTAGGCCCCAAGTTTTTAATAAGGATCACTAAGACCATATTTTGACCATAATATCCTTTAACTCTGTTAACTCAAAAAATTAAACTCCATTTTTTTTAATAATAAATAGGATTATCATATTGAAATAAATGTAATAATATATATATTTTAAAATAATATTAATATTTAAAAAATATTTCAATACTTTACAATCTACTAGAGATATTTTATTATATTAAACTAAATTTTATAATAAATATATAATATTAAAATAAATATATAAAAATTTCATATATTTTGAATATTATATAAAATGATTTTAGTATTATTAATACATGAGATAGATTTTATTAATCGTATACTCTATTTAGTCCAAAGATTTATTTAAAATCTTTGTAACAGATACAAAACATATTATTGAAATAAATATAATAATTGATATTTTTAAAAGTATTCTATATATTAAAAATATATTAATATTATTAGTCTACTAGACAAATTAAATTATATAAGTTATATTTGTATTTATTAAAAATTTTGAATTCAACTTTTTTAGTTATTGTATTTGAAAGTTATTATGGTCAAAAAAGGGTCTTGTATCCTTTATTTTAAACGTGAAGTCTTTATGACTATTTTTTTCAAATGCTCAAAATATAACTATTCTTTTCTCAATATATCAATGAAGTAAGATGTCATAAACACAAATAAAAATAAATTAATACTTAAAAATTAATTAATTAACTAATAACAAACAAATAAAATTTTAAGTACTAAATAAAAAAGAAGATTAATAGATGACCAAAATATTTTTTTTAGTCTAGTCACAAGTTTCTAACTAAATTTACATGAACATTGAGAATATTAATCCAGTGATTTTAGGATTAAATTTGAATTCAGTCTACTTAGTCTAATCAAGTATGCATGCCAAATACGTGATAAATATTTTATCCCATAATTTAGTCCAGCTTCCAAACAGAGTCTTATATAGTTTTTGACGGTGATGGAGCTAAGGTTGAGCTGCCAGAGGGTTGAATTTGTTGATGGGCATGGCTTGAATGAGCAAACTCTACTTGATAAATTGTTAAATTTGATTCTTTTAAACACTTTATTTATTGAAAATATAAATTATTACACAAAAGCTCTTTCTTTCAAGTGTGTGATACATGGAAACCTCCAAATAAATATATCCAAAAATTTCACCCGCTAAATGTAGAACCATCTAAAAATTGTCTAAACAAAGGGCAGAAAAATTACAGAAATAGCGTGGACCACATCTGTAGCTGCTTTCACCGCAGTAAACGGACAAAATGAAACTACTGAGAACCAAAAGGCATTTATTATGCATTGGAAAGCTTCAGATATGCTTCAGCAAGTGCGGTTTGTATTGCTGCCCCAGTTGGCAGTACATCCTCGTCAAGAAAGAAGTGAGGGAGTGTTGGGAGTCTCCTCATTTCTAATCCCAATTTGAATCATGGCTCCAGGAATCAATTCTTCATGGAAGGCGAAGTCATCTCCTCCCAAAAGCTTCTCGGCCACCTTCACATTCTCGGGACCAAGCAAAGATTTGCCAACCTTCTCTACGAGCAGATACAAGCTATCATTCTCTAGAACAGCCGGAATTAGTGGGAATTCTTCTTCTTTGAAATCTACATAGGCATTGCATCTTTGTACAGCTGCCTGTTGTTTTACGGCCTACAAACACCAATTGTGTAAATCAGTGACACCAAAGCTCAATGCAGCATACATGACAGAAATGGAAAATTATGCCAACAATAAAGTACTAAGCAGCTTATACAAACTTGATAAACTCTCCAGCGAACAACTTTTCATTTCCAGATACTAAGGAATGCAGTGTACGCCAGTATAACTCGTATGCTTTTATTCTACAGAATAACGACATTAGGGGTGTTGAGTACTATTCCTACCTAATATATGATGGAGCTTAGAAGTGACATCCAGTATGATACCTCTTGAAAAATGAAAAGCAAAGTAATGAAATATTACCTCATGCAGCCTCTTGCGGAGCCGATACATGCCTTCAGTTCGTAAGACTCCGCAAAGTACCTCCAAATTCAGCATGTAGCGGAATTATGGCCACTGTACCCCCACCTTTGACATAAGTGACAGATAGAACCTTATCCGGGATTAAGTAACATCCGATGATTTAAGCAATTCAATTTTCAATAACTAAATAGCCAAGCAATGCAGAAATGACAAATATACGAGCCGAAGTTGATGGAAACTTCCTCTATGAGCTACAACTCATAGAATTTAGTGCTTAAGTGAAGTTTTGAGATAAAGGGAGTTTGAATCTAAGTTCTTGGAAGCTTGCCATGAAACCTATACATCACATAACTGCTATGCATCTCTAGCAAGATGGAGCTACAAGATCATGAATAGATAGAAAACTGAGCACTGGACTATGGAGAGGATCAACTTCTCTTGAAATGAGTTGTTACAATGCTAATATTGTTGTTGAAGTAGCTAGTATGGGGTCCACTGTGGAATGGGGTTGGGCAGCATGCCCAACTTTTCCCTCAATTTTTGCCTGGAAGAAGCATACAGCTGCTAAAAAGGGCACCCGAAGGGATGCTACGCTTCCTGTGGGCAATCCATTATGGAAGTAAATTCCAAATATTGCTTCAGTGTCCTCAAAAGCACTTTCTTTTATCATGTATGAAGCACCAGCACCTTACTCCTCAGCAGGTTAGAAAATAAGTTTCACAGTTCCCTTCCAACACAAAATGAAAGAAACTTAAGTACATTACTGAACTAGAGATTAGTTTGGATTTAAATACTAAATTAGTATGATTAAACAGAATGGAACTAAGCTATACATTATTAACGCTCTTTCTCGAATCCCAAACACAAATGATTAGGCAATCATGTTGCATTATTATTTAAGAACAAAACTCTATGTCTTATGAAAATAAATTTCATCACAGCTTGATCAGAAACATTAGTATATAAAATATTTCTAGCTGCTGCAACTGGGGCGGGGGAAAAAAAAAATTCAGCTGATCTTTACGTTGATGAAACGACTTGGCTGCGCCAAGAAGCATGATGGTGTGGGCATTATGCCCACATGCATGCATTTTGCCATCAATTTTGCTCTTATGCCCGCAGTTCACGAGCTCCTACACATTCAACATCATCTATAGGCAACAACATACATAACTATTAAATATATTCATATTAATTCTTAAAAGAGACCAAGGAAAGAGGTGACAAAATACTTACTTGTAAGGGGACGGCGTCCGTGTGAGCTCAAAGAGCTACAACGGGATGAGAACCAGAACCTACCAGTTTTAACAAGTGGGTAGGAATTAGTGATGCCAAGTTTGTTGAGTTCACTACGAATGAGAGCACTTGTGTTGTGCTTTTCGAATCGAAGTTCTGGGTTTTCATGAATTTGTCTCCTTATAGAGATCAACCAATCTCTATCTTGTTCAGCTTCCACTAAAAGTTGATCTACAAAAGCTTCATCAAAACCGTACGGACCTCTGTACTATGGTACGTAAGTGAAAGAAGCAAAATAAACAGCAATGTGGCGATTAAAGGAAAACCCATTTCCTAAGTAGTTGAAAATTGGATTTCTGCTAATGCTGCTGTTAAAGGAAAAAATTTGTGTGTTGACTTGCCAATAACTAGTTGAGATTATCTTTTGTGGATCAACGGTAAAACGAAAGAAACGGGAAAGGGAGATGCTTAAAAACTACTGAAAAATTCTTGCTTTGATAATAAAGGAGAAAGTGGTCATCAGAACACAAGCACCACTTACAATTCTAGTACTCCCCCAAGTTTAAAATACAAGATGTTTGATGCTCATGTTACGAATTTTATCCATCTCCAACACCTGTGAACTTTGTTTTTGTGGGCAAGTTAAAAATCTACGCTTCCATGCGTTTACAATATTACAAAGTTAAAAATGATTTGAGAACAGAGACTAAAATTTGCCATCTCTTACAAACTTTACTGTACATTGAAATGTTGGTGCTCATTCAGATATGTTTCTGCAAGATTAGTGTGTAACGCCGCACCAATTGGCAGGACGTCCTCATCAAGAAAGAAGTATGGGGAGTGCGGAGAGTGAATTGAACCCTTTTCCTCGTTTCTAATTCCAATGCCAAGCATGACTCCAGGGATCAGCTGCTGATAAAAGGCAAAGTCCTCCCCGGCCATAACCTTCTTGGCCACCCCGACATTCTCGGGACCAAGCAAAGATTTGCCAACCCTCTCGACAAGCAGATGCAAACTATCATCATTCACAGTAGCAGGATATGGTGGGTGCTCTTCCTCTTTCAGGTCAATAAATGCATTACATCTGTGTACAGGCTGCCTGCTGCTTCACAACCTATGAGAACAAACTACATACAGTTATTAAGGACTGCCAAAATAACTTCCTCTTTCAGTTCAATATTATTTATGAAATATAACTGTTCAAAGAGTTCAATTTAGGATGATGAGCTTTTATGAAATGAATATGACAGAGGAGACAATGAAGCACCATGTTTCCAGAAGTACTACCTGAAGTGACTTAACTGATAATTGAATTGTGAACTCCTAATAATTTTACTTCAGAAAATAGCATGACACCACACCCAGCAAAATTACTAGCATGTTTCTATTCAACATGAGGAACAAAGTGAGCACTGTGATTCATTTTTTGAAGCCAAAATGAGAAATTAAGTAATGTCGTATACCTCCTTCAGCCTTTTTTGGAGTTGATACAAGCCCTCAGTTGTAAGACTCCTCAAAGTGCCTCCAAATTCAACAAACGTTGGAATTCTATTAAAAGCAGTGCCCCCTCTAACATAAGTAACAGACAACACCTTCAGCCAAAGACAAACTAGTATTAAGTCACACAATGATATATTCACTTCAAGTATTTCTATGCATTCATTCTTGCAGTTAAAATTCCTGTGAAAAATATTAAGATTGAAATGGAGAATTCTTCATGCTTTCAATGGCAAAAGTTCACAGGTTTCGAAATAAATTGATAAAAGGAGACTGAGACATACTAGACTTTGGAGGGGATCTACTTCTCTTGAAATAAGTTGCTGCAATGCCAATATCATAGATGAAACAGTAAGTATAGGATCGATTGTTGAATGGGGCATTGCAGCGTGTCCGCCTCTTCCCTCTACTTTAACATGAAAAATGCCTGTCGCAGCCAAGTGTGGCCCAGAAATTGATGCTATACTTCCTGTAGGTATTCCTACGTCAATATGCATTCCAAATATTGCTTCAGAGTCACCAAGAGCACCTTCTTTTATCATGTGAAAAGCACCTGCGCCTCCCTCCTCAGCAGGTTGGAAAAGAATTCTCACAGTTCCCTTTCAACGCAAATCAAGTAAAATTCTGCAAATTAGATCAGGTTGAAAATAAAGTCCAAATCAATATCACTGAAAACATTAAGGGGAAGACGACACCAGACACAAAATAGCTTGAAAGGGATGGGGAAGCACATCATCAAACATATGCATAATAGAGGCAATTTATTCGTGGGTACAGGAAGATGAATAGGTTAACTTAAATATACTACTTAAACCCCACAACTCAGTCATGTATGCAAAATCATCATCAAAGTAAAAAGTAAATATAAATAAACTTAAGATGACCTTCCTCAAATGTTATCAATAACAGATAATTAATCAAACATAGATACATTTGGGACAAAAACAGATTTGCCACGTTAAGAAATTCTGTTCTACTCTTTTAATAAACGGCTTTTGCCCAGTCTTTCCTTGTTGTTTCCATTATGAACAAAGCTATGGGCATTCCAGAATTATCAAGCAGTCTTTGAAACTATTACTCATAGTAGATTCCTTTAAGTACCCCAAAGTTAGTGATGACAGTAGAAGGAATCATCTAGCACCCAATAAATTCAAATATGTGTCTATCCACGATACTTAGCACTATCTCATTCTTCGAATAAAATGGAACTAAATCATATAAGTACTCATCAGCAAGAGTCATAATAATTAACTATATGAGAATAAAATTTTTGAAAAAAAAAAAACTCCATAATTAGAAAATACCTTCAACAGTCAGGTAAACACTCAACTAAAAAAACTCCATAATTAGAAAATATCAGCAATAGTCAAACAAACACTCAACTAACCTTAAGTTTATCTTTACGTTGATGGAGCAACTTGGCAGCACCAAGAAGCATGGTGGTGTGGGCATCATGTCCACATGCATGCATTTTGCCATTAATTTTGCTCTTATGCTCCCATTCCACGAGCTCCTAATCATCAACAACAACATAGTTGCTCTCCATATATTCATTCATTGATATTAATTCAGTAAATTAAAGATAGTGGCATACTTACTTGCAAAGGGAGAGCATCCATGTCAGCTCTCAACGCGACGACAGGGCGAGAACCAGAGCCAATCTGTGCTATAATGCCCGTTTTGGCAACTGGGTATGTATAAGAGATTCCAAGTTTATCGAGTTCTCTGCGAATGAGGGCACTTGTGTTGTGTTCTTCGAATGGCAGTTCTGGGTTTTCATGGATTTGTCTTCTTACAGAGACTAGCCAATCTTTATCTTCTTGAGCTGATATCATAACATGATTTGTAAGAATTTCATCAACTGCTGTGGTCATGCTGAGATCAGTGATCGGCAGTAGAAGAAGCAAGTAGGCAATCGCCATCTCAATACCAATCCGTTGACTCAGATCCCGAAATTAGTCATGGGATGCATATGGATTGGCCGTTTTTATATAAATTTACCTTTTTTACGCATCATTTGCCGCCCATGGGTATGGTTATCTTTCGTAAGAGGCCTTTGCTACAATATACGCACGTATGTGATACATGTAGAGATGCCAATGGGTCGGGCCAGCACCATCAAAAGATGGCGCATGCGTACTTGTGCTCTTACCATATCGTGCCCACCATATCTTTCGTGCCGTAGCATGCCGTACTTAATTTCTTTTACTTAGGTCTGGCCCAACACAGGTGCTGTGCTCACTAGTGCCATGTCCACATGTGTCGTGCCGTGAGAAAAAAAAATACAACAAGCTTTTTTCTTCTTCTTTTTTTGTTAAGAGGGCATGCAATACTTTTTTTAAGTCTATTGGGCCGATGTGTCTTTAATCAAATTCAATAAAGTTAAAAATTCAAAACTCAAGTTTATATTCAATAATAATAAACTAATAATAGTAACAGAATGTAATATTAATTACTAAGTTAGACCCTACAGTATTAAAATTCTTTTTTCATACTTAACAATATCATCAACAATAATAATAAATTTTTCTTAAGGGCTAATTTTGACTTACATAACTAGAGTCATAGATCAAAGTTCATAATAATATTAATATGCATTTATAAAATCATGTTATTTATCATTTTATTTATTAAAATCATAATATTAATTATTCATTTAATAAATTATAAATATAATTCAATTAGAGTTTTTTTTTAACTAAGAATTAAATGAATTTAACAAACTTGGGCTAATAAAATATGTTAAAAGATTCAATTTCAAGTTATTTGTAAAATAATAAAATTTTAAGTTTACTTTCATTAAAAAGTGAAACATTCTTATTGCAAGCAGTTTCACATACCATATTTTAGACCATCTCTAATCGTGTCATACTTTTAAGGCCCACGTGCTTGAAATTCTAAGCCCGACCCAGCCCACATGCATGCCGTGTTGTGCCGTGCCGCGTCGCGTGCCCTACTGAAACGTGCTCATGCCGTGCCGTACTGTAAGATACGTGTCATGCCCATGCCGTCCAACCCATTGGGCATCTCTAAATGCATGCAATTAATAAAAAAATTTAAAAAAAAAAAGTTTGAAATTGTTTGGCTGCCAAGTGGCAGCCAAACATTAAAATAAAAAAATAATTGGGAGCAACCAGTTTATGCAACCGGTTGTCCCTTAAAGAAAACAAATAATAATAAATATATGAAATTAATAAAATAATAATTATTTGAGTAGTAAGGCTACATAATAATAAAAAAAAATTAGTTTGATAATAATAAAAAATTATTTTCAAGTTTAATGGTCATTGTTTCAAGATTAATGATATGTGTTTTATATTTATTGATTTATGTTTGCATGATTTTTAGAATTGTAAGTTAATGATCTCATGTTTCATGTTCATTGCCCTAATTTTCAAGTTACATTGGTTTCAAGTTTAATGGTTACAATATCAAGATTAGTGGTATGTGTTTCATATTTATTGATCCATGACTTGCAAGCCTTTTAGGATTGCTAGTTTATGATTTGATGTTTCATATCCATTGCCCTATGTTTCAAATTACAATGGTTTCGACCCTAATATCAAAATTAATGGTATCTGATTCATATTTATTGATCTATGATTTGCATGATTTATTTCGTTGCAAGTTTATCATCTTATGTTCCATGATTTATTTTGTTGCAAGCCTTTTAAGATTGCTAGTTTATGATTTGATGTTTCATATTCATTGCCCTATGTTTCAAATTACAATGGTTTTGATCTTAATATCAAAATTAATGGTATCTGATTCATATTTATTGATCTATGATTTGCATGATTTATTTTGTTGCAAGTTTATCATCTTATGTTCCATGTTCATTACCCTAAGTTTCAAGTTTAATGGTCTTAATATCATTAATGGTATCTGTTTCATATTTATTGGTCCATGATTTGCGTGATTTATTTTATTACAAGTTTATGATTCCATGTTTCATGTTCGTTGCTCTAAGTTTCAAGTTATATTGATTTCATATTTAATAGTTTCAATATCAAGATTAATAGTATCTGTTACATATTTATTGATTCATAATTTGCATGATTTATTTTATTACGAGTTTATGATCCCATGTTTCATGTTCATCGCCCTAAGTTTCAAGTTGCATTGGTTTCAAGTTCAATGGTCCCAATATCAAGATTAATGGTATCTATTTCATATGTATGGGTCCATGATTTACATGATTTTTTTTTATTAGAAGTTTATGATCCCATGTTTCATGTTCGTTGTCCTATGTTTCAAGTTACATTAATTTCATATTTAATAGTCTCAATATAAAGATTAACAATATTTATTTCATATTTATTGGTCCATGATTTATTTTATTGCAAGTTTATGATTGTATGTTTTATGTTCATTGCCCTAAGTTTCAATTTACACTGGTTTCAAGTTTAATGGTATCTATTTCATATTTATTAGTCCATGATTTACATGATATCTAGGATTGCAAGTTTATAATCCCATATTTCATGTTCATTGCTCTAAGTTTAAAGTTACATTGATTTCATGTTTAATGCTCTTAGTATCAAGATTAATGGTATTTGCTTCATATTTATTGATCCATGATTTGCATGATTTTTAGGATTACAAGTTTATGATCCCATGTTTAATGTCAATTGCCCTAAGTTTCAAGTTACATTAGTTTCAAATTTAATGATCTCAATATCAAGATTAATGGTGTGTGTTTCATGTTTATGGTTGGTCGTCATTTTTCTTTTTTTCTTCTTTTCTTTTTTTCATATGAAGCCTAACCAGCCCATGGTAGAAGGATATGTTCCGTCGAAGCCCGGCAAAAGCCCATCAAGGCTCGCCCCAACTCTAGCCCATTCAAAATAAAATATATAATAAGGACGCATTAAATTACATTATATGTCATTGATCCACCATTTTGTAAAGTAACTTTAACATGAGCATTAGAAGAAGGTTATTAGATTTAACAACACTCATTGTACCAATACTATTTACTTAATCTTGAATCTAAGCATTCAATGGATCACTATATATACTTCAACTTATCAGCAACTAAATTTTTGAATATGTTGCTGACAATATATGGATCTACATTAATGAAAGTGGAAGAAATAACCTAGCATATACAATTTGTCTAAGCCTCCCATAATTGAACATCCAAAGATTCATAACATGGTCACATGAGAAAGTGATGGACCATTTTGTAATTTTAATTTTTTGTTAGTAATAATAGGAAAGATTGGAGGACAGAAAAGGCCTTTGAGGTTGGAAAGAGGCCAACAAATGGGAAACCATTTGAAAACTTTGTGTTGTTTTGATTTGTTATGACACTTAGGCCCACTAAAAGAGCTTTAATTATTCAACTGCAAAGCTCATATGTCTCATAAAATCTTGGACTACCTAAAGTTGTCAGATGATGAATTTGCACGAGTGATGAAGGCCTAATAATCAAAGATATATAAGATTAGCTTCGTAATGATCAATAAAAGCAAATTCATAACAAGTAATTGACATGCAAAAAAAATTTATTATTGTGATAAAATAGGTGACATGTACACTATTTTCTAGGGGGATTAATCGAGGTGAGAAAGAAAAAAATACATGAAGAGAGAAGTAAAAGAAGGACCAATTTCAAAAGATGATTATTGTTCCAAAGTTCAAAAAGTTTGAGAAGAAGATGAGAATGAAGAGAAAGAAGTCTTGATAGTAGAAAAGTTTCGAACATTGATTGGACTAGGAAGTCTCAAAGCATCCAAAATGCCATTACATGGTTATGATAAAGAAGATTTTTCGGTAGCACCTTCTCCAACACCTTCTACCTTCTCCACCACCTTCTCCAGTTCTTGTTACATTACTGACAATTCCAGCACATGCTCATCATCCTTCCTCGAGGTCAAATTAGAACATCTTGTAGTTAAATCATTTGACATTCATGTAGTTTTGGCACTTTCACTTGACATTTAATTGCTTTCAAAGGATATAGAGATAGGGTCTCATTTTCTTCTTTTTCTTTTTTAAGTTTAGCAAAACTTATAAATGAATTTCACAAAAATCAATGCCAAAACACTATGATACCTTTGAAAGCGACTCAAGCTTTTATCAATGGCTCGAAGGAGGTCTAGAATTTCCTAACTGGCAGCAACAACATTTTGAAGTAATAACTCCAATTCCTTCAATCTGCCAAGATGATGAGAAGCATGTTTAAAATCCTGAATCAAATAAAACACAACCCCGATTATCCCAGGAGGCAACCTTCTGTCTTTAAGTTCAACAAGAATAGATTATCCTTACTTGCTCTATCGTTAAAGACATGTAAGTTATCACACATGCCATCCCAACTTTGGTCGCTATCTGCAAAGATAAATTAAGTTTTGCTTTACAGTTTGAACATGGCTAGTGAACTTGTTTTAATATGCAATATGAAATAAACTAACAAGAGGTAAAATGGAAACTAAAATGTGAAGTTAGGGCTGGCGACAGCACCAGCACCAGTAGCAAGCACACCAAAAGCAATAACACCAGAAAGCAACATCACCTTCTCCAGCTCCAACAACAACAACATTAAGAAGCATAGCAGCATCTGCCAGCACAGTTGCAGACACACCAAATGGCACAATTTCTTCTCCCCAACTCCTTCAGACTCCATCCCAACAAATACCACAACGTTGTTCACATGATGCAAAGATATGAAATCCCATGTATCACGAAGTTGACTCGAGAAAATAGAAGAAATCCAAAAATTCTGACAAAAATAAAGTATGCAAACTGTAATCATGCCTATAATTGATGCAATAAAATTAAAACACCACATGTTTGCAATGTAATAAAAGTTCAAACTAGCTAAATATATAGGGAAAATAACTATCTATATTCAAGTAAAAGACCTTCATAAGATTCGGGGAAACATTCTCCTAAACGTTCAAGACATTAGATCATCCTATACAATCTAGTAATTCCTTAAGCTTCTTATTACAAATACAAAGAGTATCCATAAAATCCATATTGACAAAGTAAGAGGGTAATATCATATGGGGCATGAATCAATGGTAGAAACAGTTTGCCATTAGCGAAGTTGGAAAGTGACTAAAATTAAAGTTAGGAATGTCATTAGGGATGTCTTCAAGGCATTGGCATTTCTTCTTAGCCACATGCTTCACACGCTTTCCTCATGAAGTTTCACCTCTAGCCATGGATACCCAAATTTAAATTTGATGTTGTTTTGTTAATTGGGTGAAGATGAACCGATTAGATAGCACCAAAATGTATTTTAAAGCAATGTGGGTAAGTAATTTCAACAATAAAGGGTGAATGAGGAGTCAATTTAGAGAAGGAATATACGGCCGAACCTAGGGTTTAGATTTTGGATCTTACGCTATAGATGATGAAACCATGATTAACAAATGGAAAATTGATGTTTAAAAGATGAAAAATAGTGTGAAGCTATTTATTTTAACAAATGGAAAATTGATGTTTAAAAGATGAAAAATAGTGTGAAGCTATTTATTTTGCCATTAATGGCTCAAGAAGCTATGGATTTTGGTGAGATAGATAGAGAGGCAGTTGCAGTTCAAGAGATGAACAGTGAGAAGACGAAAAGGAAACCGTAAAATGTGTCTAAGCATCGCAAAAATAGTTAGCCATTTTATTTAAGCGGCTAACTGTTTTCGTGATACATGCATTCTATTTGAAAACAATTAGTTGTTTCAAGGAAGTGGCTATTCGTTTTAATTGACTTGCTTTATAAATGAAAACAAGTAGCCATTTCAAAGAAGTGGCTATTCGTTTTCAATTGACATGCATTCTATTTGAAAACTGTTAGCCGTTTCAAAGAAGCGGCTATTCATTTTCAACTGACATGCCTTCCAGATGAAAACGGTTAGCCGTTTCAAGAAAACGACTATCCATTTTCAATTGACATGCATTCTATTTGAAAACGGTTAGCCATTTCAAGGAAGTGGCTATTTATTCTTAATTGAAATGTTCTTTGGATGAAAACGATTAGCTGGTACAAGTAAGCGGTCAACCATTTTCAGTTGACATACTTTTTGTTAGGAAAAGGTTTGCCATTTCAATTAAGCCGGTAGTTGTTTTCGAATGATATAGTTTCTATTTGAAAATGGTTAGTGGTTTGAATCAGTGGCTAACTATTTTCACTGACAAGCTTTTTTTTTTGAAATGGTTAGCCGTTATCATCTAAAAGGGCTAACCATTTTTAATAACATGGTTTATGATCGCAATTAATTTATGTGTTCACCAACCCAGGCATTAATGGTGACATAGAATATTTAAGACCTAACCCAAGCACCACTCTCTTCTTTTTGTTTACAGGGAAGACCGAGCCCATTTTCATGTTCCTTAGAGGGGGGAAAATTTATATAAGATCAATGGACACCATGACAACTACGTCAGACGTGGGAAGCATTTTTACATGGGGTTTAGACCTTAATGAAGATGGATCAGAATAGGAAACCTCAATACAATGTAACCCATTTCATGACAATGGATAGAAAATGGTACAAGTGCAGGTACGTGATCACCCACAAAAACTATTGATAAGAATGAGTATTTTGGGGACATATCTGGTACAATATCAACTACTCATTCAACTCACACTCTATCCACCAACAGTCAACCCATTTTAGTGTGTATCGATTCATATTTTGATAGTGTGAATGCCCATGTATGGTATAAACATTATGCTAAGTCCATTGGACTCTTTGTTAGAAAGGATGAGCTTCGTCGTGACAACAAAAGCGATGAAGTTGCAAGTCATTGGTGGGTTTGCTCCAGGTAAGGACATAGGTTAAAAAAATGGATCGTGAAAATAGATAGAGTGAGGGAACCGAGGGGCATTGAGCTACGAAAAGCTGAAAGGCAAGTACATGGTTACAAAATTAATTGTTGAGCACACTCATTGATTGGTTGAACCACATGAGACACAATTTCTTCGTTCATATAGACTTGTAAATGATGCTGATTTGCTCATGCAAAGGCCTTGCGACAAGTTGGTGTCAAAGCATGCCAGTTCATGGGTTTTAAGTCTGACCAAGTAGGAGCGTTCCATCATATTTGATATCTGGGTATGGACATGCAGAATCGAATAGGTGCAAGTCAACGTGCTCAAATTATGAGACTAATACAAAAGCTGCAATTGCATACTTATCCGTAAGGGTTGATTATAATGCTAGAATCTGTAAGGGCTGATTATAATACTAGAATGTTCTTTGAGTATATGTTGGATGAGGAAAATAGATTGCGTAACTTGTTCTAGACTGACATTATTGCTCAGTATGACTACGAACAATTTGGAGATATTTTAGCATTTGATGCAACATATAAGAAAAATGCATATAACAAACCTTTGGTCACATTCATTGGTGTAAATCATCATAAAAGAACCACTGCATTTGGATTTGCATTACTTATTAATAGAATTGTTGAATTATAGGTATGGCTTCAACAGACATTTTTTACATCAATAAAACACAAAAAAAAAAACCCATGAGTATCATAATTGACGATGAGAAAGCCATGTCAAAGGTTATTAAAACAGTTATAGCTGAATGTGCACATTGGTTGTGCTGTTGGCATCTTAAGAGGAATGCACAAGCAAATGTAAAGAAAGATGAGTTCGCGTCAAAATTTCAAGATTTTAATATACAATCCAATGTCCATTAATGAGTTTGACCAACACTGGTTTTCTGTCATCTATAATCTGGGCCTGGACCAAAATCCTTGGGTTTAAAAAATATATATGAAGTGTGGAAAATGGGCACAGGCTTATTTGAAAGGTACATTTTTCAATAGAATGAGAACAACCAAAGGTATGAGAGCTTGAATTCTTACTTGGGTCAGTTTGTTGAATACAAGTTGAAATTATATGATTTTATTAGACAAATTCATCATGTATTGTATTGCAATAGGCACAAAAAAGTGCAAGATGAGTTTGAGACAAACTACACAGCCCTTGTCCTTACAACACATCTGCGAAGCATTGAAAAACATGCGTCGTAAATATATACAAGGAATGTGTTTCAGTGGGTTCGGTCGAAGATCCTTGGTGAGCCCACACTCATTATGCTTTAGTGTGCTAAGACAAATGGTTCCTATACCTATACTCTTACTAAATTTCAGCATCCTAAATGAAAATGGATAGTGGTGTTTTATAACGAAAAAGTTGAGATCATTTGTTCTTGTAAGATGATAGAACCTACAGGTATTCCGTATAGGCATATATTTCATGTCATGAAGTTGGAACAACTAGTTGGTACACCACCTATCTTGATTCTTGCTCGATGGACCAAATCAGTAAAGGTGAATAAGGTGATGACAATGACTGCTACAACTCCACATATCGACAAGGAAGTGTCAGAAATAGCAAAGTTTGGTTCACTGTCAGCAGCATGTAACAATCTTTGTCTTTGCTGTAAAGATTGAGCAAAGTTATACAATACCCTTAAAGGAGATTCAACAGGTGATAGTTCACTTTGAATAAATGCTTTCCAATGATGAATCGGTAAAACGAGCCAAGTGTTCTACACTTAAAGGAGGTTTGAAGTTGAAAGACCCGCTTATTGTTAATACTAAAGGTTATGCCTAAACCGCAAAACATGATTAGGTTAAAAATCGCAAAAGAAGTCAATGTTTTCAGCCTAGGCATTCAAAACGGACTTGCTAATTAAATTTTTCAAAGTGCATATAGGCTAATGGAGTTGGCTGCAGCATAGGTGCAAGAGGTATTGCATTCAATGACATGTACTTAATGCCTTCTCGTCATAATATGTTTACAACAATTGATTGGATGGCATCAACCCCGAAAGGTTCTGTAGGTTTTACCTTCGAGGTAACTCATCCTTGGATACAAGACATTTTAGAGGATGGCGGTTATGATAACAGAAATGATTTAGAACAACTTCTGAAACAAATGATAGTACATACTATGGTTGTTGGCCTCATCATAACTTGTAAGTGATCAACTACTTTATTTAATTTCCTTTACTGACTTTCCATATTGCTTAACTAACTTGGATTTAATTTGTGCATATTTAAAGAAAGTGTTTGTGGTGAAATGATGTGAAATTGTGGATATGAAACATTGTGACTTTGAACCCGGGTGGTAGAACGACCTTCTCAGAAGTAAGTGTTTTGGTATTATCATGTATCAAATGAATGATGGCAATACTTTGATATTAGGCCTACTTGGTTACAATAGCCGAATGAATAATTATCTTACTTTGAACGGTATATATTTATTTTGGTCACACCTATGGAAACATGTTTTCCTCGTACTAAAAAAAATATTACCAAGAAGAACCATAATAGTCAAAAAAACAATTAAAACCTACTCTTAACTATCTTACAGCCTTAACATCGATTAAAAAACAATAAGTTCTTGTTTTGCAAAATTTTTAATGTATTGTCAACTATCTTGGACTGTAATTGGATTGTAAATAACAACAACAACTAGTTAAACAACAAATAGTCGATGCAGTGCACAAAATCCATTAAATTGAAGCTGTCATCAAAACAATGTACAATGAACTGGATGCAGTGCACAAAATCCATTAAACTGAGGCTGTCATCAAAACAATGTACAATGAACTTTGATGCATTTCGATTCCAACAAAATTTTAACATTTGCTTTTGAAGCACATTAATTTGGGGTCATTTGCAACCCACCTTTCAGCCTTTTCGCCTTAAACAACCTTTCCTTGAACTGTTCTTATGCCTTTTCTAGTTGACACGTTATGATTTTTTATCATTGATATCAACTTGGAATCATGTAGATAATTAGCAGCGTTAGTGTACTCTGCATGAGCTAACATCAACAATTGATCACGTTGCTTGTTGAACGGAGAGTTCATAAGTTGCAATGCAACCTGAGCCTGAACATTTTGAGAGTTATGCTGCCAAAATCACCATACAATGTCATCATGTCAATCGTCTAACAACATTATGAACAATAACGAAATATACCAAATAAGAAGAATAAAAAATAAAAAAGCGTACCACATACTATTTGCTGGTGATGATTCCAAGAGTGTCCATAAATTTAATTACATAAGCTCCACAATAAAAACTATTAGTTGCTTAGAAACTCCTTAACCATGTGTGACTCCAAATGACAAGAAACACCATGCTACTGGAAATGTAGCTTCCATAACACCATGAAGTATAGCATCTAATGATTGTAACTATTTACAATTGAAATTAACACTTAATAACATAATCTACACAAAAGTCAAAATGCCTTTAAGTGAAAGTTGATCATACTTACAATGATATTGGCTTGGATTTCTCGATCTCATCTCTAGCGCGCATCTGATAATGGATCCCAAATCTTAGCATATTTTTCTTTAATTTTAACCAACAGCAAAAACCAATGGTGGCCACCATCATGCATGGGAACAAAGATCTATACAAGCACATTCATAAGTTATACCATACATGATGAAATAATAAAATAATAATTTAAATCAAGACACACACTACTTATTGGCATTGGTCTAAATCATACATATAACGTTTGAGTATTGGGAGGCAGCTTGATATTTATAACATGAAATTCAGAGAAAATAGTGGTTAAACTAATGTAGTGATTGATCAATAAAAGGGGATCATCTAGAAAAATAGACAATAAGAAATCACTTATTACATATCTAGTTGGTAGGAACCAGCTGATTGGTTGCCCATGGCACTTACAGGACTCATATCGTGTAAAGTAACTAGCCACCATGCAAATAATCTAAACATAAGAATAATTATAGTTTATTTATTGCTTAAAACTAAGTAAACTTGAACCTTCAAATATAATATCAGTAGTTACCAATAAAGTAAAATGAAGAACAAGCCTCTTCATCAAGTGATGAATCCGGCAAAAGTGACAATAAGCCTCACCGACTGGTATCCTTATGACTCAACCCCAAGAGCTTAAAAGTCCTCAGAGAGATCGAGTTTAAGTACTATCAGCTTAGAAATAAGATGAGATATCTCTACAATGTACTTCCTGATATTGCCTTTGCCTCTACACCTCATTAAAATTAAAGTTGTCAAAAGTGTACTTATTTCAGCCTTTTTGTTCTTGACAAATCTCTATTCAATGTTTGCAAGGAACACCTTAGCCATAGTTATCTTTTTAGACATTAAGCCCATGAATGCTAGGGAACAGCCATCTTCATGATCATTCTACACATGCAATTTGATTTCTCCCACCTTTCCATATCCTTCTTGTCATCAAAAGTATTTCATCCTTAAGAGGTGGAGGACAATCACTCTTAATATCCATGATTACAAAACTATTAAGATGTTTTTTTGCCATAACTTGAAGGCAAAACCACTCAATATAAGAATAGAATTGATGTTGGTAGTAACATTAGCATGAATCGTAGTTAAATAAAGAACAACAAACAAACAAAATAAGCTCATATAAGTCTCAAAGCAAAAATAAATCCAAAAAAAAGGTAAACCCCATCTTAAGATACCAGACACTATATTAATATTTCATCTTTGGACAAAATATTAACTTGTAACTGATATCTTAGCCTAGTGTAATTGATATCTTGGCCGAGTAATCAAACATTGATAATAAGAACATACCAAATAATAAATCTTCCTTTAGGCCGATTTGTTACTCACATGCTAAACTAAATAATATCATGCGTTCAATAGCATAGGTGCACATGCAATTCTGTTAAATATAGACCTTCTTTCAGGCCAATCGATATTCACAACAATTACGAACGTGCAATCATTTATATTCCAAAATATATTAATTTCCACAAAAGATATCATTTTGATGATATGTTGTTTTAATTAAATCATCTTAATACATATACATACATACATACATACATATATACATATATAAACATACCCATAATTGAATTTAAAGATAACACCAAAAATTACCCATAAAAAAATGGATCAAACTCAAAGTCAATAGTCAATAGTCAATAGTCAATAGTCAATGGTCAACTATTGACAATTAAATGCTGACCAGATCAGGATTGGATCGGGTGAAGTCAACCTAATCTGGAACCTTGCCTAACCTGAATTGAGGCCACAACCAGTACAACAATATTGGTCTTCAGCAACGAAATTTTTTTTTGTCGTAAAAAGTGCTTTTTAGCAAGGAAATAAAAATTTTTATTGCTAAATGCATAGTAGAAACTTTAACTTTTAATTGTCATTTTTAGCAGCAAAGGATTCGTCACTAAGGAGGACATTCTACGCCATCCGGCCTTTAGCCGGATGGTCAGGGCTGCTGCCCTCCAAATTGGAGGGCAGCAGTTCGAACCCCCACAACCGCATTGTGGGGGTAATTCCTTCCTCAATTAATTGAGTGAAGGTAGTCTCTCCCTTGCCCATGTGTGAGTGGAGTAGACAGTCCTCGAATATTATAGAGGATTTAAAGTCTGGGCAGGGCTTCATATGAATTGATATCTA